>CM031704.1:16770508-17970508 GCA_018466805.1 Hippocampus abdominalis | reverse complement strand
GCATAAAACGAAAAAAAACGGACAAAACAAAAAAAAAAAAAAAAACTTTTCTCCAATCAAGATACAGGTGCTGAGTTTTATTTCCGCACGTGTTTAAAACGAGTTTCTCCGATCCGGATTTGAAGAGGAGATCAATCACTGACTGGACACATCATTAGGTAGGCTCGCTAAATAGGAAAACGGGCGAAAAGTAGTACACCAAGCAAATTGGAAACATCCCGGCCGGCCTCGTTAAATGTGTCATTACGCGGCATCCGAGCGGACTGAAGTGTAAATTTTAGTGACAGATAAATAAGAACGCAGGAAAGAGGAGCAGCTGCAGGGGTGGGGTGGGGTGGGGGGGGGGGGGGGGCTGTATCGATCGCAACGGGCTCCCTGCAAGAGATCTACGGTAGATCAATGATGCTGGAAGAGTCCATCTTCTCGGTCAGGGGCCGCTAGTGGCTCTTCATACCACCCCCCCCCCCCACGTCAATCTCTCAAACGCTATAACAGGAGTACGGTTCTTGGCTACCCAGCTACTCAAAAATGTTGGAGTGACATCACAGCGCCGCCCCACTTTGAATGACGCTGAACAGGATAATTCGACCGTTGTTCGAAAAAAAATTTTTTTGCGATTGTCAGAATTAGAGCTATAATTGATTTTGGACAATAATGTCCAAACGGTTCAAGATGCTTGAAGTAGCCCCGGGTCAAAAGTTACGATTTATTCGTCGAAGTGCCTCTCGGCGAGCTCCCGAATCCCCGAGAGTGAGTGAGCGCGCAGCGAGAAGTCATTACCTCAGCTAGCGCGTTGTTAGCAAACATAGAGAGCCCACTCATGACTTGTTAATCACAAAACAAAGCGAAGCCGCCCCGGCAGCCAGACAAACAAACACACCACACACACACACACACACACACACACACACAAACACGCAAACGCGCACAACTCAGGACTTTGTTTTTTTTTTTCCAGCTCAGCTCTAAGTTATTGTGCTGCTAATGGTGCTTGAAGTAATTACACCCTGTATTGCTGCTCGGAAGGCCACAACGTGGTCGTCCCGGAGCACCACACGCGTGAAAACACACACACACACACACACACACAAAAAAAAAAACACTCACACCACCACAGACTAACATTCTCGCCCTGAATGGCACCATTAACCAGAAGGCATCTGCCTTCGCTCATTCATGATCGAGCATATGCGGAATCATTCATCCTGCATCGACGGGTCAGCAGGAGTAAGCAGACTAATTATTACCGTATTGGCCCGAATATAAGACGGCCCTGATTATAAGACGACGCCCTCTTTTTTCGAGACTCAAGTTTGAAAAAAAATACTTTTTGAACACCAAATTAATTTTGATACAGAAAATAATTACAACTGAAACAATGATTCTAACAATATATTTGAGAGAAACGGCAAGTGGAGAGACATTTCTACAACTATTGAGGCCTTTGAGCCAATCAGAAGGCCAAGGATTGTATACGCCAGAAAAAGAAAAAAAACGGTTCGAACTGTCCTGAAGACAGGTAAAAAGTGCGCCTCAACTGTTCCAAGTCTTCTCGTTGACCTTTCACTGAGGTGACTCGCTCATTTATTCGGCCGCGCGGGACAGATGCGATTCCTCGCTGCCTGTTGGCCTGTGTCGAGGCAAGATGCGGCGCAATCTAATATTAATGCTCGGTGTGACTGAAACGTCTCTCCGTGGCGGGGGCGCTTTGTCCTCCAGGGGAAAAAAAAAAAAAAAAAAGCCCGACCGATACCTCTCGGCGCTCGCTATTCACCCTCGCGGCCCGTCCCGGGGGGTATTTTGTTTAAGGAGGAAGCAAGGAAACGGGGGCGGGGAGTCCTCGGTTGCGTTCAAGTATTCAGTCAAATTCTACGCCCGGCATGCCGCAAGGTTTTCCAAAATAACCTTCTTGCTTTCTTGAAGGTCCTACAGTGCCCCCTTCAGGATGTCACTGTTTTTGATATCCTCCAATAAATTTCATTTGTTGATCTACAGGAGACACATCCTGTTCTTTTTTTTTTTTTTTTTTCTTTAAACTCTGCAGCGCACACGCGTGCAAAATCCCGAGGTATCGGCGCCTCGCGAAGCCATTACCGAACCGCAAACACGCTCGGCGACTCCGCAAACAGCGGCCCGACGCCGTCGCGTCGCGGAGCGGAGCTAACGGAACGGGAATCGTGACGCCGCTCCGGCGGGACCGACCCCTCAGCGCTATTGGACGAGCGCGCGGATGAAAGCGCATATGGCGCACAGGTAGAAACATGGGAGGGCGTATGCATGAACGGTCACGAGAAGCGAGTGCCTGTCAGTGGGCATTATATATGCAAGGATTCATTTAAAAAAAGAGAGGGAGGGGGGGGAACGTGAATATATATATTTATTTGTTAACTGTATTTTGTTATTCATAAACTAACCAAAATTATACGTGTTTAAATCTATTAGTATACATCATTAAGTCACGTTTATTACTTCAAAATGGACTTCTACATGCATGTATACCATTCAATTTGGCCTTATAAATATTACAGTGAAACTCCACTACAACGAAATCATGTTTGCAGCAAGAAATTTTTCACAACAGGGGGTAAAATTTTCACTGTAGCAAATTTGAAACAGGAAAGTGGGAATGGTGTGAATGCATGAAGATTTTTTTCACACTAGGGGGTATTTTCACCCATGTAGATGTCGTTGTAGAGGAGTTTCACTGTATGTACATGTACCTATATGGAGGAAGGGGGGGGGGGGGGTCGCTACTTCGCGGATTTTCGTTTATCGCGGGTGGTTTTGGTCCCCATTTACCATGATAAACGTGGATTACTGTACACACACACACACCCAACCGGGGAAAAGCGCGCAAATGATACTCGACGATATTCTCGTCGCTGACAGTCAACCTCTTGTATGCGTGTGTGGATTTACTGTATCGCGGAAAAAGGGGATGCCGGGTGCCGGGAGGTGCACAATCTGGGCTCAAACCACAAGCCAATCTAGCAGACACTTCACCTTTGAGGGAACACACACACACACACACACACACACACCACACCCACACACCCACGAGAGGTCACACGTCACTCCTTCATTACCAAGCTCACAAGCAGCCTGTGTTCTCGTCAGGGTGCGAAGGACTAGCTGATGACATTCAGGGATATTGGATGTTCTTTGGTTTCCTCCTCGTCTCCCGGAGGAGCAGGCGGGTCATTAAAAGTCAAGGCGGGTGGCACGCGGGCGCCCGTCTCATCATCACACATGTATTTGCCGCTCGCGGAGTTCAAGGGTGGTCGGTGTGAGGGGGGGGGGGGGGGGGGGGGGTGGAAATAACAAGATGAAGGACTGAGAAAACAGGACGGAACGAGCGCGTTTGACGGCAAATACGCATGCTTTTTGTCTCAAGCGGGTTCGGACGGAATATTTCAATAACCCCGTGCGGGAGGGAAAGGTGAAAAAAAGATTGGGCGGAAAAGAATTTGACGACTGAGGGGTTTTCATCGAGTGTCCTTGGCTGTTAAAAAAAAAAAAAAAAAAGACGTCAACAATAGCAATGCGGTCCCACTTCAACTTGATAGCATGTTTAAAATCCACAGGGATGGTGCGCAAACATTTGAGGTCCGGGAAAACCTTGAGAGGGGAGAAATGCTTCCAAATGACCCCCCCCCCCCCCCCCGCCCTCAAACGCAAATTTTTTTCCCAATCTCGATATTGAGATAAGGTGAGAAGCTCGGTCAACTGCTATGTACAATTCAATGTGCTTCACAATTAAGTAAAAAAAACATTTGGAAACAACATTTTTTTTAAAAATTGTATCTTCTGGAAAATTACGACAAAAACGTAGAGCGCAAGAACAAAAGTTAGGAAAAAAAACGTTTTTTTTCAAAATTGTCCAAGCCTAAAATCCAAAATAAAAAGGTTAAGGTACAGACTGACATGACGGATCAGTGTTGATAAGCCCGCCTCTATTTTCTTAACAACCCGGGCCCGGGTGTGAGCATGGCGCCAAGACGGTCTCTCCGCGTTGCCATGGCGTCGTCTCGCGCTGACGTGATCAACCGAGTATGAAACCAACATGGTGACGGGAGTGGCACTAATTGTTAGCTTTGCCGCGCGAGGGAGAGCCGAGGCGTCGTTAGGCGAGCCGTCGCAGACATGTTGCTCGGCGAAATGTCAAGGGAGGCGCGGCGGCATTCCTGGGTAAACACTTATTCTTTTCTATTTTTTATTTATTTATTTTTTTTGGGCCGCACGCTCAATTTGCGGCGTCGGAAGCGAAAAAGGTCAATGCCGCCGTGTTCTTGTTTGTTCGGGGACCAAGAAGAAGTTAGGACGACGTTGCTCTCTATTCCCGTGCACTGCTAACTCGGGGATGGCGTCGAACGCGTTTCGAGACGGAAAGGTGCCCCCGTGTTGCTCGACGAGGTGTCTGTAAATCAGAATCATTCCAGCGTTCACCTCCGATCCATCTTCATCGGAGAAAGTATCAGCAAACAAGCGTAGGAGCCGGAGCCCCCCCCCGCCCCCCAACCCCCCACAAGTCCACTGTGGAAATGAGGTGGAGCGAGAGGCCGGCGACCGCTCGCCGTCTGCCGGCCTCCCACGCCTGAATCCGAGCCAGGCCCAAGGTTGAAGGCGAAAAAACCACTCGTGGGCCGATTGTGATTTATGCGGCGGAGGGTCCGGGGCGAGCGGGACGCAGGCCAGCTTAAGGGGAGAAGATGGATCCAGAGCGCGAGCGAAGGAGACAATCTGATTAGAGCCTCATACCTCCTTTCATCTTCATCCTCGACACTCACTCTACCGGACCGGCGCCTCCTGCCTACACTTAACCTGCACTCAACACGCTGCCATGGTAACAAGCTCGAAAACACGCGGAGGTGATCGGGTAAGGATGCGTCGGATTCGAGATACAGAGTACTGGATACCGGGGCGATTTATTGATAGGCCGATTTTCGCTTTTTAGCTTCGTGCTAACAATGCAAAACGCCACGGATGGGCTAACGAATAGCACTGCTGTGGCGGCATTAAAACCCTTTGAGGGACCCTTTGAACACACACACAGTGGAGTAACGCGCACTTTTGAAAACCAATGGTTCAGAAATAATTTGTTTTGTGCAAAACATTTTGGACGCAAACCGGGATACATATTTTTTTTGAACTAAGATAAACATGCTCCAAAGTCAGGGGGGGGGGGGGGGGGGGGGTTACACCAGGTTAAGAAGAGAGGCACATGGGGTAATGGACACAGAATAAGTAAGGCAATGGGAGAGGAGAATGCAAATACAACTTCCCGCCCCCCTCATGTTGCAAGACTGCCACCCAGTGGCTGAAAGGGGTAATGCCGATGCAAAAAGGGGTCTGGTTTGAGTCAATGACTGAAAACTGGGCGACATTTTTGATTATTTACTTCTCTTTTCATCCTAGGATTCGTTTTGTTTTCTGTTTAATCAATTCATCGGCGGTGTATTTTTTTTTTTCTCTCTCCAAATTGCAGCCTTCGCGATACGATCGATTTGAACGCTACGAAACGCCCAGCCGGTGGTAACCGATCACATCAAAAACGCACAGTGACCTAAAAAGTCGTTTCACAACAGAAAACAAAAACCGTATTTGGAGTTGACGTCGGGACCGAATTCCCCAAAGCAAGCTTTTGAATTCGGCGCGCGCAATTCACTCGCCGCAGCCCATCAAAACACGGATGATGACACATTTGGCTCAGTGCAAAGAGGCCGGCGTCGCGACGTGGCAGGCGCCAGATAAACATCATTAAAAGTAACATCATTAGCATCCGGACTCATTTGCGAGTGTGTTTTGTGAGCGTTTTCCGAGACGCCGACTTGCTTTGAGGCATGCCTGTGTGTGTGTGTGTGTGTGTACGGCATCCTACGAGCCACCCAGGTCACCAACAAGGCCTGGCAAATATAGCGGGGGCGTTCAACAACAACCAGGGGACAAGAAGGAAGGTCACGATCCTGCGCGTGTGTGTGTGACCTGTGGGGAGGTTTCGGACCTAATTGTCAAAAGTGTCAAATGTTCCCAAACCGGCACGGTTAAAAATGCTCCGAGGAATTCCAATAAGTTGCGGCGAGACTTGATGCCTGATTTTCCAACTCATCCCACCAAGTTGAATAATCCCCCAGATAAATTTAGACAATAATGTACGAGTCGCTGGCAAGGGGGTGTGACATAAGTAACAATGTAGAAGACCCATTAATGCCGTCCATTATGCGAGGACAAGCACGCCGACTTGGAATTATTCTCTAATGAATGCAAATTAGCTTAATGAATGACCTCATTAACATAACTTCTTGTGTTCAATACATCACAGAGACACGCGGGACATTAAGCAGCTCAAGTGGCCCCTCGTTTATTCTGGTTCCGGCTAATCTATATTGCATATTTCCATCATCCCCTGACGGGGGTCGGCCCGTCATCCCGATAAGAAATCGGAAGCACATTTGCCTCCCTCGTGGTTAATCTTCACAGGCTAATGTTAGTGTTTCTAATATTAGCGACCGGGGGGGAGGGGGGGGGAAATTATCAGGAGGAAGACGACGCTAATGGTTGGGGTCAGCTGACTTTGGGAAGGGTGTCATATTTACATATTTCTAAATTTGAATTGCAGCTCTTTTATTACTTTAAATTATGCAGTGCATTTTATCATCTGAATTGCAATATTTGCCATATTTTACATTTCAAACACAGTTTAATTTTTATTATCACGTCTCCTCCAATAGGCATGGCCCATCTATTTATCTTAAAAATCTAATATTTGAGAGAAAAAAAATTGCCCCAAAAGTTTGTGGAAAGAAACTAGTAGCCCAGGAGCCTTATTAAAATTAAGTACATAAAACAATCTTGAGTTCCAACAGAGCCGAAAAGTGTGGGAAGTACGATGATGTGAAAACGCACGCGGCAGTCGATGAATCAAATTGCTCGAATATGAGGCTATTCCGCCAATAATCAAAATGCAAATAAATAAAAGTGAACCGCCACACTCTGCCTCCCACGGCTCTGAGCAATTGCATCTTCAGGAGAGTCATTTATGTCCTAAAGAACTCCATTTAAAGTTGTAAATGTGAAAACAATACTTGCGTCGCTGCAAATACTTATTTGACGCAATGGTGCCTTTCAATCACATTTTTAAGATCCCTTTGCAATGAATAATATTTTGGGGGGGTTGCTTTTTTTTTTTAGTATTTATGAGCACCACTACAGTGATATCGATCGTTAAAAACAGCATAATGTCCAAAATATTTAGAACATAGAACTGACCTGTGCCGTCGAGCGGATGAACTGATGACTTGTACAGCAGCGAACTCCAGTGGCAAGGTGTGGTACTGCAGGGTAGGAAATAACCATTTCTGTTACGGTAGCCAGCCATGGAAACCAACGCATTTGAACGTATAGAAACGTAACGTATTCATTTGGAACATCATTATCGTGATATATAACGTACAAAAACTGCATGACATACGAAACAAGTGGGCCACTGACCTGTGCCGACGAGTAAACAAACGAGATTGTCACTCATGGTGACTTGTACAGCAGTGACCTCCAGCGGCGATTTGTGGTACTGTAAGGTGGAAGGGAAGAAAAAAATACCCGTTTTGTTGTCATGCTAAAGTTGGGATTTCTGCCATTGAAACAAACACATTTGAATGCATAGGTGGCTATGCGTTCAAATGTATTTTGCATTCATTTAGCCTCTGAATGGCGTCAAACTAGCCATTGCAACTGCTGCGGACGTGTCATGATGGATAATAAACTGCATGTGTATACCAGTTAGCATGTTCAGTGGTCGTTAGAAAAACATCTCTTAAATCCGTTTGCATACAAAATTTGCATCACGTTATCCTACACAATGTACGTATTTCTTTCAAAACCCAGTGTTTTAATGGACTTCACTGTACATTTGTATCCAAATTGAACAAATCGCAATAGCGAGCTAAAAACAAGGAAACGAAGGGACAGCAATGTAAAGTCAGGTCTGCTTTGCACATTAAAGTGCACCGACTGAATCATAGAGTAACAAATTAGTTGCATAAAACAGAACTGAGATTTCTCAACATTAATTTTACCTTTTGAGTCAACAATGAGGCCGTTTGCAAGCGAGCGTGACATCTTCCCTAGGAATTGTTTTGGAGCATTTCAATGCATGATTCGGTCTAAAGTGGCTTTGACAATTATGAGGCACGTGTGTTTTTTTTTTTTTTGATTATTTGTTTGTTTTAATAAACAAAACAAAAAAACACTGTTGCAGTGAGAATTTCAGTCAAAGGACATTAAAATGATAACGTAAATAGTTTGTCGAATCGGACCGGGACAGCTGCAGTGAGTGGTAATTACCCCCTGGTTTCCTATTGGTTAAAAATAAAAACACGTGACCCAACGTGAATTAACTCCAGCAGTTGTCAAGACTCCCAAGACGGAAAAGGAATTCAAACTGCGAAGAAAATAAAAATAATTTACAAGCTTGTGTAAACATGAGCTTAGGCAGAACATGGCAGATAAAATATTTGGCTGGAAAAAAAACAAAAAAAAAACCATACATTCTGTGCTTCTCGTTTGAAACAAACAACAAAAAAGGCTTCTGGTAGAAATCTTTTAAGACGACATCCAATCACATCGTGCCAAGGACACAAAAATACAACAATAAAAAAAAAAATTAAATGTCACTGTACAAGCCGGTCGATTGCATGTATGGCAATGTCATACCCGGTCGACTTTTAATTTCAAAATGATTTGTGCAACCTTGACATTTTGTCAATGTGCTTTGATGTGACTTGGCATCATTAATGTCGTCGGCCTTTATTGTGTCTGAATCTGTAGGGGACTAATAACCAAAAAAAAAAACTGAACGTGAGTTTGGCAGTACCTTTCGACACTTCGAAGGAGTTAAGTCCAGCTTTACTCATACACAAAAGCACTGTTTGTTTGTTTTAATCACCTGACCGGAAGTGATTAATAATTAACGTACATCTGCAAAGGGTCCAGTTGAATGACCATAATAATAAAGTGCAGGGAGAGAAGAGACAGTCACGGAATAGAAGCCTATTTAGTACCACGTTGTGCTGAAATGCAAATTGTTCTCGCTTGAGTTGAGTCAGTCATCAGTCCAAACGGGTCATAAAAGGCATATCTGGACCATTAAAAAGACAGTATTTCACATTGACGCAAAAACACCAAAGCAAAGCAACCGACCAACTGTAAACTAACACAAAAGGCTTTTTTTATGTGACGCTTAAAACATGGTCAGTTGACAATTTTCTTAAAGCTCCAGTTATGAGAGTGAAGGAATCACATCCCTGGAAGAGGATTAAAAAAAAAAAAAGTACATTAAAAAAAAGAAGAAAAAAAAAAAAGACTATTTTGTCACACATGCAACGCGCACACAAGAGGAACAACAGCGTGAAGCACTTAGTTGACCAGGGAGGACCAGCCCCCCTCCTCAGCATTCTGTTCATTATTTAAAAAAAAAAAAAATGTCCAGGAAGAAGTGGGACGGCGCACGCAGCTTCGAGGGATGGGGCGTCTAAATTTCGGCAGAGGTGGCGGCTGCCGGCGGCTTGCTGGTGGTCACCACCTTGGTGTACTGCGTGAAGATGGCCTCGAAGGCCTCGTCTCTGTGGATCATGGCGCCGAACACCAGCGGCTGGAGCAGACAGAATCATTGCAATGATTTAAAAAAAATGTATTTAAACATAATTTTTGCGTAAAAACAGACTTCACTTGGTACCTTCTGGGTGGAAGGAGTTGCTATTGAGATGCCCATTCCACTTCCCGGTAGGACAGAGAGCACTTTGTACTGGAAATAAATAAATAAAAAAAGTTTGACTTGCCATTACGAACTGGGATACTGCTCCATTTTTTTTTTTTTTTTAGCACTAGTCACCTTTTGTATGTCAGTAATGTCCACCAGCTTGATGACTTTGTTCTTCTTGGAGGAGCCCGACCTGGAACTGGAGCTCTCGAAGCACAAGTAACTAGGGGGACACAGAGAGGGTGGCATCGTTAATTTGCCTTTTCAATGTCTTTGATGAGGAAAGGGGAAAAAAAAAAACCCAACAACCTTGGAGAGGTGTTCCACTTACTTCTCGGTGACGTAAAGCATCCCGTTCCTGATGTAGTCAGTGGGCATTTTTCGGTCACGGTTTATCAAGCAACACCTCCAGCCGTTCTCGCACACTGGCGACAGACGCATTGACCCAGTTACAAAGCTCCTCGTATTTCTGACCTGCAATGCAGCTTAGGGAGAATGCGAGGGCTTGTCTAAAAAAAGCTGCAGTACTAGTCTCTCACCTGCCAGAGGGCGCTCTGACTCCGGCAGGTTGAAGATCTCGTGGAAGGCCCCCTTCTTGGTGCTGTGGGAGCGGCCCGCCTCTTCCTCGCGGCTTACGCCGCACGGCGCCGCGGCCAGGCTCCCTCGGGAAGCCACGGGCTGCACCTAGAGACAAAACGAGAGCCAAAGACAGACGGGAGCAACACAAAAAAAAAGAGAATTAGGAGGGATTGGCGACAAGGACAGGTGGGGAACATTTGACACGGGTGGTGGCCGCTAAAAATGGGAGAGGGAATCTATCGCCTACATTACAGTGGAGGCATCGAGCACTGCTGCCAATGGCAAAAAAATCTCACTCCCATTTGCTTCTGTGCTGCTGATTTGGTTAGCAACAGAGCTCAAATGCACTCGCCAAGCGAAAACCCTTAAACATCCACGCGTGAACAACGGCATCTCTGTCTGGTCTCGTGACAACAACTACCGATTAAAGCAACTGCGAGAGCAACTGCCACGATAAATTCACACAGAGGGAGACACAGCAAGGACCCTACCTTCTCTACGGCAGAGAGCTGAGAGAGAGAAAGGACAGAGGACAGCCTGTGACTGAGTCCACATCACACACACGTGCGCACATACACACACACCTGTGATGTCCAAATACGTCGCAGGTCTCATCGTCGAATGGGCCACCTTCAACCATTCGTGACAATATTTTGACCAACAGAGGGCAGTAGTGGGAGGCAGATTAATCTCACAATTTACAGTGAAGCTCCTCTACAATGAAATCATGTTTGCAGCAAGAATTTTTTTCACAACAGGGGGTTTTTCACTGGAGCAAATTTGATCTCAGATGTAAACACACACACACACAAACCTAAGTGTACTCCTTATTGGCAGGAGAGTGGGAATGGTGTTAATGCGTGAAGATTTTTTTCACACTAGGGGGTATTTTCGCCCATGTAGGTTTCGTTGTAGAGGAGTTTCACTGTAGTTACAAAGAAATCTCAAAATTATTTTTAATAACGAAATTTCAACGATTGAAATAAACTTTGAAGCACTGCCATTTTTGTTTTGGTTTCATTGTTCACGTGACTCAATGCTTCTGAATTATGTAACCCGACGCAGACGGACGGGATTGTGACGCAACGACAAAGCCTTGAACAGGTACACACCTGATTAAACGGTCAGCTTTTTTTGCATCGGCCACGCAGAAATGAAAAGCGGAAAATAATCCCGCTGGCGCCATTAGGCATATTTTTTTTGCATGGCTAAGCCCTTTAGGATAGTCTTGAACGCGGGGGGGGGGGAGAGGGTGAGGGGGCGTCCGCCGCTTACCCGGCGAGACACGGTGGCGTTGCTCCTCTCCTTGAGCTGGGGGTCGGTGGGGAGACTGTTCCACACGATGTACGGCGTGTCGTACTTGTCGCGCAGCTTGGGGCAGCTCTTGAACAGGAAGTCGATGATGAAGAATTTGACGCCGGCGTACAGGCCTGGGAAAGGAGACGCGCGGAACGATCACGACGCGAGACCGATTGCTGTATGTATGCATTTGTTTGTGCGTACGGAACCAAAGTCAAGTCGTTTCAGCGAGGAATAAAGCTTGTTTTTTTTGTCGCCTTACCGATCATGAAGCCCATGAGCTTGTACGGCAGCACGCAGGAGGTGATGAAAGCCACCCACAGGCAGATGTACAGTTTACGGGTGCTCTCCGGTTGCACCCACATGAAGAGGCTGTGGGAAAAAAAAAAAAAATTATAAAAATAATAATAATAAAAAACCGCAGATGTCTACTTTGACTGTGGCTCGAGTTTCAATCGAATGCGCAACTCGTTCAACTTACTTTTTTATCTTCTCTAAAACGTCCGCCATCTTACCAAAAAGGTTCTGCAAAAAAAAAAAAGAAAAAAAAAACGGGCTGTGTCAACAACTAGCACTTAAGTCGAATAACCAATAAAATTATGGCACCTGTGCTTTTTGCGCAACGTCAAGGACGAGCTGAAACTTCTCAGACACGGTCAGGTCTTCTTTTGGAGGCTCCTGCAGAGCACAAACACATCCGAGGTTCACCGCCTGAACTTCGGAGCGCACAGAATTCTGACCGAGCGCAAAAACATTTAAGAGGAATATGGAACCCAAAAAAACAACACATCGCAATTAGAAACCCCGCCATTGTGTACAGGATGCCTGACAATGAAGAGGATCATAAAACATCAACACACTCATGTTACCAAAAATTATTGTACAGTGAAACTCCTCTACAACGAAATCATGTTTGCGGCAAGAAATTTTTCACAACAGGGGTATTTTCACTGTAGCAAATATTTGAAACAGGAAAGTGGGAATGGTGTTAATGCATGAAGATTTTTTTTCACACTAGGGGGTATTTTCACCCATGTAGATTTCGTTGTAGAGGAGTTTCACTGTAATCAGTAGATCAATTATTCAACGCAAACCCACCGCCGTCGCATGAGGCTCATATCCAAAACGTGAGCGAGCACAGCGGCCCGCGACAACAAAAACGGGCAAAGAAATACAGTGAAACTCCTCTACAACGAAATCATGTTTGCAGCAAGACATTTTTCACAACAGGGGGCTTTTCACTGTAGCAAATTTGAAACAGGAAAGTGGGAATGGTGTTAATGCATCAAGATTTTTTTCACACTAGGGGGTCTTTTCACCCATGTAGATTTCGTTGTAGAGGAGTTTCACTGTATGCCAATGCTTTTGAGCAGCACTTACCATGGGTTCAGAGACCTCAGGCACAATGCTCCACTGGATCCTCCAACCTCTGCAAAACAACACACACACATCCATCAGCTTCGTATTTCTCACTTTTGCGACTCGGCGGTTCGGCGCCTTACCTAGCGATGAGGTAATTTAAGGACAAGCGCAAGATGGCCAGGAAGAGGAACATGGGGAAGGCCCAGCCGTGCCAAGCAGCATTCATGTAGATCTGCAACACAGTCAGACTGACTAACCATCGACAACAAATCTAGATCCACTCGCTCTACTACGATTTGAACAGGCGATGGCGCCAAACTCGCTGGGAAGAAAACCTCTATTCTATTATCGGTTGCGGATGTTAATGATTGGATTAGACAGCCGCGGTCCAGGCGTAATTACTTTGTATGATGTGATACTTGTCATCAGGAGCACTATTGGGGGAGGGAGGAAATTTTTTTTTTTTAATGGAGACTCACAATGAAGGCAATAGCTGAGGTGTAGACAGAGTGCCAACTGGATAAGGCGGAGAGGTTCCTTAAGAAGTTGGTGACAGGCCGAGCTCCTCGCTCTGAAAGAGTCAGGACACACCCGACGTCAAATCAAATGCAGATTAGATGGCAGTTGTAATATTGACGTGTGGGGGGGGGGATGCAATCAGACTCTTTTTTTCAAAATCGAGAGCACTTACTGAGTCGCCGCATGTTTTCTGTCAACCTGGACGGGGAAGACCACAACAGAAGCTCAGAACACACAAACAACCCACTTTACCCCGCGGAGCCACCATAAATCTGCTTGAAATTAAAAAAAAAAAAAAAAAACGGCAGATCAATACTGGCCGAAAGACGAGTCGCCTTCCCGAGTGCTCCGCGCCGAGCTCCTGCCCACCTTTTAGCACTTAGCGGTTCCTCCGCCTCCACCGTGCTCTCCTCGGGCTGGAAGCGGAAGTCCTCCACGTAGACGCCGAAGCGCTCGTGCAACCACTTTTTCAGCCGCGAGCTCCACACTTCCTTCTGCTGCTGCTGCTGCTGCTGCTTGTCCGCTTAAGAAAAACACGACAAGAGCGGTTGGATTTCCTTTCAAAATTCCCCCCCGATAACATTCACAGTTCGTCTTTAAGGTGACTCATACAAACACACATACGGCTAGCATGCTAATAATAGCAACAACAAAAAAATTTTTTGTTGCCTTTCCCGTTAATGACGTTAAATACACACGTCCAAGAATAACCCGCACTTTCCAAACACTCCCTTTCCTTTCCCACTTTCTATCTCGCACATACACACCTTTGTCATTTCCTGTTTGGAGAGACTTTCCCTGCAAAGCCCTCCACTCATCTCCGCACTATTTATTCCAAACCCCCCTGGAGGGGGGGGGGGGGTCTTACCTGTTCCATTATTAGAGGGCGATTGTTGTTTTCTAGGAGGTTGCGGCGGAGAATCCTCTAGCCTGAGGTGGAGAGTGCAAAAGAGTGTCACTTTCACTACCCAGTGGCAGGATAAAAATAACTTGTTTTTTTTTTTTTTTTTGCTTTTGCTTTCAGTTGGCATATTTTAGCTTGACACCAAACGGAATCCACCACCAATTTTTTTTTTTTCCGAGGGCAGTTGCCGTTTTATTTTCCATTTCGATAAACCGTTCGTTTCTGTAATTGATGTTGAGGGAAGCTGCGGATGGTCTTGCAGGAAAAGGAACCCAAAAAACGGTCGAGCTATAAAGACTATAAAGAGACATAAGCCATTTTGACACCCAAACAAGCAAAAAATACCCAGCGAATGACATCAGGCGTAACTTCTCACCCAAGTTCTCAGTTTAATTACAATTACCCAAAAGTGCAACGGTGACATTTTTGGAGCAGATGGAAATATTTTTTTTTTGGGGGCTCATTAATTAAATAGAGTCAGAGGTTTGGTGGTCAATGTAGCAATGTAGCGGTTGGACGCTAATTACACGAGCACAAGAGTGCCTTTTAAGCCAGCGATAAACATTAGCATTAGCCGCAAACGCAGGAGGGCTTTCGTTTTGGCGGGATGGTGAGTTTTATTGATCAGTTGAGAGGCGGACATTAATATTGAACGCGTCCCATTTGCGCGGATCCGACAAGAAAATGTGACCGAACCGCTTTTAAAATGAACGCTTTTTGGAAAAAATGACCGCTATCGTCCCGATGACATCAGCCCAAGAAAGGTGTCGCCGTTTTTGGCCTTTTACCTGGACTTGAGCACGTCGCCCATCTTCTGCTCCAGGTCGAGCCGCTTGCTGCGCTCCCTCTCCAGCTCCTGCCGCAGGGAGTCCACATTGGTCTCCTCGCGCAGCTTCCTCAGCTCTTCCTCTGTAAGACACGACCGTTGTCGATACAAAACGTGGATTCGCAAGTCCGTTTCGAATCGAATGCCTGCAACCATCTCGTGCGAAACCCAGAGTCCTTCCCCCGGCTTTGTTTTTGTTTTTTTCACCACACTTTCAGTCTTTCACCTTCAGCTCTGACCCAATAATCCGCCCCGCCAGTTCTCCAGCATCGAGCGGTCTCAGGTGTCGGGACTTTTCTAGAACAACATCGGCTGCGTTTCCTCCCGCTCCTTTGTCTGCCGGACTAAAGGGATGCATGAATATTTAAGGACGGAAGGCAATAAAGTGAGAACAAAAGAGGAAAAACACCCCCGGGGGGGGGGGGGGGGGGGGGGCGAGCCACTCTTTTAATATCGCCGGAAAATCTTTCTAAAATGATCTTCAAACATTTGAGACCAGTCGCGGCCGCGTTAGCAACTTCCTTTGTTAGCGCCGACCGTTGGTTCGGTCAATGATTGCCCCCCTTCCCCACTCCCAACTATTTTCTGCTCATCTAAGTGTTGGTGTTGCATTGATGAGGTAGTACAAAAGCGTGTATGGGGGTCGGAAAGATGGCCGAAGGGTTCTACGGCCTAATCAGCTTAGCCGTGGCTAGCTTCTCAGTGCCAGGAGCGCAGCCGTCGTCGGGTAAACCTATTAGGATCTTAGCTAACCCAAGCGAAGGGAACTAGAAGTGGATCAGGTGCATTCAAGCCCCCCCCCCCCCCCCCTCATGCGGAGCGTGAGCAGCCCAGGCGTGCCCAAGGACCCAATCCAGACCGTGACACATGAAGCCAACTGAAAATGACACGACATGTTGTTAGTTACCGGAGCCCATAAAGAAAACCCCCAGACTGATTACGTCCAATCCGGCTCCTCGGAGGCCCCCCCTTTGCAATTAAGACGCCAAATGAATCACACTGTCAACATGCTTCTGAAATTAGATCGCGGACGCCGACGTTTTCCTCTTGGGCCGCGGCCGACGGGGAAAAAACCGATCCACTTACTGGGGCCGCCGCTACTTTTGTGGCTCTTCAGCTTATCGACCGCTCCGGCGTAGAGCAAATCGAAGCTGTCAAAGGTGAAGTCGTCCACCTTGCACGCCCTCATCCGCCTCCGGATGCCACAGCTCGACGGGGGAGCCCGCTTTGGGTCTATCTTGAAACAGAGCCACTTCTCCCCCCCCCCCCTCCCCAGGTGCCCTTTTCCAATTCGCACCCTCAAACGTCCTGTTGAGTCACCGTGACCTCCTCCAAGGCAACATCGAAGACTATTCTGCTTGCTCGCATCGAGAGCGGTCAGCAACTGGGACTGGACTGAGTGCACGAGGCACCGGGGGAACGGCGGGGGGGGGGGGGGGGCACCGGAGGTACCGAGAGGTGGGGCCTGCACCATAAGAAGGCAAGGAATCTGTAATCGCGCACAAGTACATGACGCATATCGTTACGAGATCGAGGAGGTCGGCATCGTGCGCGTTTCGAGTCCTATGGATTGCATTTTTACACAAGCCGGCAAAAATCACATTTCATTGTGGTTTGCCAAGGCCCGAAAAGGGGGGGGGGGGGGGGAGTACTGTGTGAACTTTTCCAATCAGGCGCAGGAAACAATGGCGCTTTTCATTGGATGAAGGTGGGGGTCATTCAGGTTCACGGAGCGAGAGACAGAAGCCAAGTTTCAGTGGTGGCAATCTCGGCTCAGAAACCCCCCCCCCCCAAAAAACTATCATTGAGTGTCAAGCCATGAAAACACGAAAGGAGGAAGTGTCACGTCATCCGGCTTTAATTCCGTCTCGTGACCGTCAGTGGCTCCTTGTGCTCTGGCCAGCACGTCTCGCAAGTGACCTAAATTCCGCTTTCATCCCGTCGTTTCCCTTTTGTGCCCACAACTTGCTGACTTCACAGCCAAAATGGGCCCTCGAACCTCGCGGGCGGAGGCCGCATGACACGGCCATCTGCTCGTCTCCGTTGGGAACGCGGAGTCGCCCGCTCGACCATTAGACACACGAACCTTCATGAAGCTTTTGCAAAAAAATAATAATAATAATAATAATAACACCACTGCATGCTTTAAAGAAGATGCACGGAAGATTTTTTTAAATATCTGACTAGCAGTGTACAAATAACACCAAGATGGCGCCACTCGGTTAATGCGATTCATCTCTGGATCTAAAGTGACCTTCAGCTGTGCTCTGATGTTTCACCACAGACGTTTGTGTGTGTGTGTGTGTGTTTTCATCGCAGCATGAAATAGAACAGCGGCGAGGACAGCAACATTGATCGCCTGGTCAGTATAGAACGCCCCGTCGCAATGACCCCGAACATCGGGATCGCTTTCAATCATCTCGCTGGAAACAACAACAACAACAACAACAACAACAACAACAATTCCCCCTTGCTCGCCACGCGCCGAGATTGCGTGCGGCAAAAGGCGAGTCGTGGTTTTCCCCTGAAGGAAGCTTCCTTTGTTGTGATTCGTTCCGAGGATACGGCGTTGCGCTATTGACGTGGCTAATGCATCGCGCCGTTCGGCCTTCAGAAAAAAGGTTTACAGTTGCTGGAACTGTATCGATTGTTTTTGGGGGGTTTTCACCCCATACGGTGCTCTACTTGACGCACGCGATGCTAATTCCATATTGTCATACACTGAAAGGGATGCTGGGACTTGTTTCCATACAGATACGTCATTAGCTAATGGCAGGAACAACAACAACAACAACAAAAAAAACCTCGAAGGGGAAGACCACCTTGGACAAAAATAGAACAGTCAGACAGAAAGAGGAAAGAGGGGGCGGGGCCTATTGGTACCAAGCATCCAAACCGACGGGGGGAGGTTTCAGTGGAGATTGTCGGTTGAGAAGGAAACAGGAAGTGGACGCTAACCCAAAGGCAACAAACGTCACCTGATGTTACAGAGCGGTCCAACAAGGAAATTCTTCCAGGTACACTTGAACATAAAAAAATAAAAAAACAAAATATTTGAAAATCCATTCAAGAATAAAAATATAGCAGCAGATCCCCCCCCCAAAAAAGGGGGACCAGAATCTTTTTTTGGGGGATCTCATGTCTACATGGTTTTATATTAACCAATTAAGGCCCCCCCGCCCCGGGCAATGGCATCCAATGCCAAAAAGGAAGGGCAAAGGTCACCGTGTCCGCAAACCATTTCGAATGGAAACGCGTACGTCCGGTGCGGGCCACAACACAATACACTTCTAAAAGCAGGGGGTGTTTGTTTTCGCAGGCGGTGTGGCGTCCCGGCATTATTTTGGGAAGGAGAGCCAAAAGACGGAACGCCGACAACTCTGAATACGGTGGTCTACGCATAAAACTGCGAATAGGTGAGTTTGTTGATATCGAATCCTTAAGTCACATTCGACATCGTTCCTCAGCAACAGGATGTCAACAAAACGGCAGCCGCGTGTTACAATGAAGCTCCGCGGCGAAGGCTCACTTCGACATAGTTCACCGGCACCAAGGTGCCACGATATGGCAGCCAAGTCATCTTTTAATGGCGCCGTCTCGAGCCAAAACCGGATCCGCGGAGGTACGTGTACTCACGTAGAAAGTGTTTCTCCAGTAAGGCAATTTCCAAGTGTCCTTTGACTTCGTTCAGCCGTTCCGACTCTGACCTCTGAAAGTCCTGGATCGCCGCGGCCATGATGGGAGACCCCGAACCAGCCTGTGAATGCACACACACACACACACAAAGAAAAACATCTTTAAATTATACATGAAAAAAAAAAAATCCCTTTCTGGTGATTTCAAGTCTGGGTTGGTACAGCGAAACTCCTCTACAATGAAATCTACATGGGTGAAAATACCCCCTAGTGTGAAAAAAATCTTCATGCATTAACACCATGTCCACTTTCCTGTTTCAAATTTGCTACAGTGAAAAACCCCTGTTGTGAAAAATGTCTTGCTGCAAACATGATTTCGTTGTAGAGGAGTTTCACTGTATGTTGCATTTTCAAGCTTTTTAAAATAATACAGTGAAACTCCTCTGTAACGAAATCCACATGGGTGAAAATACCCCCTAGTGTGGAAAAATCTTCATGCATTAACACCATGCCCACTTTCCTGTTTCAAATTTGCTACAGTGAAAAAGCCAATTGAATAAGCTCCCCTTTTTGGTTGATATATATTTGTAAATCTGACACCAAAAGGAGTCAGTGCCTCACCAACCATGAACCTCACCGCACGCCACTGCTGCTCAAGAAGCTAACGCTTGCGCTTTTAAAGGCCCGCTGGGGGTGGTAATGATCAGCCACGTGTGTGTGTAAGTGCAAATTAGCACTCTCCCAGTAACAACTACTACTTTCAAAAACTCGCGATTGGCTTTTTCGAGAGAAGAAGAAAATTAAAAAGGGTAGCGAGAGCCCAGTGAATTTGCAACGGCTAAACGCATCACCTCCCATGAGCCGAGTGACGCGACATCAGTGCAGCCTGCGTGGGTTTCGACTGAGCCATTTGCGTACCAGGGGGAGACTTTCACAGCCGTAATGTCGAATGTGGTCGGGGATTGTGCACGTGCGTGTGTGTGTGTGTGTGTGTGGCACAGTGCCTATTTTAGCTTTTCTGGCGGTGAGTCATCTGCTCGGTGACGTGAATGACGGTCTCCCCGGCGGCGTGGGCCAACGCCGTCGCGCTAACGGCAAAGCAAAGCTCAAGTGGATGCAATTAAAAGGCACGTGAAAACACTTGAATGGGTCATGGGAAGAGAATTCAAAGTAAGAATGCGATCTCCGGGGTGCTTTCCAGTTTGGCGTGCTATTAATACATCATAAAGGCTCCTCGAAAAAAATTTAAAAAAATACACAGCAGAGAGAGAATGCCAGATCCATTCCTGTGAGTAATGTTTGTATTTGCGACACGTGTGTAGTTGTTTGAATGCTTAGGATGACCGCAACTTGTATGCTAAATTCCGTTAGCAAGCCTATGGCGCTTTACATGATATGTTAGCATGAAGCTAGCGGGCTCTCGAGTTTGATTTGATATTGAATGTTTTGCTTCTTAGAAAGAAAAAAAAACGATGCCAGTGAAAGAGCAAGCAAGCACAATTTTTTTTTGGGGGGGGGGGGGTCACTAAGGGTTGGGAAATCGTGATTGATAGCAGGAAGGTGGCTCAGAAATGTGAAGCAAAAGCAATCTTCCAACTGCTCAGGTGTGGAGATGAGAGCCGCATGTTCAAGCAGAATAATTCCCGAGTGCCTCAAAATCCCACCTTGACAAAAGCATCCGGGGTCCGTCGAGGCTAAAACAGCGAAAACAATTTTGCGCGTCGTGTTTTGCGAAGCACCTACGGGGTCTCGCGGAGGCTCGTCGTTGGCGGCGCGTTTGGGCGGCACGTCGTCGCTACATTCGTTGTCGGAGGCCGGCGGCGAGTCGCCCAGCTCGGGGAAGTCGTCCCGCGTCCTCGGGCCTCGGAAGCGGATCTTGTCCAGGCGCTTGAGCATGGTCAACACCGCGCACCTGGGCTTTAGCTTAACATGGCGGATGGCAACCCTGTTGGTGGGGGGGTGGGGGGGGGGGGGGGCAAACCACAAGCACAGCGTTGTGACAGTCGGCCTTCGGTCTGCACAGGATGCGCGCGCTTGTAACCCGTGACAACCATATCCTTTTCACCCGTCTGACACGTACGTGACCGCAGCGCATCAGTTGGCCTCATTTCCATGGTGGGAGTGATTGCAGGGGAGCAGGCAAAATGGCTGTGTGGTGCGCTAGCATGCTATTTATTGACTGTTGGCAACCCGCTTCAGACTGTTCACCAGCCGCTTTTTGGTGTTCGTAAAACGAAAAAAAATAGCAGCGTGATATAAAATACAAAAACAAACGTCACAAGCCGAATGTAGTACTGGAAAAATGTCATCGTGCCCAATTGCGAGTTGGGAGTGTTCCTGTT
Organism: Hippocampus abdominalis; assembly: GCA_018466805.1. Lineage (NCBI taxonomy): Eukaryota > Metazoa > Chordata > Actinopteri > Syngnathiformes > Syngnathidae > Hippocampus > Hippocampus abdominalis. Next base: position 17,949,288 of record CM031704.1, on the reverse strand, counting down.
GTGTAATACACATCATCTGTCATACAGGTTTTAAATTTTACATCACGACCTGCCGGAGGCTCGAGGAAGACGAGAATAGTCCCGCTGCATTCTTCATTCATTCATTCATTCATTCATTCATTCGGCCGCTGCTGCCGCAACCAATCTTGATTTGAATCGATGCCGATCAAACATTTATGTCCTTACATAACATAGCTGCTCTGAATCAAATTGAACTATCGGAATTAATTGGAGAACGTTAACTATTTTAAATGTTACTATTTAGAAATAACTTCCGGCCATCATACGCGCAGTAGACAAGCGTGCCTGTGTAATCGTCTGCCAATGACCTGTAGTAGATGGAGGCTACTGTCGGTCGGCCATGCGGGTCACAGACGGCGCGCCAGCCAATCACAGCTGCGTGTGGATTACGCGCTATAAAAAGGCTCTCCAGAAGTAAACCCGCCCTATATCGGCAGGTCAAAAATAGAATACATCATATAGAAGTAGTTCTGAATGACCCGACCCCCCCCCCCCCCTGCTGAATATCATGATTTCCATCCAAAACAACATACTAGGTCATCCCCTCATTATCTGGGCTCTCCCCGTGGGCGGTTCCTTGACAAAGAGAGGGATTAACATGGCCTTTGAATAACTCTTGCAGATTAAGCATCCTTAAACGGTGACGGTAGAGAAGCATGTTTGCATTTTTGACATCTACTTGTGTGCTACCCACCGTACTTTCCATGGCGGATGTGATCAAGGAATGATCGAGAAATTCCTTGGGGGGGGCCAACGTCAAGATGGCTGAGGCAAACCCAAAATGTGCAAAGGCAACACCGGGGGTCAGGTCTGTCGCTTATTTTTCGTCACTCAGCACTCAAAATAACGACGTTTAGTAAACATGTGCATCATGCAATTACTGCTGCCAACTCATAGGCTTCGATTAGATTATCACGGCGGTTACATAAACAAGAGATGATCGATAGGTTGTGAACAGCAGGTCAATTTCTCAAGTGGAAAATACAGTGGGGAGTGGAACAGCTGTTTTCAAATACAGATTGAAAAATGCAACAACCCTCATATAAAATAAAGTATGGGTCATGATTGTTATCAATCAACTGTAGGTGGGCCGGGTGGGGTTGACAGACAAATCTGCTTTCCTTCCAATGTCAAGTGGGAGTACTTTTTTTTTTTTTTTTTTGCGGCATGTGGCACAGAGGCGTCATGGAATTTGAAGCGTTCGAGCTTCCTACGTGCAAGAATGCACCACAATACCCACTTTGAAACATCTGTAAGATTTTTTTGCAAGCTAAAAGCAAACGATTTATATGTTATATTTTTGCTCTCAATTTTGGGGGGTGGGGCTTTGTTTTTGAATTTCTTTTCAGTTTCCGTTTTTCAAAGTTTTCAGTTTTATGGGGGGGTTTCCCCCCCGTTTTTCAAAATATGTTTGAAGGGTGGCGTTCATTTAAGTTGTTTTTTTATTCCGTTTTATTGATTTTTTTTCTATTTTTAGTTGTTAAAATATTCCACAAACCTTTTTTTTAGATTCAGTTATAGAGGTTGTTCGTGGACATGAAAACCAATACGTATAATTCACTAAGTGGTCGTAGAGGAGGACGATAAATATTTTGGTACTGATGAACCACTACAGAAGGCCTAGCTAGCATAACGTAGTGCCGAATTGCCGCTATCACGGTAGACATTTAATTTTGGTTAACAATTGCATTTTTTTTTAATTCATCAAACGACGCATGAAATATAGAAATACACCGTCATTTTGCCAGCTTCACTCTAACACCACGGCACGTGCCACACAAAACGCCTAAAGTGCCCCTTTTTTTCAAATAAAAGACATATTTTCTTACCCAGCGCGTAAATCGTAGCAAAGTTTCATGAACACCGAGATTGTCCTTCGTTTATCCGTCAGTACACCTGCTGCTCAGGACGTCCAAGGGGACCGCCAGTGTCGCGGTGAAAAGAAAAAAAAAATGCTCCCGTCGCTCAGTCAGTGCATCACGGCAACGTCCAAAAGGACCACTTCTCTTTTTTTGTGCGCGTGTGCTGCAAGGCGGAGAAGGCAGGAAACAAAAAGAAAACACCAGTGTCGACGCTCCAGCTGAGAATGAAAAGTGCCGCCGGTAGCCTCAGCCAGCACCGTTAGCCTCAGCCCGAGGCTTGCAGTGGAAACGTTAGCTTCGTCTTCGCAATGTTGACAGGCAGGGAAGGGCCACGGAAGTGACGTCAGAGGGACCGATTAAAGTGGCTTTGCACAGCGAGGGAGACCCCACGTGCACAATTTGTCAAATAAACAAATGTTTAAAAAAAAAAAAAAAGGTACGCATAAGTACACACAAGTCATGCAAAATTTTCATTTAAATGACCCTGTGGTTTAATTAACGTTTCGATGTTACGATAATCTGGTTGACGCAGGGGTTGTTTTGCTAATTAACAGAGTTGTTGCGTCACAACGGAGCGGAAAAGCACAGATAACCTTTAATACGAGTTTTTCACGAAAAACAAGGTGGGGTTGGGGTTTTAATCCATTAATTCGTATCAATTATTTATATCAATTCAGATTTTTTTTAAAGTCTCTTGGATAACCATGAATAGCAATTCATTCAATTATTTTTTTAATGTTATTTTTATGGTTAATATTCAGTAACTTGGTATTTTCTTTATTGGAAAAATCAAGTGTGGCTATACAACTAAAGTGGATTTACTGACGTTTGTACTATGTATACCGTCACATTTTAAGAAAAGGCTGACTGAGATTTCATGGCTACTGTATTTCCTATTGTGAAGGATCAATTTCGATTATTGGCCACGAGATGGCAGCAGCCCGTCGCAAAAGAGAATTTCAATTACTGTATATTCTCGGACCCTCCACTAGATGGAAGAATTGCACTTCTAATGTATAAGGTGGTTGTCTCACCTGTAAATTCTATTTACTGTACTAGGTACTTGTTTGGCATGAATAAGATCACGTAGTTCAATAATCGTGTCTCATTAGGCAAATAAATATGTGGTGCACAAATGTTATCCTTAAGATATCCTTTCAATTTTGAAGGGAGGCATCAGTAGCCAAGACAACAAAAGCCCCAAGTAGGCTTGCAACCTGACTCGGCCTTCTAACCTTTCACATATTATGCTTGCCTGGTGGCAGCAGACGTGTGAACTGAATCAAATCGAGCCAACTGTTGATTTTATCCCAATTTATGAAGAGCACATGCCTCTCCCCCAATCTGCCACGTAAACCCCAGAAAAACATTCCTCTCATTAACGTACTGGACAATATCTTGGGGTTTACCTCGGAATGCCGGCGGGCCTCGTGTGAGGAGTGGAAAAAATGCAAATAATGTCATGGGAGACTGGAACAGCTCCATAACCTTGTAAGGTAACGTTCTTATCGGCACTCACCCGATATTATTCTTTCATCTCTCGGGTGGCGCCGACACGCACAAAAACATTGAAGTACAAAGTCAACATCTTTAATTTGTCAGACTTAACTCCAGTGTCTTAGAACCGTAAAAAATAAATATACATTATGTTACAAAAACATTTCCAGTGTCCCAACGTTACAAAAATAACCACGTATGAAACAATATTGATCACACAGGCGGAAAACGAGACGAAGGCACCCTTGTGAGTGGTAAACATAACTTAAAAGAGTAGCTGCGAGGTGGATTCTGGTCTTCCAACTGGAGAATTCCATCGAGAATCTTCACGATAAATGTGAGCAACGGCTTTGTAGTGCTTCAGTGTTTCCATCCTTCCGTTAGTGCTCTTTCTTCTCAACTTAAAACGCATTTGGGAGGCCTCAACGCTCATCTCCTGATTGTTCAAGTTTGATTTTAAAAAAAAAATGTTAAAAAAAAGTAGATGCTTTTCCGCCATCTTTTCACCAAATTTGAGAGCTTTTCTCCGAGTTCAAAAGTAAAACAAAAGGAGCACTTTGAAATCCTATGGGACTAATGTACCAACGTGTTTCCTACCAGTCACACTTGCAATACATTCCAAGGGGGGGGGGCGTCTTCAACTTTCGAGTCTCCGCTTCCCCGCCCACCCCCCTTTTTATTCCTTTGATGCATTTGGCACTCCGGGTTCCATCCTCCTCCTCCTCCTCCTCCTCCTCCTCCTCCTCCCTCTTGTTCCCTTTATCATTCCTTCTTTCCTTCGACTGGGTTAATACTGATCTCCGGACTCGGGGGGTCTCTCCCGGGGGTCCGGTCTCCTCCTCTCATAATGGTGGGCTGGTCTGGATGTCCCTAACAGGTCAGATCGAAGTCTCGTTAAGGTTAATACATGCAAAGTAAATTAAAGCAAAGTAAAAAATGTAATTAAATTCATATTTTAATTTAAATGATGAAAATGAAATAAATATAAACCAAAAAAATTACTAGATTTTATATGATCTATATTTAGTTATGTACCACGTCCTCTATTTGTATATTCATATAAAATGGAGATATAATACAAATATATATATTACACTCACTCTGAGTCTGTGCCGTTGACCGTCGCCGACTTCAAGTGCATCGCCATCCCGCCGTTAGAGTCGCGGTAGACGCCCGCCGGCGACGGGGCGACGGCGATCTGCGAGCGCGGCGCCACGGCCGGTTTGACCAGCGACCCGTTGTTGCCGGGGCGACCGCCGTCGCTGGAGGCCAGCGAGGGCCGGCGGGACGACGGCGCCATGATGTTGACCGACGTCGGGGACGGGGAGGTGGCCACGTTGTAGTTTGGCGGCGGCGAGGTGATGGTGGGCGAATTGTAGTCGCTCAGCTTCTCCCGTAGACGGTTCTTCATGTTCTTGTCGGTCAGAGGGGGCGGGTAGCTGATCTTGTTCTTCAGGATCCCTGGTAGGAACAGATCATTTGGCATCTTTCGTTGGATTTGTAGTCCGAAAAAAAAAAAACAGGAATTTCTCTGACCTTTTCTCTGTTCAGGCTGGTGGTTGCTATTGGTCTGACCGGCGCCGGGCGTCATCGCCTCCTTGGCGTTTCCGGCCACGTGCTTGTCTTGGTCCTGAGGGGAAGTCTCGAGCCTGTCCCGGTCCCCGATGTGGTTGATCTTGCTCTCCGGGTGGAGCTCCACATTCACTTTGGTCTCCACACGCAGGCGCTCCGGAGCGCCGGGCTCCTCGCTGTCGCTGGCCGTGGTGCCGTCCGTCGGCCAGTACGGCGGCACGTGATTGGATACTTGGGGGGGGGGGGGGGGGGGGGATAATTCATCATCTGCCGCTCTACAGTCATGTTCCCCCAGAGTTCGTTCCCCTTAAAAACAAAAACTCTTACCTTTAGGCGTGCTGTGAGCCGGCTGCCTCTCGTTGTTCCACTTGGGCTTGACGTCCATGTCGTCGTCCTCGCTGTCCGACGAGTGCGACGAGGCGTAGGAGGAGCTGTTCTCGTCCAGCGACAGCTCGCTGTCCGAGTCGGAGTCTGACGCGAGGAGGAAGGAGGCGCGGTGAGATGAAAACGTTCAACTTGAATCCTTTTTTTTGTTGTTTTGAAAAACACGCTCACCATCTGCCTTGGAGCCACTTCTGTGGAAGAGCGGCCCGTCGAGATCGGTGTGCCCTTTGGCCGTTCCGGATGAGACGCTGGGCTTCTGGCCCGACTCCTCCCTGCTTCGACGAAAAAAAAAAAAAGACGCAGAAGGAATCAAGGGAATTTTTAAAGACCGTTCAGATGTCCGTTCTTGCATTCCTTGCTGTGTGCACCTGAAGCCGAGGGGAATTTGGCTGGAGGACAAAATGCGTTTGCGACTCTTTGAAACAAGAGCCACAAAGACAAATGCATTGCGCGTGTCAGTCATAAATTCCCTTCTCTGCAGTTCTGCTAGCAATCTCATGCCTACATCAAGCCTGCTCGCGGGCCTCCGGTACCAGGCGGCACACGCCACCTTCCTCCACCGCCCGCCCGCCCGCCCACGGCATCCTTTAACCTCGGGGTCGGCTCACATTACCCCGACGACAGATTTACAAGCACGGAGCCTAATCCCAAGACCTGTTAAACCCCTCTGAAGCTGCTGAACGAGTGCCCTGACTCACTTGACTGATCTGATCACAGAGAAAAATAATTGAAGGGACATTTGTCAAGAGTCGGGGGGGCGGGGGGGGGGATCCGTCACAGAGCAATGTCGTGTTAGTGAGTGTGAAACAAGCAATGCGCAGAGACTTCAAGTGGAAGCAGCCATGCGGTCAGTGGGCGTGCTGTACCTCCAGAGTGCGTAAGGCCGGTAGCTGCTGCGGCTCTTTCCTGACCTGAGCGTGCTGTCCAAGGAGACGGTGGACTCGCCCATGGCGGCGCAGTACACGTGCCCGTCGTCCGTGTTGTTGCAGTTGAGGGAGCGCTGCCGAACACTCTCGATGAGTCAGCGAAAAAGCACAAACACACACACACAAAAAAAAAAATAACGCAAGCGGTTCCTCACTGTGAGCAAAGAGGCCCGCGTGGCGGTTGTCTCCTCGGCGAAGTTCTTCTTCCCCGTGAAGACGTTCTTGAGATGCTTCCTCACGTCTTTGTTGAAGACGATGTGGAAGAAGAAGATGAAGATGCCCTGTGAAGCGAAGGCGATTGCGTTCAACGGCGGCTCCAAAGTGCACCGCGGTGGCGCGTTTTTCTCGGGGATCACCTGCAGACAGCTGAAGCCGGCGAACAGGTAGTGGAAGGTCAGCACGTCGCTGTTGACCGCCATCAGGCCCAGCAACCAGGTGGCGCTGATGAGCAGCAGCAGCAGGAAGGCCATGCGAAGCGCTGGGCTAAGGAGGTACACACACACACACACACACACAAGATTCACGGCAGATGATTAAAATGTGAAGACTTTATTTTATCTCATCGGATTATAATTAATGTGATATTCGGAAGGGAACATCGACGCTTACATCGCGCCTGACTTCTCCACCGCCTTCTGCCTGCGACCACAGGAAGCCTTCGCGGCCAAGATAAAGATCACAATGTTCACCTATGGATACAAAAAAATATATATATATATTTTTTTTTTAATCGGAAGGAATTCTGTGATGCTTTGCAGGGTTTAGTAGCAAAAACCACACACCAAAACCACGACAAATATGGGTCCCACAAAGCTCCAAATGAGCGTGTCGTGCACGGACAGCCAACAAAAATCGGGGTTCCCGTAACCCTGCGGGTCCAGGCCGACGGCCAAGCCTAAAACACAAGGGACCCAAAACAGATCCATGAAGAATTGAACCCAATGAAGAGTCTGGGAAGCTGTTTTTTTTTGTTTTGTTTTGGGTTTGTTTACCGGTGATGATAGCCGGGATGCCCCAGCCCATGGCGTAGTAGAACCTCATGTGGCCGTGGTTGATGTTGCGCAGCTCCGTCAGCATGCGGTAGATGTGCAGACCCTCCACGAACATCCACGCAAAGGTGCACATGTAGAAGTAGTGCAGGAGGATGGCTATGACTGTGCACACAAACTGCAAAGGGAAGAATAAAAATTTTACAATTCCTCCCCCCCGCTTTCCATGACGTTATTTTCGACCGAAAGCAGGAATGCACTTAAAAAGAACAGTTGTGATATCTGTATTTATGGCGGGCGAGATCAGAAAGCCCGAGAAACTAATTTGGCAGCCTGATCAATCATCCTGCATGTGGTCCATCCCCCTCCACCACCACACCTGTTCAATTCCAATTTGAAAACAAGCCAAGAACCTCACACACTCCAAATTCGGACGCTTCATGAATGCTTTACAAGCGCTGGATGTCGATGTGAAGTACCAGAACACCAACAATGACCAATTAGCCCCCCTTCTGGAGGTACAAAGAGGTCTTATCTCCACCAGGGTAGACTAAAAGCACGTTTAAATCCCGCTGTAATGACTCCCCAAGACATGAAAAGTGTCCAACTTCCCCCCCCTCGCCCCCCCCAAAAAAGACACATGGGAGAGATTTATCAGGTTGAATTAGAATGCTTGCCTCAGGGTCTCCCGCTCTGAGGCCTGCTTCTAGACACAGGTACCAGTCGCAGCATGTCTCCACGAAGGGCGGTGCATGTGTGTGTGCGTGTGTGTGTGTGTGTGTGTGTGTGTGTGTGTGTGTGTGTGTGTGTGTGTGTGTGTGTGTGTGTGTGCGCGCAGACTTCAAAGTATTCCAACATCTTATGATCCCACATGAAGAGTGTGTGCAAACTGTAAACGTTCCAAGCTACTACTGGCATTTTACTTGAGAACATGAGTTCTCCGATTGGGGTTTGGCAAAATTATTTACGATGCGTTATTGCGCTTTCATGAGCCAGTAAAAAAAAAAAAATAATAATAATAATAATAATAATGACACATTTCCTCTCACCGGGTTGTCGGTCTGATTGATGCCGAGCAGGAAGACGAGCTCGGAAAAGAAGAGCGCCGCCACCAGGTTCCTGTGGATGACGTGGAGGTTGGAGCGCAGCCGGCGCAGCAGGCACAGCAGGATCAAGGTGAGCAGGAGCAAAAACAGGGAGACGGACACGGTGGCGTAGGTGACGATCTTCAGGGGGAGAACGTCGCCGTGCTGCGAAAAAAGAGAGAGAGAAGGTTGCCGCGATATTCCAATCCATGACCATGTGACCTCGCTACCTCTCGTTTGGACACGTCCATGAGCACGGCGAAGCTGGTCATGTGGTTACACTGACAGCTAATGTGGCTGTTGTTCCTCTCCAGCACCTCGCAGCCTTTGGAGGACCAACCGCCCGTCCCGCCGATCCTAAACGCGCATATCGACATATCGACGATGATGCAAAAAAAATAAAATAAAGGGACAATGGCACACGATGGGGGGTTTTCGGTGTCCAAACGCACGCAATGGAGTGGTTCCAGAAGACGCAAACGGGCTTGGTCCTCTCCTCCGTCTCCAGCAGCGAGTACTCCAGCGTGATGGGAGGGTCCAAAATCAACGGGAGAGGGGGACCCTCGCTGTGTACCGCGGCGCTGACGATTGCCGTGTTGATCACCGGGCGGTTCGGGACCCTGGGAATGAAATTGCCTCCTTTTATTCAAAATAAAAATCCAAATCGAGTAATGCATATAAGGTGAAACCATTTGCCAAATGTGTCTACCTTAGACTTCTGCGATCCGGGTCAAATCTTTCCGGAAGCAGCGTCCCCAGGGACTTGTACACTATCACCACGGCAACCGGGAGATGGACAGTTGGCACGAGGTGGCGGCGGCGGCTCCTGTTGTACGATGTGTGACCCTCCACCGAGGGGGGGTCCCGGTCGGGGCTGCGGGCGCCGTAGTGGGGTCCGCTGATTCGGGCGAGCACATCGGTGAAGAAGCAAGGACGCATCGACCGCGAGTGTCGATTTCTTACCTCGCTGCCACTGGCGTTGGAGGTTGAAGTGCGGGAAGTGCACGGAGGACCCGAGCTCTTCCGGGTAGTCCTCCTCAATGTCGTGGAAGTGGGGGAACGTCGCCTTACGGGGGTCCGTCACGTCCAGGTAGTCCACGGAAAAAACTGCGGCAGGCAAAAGGGAAGATCGTCTCGCCGCCGACAAATCTGTGGCGCCGCACCGCGCGCCGTATTACTCACTCATGTTGTCCGTCACGATGGTGAAGGGTTTGAGGTACGTTTTCCTCACGTTGCGCGCAAGAGTGTTTGCGTAGTCCTCAAAATTCCGGAGCAGGTGGGCAGTACCGCCGTCGGTCTTCTGGATTTGCTCCCAGTGCGCTTTGGTGTCCGGGTCCAGTATGGCACTTCCAGCTCGAACCAAATTCTAATCGGAGAGTCCATTAACGACGTTTTAGTGTCACGGTCCCCCCCCTCCCCCAAGCATTCCAAGTAATCGTCGCCCCCTACCTCGTTGAATTCCGCATCCCTCGCCGCCGTGAGTTCGAATCCCGCCCGCCGGCTCTCGTAGCGCAGCACGCGGTTGAGCAGCTGAGCGGCCGTCTTCAAGTCGTTGCCGTAGTAACCCCCGACGTCGGCGGTGGCGCCGCGGAGCGAGCGCACGATGCCGCCGGAGCGCTCGCCGTCCATCCTGGAGCCGTTTCGACGGAGCTCTTCGTTCTGGGGCGAGGAGAGGTCCCGTTTTAAATAGATCAGCCGGCCGGCGAAGGTGGTGATGAATTTTGACAATTCGGGGAGCGCAAGTCGTCACCAGTTTCGTGAGCTGAGCGAAGGAGGCGGCGGTGCAGTTGAACAGCTCGGGCGACAGCCAGCCTTTCTCGTCACTGCAGTGTCGAATGGCGGTACCTAAACATACAAGAATTAATAAACACATGAATTTAGTGGGGGGAAAAAAAAAAAAAAAAAAAAAAGGGCATACTGGATACACTCACAACCCCCACAAAGAAGAATCTTTGGAGTCCGCCATGTTGCATTGCGCGTATTTTGTAAAAGGCGAAGCTGCCGCAAGCTGAAAGCGCTTTGTTTTCATGCAAAGTGCCCACCCCCCCTCCTTGTTTTCATAGAAGGCTGAACGTCGGGGTCCCAAGTCAGCAAAAAAAAAAAAAATAAAAAAACTCCCCAATGAGTCTGCAGTGACAACAAAAGGTGTTGCCGTGGCGACGGTGCCAAGGCTCTCACTTCAGTTGTCCCCTAAGGCGGCCGATTCCCAAACCACAGTTGGAGATCATCGGGTCATTGGATCGGATCGAACATGACGACTTACGTGTACTCACCGATAGATCCTTTGGGACAGTTCATGGCGGCCGGGCGGCCGAACTTGGTCTTGGGCCACCAGATGCCGGCGTCAAAGGCTTTGGGGCAGCCTTCATACACCACTGCGGAAGGAAGGGTTCAGTCAGTCCCTGCTGCGGATGTGACGTGAGCACAAAAACGACCTGCGGATCCGCCCCCGATTCACAGTCCCGGCACGTCCTATGAGGTCAAGCCATTCTTCCCCCCCTGTCTTATATTCAGCGCTACTGTATTGAGCGCGCGCTCCGCCGCTGCCAAAAGAGCGCAAGCAAGCGGCGGGGTTCGCGCCTCTTCTGCTCGACTGGCCGGCGACAAAAGGCGCAAAGTGAGCGACGCCGTTTGTCTTTTTGGTTTTGACGCCGCCGATTCAAACGGGCCGAAGCCTCGACGACACTTTTCCCGTGACGACCGTCCGTGTCCGCCACCGGTGACCGGTACCTTCGCATCCGTTGGGCGTGACCTCGGCGAAGGGGTTATCGCAGCGGTTGCACTGGCGGCCGATGACGCCGGCCTTGCAGGGGCACTGGCCGGTGAGCGGGTGGCAGGTTCGGCGCTCCGAGCCGACGGAGAAGCAGTCACACGGATAGCAGGTGTTTTCTCCTTCCGGCTGGTAGTGGTTCTCCTGCAGGAATCGGTCGATAGAGAATGTAGAAATAAGTTGGAGGTGCTACTAGAGGGGGGGGGGGGGGGGGGGGCGTGGTCAATGAATCGCGATCAGACCTTGCAGCGACACTCTCCCGTCGTCTTGTTGCAGTCGCTATGAAATCCCCTGCTGGTGTCGCAGCCGCAGGGGCCGCACACGGGACTGCCCCACCAGCCCTGCGGACACGGCTTCTCCACCCTGGTGGTTTTAACGCAGGCAAAGTGTCCAAATCTTTCTGCGCTCGCACTATCAGATAACGTTGACTTATCTCGCACGCGGCTACTGAATTACCAGTTTGCGGAGAATCGGATTGCTCCTTATCTACAATAAACTTCCTCCAGACCTTTTTTTTTTTTTTTGCCAAGTGTGACTCAAGCATTCTCTGCTAAGACGCGATGCGATCTACGGTTCTGCACCGGTGACACACGTGGCGGTAAACGGGCATGCGGAGACTAAACACCTATGGAGGACCGGTCAAGCGCGACAGCGGGGAATCCAACATCCTGCCTTCGATTGCATGAAACCTTTACTATTAGCGGTGTCTAATTTTCAGCCGTTCTTATGTATCGTTGCTCATCATCATAAGACAAAAGTCGGGAATCCATTTTAAGGGCCTCAAGGAGGGACTTACTTATTTTCGCAATACTGTCCGTAGTAGTTTTGTCCGCATTCGCAGGTATAGCCGTGAGAGGAGCTGGGCTTGCGAGCACAGGTGGAAACATGCTCGCACGGGTTGAGCTGACAGGCGTCCACGCAGTCTTTTCCAAAATAGCCTGCAAGACAAAGCGCCAGTGAGATGGAACGTTCGGGATGTTTGCTCGGGGGAGGGGGGGCGTCGGCGCTCGGTACTCGACCTGGGTCGCACACGCACGTGTGCGTGCTCCAGTCGTCGCTGCAGTGGCTGTTCTCGGGGCAGATGTTGGCGTCGCACGGGTCGGCCGGGTCGCAGCCTTCCTCCACGCGGATTTTCAGGCCGCGAGACATGATCACGTTGGCCACGTTGGTGGACGTCTCGCCCATGCGGACGCCCTAATCGAGAAAATGGGGAAGTCAACGTGACTTCTGTACTTGGTCAATTTTAATTCCATTTCGTGCACTGCGCTGACCTGAATGCAGCCAACAAATCCTTTCTGACGTGGTTGCCCTCTCCCGGCAAGCCGCCGACATGAAGAGTTTGGAGCTTCAAACCCGGCAGGTCGTTGCCAATCACCACTGACTTCTGCTTCGGGGAAAAAAAAAACAACAATCAAAAAGACGCACGCCGAAAAACGGAATCGCCTCCGATCCAAAACGTTACCTTGTACATTCCGTGGTCCAAGGAAACGGCGGCCACGTATCGCAGCGCCTTGCCGTCCTTCACGCTTCTCAGCTCCACCAGCAGGTGGTGCCACTCGCCGTCGTTGACCCGAACTTGCGGAAAGCTCAGCGACGCCACCATCTGTTCCGTTTGCAGTACTTCCATTCTCACCTGTTGCTCACTCACCTGCGCAAATAGTCAGCATTAAAAATATATATATATAAAAAGAAAGAAACACGGAACGACAGGTTCGGGGGCACTCACCATGAGGCTGATGGTGGAGGAGGGGCCGGCGTTGGCTTGCATCAAAGTGCCGGCCGGTTGCCGCGTCCGGAACATGAGGCCCATGTACCAGGGGATGGCGATGGTGACGTCCGGCTCGCTCCACGATACCAGCGCCTGACCGTCAAAGAACTGAGGCGACGGCATCACTGTTGGCAATATCGGAAAAAATAAAGCTCACACGCGCACTAAATTACAGCACAAAGAGCAGCGTTTGTTCCCGGGGGGGCACGTGTTAGGGGGGCTTTAGTGCATAAGTCGGTATAACGTGCAAGCACAGCGTGTCGGGAAACTAGCGGTGCCGTTGTAGCCTCCATGACAATAATACTATGACAATTCACAACATCATGCGCAGGTAGAAAATGAACACAATTCGTGTTTGTTGTCGATGAATCCAGTCATTGTGACACCGTGGATGAAATCCGCACAAGAAGGCTAAAAAAAAAAAAAAAAAATGTTTTATGCACAGTCATCCATTTCTAGGCTCATGTGTTGTGACTGCGGGATGAGTCACGCTTGAGTCAAAGGAGGCTCCCGAACCTACGCACACAAACACGCAAACTACTTCCTGGCAGCGCTACAGACACACGCTGACACCGACTGTCTATAAACACACTTGCGGGGCACGCAGAAGCATGCGCATTTGCATTTGGAGACACACCTATAAAGCTAAAAATGCTGACACGCGAAAAAACATATTTCCGCTGATATCAATGAAAATGACAAGACCGATATTTATGGGGATAAAGAAGGTGTCACGTGACTTTACCCGTAGCTTAATATTAACATACCTTGTTCGCAGTTCCTGCCGCCATATCCGGTAGGGCAGTCGCAGCTGTACGTGTTCCACTTGCTGACACACACGCCCCCGTTCATACACACGCTGGGCGTACAGAAGTTTCTCTTCGCGGGGCACCCTAAAATGTTCAAAACCCAGGAAGAATGTTAAGGTTCATTCATGGGAATGCTCTTTCGAGTTCAATTGACCGACCTGCCGTCGTGCCGTTGTTGGCGATGTAGCTAGCCATGTCGACGGCCCTGCTGTCGATGCTCAGGTTCCTCATGCAGCCCACAAAGTCTCGATTTCGCACCGGGAAGTCCTCGGGCAGGTTGGGGACGCCGCCGAGCAAGAGCGGTCCCGTCAAGTCCAGCGATCTGAAGGAGATGTCCAAAAAAAAAAAAAGTAAATACTACCGTGAGAAACCGCCATTGCATTTTCTTCAAGTGAGGTAATGGCGCTAAGCCTGTCACAAGGCTAAGCTGCTAGCATCAGAGCGAGTCCGATCAGGCATTGTGTGTCAGGTAAGGGGGGAAAAAGGCTGCTTATAAAACATCAAACGGCGACCGCTTTTGAGAGACTTAATGTGACACAATAACGCACAAAGAAAGCCTTAGCCTCTGAACGCTGAGATGTTTGCATAAACAGTGCATTCTCGGGTCAGGACTGACTCAGGCAGGACGGATGGCGCATTAGGAAGTCAAGAAGTATTGACTTAATTTGATTTTTCACTTTAAGCGTGACTATTCTTGAAGACTGGACTCATTGAAGCCGCAAAATGTAGCATTTTTGTTAACAATTTAACACTGTTAGCCTAGCTATAGGAATGAGTTTGATTGTATCAAAGCTTGAGCTAATGCTAGCTAGCTTTTTTCCTTCTGTTATGTGTCCAAATGGGGGGTTTTTTCCCTCAAATGAGCCATTTTCTTCAAATGTGTCCTCTATTTGAGTCCGCATTTGAATAACATTTATTTGAGTAAAGGAGTTATCGTGTTCTGCATCGTTTTTTTTACTTCTTCTGTCCGGTCTGTGTTCCCTGGGCGGCGCAGGAGTAGTTCCCAATCTGCTTCCCGAAGCGGATCGCCATGGAGATGTCGCAGTCGTCCACCGCCACCACTGCCATTTTCTCCCCAGAGGGTCCGTGGGGGATCCCCAGGCGCCCGATGTTTGGCTGGAGTAAACAGGAGATGTTTTTTTTAACTCAAAATTAAGAGGAAAGTGCCACGCTTCATGAGTCCCATTTGTTGCGAGTTCAACCAAGGATTTCGTTAAGATTCTTAATGCTTCATTTCAGCCTTTGTTTTGTTTTGGGGTTTTTTTCAAGGTGGAAGAACTTGGCACAACACAAACTCGACTCTGAGCTGACTTCGCCCGTTTCACAATCTGAAGTACGCTGGCTTCTCTGTGGCTTACGGCGGGTCAAAGAAAGGCCCATTGTTGGCCCTTCGGCTCGCTCACACCTACCAGTTACAAACTAGGCTAATACCTCCAACCATGACTCAGCTAATATGGATCAGATTAGAAAATTAGGCTAGCAATTCCTTTATATTCATTTATTTATTCTTTTTTTTTTTAACAATATCAAACATCAGAAGGAGCAGTTTAACGCCACACTGTTTCCACTAATTAACGTGCGTCAACAGGATTGGGACAATGTGCAAGAGTACACTTAGCGCAGTTCAGGAGGTGGCGCTAAAAAGACACCAAAAAAAAAAAGTGAGTGGTGTGTGTCTTCGATTTAAATGGGATTAGAGTAATGAGATACAGGCGGGGCTCTAAACAAAGGAAGAGGGGGAAAAAAAAGAAGGACACATCTCGAATAGACACGTATAAATGGGCAGGACTGAAAGAGACAAGCTACCAACTCCCCATTTTGTGCCACCAGCAGCTAACAAATGAGTCAGAAATAGGACAAATGAGAGAGAACGTGTGGTGGAGTCAAGGGAGGAGGAAAAAAAAAACCACCGGCAGATGGAACATGCCATGACAGCGATTAGGATCTCAGCATCCCCTTGTGAGCTCAGTCAAGCAAGAAGCAGATGAGATGAAGATGAGAAGCAAAAGAGGAAGGCGGGAGGCAGGGAAGGAAAAACACAGAGTGAGGCGCTACAGAACCAAGACCAGCATTGGGCAAACTTTTTGACCCCCCCTCTGTAAGAATGTACACTTGGCCCCCCACCTGCTCCCCCCGTGAGACTCTGCTATAGAGCCCCCCCCCCCCCCCCCCCAGCCAAACAGACAGTTGAAGATTCCCTCTCTCTTAGGTGTCATCTCCAGGGGCGATAGGCTTGCCGCAGCTATGGCGACGCACTTGATCCCCGCAGCTAGCCACAAAAGACCAGCGGGGGCGGGGAGAAGGAGTAGTAAGGGGGGGGGGACGCTACGGGCCGAAATGACATCACAGCACACTGCGGCCAAACCTCAGCGACAAGCCCACACACACACCATTTGACACCTCTATCATCATTAGCTTCCTGTCAACATGACTTTGCCAAGACGCCCGAGGCCCAAAAAAAAAAAAAAAAGGCAGACGGATTGAGTTTCAGGCAAAACATTTCCACACGGGCCTTGTCAAAAAACCATCAAAATTAGGCACTAACAAGCTGGGAAAATGTGTGAAGACGGATGGAGGGACGACTTGCTCTGGAGAAGGATGTGTGGATGTTTGTAGAGCGGAGCGGGTGTGTGTTTGCGCGCGAGGAAGGAAGCGAGCGAGCGGCCCGCGCAGCAGACGACCACCCGCTCCAGTCCGATAATAAAGGAAGACGGGCGCACAGACTTTTATTTGATTTGGGCCGGCTTGAAGGAAATGCCATTGTTTGGTGGACTCTTGGAGCACCACACACACATGCACACACACACCCACACACAGGTCGCACTGTGGAGTATTTTTTTTTTTCTTCACACACATGTTAGCGTGTCAGAGCTTCAGCAACGGATTCGTGTCCGTATTACCTCACCCGCCCCGTGGCTGTGTAAACCTAGACGTGTGAATTATTCACACGCACAAAGGGCTAAAATGTCCGACGTTCAAGACTATACGTTACCGCCGTGCCCATCAATCGCTCGCGCTTCTCTCCGTCCGCCTAACAGATGGACGGCGGCCATTGTCTTCTGGAAGCTCTCAAAGCAGCAAAAAAATAAAAAATGTTCGAATGGGGCAAAAGCATGAAGTAAAGGTAACCGTAGCCTCGATGGAACGGTTGAATAAAATCAAGCCTTTTGATAGGCAGACTCACAACGCATGAGCGTTATTACATTCCAATGGAGAATGAAATACATTTCAATACCCGAAATACTTCCAAAATATAATCAATGTCAACACACAGAAGGCTGGCTTAGCTGAGCTAACGTGAGCTAGCAAGCTAATATTTCATTTCCGAGAAGGCGCCGCAAAAAAGTGACAAGAACATACTATCCAAAAAATGGTAACCACGGTACAATGCCGGAAAGGATATTCCCAATCTTTGTTTTTGTTTGACTGCCCGAAAACTGTGAGCGATAAGAATATAGCCGGAATGGTCATCAAATGGATAAAAGCGTCATGACAGAGAAGTAGCATGACAGGAAAAGTCCACAAACAACTCCCAAACCAGAAAGTCGACGAAACGACGGCAACTACAACATCTACTACGACAAGCGAGTCACCAAGGAAGGGGGGGGAGGCACCAGCGGGGGGTTGGGGGGGGCGTCAAGGCAAGAGGTCAATGGTTACCTCCTTCTGCATAAGCTCCAGCCAGGCAGTATAGAGCGGGAGCCGCAGAAGCCCGCTAGAGTCCAGCAGACTCCCCCCGTCCTGGGCCAAGAGAGAGACACCGCATTAGATAGACCTGCGTGTTTATCTCTGAGGACTCGCCTTCAAAAAATAAAAATAAATAAAAAATACCTAACCTCACTTAAAAGCCCTTGAACACAACTTCATTCCTGCGTGAAGTCATCAACTCCTAACATACACAGGTCTTCTATTTATAGTTTTTATGCAACTTATAAAGTGGGGGAGACTGTCACTGTCATGCGGTCCAAAAACACCAAATAAGGAATATTCTCGTCCTGGTGGTTAGCGTTGCTACCAAGGAGGTAACGCAGAAGGAAGAAAGAGTAAAAGAAAGATATCTTGAAGGGAAGAAGGCAGAAAGGGAAGGCCAGAAGGAGACCTTCAGCCCGTTTTACAAACTCTATGGCAATATCCTGTTTCATCAATCCAGCGCTCGTCAATACGGCACGCGTACACGCGTGACACCCCTTTTGTCTGTCCACTGTGACATTTTTTAGCTTAATGAGGACGAGAAAGCGACAATAACCGTTTCCAGCAGGCCACGGCCACTTCCAATAAAGCGCATGCCAATGGCCGGACGGCTATAGCTTAAGTATTTTGCGCTCGGCTGTGAATTCACTTCGCATGTACAGTATGCGAAGGGCGATTCCACGCCTGCCTGAAGCCACACGCGGACGGCAGAGGCATAAACGTCAGGCCCACTTTGCTGATAAGACTCGGCTCAGCCCGTCTGGGAATGTGGTCGACGCAGTGTCGCTGTACCGTATACGTATGGAACGGCGAAAACAGCCTCGGGCGGCCTCGTCGCAAACGGTGTGGTATGCTTTGGATACGGTGGCTTTCCAACTGCCTCGGATGGCGACAAACATGGCAAAATCCTCGTCGGTTTCCACGGCAACCCCTCCTCCCCTACACCTTTGACCTATTGTTTTGGAGCCGAGGGTCTTCTGAAGAGTGGCCCTAGTAAAAAAAAAAATTTAATGGGAGGAGGAGGGGCATGTGGTGTCTGCTGGACCCCCCTTGCGCAATCTTTAACCGTCTCATCATCTGACCCATTAAACCACCTTCTGTGCGTGCGTGCATTGTGCGTCCTTATAGGAGTTGTTAACACATGAGTGGGCTCGCGTGAGCCTCTATTCATACCTAGTGGGTGCTTTTGAGATTTCCATAATCGCGATCGCGTGTGAGCGGCAATTAGTTTTGACATACAGCGTGTCCAATGGCACATTCAGCCATATGGACTGCTTTCTTCACGTTGGTAAAAAATTGAATGCAACTTATGAGCAACTTCTCATTTGCTCGATTGTTTTTTTTGTTTTTAATTAAATGCACGCCGCTCTTGTTTGCATTTTAAAGATGCATAAATCTCAATGGATGTCCTTTTAGAAGCCTTAAAAGCGCCCAGCAGGAAAACATCTGATCAAAGTCGGCGTTATCTGCGTGGGGGTAAGCCTGGCTGACATGCATCTGGGTTACATCATCTTTCAAAGTCCCCTTTAGGGCTAGGCAAGAACACATTAAAAAAAAAAAAATGTCTATTGTGTGCTGCATGCGAGGGTTTCGTTTTCAGATTGCCTCTGATCATTCAACGTGCGAAGAAAAAAAGATGGCCCATGTGTCAATGATTGTCGGCCTCTGGCTAACATGACGGTATGTGTCGGCCGCTTTGTAAATCCCCGCGTGACATTGTTCCGGACCCACCCTAGTGGTGCATGTGATTATATACTTTTGATGAAAACAAAAGTGAGGACGAATGTCAAATTAAAGGAAAGCCGCGGAGGCGGAAAGTCTGGTGTTGCCAAAACTGTAAACACGATACGGATTATTATTTAGGGCATCCCTGTCATTCCAGAATTGCTGACAACGAGCGCTGAAGTGACCCTGGAGCCAACTCGGACCGCCGCGTTCGCCAGCCATTCGTCACGTGTGATGAATGGCGGCCTGTCAGGAGCAGGGAAAGTTACCCCGTGCGCAACGGGCGTTCATACTTGAGACAAAGTGAAGTGAAACCACGCCATGACTTAACTCTCAAGTGTCCATCAAATGTCACTGCTATGACCTGGGAAAACAGGCGCCACTTTGTCGGACATCTTTTTTTATGCCCACACATCACACGTTTGAACCGCCAAAATGCATTCACATAAAGCTTAAGCCGGCTGGAATACAGTATACTCCATGCAGCACCAACGAGGCACTCTAGAGCAACCATGTCAGGGCAAAATCCTTGTGCAGACACACACAGACCAAAAAATAAAAACAAAAAAAAAACCCCATAAAAATATATGTATAAACTGAATGTGACCTTCATTCTGTATTTTGCGTGCACTTATGGCCAACAACAGGGCTCTCTAAAGCAGCCATGTCAACACACACAGTGTAGTGCAGTTAGAGATGCAAATCAATGGCTGCAAACCAATATAGAGTTAATGTCAGTTGTGTATCATTTCTTACAAATGCATGGATGTAAACCTCCCAATTTGCATGAGCTCCTCTTAGTTTGTGCAGGTGCTGTTATGGCTTTGAGACTGGAAGAGTCACAGAAAGGAGTGAAGGATGTGCATGGGGGGGGAAAACAACACCTAACACGCATTTTAGCTTGCTCTCGCCTATTTTTTTTTTTTTTGTGTGTGTCATGTATGTTGAACTTTAAGTTACCTCTCACTGTCAGAGGTTAGAAGGGTTATCTCATTCCCAGCCTGTTTCAAAACGTATGAGAACAATAGCCGCGGGCCCTGGAAGTTTGATGGGAAAATAATACTTGACGTGACTTGAAGGAGACGCTCCCCCGATATACTATTACCTCTCAAAGTGGGGACATAAGACACGTTTGGATATAATTACTCGCATTGGTGCGAGGACCACTGTGTGAACAACATTGAAATCACATCCGAGGAACGCTGAAGAAAAATGATGCATTGGCAGCTCCTGACCTTGTTGTAGTAATGGAGCTGCACGGAATGCCACTGGCCATCGCTGACGCCGCCCGAGATGAAGGGGGACACGGTGGTCTTCGTCTCACCTGGAAGGGGGGAGAACACATCCCAAGGTGAAACACACCAATGAATGCCTTGCAAGTTTTAAATAGCGGCAGCGCAAACCAGTCGCATGCTAAACTTGATGCGGCCGCGCCGCGATCATCAATCACGAGCCGGGAAAGGCGCTACTCGCCTGCGCTCACGGGGTGTCTCGACTTGAGAACAGCGCAGGGCACAAAGACTCCGACTTTACTGATAAATGACTTTGTTTGTCGAAGGCGGGAGAAGCCGCAGGGGGACAATCCACAACACTGACTCGAGCGCTATTTGGTGTATGCGTGTTGTTTTTCCAAAGCGAGAGCACGGATCTCTGCCTTTGTCAGCGGCTAAACAAAGGAGGCCAATTTAATATGCTTTTTTTTTTTTTTTTTATGCAAAAACTTTAAAAAAGAAATAAAGCGGAAGGCTATCATGCAACCCAAGTACGGTATTCATCAAGTGCGAAGTTGACACGTGAATAGATTAGCTCATTAGCTCGTAATCCACATTTAATGTGATAATTAGTGAACTCAACTTTACAGTCATACTTGGGATTTGGCAGTACTCCCAAAACAGGATTCAACTAATCGTATTGAACTGGAACCCCCCCTGCGACCGCCCCCGCACACCCTCACGACCCTCGTACAGAACCATGGGAAAGTGGAGCGCGTTGGGAAAACAACCCTGATATGCTTTTGATCCGTGGATCAGCAGTTATCAGCGTTCACAATGGAAGAATGCGCCCAAGTGTGCGCTTGGATGTTTTGTTTTTTGGGCACTTAAAGATAACGCGCGACGCGGAAACTGTAAATTGTGTCTGCACGCCCAAGTGCAAACATGAGAATAAATGTTAGGTTTGGAAGTGCAGTCAGGAAATTGGCCGAACCTCCGGAGAAGGTGAGTTGAATCTGCTCGTCGACGATTTCCAAAGCGATGAAGTCGTGCTTTTCGTTGAAGCGGCCGTTGTAGAGCAGCAGGGCGTTTCGTTCCCTTGTCGCAAACCTGTTTAGAAAAAAAAAAAAAAAGCAGAAAATAGACCACTTTTGCCATCTTTTTTTTTTTCTTTCTTCATTTCAGTTTAGTTTAACTGTCTTGGAGAATGGACGCTAATACTTTTCGTCAAGGAAGTGCATCCTCAACATGAAGGAGCTCTTCAAGAAAAGTGATTAAGAGAAAGGAGGAAATGTGCAGCGGACGGCGCTTTGGACAGGAAAGCATGCCCCCCCCGTCTTCATTAGATGATGTGTGCCCGCGCGATAGCAAAGCGTCAAACCTGCCGGCCAGTGAGCAGAGTTCACGCGCAAGCCGTTTGGGAACGCTAGGTGAGGGCAGAGGAGTCAGCCGGCAGATGCCAGCGAGCCAGGAAGTCGGCAGGGCTGTAGCCAGACGCTGATAAGGGAAACCCATCACAAAGACTTTCCTGTTTTGAGGGCAGCCCAAACTTTTTTTTTTTCTCTCTCTCTCTCTCACCGTCATACGACTGATCGACTCCCATCATTATTGCTCTAACTTTCCTACCTTTGTACAGGAAGCAAAACAAGCAAGAATGTTCTATTATAATATCAACAAAGCATGACAAACAGCTGGTCTCTAATCCGGCACCCTCTTTTGGGCAGGTTCCATCATTTGGGTGCGCCTTCAAATAAAGTAATATAAACAAACAACAGTAAAAAAAAACCGGGTTCACAACAAGCGTGACAAATTTAAACCAGATCGGATGAGATTTGATAAAGATATCAGCATCCAAATGTGTTAAATCTGGTTTTCCCGTATTAAATCTGGATCAATTCCAGTTTAGATTTGTTCACACTGTACACGTTACATGCACACCAGATGATGCATGTCTGTTAATAGTATCAAAACAGGTTCAATGTGGTTCTCAGATCCAGATTAAACTTGGTTTCAAACAAGTTCAGATCTGATTGAGATATGAACGTAGATATTGTATGTGGAATTTTCTATTCTAGATCTATAAATGCTAGTCTGGATCCAAACCAGATCAAGTGCTACAATTATAGTTTCTGATCGTTCAAATCAAAGACGATTCAGCACACATTTGAGTGTCCACATGTTGAATGTGGTTCATCCATGTTGAATTTCATCGATGCACAAACCGGATCAGATCTGGATTAAACTCGCTTTTACATTAGCTGAAAACACCTTACAGTTTTAGAAGCGCTAACTTGTGTCAATCAACAAGGGAATGAACAAACGAAAAGAACAAACTCACATGAGCGAGACGGTAAAGTGGAACCTCTGCCGCAGACCCCTGAAGGTGACGAAGGACTGCCCGGGGAAGCTGCGTGTGGTCATCTCGCAGTAAGGCTTCTCGTACTCGCCGGCCATACAATGGCACACGAAACCGCCGGCGAGCCGGTTGACGCATTCGCCGCCGTTCTTGCACACGCCTGGGACGCAGATACCCGACGAGGCGTTCACCTCACAGTGTTCGCCTAAGGAAAGAGCAGCGGGAATTCGTCAGAGGCCATTTTGCAAACGGACAGCAGATGGAATCTGAAACTTCGGGGTCAACAGGGGGCCTCCAAACTCCATCTTAATAATGAAGTTTCGGGTTTAGTCAGAGAAATTCTTGACTGTTTTCCTGAATTATTTGGTGCAGCATCCGGACGTGATCAGGACCCCTAGCCTCGCCACACCAGCCTGGAACCAGGTAATGGCCCTTCTCTCTGCGGCATCATCCCATTTTCGGAAACCCAAGAAGAAAACTGTCATCGGCCCCATTTACGGGACAGTGATGGGTCCAAGTGTTGAACTGTGACCTCCAAAAGGGAACCGCCACTCGATTTTTTTTGGTACGCCAATCATGCTTAAGGGAAGAGGGGGGCGGAGCCAGAGCGAGTCGGTGAATAGCCGAAATGGATGTAATGGGATAATTAGATCAGATAAGATTGAGGAAGAGAAACCTCGTCGAGAGAGAGACACAGGAGAAGAGACAGTCGGGTATCAGGTGAACACGGGGGAAACATTCCAGAAAAAAAAAAAAATAGCGTTGAACCAAAAAGAGCTTCTCACCGGTGAAGTCTTCCAGGCACTCGCAAGTGTAGCCGCCCTCTCGGCTGCGGCAGCGCCCGTTGTTCTCGCACGGCCCCGAGTAGCAAAGGTCGATCTCCGTCTCGCAGTAGTCGCCGGCGAAGCCGACGGGGCAGCGGCAGCGCAGCCCGTTGATGGGGTGGATGGGGCGGAACAGAACCGTGTCGGACGCGATGAACGGCGGCGAGCTGTCGAACTTGAGCACCGACACGCACTTCATGTAGTTCTCGCAGGGCTCGCGCAGGCAAATGTTGTCGTCGAACGGCAAAACCTGCAAAGATTTGGAAATGAACGGTGAAACGTTGCGTTCATGTACAAACAACCGTGGGTGGCCTTACCTCCTGAGACGAAATGAGCCTGAGCAGAGTCCTGTTCAGGTAGATCTGCTCCTGCAGTTCCTCCGAAGGAAAGAAGGTCCCCGCCCGGGCTGCATGGCCGAGAAGGTGACGTTGAGGATGGAGCCCTGCACGTCGGTGTCGTTCTGGATGTTGAAGACGAAGACGGCCTCGCGCCTGGTGGAGAGGACGGCCGCCACGCCGTCCACGAAGAGGCCGAGCAAGGGCGACAGGAAGCGCTCCTGCGACATGTTCTCCAGGCGCACCGTGATGCTGTTGGTGAGCATGTCGTCGGTGATGATGGCCACGCGGAGTGTGCAGAGGGCCGAGGTGGTGTGGACGCCATCTGGGGGGGAGGGACAAAAAATAAATAAATAAATAAAATTGACGTGTCAGAATTTTGTGTTGCCCCCCCTGCGGGTTTTCGAGACGGAACAATACTTTCCAAATCAGCTTTCTGTACATGCTGCGTAATAGCTACATACCGTCATTTTCATCCCTTGCACACCAATTACCGACTGGAATGTCTGCGGTGCCTGTTGAGGGTTACCAAAAGGCTACAGGCTGCACTTGGCCTTGAGTGACATAAAACGGACAACAGGTGGTTGGGGGGGGGGGGGGGGGGGCAAAGAATGGATCAAACTATAGTCCACGCGAGTGGCAATGTTTTTAAAAAAAAAAAAATCTGTCAACGCGGAAACCTATTTGGAAGCTGTCGGGTGCATGCCGGAGCAACAGGTGGCGCTACAATCGGTGCTTGGGGGTGGTGAGGTTCGGGCACAGGCGCCTTTGTCACTCTTGGACAGGTCAAGAATTCAAACATGTCCGAGGGGAGGGGGGGGGGGGGTGTTTTTTGGGGCTAAATCAGTCATTTAAGTTGAGAAATTTGCGCTGCACCGATTTAGTTGCAAAAGCGCACAGCCAAGAGCGCTTTTGCTAACGGCGTCATCCAGAAAAATGTTTTTGGAGCCCGGCCACGGTTGGGCTGCGCGTCCTCTGTTAACATTACTGGCGTGCGAGTGTAATTGGGGGGTGGGGGTGGGGGGGGGGGGGGGATTCTGCTGACAGGGAGGAGGATGAGGGGGGGGGTGGGGGGGAATCCCCTCTCATCTCGCACGGTGAGCGCTCCAGACGTGAGAACGTCAAATCAAAACGGTCATAAAAGAGCGAGTGGGAGGCGGCTTGTGTCGGCGTATTTCAGTGGAAGAATTATGACTGCATGCGTGACCATATATCAGCGTGCCTACACACACACACACAGCTGTTATAGGCCAATTTCCACTTCAACACCTGCAAGTCTCCGGGGTGGGGTGTGGTGGGGTGGGGGAGGGGGGGGGCGCATTTTTAAACATTTTCAAATGTTGCTTTTGTCGGTGACATGTTTGATTTAGGCTCAACGACCCACTTCAGCGGCATGAAGTGCGACAATCCTTTCAGGAGAAAACAGCAACATAACCCCGCCCCCCCCCCCCCCAACTCAATTAATGCCCAATCATACTGAAGTACGGAAGACTCGAGCGATTCATGCCCCATGCAGCCAAACCCTTAACCTTTCACTCCACGCGTGCTCGAATCGGGCGACACCGACTCCGAGCTGAAAGGCCCCACACAAGTCCGAGACAAGCGCTCTCGGTTAGTCCCACTGGGGAGCAACGAGGCCCGGATCCGACCTCGGCTAGAATGTCGACGTGAGCAGAAAGGCGGCCCTGTTCCGACGGAGCAGTTGGAGTACAATAATCCGTCAAGGTATCATTCCAACGGCTGCGCTGCGCAAGATCAAGTCTCTCTGTTTTACGACGTCCACTTAGCGGATCGACTTTGTCGTCTTCAATCCCGTGCTGACTAATCACATTAACACCCCCCCCTGAGCTTCCTCCTATAAAACTTTCAAAGTCTGTGGTTTTCAGGTATCGTCTCGCTCTGTTCTCGCCTCTTGATGTGACAGCAAAAAAAACCAAAAAAACCCGTCAATGTCGACCCTTCAGGCAGAGATTTACAGGTGTGCGTTTTGAAAAGTCGACTGATCGTCGTAATATTTTTTGAGAGCTTTGTCAAAATCTAGTTACAGTGAAACTCCTCTAAAATGAAATCATGTTTGCAGTAAGAAATTTTTCACAACAGGAGGTTTTTCAGTGGCAAATTTGAAACAGGAAAGTGGGCATGGTGTGAATGCATGAAGATTTTTTCACACTAGGGGGTATTTTCACCCATGTAGATTTCGTTGTAGAGGAGTTTCACTGTATATCTTTTTCTTTTTTTTTTGTGAACATTTTCCTTCATTTATTGTGTCATTTAAAGCAAACTCCTCTACTCCTCTACAATGAAATCTACATGGGTGGAAAATACCCCCTAGTGTGAAAAAATCTTCATGCATTAACACCATTCCCACTTTCCTGTTTCAAATTTGCTACAGTGAAAAACCCCCTGTTGGGAAACATTTCTTGCTGCAAACATGATTTCGTTTTAGTGGAGTTTCACTGTATGAAAGGACTAATCGGAGTATCGGATCCTTTTCACTGACACCAGATCTAGTCTTTCGCTCCTTGCTAGTTTTTTGTGTTTTTTTTTGTTATAAAATACAACTGGTTCAAAAGTAAAACTTGTCCGCCATAATAATTTCTTTGTCTTTGTGTTTTCGACCCTCCACCCTTCATTTCCATCTCTCTGTCCCTTCCTCTCCTTCTCTCCAAGGGGGTGTCTGGTTACAGTTATTGTTGGTGCTGGTTACTGATAAATAGGGTGCCTGGTTACCAACCGGCACGCCATTGGGTACGTTCAACAAAGCGCATGGGAAGGAGGCGGAATAGTCGGGATGAAAGGAGGGTGTGGGGGTGGGGGTGGGGGGGTCGTCGCCATGGGAAACCGTGAGACTTGCGTCTAAATGTGGTGAAATAGAAAGTCGAGCAACTCCTCAACTTGTTTTGGTTGACACTGACCCTTCCGACACCCCCCACAGACACCTGCTGAATGCGCCGCCGTCTTCCTATACACCCAATCGCATTTCAACCGATGGCAGCTGCCAACTGCCGATACAAATACTTGGCCGGGGGGAAATTTTCACGCGATTCTTTCCGGTTGTCGGGAGAAACGTGAAGGCTCGCAATTATAAGATGCGGATCGCTGCACCTTCGAGTGTCATAAAACGTCTTTCGTGAATAGAGCCTCTCTCTTTGTAGCGATTCATTGCGGTGAACAAGACGAGACCGGCCCATGTTGGCTCGTAAAAACCTCCATGTCGCTGTTGTGATGTGCGCAGCGCTTCACAATGCGCGAGACAATGACTCACCAAGTCAGGGCAACTGGATGCCAATCGCACTCCACGCGCGGAGCGTCGAATGTTAGCGTTGTTTGTTTCGTCATCAAACGAACTCGACAAAATGTGTCTGTGACGTAAAATAGAAAAAAAAAATTAAAAGGCATTTAAACGAAACTATTTTTAAAGTGAGCTTATAAATAACGTCAGCTGTTCGGCCAGCTGGTAAATCGCGCAAACATGAGCCCAAACAATGAGCCCGACAGTTATCCATTCGGTCATTAAGTAAGTTAGCCGGGCAGCCGGTCAAGTGGAAAAAAAAAAAAAAAAAAGTCCGTGCTTATGAGCCAAGAGTTTTGACGCAAACACAGATGTCACAGCGGGAATCGAACTCGCGGCTAATCCGCCACGACGAAAAGTCATACCCCCCAATGCATTGTGCGTTTGTGATTGGGGGGTGGGCAGGGGGGTGTTGAAAAGGTAAAATGGTGAAGAGAGAACTGCGACACGCTTGAGTGGAGGGGAATAATTCCCTCTCACCGGGAGATTCTTTGAAGTTGGGGGGGGGGGGGGGGGTGGAAAAAAATGAGGGAATGTCAGGGTAAAAACAGAAGCCTCCCCCCCCCACCCCCTTTTCTTCCCCCTTGCCTTAAATCACCGTGCTCCCTTTCTCTTGTTCACATTCTTTATCAGGGATGCGGTGGCCATCTCGTCACCCGCCGGGGTCACCCAAAGTGTCGGCATTGTGCTCAAGTGACACTGCCGGCGAGAACGCGGCGTGATCATGAGTCAGGAAAGATGCGGCAGGGTCAGCCGCTGTCTGTCGAGCTCCCAGAACAGAGTCGATAAGTGGAAGGGGGAAATCGCTTATTTAAATTTTAAAAAATAAAATAAATAAACAATTGTGAAAATATTTCCATTGCGAAAATATTTCCATTCACGACCCAAAATTGTTTGCCTCAAAAACCATTTCTGATTATTTTTGCCGATGGAATAAGAGATGTTTCATGACAGCTCTGCTTCCACCCACAGGACTGGAGTGGAACTGCAACTTGAACAAACAATTACTGCGGCTGCATCGCGCGGCTGCATCGCGTGTCTCATCATCGCATCGGCAGAACTTCACATGAAAAGGGGAGAAGATCAACATCCATCAATAGACTAATCATCGCATGCGACGGCGGTTCCAGGTGTCTTTCCCACTCAAAGCGATTGATCTTTCGTCATCGGCACACTCACACTCGCTCCGTCCTTTCAAAGGGGGATTTATTAGGTCGGCGGAATAGTAAATCATTCGACTTGACAAACTTGCGCGCGCACGCCCCAAAGGCGACCCCCAAAGAGACACATTTATAGTCCTCCACACTTGGAAGTCTGTCCGTCAGGAAAGAAAAAAAAAAAAAAGGTGAATACTTGCTAAAATGATTAAAGGGGACGTTGCGACATGTCTGAATTGCTCTTCAAGTCATCTATGTTGCATTGTCAAAGCTCGCTGACCTGCAACTTCAGTACGACGCCGACAAGTGACTTTCGAACTAAACAAACATCTCGGGGAAAGAGTCCGGTCGCCACGGTTCAACTTTAGCGCGTTGCTTTGATCTGGATCTACAGGGACAGGAAAGCAGGAGCCAAAAGAAAGAACACAAAAATGTCTCGATTGTTTGCCACGATGTCAAACTATTCACATCACCGTCCCGGTCTCTGTCTTGCTCGACGCACACGAACAAATATCGGCGAGCGCGTTTTATAGCCCCCCCGTCAATTAGAAGGTGGTTTCTTGGCATTCCTGGGTTGGCGAGAAACAAGAGGCCGCGTCTTCAATGCGTGTGGCTCAAATCCGCCGTTTACGTCTAGGGCGCGATATGTAATTAGAATCGGGCCACCGGCGGGGTGGACCTTTAATTTGCTATCTCTGGTCAAATACACAATTGCATCGGAATTCAGGAGGAGACCTATAAAAACCTCAACAGCTAAAAAAAAAAAAAAAAATTGGATAAGCTACGATATGGTTCCATCAGGAAGACAAAGAGTACAAGAAAGAGACTGGATCAGTTACACAGTGTCAGCGGTATGTGCCCGGAGTCTGTCAACGCTTTGGTAATAACAGGCCCATCTTAACGCATCAGCCCCCAGGCGCCCCCCCTCCTCTCCGTGGACCAAAACGGCATGAGTGACTCGTGCGCGCGGGAATTGCTGAGCATCACGTACGGCTGACTGGGAAGAACCCCGGACCTAAACCGCGAAAACAACAATGGAAGTCGAGATGCGTTAGCGATACGACGCTAGCTTCGGAAGCTCCCGCGATCATGAAACCGGCACCCCGTAAGCATCCCGCGAGGTTATCGCGGCGAGCGCGACTCTCGACACGTCGGCGGCAATCACTTTTGACGCCGATGAAACAAAGCCGCTCGCTTCGGTTGAGAACATCTCGGGGCTCCCTCTGGCGGAGCAAACAAGAGAGGTCGTCAACTCTTGCACCTGCGCCGCCTCGTAAGCGGGCGTCGGGAGGGAACAACGGGAATGACTGCGGGCTCGTGACGAGGCTGGAAACTGAGAGCTGTTTTTCTTGAAGGAACGAGGCGCTAACGTGATAAAGAGAGGCGGATGACAGAGAGCAGCAGGCGTCTCGTTTTCAAATATTAAGCGCAGACAGAGGAGCACTGTGGAGCCTTGACCAAATGTGTCAAGGAGAATTGCGACTTGTCTAAGTTCATACAATTCCATTTTTTACATTTTTTTTAAAGATGCTTTTGATAGACTTGAAACGGAAGACATTTTCGGAGGGGTCGGGTGCTTTTTGTGCGCCGCATAAAAGGTGCAAAAGGATCCGTGTGTGAAACTTGGCCTCAACACTGCAGGGCGAAGACGCTCCAGCTGCTGTGTGAGGTTGACCCGCCCCCCCCCCCCCTTAAAAAACCCACAGCTTATGTGTGGCTCGTGTGCATACATATGAATCATCGCTGCCTAAATAAAAAAGATGTTCCGATTCAAAGGAGTCCAGAGAGGAACCTAATACGACTAAAAAGAGAACTTCGTTTTGTGAAGCTAAAAGATGAGGCCTGCTAGGTTTGGAATGAGGTTTCAAAAAGCTGTCGAACTTCTGGACCAACATTCCAGAGGGGACACTTTCCAAAAATGCCAACAACACATAAAAAAGGAGCCAAAAAAACCCACAAAAATTTCTTTCTGACTGAACTCGCCTGACAGGCAAACGCACCTGTCGCCCGACACTCCACAAGTCCCAAAATCGACGCTTCGAGAGGATTAACATTTAAGCTCCAATTAAAGACGCCGTCTTTACGCGGTTTCAGCTTTCATCCGCGCCGTCAAGCTTTTTTGGGAGTACAATGCTTTGTGCGTCCCAGTGAGACCATTTTTGAAAGTCGCAAGAATCCGGTTGACGTTTCAGACGACTAAGCTACACCGAGAACTGCCTTGGCATCATTCCTATTCTCACACTTGTCATTCAACCTGGTGGCATACTGTATCGGGTCAGCCCCTCCCCCACACCCCCCCCCCCTTGCCATCGCCTAACATTCCGATAGCAAGTCATCACGCCATGTTTCTAACGCCCCCCCCCCATTTTTTTTTTCTTAATCGGCGACGTGTGAAAACAAAGAGGGATCACTGTGTCGCTTGAGTGAGAGCAAATATACGTTCGGGGTCACGACCTGTTGGGGTCTTGAGTGGGGAAATCAGTGTAGATAACCGCGGCGGACAGACGTGGCCCGGGCATCCGAGGATAGTTTATGATATGATGTGTCGCATAAAGATCATGACAGAAGGTCAAGGCCAAGAAGCGGTAGGCTAAGACATCTTGAAGACCAAAAACCTCCGTCTGAAAACCCAGAACCCCCACCCACCACCACCCCCTAACCCCAGCCTTCACCCCCTTGGCCTGAAGCTCTTGTGTTTGCAAACAAACAACGGCGCTCTTTGAAATCCCCACGGCAAACACGCTAGCATGACAGGACAACACCTCAGCGGAACGTCCACTTTCCGCCGGCCTGACCCCCCGACGAAGATTTCCTTTGTGGGCCTTCTCTGCCCTGTAATTGAGCATTCAGACATCCGCGGAGTCGAACAGTGACCAGCCGAGGTCACTTGGTATTTACACTTCAAACCTACAGCCTGAAGGCAAACACGCCGCAAACTTTTTTTTTTTTTTTAAATATAGAGGACGCCGGTAAATCGAGTTTGGTGAACTCGCTTGAGCAGACAAGCCATGCAGACAAAAGGCGAGGGAGAACAGTGATCTAATAAGTTTCAGGAGCCACTCAAGGGGGGGGGGGGGGGGGACGGATTTAGCCGCGGCAACCACGTGGAAAAGAGACAACGGCACAAAGAGAC
The DNA here is from genome assembly GCA_018466805.1 of Hippocampus abdominalis. NCBI lineage: Eukaryota > Metazoa > Chordata > Actinopteri > Syngnathiformes > Syngnathidae > Hippocampus > Hippocampus abdominalis. The sequence goes on along the minus strand of CM031704.1, from coordinate 17,917,882 downwards.
ACATTGAGCCAGGAGGAATACGTGAGAGAGAGTGTGAGCAACGTACATCGAGACCGAAAGCAAATGAGGCGACGGCGTGTGACATCGGAAAAAAACGAAGATACCGCTGTGGTTCAGAAATGTTGTAGCACACATGTCCCCCCCCCCCTCAAAAAAAACCACAGCCCTTTGTCATATTTATGTTGCTACAGCGTCTTAGTGGAATTCCAAAATAAAGCACGAGAGGAGTGAAAGTGTGGATTGTGGTGGTGTTGGTGGGGGGGGGGGGGGGGGGGCGCTATTGAGAGCAGACAAAAAAGAAAAGCTGAGCTATGCAACTCCTTGAAGAGGATTAAGAAGCAAACCAGATGCATGGCAGCCAAAGACCCACGGGGGGGAAGAGGGGGGGGGTGCATGTAGCAGCACGTCATCTTTCAACAGGGCCATAGAGAAGAGCATCTGAAGACAGTAGAGCATCAATCACTGCGAAGATATACCACACTTACACCAAGACCGCCTGTAACGGGGGGGGCGATCAGGTGCATGCAATATTCCAAAATGCGAACCAGACAAAGCAAACGGGGGAAATTAAGGCCTCGGGTTATGATTTTGGGCTGACAGCTCGTTGGCATCGAGCCACCTGAGCGTGAGAGTCGTAACGCTTCTTTCACGCAGCAGGTTTGACTTGATTTGCATACATAATGAATAAAACGGCAGACAGCGTCAAAGCCACTCACCAGGAAGCAAATTACTGCGGACCCTCGGCAGATAGTTATCGTTTCCAGAACCGCCCCCCCCCCCCCGAATCTTCCGATGTGAAATTGGACGAGCTGAGATAAGGACGTGAACAAAAAGAACACACAGGCCTTAGCTATCGGGCTGCTCTTTTTTGACTCTATCTCTCGAGTACAGATGGGGCAGTGTTGTGGCTAGCTCAATGTGTTACGCGAGTGTATCTCAGGAGAGATAGCAGGGAATTCTGCAAGGTGGGGATGGGGGGGGGGGGTATATTCCCAGGCCTTGTGAGCGCAAACACAAAAGCAGAATAGGTACATCGGAGAAAGTGGTTAGAAATCGTATTCTCCAAATCATTCCTAGTCAACAAATCCTGCCTTCACCTTTACTCCTTTACCCAGAGAGGCCTAAAAGGCAAGGGTAATGACTAATGAACACCCCACCCGCCAGCCCCCGCCCCCTTTGGGACCATCATGAGGTCACTGTTGTCAGGGATACACCAAGGGCTGTCAGCTGTTATTGACAAACAGGAGGGCAGGGGCTTTGAATCAAGTTGGGGGGGCTATAAGGTCTGGAACTATTGAGGTCAGCCACCCAATAGCCTCCCTTCACCCACCCCGTAGACCCTCTGTGGGTTGTCTTTAAGAGTAATAAAAAGGACAGTCTGTCTTTTGTTTGAGACAAAGACGCAGAGCTAGTCACTTAGCAAAACAACACCACGGCTCAAAGACCGTCAAAGACTTCCACCACCTGATGTGTGCATCAGACCTCCACTTTTATCTCCGCTCCAGAAGTTTTTTTTTTACCAGGCGGAATCCCGACCAAACGTGACCCCCAAGACTAAGAGCGCACGCTAGCCCCCGTTGGTTAAAAAAAAGGTCATTCGTATTCCCACAGAATGTTTCCCCATTGCTCAGGAAATAGATGACAAGAGTGGAGGAGATCTCGCTGGGGTTGGGCTGTTTGCCCACTTTAACGGAGAGCAAGAAAGAGGGTGGGGGTGCGGGGGGGTTACAAAGAAAGACAAAGGAGGTTGAGCAAGAAACTGTCAGGAGATGACTGGCCAGTTTATTCTATCGGGGTATTAGATTGATCCCGTCTGACTGCCTGATTAATGGCGCTTGCAACACTTGCTTGTGTGTGCTTGTCAACGCCGCAGCCCTCGCCCCGCCGGCTGAGGCGGGGATGTCCACATGTTTGCGTTTGTCTAATCTTTAACTCTTAAAAAGCACAAAGTCTGCTGCCCAAGGTGAAAAACGACCGTTTCCCCCCACCCCCCAACCCCAAGGGTCAGAGCCAACGCTTGGATTACTCAAAAGTTGAACACGAAACTCTGACCGCAACGAGAAAAGGAGCTCGCCGTCCAACTAGCACGTTTTATTACCTCAACCATCGACCTTTACGCAACACACTGAAGCAGCTGAACCGGCTCACGCAAAGAGCCTGCAGCAGACTTCCTCATCTTACCGTCATGACAACAACAAAAAACCTGTATCTGTACCGACTCGAGACCCTCGTCTTGAAAACATAAAGTTTCCAAATATGGACAGAAATCACGCGCATTGACTTGCACAAGATTCAAAAATTGTCTTACCCGTGACGGAGATGATCATGGGCGCCTCCAGCGGCCTGTTATTGTCCAGGGCCTTGTTGAGCCGCAGATGCCCCGTGTCCTCGTTGAGTAGCAGCAGACGGAGTTCGTTTCCAGATTCAAACGTGTACCGCAACTTATCCGACACGTCCGGGTCATGAGCCGGTACCCTCCCGATTATTCCAGATGGAAAACTGTTGGACTTGTTGGTGATGTAGTTGTTGAAGATGATGTCAAAGTCGCTCAGCACCGGCAGGTTGTCATTCATGTCCGTCAGGCGAATGTGGACGGTCGCCCGGCTGACGAGCGGCGCCGAGGTGGCCTGCACCACAATGACGTACTCCGTTTTGGTCTCGTAATCGAGGTCGATGAGGGAAATGAGGTCGCCGTTGAAAATGTCCAACTCGAAGATCTCTGGAAAGTTCCCTTCAACTATTTGGTACATGATCTGAGCATTAGTGCCCTCGTCGGGGTCCATTGCCGTAATCCGGGCCACGACGGACCCGACGGGAATGTTTTCCTCCACGTTGATGAAAAGCTCATCCTTTTCGAACACCGGAGCGTTGTCGTTTATGTCCTGAACAACCACATGGATGGGAACGGCCACTTTTAAAGGCGGGACGCCCCTGTCCACAGCAAAGGCCTTGAGGTCGTAAACTGGAACGTTCTCCCGGTCTAGTTTGCGAGAAGTTCTGATAATGCCAGAATACTGCTCAATGAAGAAATCCCCATCTCCGTCATCGCCACCCTGGAACGTGTAGCTCAGTCTCCCATTCGAGCCGGAATCTCGATCGGAAGCAGAAATCTGGAGGACGCTGGTGTAGATGGGCGCGTCTTCAAACACGCTCCCCTGGTAGACGTCTCGAAGGAACTGAGGAGCATTGTCGTTGGCGTCCAGGATGATGATCTCCACGTAGGTGGTGTCGGATTTCTGAGGGATTCCGTTGTCTTTGGCGATGATGGCCAAGGTGAAGGAAGCCTGGTCCTCGTAGTCAATCTCCATTTGGGTCGTGATGACGCCGGTATCTGGGTCGATTTTAAACTGAGGGACGCTGTCCTCCATAATGTAGGTGATGCGAGAATTTTCTCCCGTGTCTTCATCCGTGGCGATAATCGTCACCACGGTGGATCCCACCGGTTGCTCCTCGCTGAGCATCACCTGGTAGTTGGCGCTTTGGAAGACGGGCCGATGAGTGTTGGCGTCCGTCACGTTGATAAACACCTGCGCGGAATCCGATCGGGTTCCGTCGCTGGCCGTGACCGTCAACACGTACTGGCGCTCCTGTTTGTAGTCCAGGGGGAGGGCAAGAGTGACGAGCCCGCCGCCGCTCTGGCTCGTGATGGCGAAACGGTTTCTGGTGTTGCCACTGGAGATCTGGTAGGTCACCACACTGTTGACATCCCGATCGATGGCGGTCACCGTCAGCACGCTTGTCCCCACGACGGCATCCTCGTTGATCTTCAGAGAGTAGAATTTCTCCGTGAAAGTGGGCACGTTGTCATTAACGTCGAGTACCGTGATGGTGACGCTGGCCGACGACGACATGACGGGAATGCCGTGATCCCTCGCTTCCACACCGAAGCTGTAGAATTCAGTGGTCTCCCGGTCCAGTTCTTCACTGACCGTAATCCACCCGGTGCTGTTGTTAATGGCGAACGGAAAACCGGGAACGGTGTCCGTCAGCCGATATTCCAGCCGGGCGTTCTCCCCCGAATCGCCATCGACGGCTTGAATGTGAATGACGGAGTGGCCGACGGCAACGCTCTCCAAAACGGTTGCCTGGAAAGGTGTGCTGACAAACATGGGAGCATTGTCGTTCACGTCCACCACTTGCACCACCACCATCCCGGTGCCGTTAATCAGCGGGGGTCTGCCGCCGTCCTGTGCCTTAATCCTCAGATTATACTCCCGAACCATTTCGTAGTCCAGAGGGTTGATCACATCGATCACGCCGGTAGGGGAATGAATGTAGAACTGACCTTTGACATTGCCGCTGATGATGCTGTAATGAACTTTAGCATTGTTGCCCTCGTCTTTGTCCGTCGCCTCCACTTGAATGACTTTGGTGTTGATGGCCACGTTCTCTGGAACCTGCACAACGTACCGCTTCTCGCTGAATTGAGGGTAGTTGTCATTCTCGTCCTCGACAGTGATGTGGACGGTGGCGGTGGCCCGGCGGGGACACGGCTCTTTGCCCTGGTCGTCGGCCTCCACTATCAGCTGGTACTGGGCCCTGGTCTCCCTGTCGGGGCGCTCTCGGATTCTCACCAGGCCATTCCGAGTGTCGATCTCAAAGACCGAGTTGACGCCGTCACCGTTGACAATTTTATAGATCATGTTCGCGTTGGCGGGGGCATCTTCATCGTTGGCCCGAATGGTCATGACTTCAAACCCCACTTCGACATTCTCCCGTATACTAACTCTGTATTCTGTCTGCTCAAACACGGGGCTGTGATCGTTGGTGTCGCTCACAGTGACAGTCAGGTAAGAGGTGGCGTACCTTCTCGGTGTGCCGTTATCGGTAGCAGTCACTTTAAAGACGTGAGTGTCTTTGACTTCTCTGTCCAATGCCTGAATGGTTGTGATGCCACCCGTCCGAGAGTCGATTGTGAAATAGTCATTGGACCTGCTGTCAAACAAGGCTTCCATGGCGTACTCCAGCCTCCCTGCTTCGCCATCATCTGGGTCGCTGGCTTTGAGGCTGATGACTTGTGTCCCAGCTGGCTCATTTTCAGGCACGGACACTTGGTAGTTGAGGAGCTGGAACTGCGGCGAGGCGTTCACCTGTCGCTTCCCTCTTCGCGGAGACTCACCAGTGTTTCCAGCAAGGGATTCCGATACGGATCCATCTCTAGGCACTTTTCCAAACCGTAACGTGAGCTGCAGGTTTAGCCGGCTGCCTTCAGAGGTGCGCAGGGGACATTCTAAATCCACTTCGGGCCGGGTTCTTATGATATCGGAACACAAGTCATCAGCTAGAAACAAAGTTCCGTTTCTAAACAGTGCAGCAAAATGTTGTCCTACGCACAGTGTGTCCAAAAAGTTGGCGCTCCTTGTTAAAGAGGCCAAAGGTTCTGCAACATTGAACAGCAAATCACCTGCAAGGAGGCAGGAAGTTTCCACCAGATTTAAATTGCGCTTCATGTGGATGTCGGGCGTACCGTGAAACAACGTCTTTCTCCTGTATTTGATGAAGCAGTCCTGTCCGTGGACGAACACGTTCAAACGCGTTAAGATCTCATCGCCAGAAGTCAACGAGGTGCTTCTGAAGTGCACGGGCGCGGGGTTCCGACGCGTGCGCGCACACTCCACAGTTCGGGACAGTTCAGCAACTCCGCTCTGCTTCCCGACTCTGAAAAGACTCCGTGTGGGTTCGGGAGATAAATCCCTGTCAAGTTTGTGCGTCCAGCCCGGTCCGACGGACAGGTTCGCCAAGACGGTCCCGGGTAGCAAAGACTCCGTGAGGTGAAGCTCCAAGCACGCCGCGGAGGGCGCGTTGAACAGGACGCAAACCCAAATCCACGCGCTCCACGGCACCATGCTTGGCAATGTAACAAATCCCAGTGAACTGCGGTCAAACTCATCCGAGGCGGCTCTCCCACTCCCGGCGTCGCGTTCGACTTTTAGCCTTCATGTTGAAAGTTTTTTAACGTGGAAAAAGTCCCAGCGTATCCATGGTGTCAGTGGGATCCACGGAGCGCACTCCGGGGCTGCGTCGTTTCAAATGAGAAATGAGCACAAAATGGCTCCGCTGCTGGCCTCCTCCACACCCTCCTCCTCCTCCTTGAGGAGGTAATTAGCATAAACCTGCTGGGTTCCCTACCGGGATGCTTATAGAGGGGGTGGGGGGGTGTCCTCTTCTTCTCATGGAGATTTAGGAAGTGGCCCTGAACGGGTAACCAATGCGCACAAATGTATTTTCATGACAATAAGGCGAGGCCGCCTTTCAATTCCTAATGCACATTTAAAAGATCCTTGCTGCCTTTGTAACTTTCCAGAAACATCTAAACAAGTTACCCAAATTGCACGGAGAAGAAAAGTTTACTTGAAAATGATTGCCAAGCAGTTGTGTTCACTTTTACATTACTTACCGTGTGAATAAGCCAATTTATGTATCAAAGTATATATTTTTCAATTCATTTCGCTGATGTTGCCTTTCAGAAACTTGAATGTGCCATCCGGTGAAGCACAAAGTGAAGTATGACCGAGACATCGCGTACTTACCATGTACAGTATTTGATTCCATCAGATAAAATATGAAATATGCACGAGAGCGCGCAACAATTGATTCAAACTTGGTTAACTCGTGTTACAGCGCCCCGTTGTGGACAAACGCTGCACAACAACGCAAACACGCAACATTAATTTTTTTTAATAGCAGGCTGCATTATCTAACAAAAAGACGACGAAATCCGCAAAATATCAAATCTTCACCTTCCTAAACTAGTGGTCACTTTTCTTTCTTACCCGGAAAATACGAAAACCCGAACCAAATGATTAAGGCAAAATATGACAGACCCATATTTTAGCAAGGTAATGAAATTATATTTAAATGTGTGAGTTTAGGGGCTTTTCAGATTCAGTTTCTTATGTACAGTAGATGGACAAATGAAGAGATATTATGGTTTAACGAATGCCTCAGTATCATGTATCATGTGAGTTTGTTACAACAGTACATTTTTCACAGTACAACATGCATGTACCACATTATTTCCATGCTTCTGCAGTTGGTGTCAATGAGTTGTTGTTTTTTTTTTAAGTGTGGCAGCAGAATGAGAGCATGTATATATATGTCATCCTACTTTTTTCCCTGACATGGACAAAACATGGTGGATAGGCACAAATATTCATAGAACATTACCGCCAGGAGACAACAGGAATAACCAGAAAATAAATATTAAAATATCGTAAATATATTAACCTGATAGGGACCACAGTGTTGGATAACTTGAGCATTTTTTGTTTTTGTTTTTTTAAATCTCATCTGACCGGTTCTGGCGTCTGCTCTTTATTGAGCTGGGTGGCGGCTGAACATTCCCGACTCCGCTGGATGGTGAAGTCACTGGGCCCCAGCTGGATGATCTTACCGCTTCCCAGGCACTCATCGCCTTTGTAGAGCACTGCGAACTGAAAGAGGGCGTTTCGAAAGTTCATGAAGAGAGTTGAAAAGTTTAATTGATTTTTTTTTTTTTAAATTGTTTTACCTGTCCAGGTGTCAAAGCTCTGAGCGACTGTGCCAGTGAGATCCATACAGAGCCGTCCATGTTGAGAGTCACTGTGCAGGGAGCTAGAAAGCATCCAAAACAATAAGTTGAAGAAGTTGTCTTGTCCAAGTATTAAATGCACACACTTAGTGGCATCTGGTGGATGAAGCGGAAGTGGCACTCCATCATCTTGGTCTGGGCCAGTTGGGTCGGCGGGTCCTCGGCGATCCAGTGGAAGCGATCCGTCCGCAGGGTGTCACGGAAAAGAGATGGGTGATTGGTCGACGGCGCCTAACCCCCAACGACATTTCAATTTGATTAGAAATTCGTCATTGCTGGCGCTCCTCATAGGTTGATGAAATTTCACGTTGGACGGCACGTTAAGGTCGCTCAAAGCAGAAATCTTACCACCATCACATCGCCCGTATTGATATCCTTGTCCACCACAAACCAAGCATCCCTCTGTCCACCGATCCGCGCCCTCTGGCCCAGCGTGAAAGTGAACCAGCCTTGGCGGAGCGGTAAAAGGATGAGCCATTAAATTGGGGGTGCGGTGAATTCAAACTCCCTGCCCACAGTTGGAAACATACCTTTATGTGTGCCCATGACAGTGCCATCCTCAATGGATACAAAGTTGCCAGGTCTTGGTTCAAGGTACTGGAGGACATTAAAAGGAAAATAAATTATCATCCCAGCCACACTTCCCATGAAAACAGAAATGATCCTCACTCTTTTGTCAGCCCTTATCAATTTCAACATAATCCAACTTACCTCCAGAATAAAGTTTTCAAAGTTCCTCTCACCAATGAAGCAGATGCCCATGCTCTGAAATAACAAGTTGGTTTTAAACACAAACGTGGTTCACACGTAGATGCTCTTATTTTGAGTCACCTCTTTCTTCTTCAGTACATGGTGAAAGCCCGCTTCAGGCCGCCATCTTTTTCACAAAATCCTTGGTGAGGCCAGCGAGAGGGAAAATGGTCTGCCGCAGGGCATCCTGGGAGATCTGGCTGAGGAAGAAGGTCTGGTCTTTGACGAGGTCGGCCCCCCTGTTCAATCTCACCGCTGGGTAAGTGGGGAGAGAAATGCCAGTGAGACAGATGAGGAGAAATTTGGTGTAAAATTGTAGCGTGAAGAAAACGCGTACGGTTTCGAAACTCAAATCGATTTCTAAAGAGCACAAGGGGCACAGTTTTGGGGGTCTGCTGGAAAACCTCTTCATCTTCCTGGGAGGTCCTCGCGTAGTGGCCGGTTGCCAATGCATCAGCACCTGCATCCATGTCAAAAAGCAGCAAGAAGAGCAAAACAATTTGTTTGGACCGGTTTGTTTCTTTTTTGTACAGTAACTCACTCCCCTGTTGTAGACAACAACATACCTAGCGTTATAATTGCGTACTTGTGGAAATGGTTGAATTTGATATGCTTGTTGCAGAGTATATCTGGGTTGGGTGTCCTTCCTTTCTCGTATTCCTTTAACAGATTACTAAAAAGGTGCAGAGGAACACAATTAGTTGGCAGAGAAAAAATCGTTTATTACAAGTATGAGGACATTTATAATACCTGAAAACCTCGTGCCAGTATTCCTTAACATATGACACTTGATGGAAGGGGATGTCCAGCATCTGGCACACTTTGTAGGCATCCTCACAGTCCGTCTCTGTGGCGCACACGCCATTCTCATCCAGGGAGTCCCAGTTCTTCATGAAAACTCCGGTCACATTATACCCTGAAATTAGCGACCCTCAGTATTTAGTATAAAAATTATTCAAATGAAATTAGGATTACTAGGTTTGCGAACTTGGGTGTTGGGTGTCTCAATGGTAGTGGTGTACCTAATGAAATGGCCTGTCATTGTACATGTCAATGAAACTTCGACCAACCTCTTCTCTTCAGCAACAAGGCCGCGACGGAGCTGTCGACGCCGCCTGACATGGCGCACACCACGTGCCGAATAACACCCATCTTAATCGCTAAATTCCCTTCACGGACCTATTAGAAAGTAAAAGAAATTATCTTAATCTTACATATTCGTTCGTAACATGATTGTGGTCCGTTACGGATGAACGGTCCGACTTCAAACGAGGGTGCGGAACTTTTCTTTCGGAGGGGGAATCTAATATTGTAACACCGCCACGGAGCTGCACAAATGTGAGTCTTTACGCGTAAGGGGAGTTCAATTTAAGGAATTTTGACACACTTGCCGTTTTAATTTAGGTTTTAATGTTCACGATGATTTCTCAACAGTTTTAAAAATATTTTTTCCGTGTTAAATTGGCGACAGTCATGATTAATGAACGTTTTATAGCGGTTTACTGAGGCGACTAAGCAAACATGTATTTCTATTGATTTGAATAGATGGGTGAGGTGACTGCAGACATTGTCACCCTGGATCTTCTACTAGAAGCCAGGGAGACAGTGCGGAGAAGCCCATTGGGTGTCATCAACACCCCCATGATCCCCTGGAGCGAGACCACCCTGCCTGTCAACAAGGCCCATAGTATCATCTTAAACTGGAGAACATGCAGAGAACAGGCAAGAAAGTGCTTTTGATTTAAGCCTTATAGACTTCGATTGAGTTGAAACCCCCTCGCCCAAAGAATATAATAAGATGACTATATTTCAACTGTAATTTCTGAATTACAGGGTCCTTTAAAATAAGAGGTGTGGCCAATCAGTTTGCCAGGAGGCCAAAGGATGCGCAATTTTGTCACCATGTCTGCAGGGAATTATGGGAAGGCGTTTGCATATGCGTCAAAACACTACAGGTCTAAAGGCAAAGTGGTGATGCCCGAAACTGCCCCCATGTCCAGATCCGTCCTCATACAGGTCAGAGGTCATGCACACGCATGCAAAAATCAGTAGTTTACTCACGCTCGTTTTTTTTTGTTTTTTTTTTTGTTCTCTTTAGAGTTTTGGTGTGGACGTGGAGAGAGTTCCTACCCCCTGTCTGATGGATGTGGTGAAGCATTGTGTTCAGGATGACGACATGACTTTCCTGCACTCCTACGACGACCTGGATCTTATAGCAGGACACGCCAGGTACTCTCAAAATAAAACCCACATACAAATGAATAAAGCTTAACTGTGTGTGAAGTTTGGGTCTGGAGGTCCTGGAGGTGGTGCCTGAACCGGATGTGGTGGTGGTATGCTGCGGAGGGGGCGGGCTGCTGGCGGGAGTGGCTGCTGCACTCAAGCTGTCAGGATGTGACAAGACCAGAATCTACGGTGTGGAACCAGAAGGAGGTAAGAAGTGTCGTCCAATTTTTCAAATGAGCCATGTCGCTGATGGAAATGCTTGACCTTTAGCCTGCACCATGTATAAGAGCTTCATAGAGAAGAAGCCAGTGGGCATGGACACGAGCAGCATCGCGTCAGGACTCGCGCCACCATTTGCAGGTAGTATCTTACCATATATGATACTATACCTGCCCAAAGTATCTTCATACTTATACTGAAATGATGCCATGCGGAAAACCGAAAACATGCGGATGATATTCATCAAAATTAAGACTTACGGGGCATCATTTGTCTTCACGTGGCCATCATCAGGCACGCTGCCCTACGAGCTGTGCCAGCGCTACGTGGAGGAAATCGTCCTGGTGAGCGACGACGCCATCAAGTCGGCCGTGTCGACCCTGTACCGAGCGGGACTGGTGGTGGAGCCGTCCGGTTCGGCCGCCTTTGCCGCCATCGCTGCCGGCAAGATACCCCGACTGGAGGGGAGGAATGTCGTCTGCATCCTCAGCGGGGGGAACATCGGCAAGGACGAGCTTGCACACTTCCCGGACTGACAGATGTGAAATTCACTCCATTATAGAAGAAGAAAAATCACTGACATTTTTGTAATTTATTATGTCTTTTTTCAAGCACACTTTTTAGAACCAATAAAGCAACATAAATGTGTCTCAATGGCATTTTTGTTTGCATTGAGACAAAAAAGAAAGTGTATTCTGGACAAGAGGAAACCCATTAGCCACATCCTATTTTAAGGACAATTAAATGGAAAGACTGGGGACTGATTAGAGCTACATTACATCCTTAGTGGCCATTCTGCATACGACCGCATCCAAAAGAGTGCCACACTTTTCCTCCCGAGGACTGACTTTGTACAGCTGAAAGACAAGCGAAATGGAAATATAATATGGGTTAAATCCATTTGAACAAATGTGTCCATTTCTGGTCAGCACCTTTTTAATCTTTTCAAGGTCTGACATGGACGACAAGTCATCCACTGGAATCTGGACTCCATCCACTTTGGTCAAAATGTCACTCATGAGGTGGGATTCTTCTTTGTTGTGGACCAAGACCACCAGGACTGAATTGTCACCATCCGAGATCCCAAATCTTTTGAAGGCCTCTGAGATCTGTGTCAAGGAAGTATTTGCTCAGGTCAAAATTTGCACGCCCCCCCCCCTTTAGAAAGGCAAACTTAAATTACATTATTAGTAGGTGACAGGTTGAAGATGATCTCTGAAAATAAGCCTCTTGTCTTCATTTGATTCTGTTTCTGTAAGTGCAGAGCTTTATTTGCGGCCACCAACACTTGGAAAGGACTCACCAGCTAAAACAAAAGAGGAATTTCAATTTTAAAGCTTAATGACACACACATTTCCCCCAAATTCCCCAAACTAGAAACTCACCATATTAGCCTTGATCAGGGCACCTTTTATTTTCCCCTCTACAGCGTTTTGCCGTAGCTCGGCGGCATTTTGGACCTCTTTAAAAAGAATTTGCGTCACCCTGAATTCGGGGAAAAGTTCCAACGTCTGAGATGAATGCATTTTTAAACCATTAATGGGCACATGACAGGAGAAAAAACGAAGTCGCACATGAGAGAAAGCTGTGAGCGGGGGACCAAAAACACTGCAACACCAGAAGGACGAACTTCGGAAGAGCTACTATACAAATGTTTTTTTGGTTCTTAATGTAGACATTTTATTTTATACACAAATCTAGGATGTTACTTTAAACTCCGTATTTTTTTATCGGGCTTGGTTATTTGTATTTATTAAACTGACGGCGAGTGCAACAAACGTCTATGAATGCACTTGTACATGTTGCCACATCGGGCCTATTTTCATAGAGGACCGCTCGCTTTCAACAATAATAGCGCTTCCGTTTTGCGTCTGCAACCTAAACAATAGGCTACCCATCGATTATTTTTACGTGCTTACCAATTGCGCATGTTGTAGTAATGCAGGTTGAACGACAGGTTAGTGGCTTTAACAGTTAGTTTCCAGTGGAATTTGCGTTTTAAATCGCGTGCAGAAAATGGATAAATTTGAAGGCTACATCTTCACCGCGCTGTGCAGCACCAACTTTCTGGTGTCATGCCTGCTCTTCTCCAAAGTCACCCGTGAGCAACGAGAGCCCTACATGGACGAGATTTTCCATGTGCCCCAAGCTCAAAAATACTGCGAGGGGAAATTCAACCAGGTAAACAAATCCTCTTCAATGGCGTAGTAACTAGCGGATTAGCCGACGGCGCTAATCCGGAGACAATTAGACGGGTCTGATTTTAGTCCCTTAATTCGATGCAAAAATATTCAAATTTTAATCATTACCAAAGTGTCCATTTGATGATATTGTTGACATTGCATCATTTGAATTGGCAGTCTCAGGCAAGTTTAACAATAAAAAAAAAATCCCATTTGTACACTGTACTACATTTCTAAAAATGCAATTATTTTTTCGTGTTCTTAAATGACCTTGACATTCCTCGCAGTGGGACCCGATGATCACCACCCTCCCGGGCCTCTACCTGGTCTCCGTGGGCATCATCAAGCCCGTGGTGCGATTGGCCGACATGAGCGGCGAGGTGGTGTGTTCCACGGCCATGCTGCGCTTCATCAACCTCCTCTTCAACTGCGGCAACCTCTACCTGCTCTACCGGCTCATTTGCAGGCTGCACCCGAAAGAGAAGGTGAGCCTCGAGTCACATGACTTGGCCCAAGTCAGACTCCGTTCAGGACTTTTGGAAAACCCTAACATTTGTCTGTTGTCTTCCAGACGCGAACGTCCGCTCGGCGCATCCTCTCGGCGCTGTCGCTCTCCACATTTCCCGTGCTCTACTTCTTCAACTTCCTCTACTACACGGACGCCGGCTCCACTTTCTTCATCCTCTTCACGTACCTCATGACGCTGCACGGCTGCCACAAGGCCTCGGCGCTGCTCGCCGCCTGCGCCGTCCTCTTCCGCCAGACCAACATCGTGTGGGTGGCCTTCTGCGCCGGCACCATCGTGGCCGGCCACATGGACGACGCTTGGAAGGCGGCGCATTCCAAAAAGTCGGACGACAGGTCAGCGGCGTTCCAGGTCCCGTTTTCCCGAAGCGGCGCCAAACGACTTGTGCTTTTCAGTGTGAACTTTTTCACTTCGGCTGGACACGTGAAAGCGGCGCTGCTGGTGGCGTGGCCCTACGCTTTGGTGGCCGGCGGGTTCCTGGCCTTCGTGTGGCTGAACGGCGGCGTGGTGGCGGGCGACCGCGCCAACCACGAAGCCTGCCTCAACTTCCCGCAGCTCTTCTACTTCCTCTCCTTCTCCCTCTTCTTCTCGCTGCCCGTCTCGCTGTGTCACCACCGCGCGCGGCGCTTCTTGCAGGCCATGAAGAAGCAGCCCGTCCTCTTCCTCGTGGCCACAGTCGCCTCCGTCCTCCTGGTGTGGAAGTTCACCGCCGTCCACAAATATTTGCTGGCGGACAACCGCCACTTCACCTTCTACGTGTGGAAGCGGTTCTTCCAAAGGCATGAGGTGCTGCGCTTCCTCCTGATCCCCGCGTACATTTTCGCCGGATGGCACTTCCTGGACTCGCTCAAGTCGCGCTCGGTCTTCTGGAGCTTGGCGTTCCTGGCGTGTCTGGTGGCCGCCACCGTCCCGCAGAAGCTCCTGGAGTTCCGCTACTTCATCGTCCCGTACCTGATGTACCGCTTGCACATGCCGCTGCCGTCCCTGCCCAGACTGGCGCTGGAGTTTGCGCTGTACGCGGCCGTCAACGCCGTCACCATTTACGTCTTCGTCGCCAAGACGTTCCAGTGGCCGGACAGCGCCGCTACGCAGAGGTTCATGTGGTGAACTCGAGGGAGTACCAGGAGATTGTGAAGAAGGTCAAAGGTCATTCTGTAATCTTGAATGCCATACTGCATTGTATGTAAGGAGGACATTGTGTAATTTATTCCGGGGTGGCTTTTGTGCGATTATGGAGACCAAATGGATTTTTTTTTTTCCTACAAAATTTGTAAAGTCAGACTTTTTTTTTTTTCACCCTAATGTGTTGATTTTTGAATTTGTTTCCCAGTATGTCAATAAATTTTGTGCAAATCTCAGTGTTAAAGGATTTTTGATCAAACTCTTTCTACCGACAATTTTTTTCTGTCCAACTAAATGCTTCCTTATGATTGTTGTCATGAATAAATAAAAAGGAATAAAATACATTTTACAACTGAGTTTGTTTACTGAGCTCTTAATCCAACATGTTTGATTACATTTCATATATAGTAGTATTTCATAAATAAAATACTTGATAATTATTCACCTGTAAATGAGTACCAGAATGAGCCACAAGGCGGTGCTGTGGTGCAGGGATCCGGAAGTGAACAAGGACGGTCAATGCAAAATGTGTTCACGTTCCTTCTTTGTGGTATTATTCTTTTATGTCAAAATGTAAAGAGTTCTGTTGCAGCTGCAACTGGTGTGAAATGCCTTATACAAATAAAATTGTATAATATATTCGTCACTGACAGCGTAGTTAGTAGCACACTTGCCTGACTTCCGTGCGGGTTCCCGCCCAGCGACGGTGTGGATGGTCGTCCGCAAGTCAGCGGGAATAGGCTCCAGCACCCCCATGCGACCCTAGGCAGGATAAGCGGTGTCGAAAATGACATGACACATACAGTACAAGTAGTAACATTGCTTCCTTTTACACGAATAAAGCACGCAGGGAACTATTTAAGGACATTCAATAGTAGCTCATGTAGGTCCCTGAACACACCACGTACGTGTCATCTTCCAGTCGTGATAAGAAAACAATTGCGGCATACAAGAAACTGTTCTATTTATGAAAGAAGCGTGGGAGTACAGCGGGTGGAGAAGCTAAATGTTTATTTTTTTTTCCTTAATGGCACAGTAATTATAAAATCTGCCTACAGCCATTTCAGTCACACCGCCTGTCGGGGAAAAAAAAAAAACTTACAGTCGTGATTCTTAAAATGAAAAAATCTAGCAGGGTTTTCCTTTGTCTTATTTTTGTTCAAATTCCTGGGCATATATTCAAACCAACTCCCAACTTTTGCAGCATCTTGGCGGTGCGTTGCTAGGCGACAGGCCATGTCAGGAAGTGACAAAGCGCACATAATTGCGCCCCTGCTTGACAGACAAGAGTGCAGTGTTCATTAGACTCAGTCAAGACATCACATCTTAAAATAAATTTTAAAAAAAAGTCGTGACATGACCTTTTGTCTACACTAATCACCATATAATCATTCCAGTCAAGAGTTTAAACAATTAAAGAGGCAAGGCATCAGTCTTTGGACAGTAATGTGTTCATTTTAAGAAATCTTTGGCTTCTTTTCGTTTGCACTTAACGAGCAGTCCTATTCCTCCGCGGTCTTTGTGCTTGTTGCGCCTGAAAAAACACATTCTCCCCCTCTATTTTTTTTTTTTTCGCGTCAGATGTTTGATTGACAGCGATATTAGCACCTTTCCCCCCTTCCCCCCCCTCCGCGCTCCTCCATCAATCCAGCCATCTCCTCCCCTGGCCTCAAGGGATGCTGGGAAAATGGAGCTATTTATGGCAACCTGAGGCACTCGGGTTTGGTGTAAATACACGTTTGTGTGGTACACACATTTTTTTTTTGATGAGTATGTCGCAATGTTGGCTTCAATGTGATACCAGCGTAATGATAACGCACCGCGATACCGAGTGTCACTATCGCGCTGAACGAGCAGTGATTCCAAAGTCCTGAGGATACGACCCGAGTCGCTGATGGTGTAGTGGTACACCAACCGGCGACCAGTCCAGGGTGTAGTCTCGAGGTCAACTGGGATAGGCTCCAGTGACCCCCCCCCGTGCACGGAAGGTCAAGATTTTGGTCCCTAGCATGCGTGGATTTCAATTTAAGTAGCGCGTGCGATTACTTTTGCCACCTTTGTGCAAGTGTTGCTTCTTTGGACGCTGTAGGCAACTAGCGCCACCTGCATGCCATCTGGTGCTTCTCCAACAACACTAGTGTTACCTAAATGTTAAAAAAACAAAAAACATGTTAGCAATGTATTAAATGTAACAGGAAGTGCTGAAATCCCCTATTTAAGTTTGCAATTTTGCGCTACGCTAAGCTAATCAGTATCTCAGGAGTACCTGCTGCGTTATTGTGAGCCCAATCCACCTCCGACGGAGAAACGCAGAGTATTTTGGTACTTTTGGTCTCACGGGGGTGCCTTCGCCTTCCCTCTAATTTGAGTCTGGAAGCAGGCATCGACCTCAGTCACAAGTTTTTCATATGAATATTTATTTAAAAATCCATAGTTCAATACAGAAATAGTCATCTATCATATGTAATAAGACAATCAGTATTCAGCCATGCTTTCTCTGATTATGAATCACTGTTCAAGAAAAAAAAAAAAAAAATAATAATAATAATCAAAGACATCCACCCCTCCAATAATAAAAAAATAAGAAATCACATCAGAACGCAATAGTCCACCGACACAAAATCATTTCTCCAGAGAAGGCATCGCACAATTTCCAGAAAAAAAAAGTCAGTTAAGGCCATGTTTGTACAATGACTTTTCATATCATATACTTCCAAAGACACCGTTGTAGTGAACCCGAAGAAGGAACGGGCGCATCCTTTGTAAAAATCGTACATGCAAACATAGTGCACATTTGTTTCAAAGATACGACGAGCACACGATCGTGTATTTGGATAGCTTTTCCGTAAACAAAGGTCTTTTTTTGTGTGTTGACGCCTCACGTCGTCTCGTCAAACACCCGGTCGAAAGGCAACACACACACCCGCACACAAACAAACACAGAAGTTGCGCTCGTACGGATTCGTAAATGACACCAACAGGCTTTGCCGTTTATGTTAATTTGTTTCGGAAAAAAAGGACTGCGGGAATTTGTTTCGCATTTCTCGAGATATACGACTACATTCATGGCAAAAGTGCGCCGACGATGGCGGGTTGCGGAAGGATGAGCGGTTTTGGAGAAGAACAACAGAAAAGCTATTTGAATTGGATTTTGTAGCTTATTTTTGGCAATTTCCGTTCATCCGTTTCCTGCTTCCAATTCGCTTTGGCGAGTGCTGTTCGAACCAAAACAAACAAAAAAAATACAGATAACAAACACAACCCTCTTCCCCACAGTCTGCTTGTACCTGACCGAGCGCGGCGTCGACATACGGGCATGCAGGTAAAAAAAACCACTCTGTGGCCTTCCCACCCCGTGGCAGTAAAAAAGAAAGTCCACTCTGAACCCGCGCGGCAGCGGATCAAAAAAACAAGAGCTTTGCCGAGCGCCGTTAATGAGCTCCCTTATTCTGACCTGCCGTCCTAATGATGTGTCCAGCTAGACCTGCAACGCAGTCGGGGAGGGGGGGACCAAATCCGCGCACGCAATATCCACACGGGCCTCGACTGTGTTTCAGCCACGTTTGGCACTGCTACGGGAGAAGAAAGCGTGTCAAAATTTGGCGGAGGTTCGCCACCGTTTGCTACCACTTCATCATCGATATGAAACAATAAGGAGCAATGTGTGATGCTTTGCGAGATATGTCGTATTGGTCGCACACACACGCGCACACACACACACACACACGTCTATATCATTTTAAATGGAAATACATGAGGTACTTCAGATTGCGCAACGGGATAACAATAACGTTATACAATGACGGATTCCTTCGCAGAATGCTAGCTAAAAATGTCGCATTCTTTTGTCAGTTTAAATACGTTTTTTTGTGTTTTTGGTCACATCATGACAGTCGATATTTCACATCGTTCAGACGCTGCTCAATCGCTTCACATTCAAGGGAAAAGAAAAAAAAAATGTTTTCTTTGTGGGGGGGGGGGGGGGTGACAATGGACAAAATGTGTATTTTCTTTGCGTTTTTGACCACTGGGCTCTTTGTGCTCACACAATGTTTGTTGGAGAGCAGCTGCTGTCTTTGTTGAACATGAGAAGTGATGTTCAGACGACACAACAACACACACACACACACACACACACACACACACACACACAAGTACGTACGTACAAACCCCCGAGCATGTGGGCATCACTGCCAAGGCCGAGAAGAGACAGAAAGCAACTGTTTCCTATCATTAAGAAAATAATGGATACAAATAAGAGCAAAAATTCCACACGATTTAAAAAAAAAAAAAGTTTTCCATTGGTTAACAAGCCGCAGTAACAAAAAAAAGTGCCGTGTTCTCGTTTTTGTAAATATTTTGTCAATATTGTCTTTTTTTTTTCCTCAGAAAAAAATAACGCTTTATTCTCATGACAATTTCGATTAAGAATCTGAATTTGTAATTGGACCATTACAACTTTTTACTTGGAAATAGGCAACTTTGTAAAATTCTTATGGCATTTAGGGGGTAGACCCGGTCATACATTTGACTTAATTATTAGTACATATTCCTCATTAAAAAAAATCCAATACGTCAACTGTGGCCTTAATTAAATAAAGATGTATCGTCTTTTTGAACTCATTCCCTGCCATTGACGGTCACAGACGTCAAAGATTCATTTTTACTGGGCTGGCTGGCAGTGAATGGGCTTTAAAAAAGGCAAACTAAACACGACGGTACGTGTCGCAAATGGGACAGAAACGCCACAGAGAGGCGGGGAGACTTTCCAAGGAAGACCGACGCAGACAGAGAGGCGACCGGGGGGGGGGGGGGGGGGGGGGAGAACACCTCTGCATCGCAGCACGCACACGTTCGCTCACACTCAACCCACCTCGAGACGGACGCATGGTTGGAAGAGGTAGTGCAGGGCCGCTATATGCATGCACGTGGTCCGGGCTACACTCATGCAAAAGGGGTTCATAAACACCAGGGGGTACAGTAGAGTACAGTACAGCACGGTACGGTACAGAAGGGCTACCAGGACCTGCACTGCTGCTACCTGACGCACATGTCAGGAAAAAGAGAGAGAGAGAGAGAGAGAGAGTATCACAAGCTTGATATTGAAAAATATAAAAGTATGAACAGTAAAAATTCTTACTGTGAACAGTGGGTTAGTTTGCCGGCCAAAAGAGACAAAGAGGTTAGTTATTTACAGCTGAAATTAGTGTGCACTTTTTTTTTTTCCCTCTTAAATTCAAAAGAAACCTGCTGCTGCTGCTTCTTTGCTTGTCAACATCCAGCTTCCCCCCCCCCCCCCCCCCAGGATAAAAGATTCCAGGCAGTGATGGGAATGCTCGACAGTGGAAGTAAACAGATTGGGCTTCTTCAGCCCAGTTCGCTCTCCTGGCTCTGCATGCAGCTGTTTCCAGAACACGAAGAACGAGCACAGGGATCCACGGCACACGAGCATGGAGAGCGGCTTCAAAAATGGGGACTCTGGAAAATTCCGAAAAAAAAAAGCTTTTCCTTGTCTTCATATTTGTGTTTGGAGGGGCTGTCCCGGAGGCGTGTAGGGAGGCGGGGCGGGCGCCGGCTTGATCCCGCGGGTCCTCATGTAGGAGAGGAACTGGTCGGGAATCTCGGCCAAGACGTCTTTGGCGAGGCGGGCCATGCTCAGGATGTGATTCCCCGTCCGGTCGATGTAGTCTCGGAATGGGACGAACTGGGAAGGAGAAGAAAGACCAGATGACATACAAGTCAATGAACGGACTTGGTCACCGAAGGAATTTCAAGGTCCTCTTTCCCATGTATTTGATTGTATTTTTTCCATCTTGAATAGGTCAATTTGTTTCATAGAAATGTTCTGGATCAAGCACACCATGTGGTATCGGTTGCATGGTATCGGTAGTAGTACATTTTTTCTTTTGTCATTCTTGAGGATTCGGACTACATACCTGGACAATGTCTCTCTCTGCATATCTTCCCCGGGATGAAATTCGGACCTCGTCGCCGTCTAATTCAATCATGGCTGATGACGAGAAAGTGAAGGGGGAAAAAAAAAAACACAATGAAATCATCACGGCCTTGTCAATCAACCATTTCATATGCTTTTCATACCGTCAAATTCGGCAGGTCCAACCCCCACGATGATGATGGACATGGGCAAGCAGGAAGCCTGCTCGACACGTGGAGAGAAAAAAAAACAAGTCTAAATTTCCTAAAGTACGTGTGAACACGTGCGTTGGGATATCTTAGGGAATAACGTTACAGTGAAACTCCTCTACAACGAAATCTACATGAGTGAAAATACCCCCTAGTGTGAAAAATTCTTCATGCATTCACCCCATTCCCACTTTCCTGTTTCAAATTTGCTACAGTGGAAAACCCCCTGTTGTGAAAAATGTCTTGATGCAAACACGATTTCGTTGTAGAGGAGTTTCACTGTACTAATAATGCACCCTGAGCTGATCAGACAGCCACCAAATGGCCAGCGAAGTGTGCGGTAGATGATCTTATTTTTTGATGCTCCTGCATAAAGGTCACACATCAGGCTAGCCGCCCGATGCGCTCGGCCATGCTTTCTCCTCAGAGAAGGGATTTATTCATTTATTTATTTTTAAGAACCACTATATTCGACAAACACGCTAGCTTCCCTCCGGAATTTACTACTTGACAGTGATGGAGGGGATGGACGGAGGGTGAATAACAGGCGGTCAAAATGCAGGAGCAGGCGCAGCAAACGTAACAAAATATTAGTCAAACCCTCTCTTGTTGCATCATTAATGTGTGTGCGCGGCGAAGAACAGCGCTTCAAGGGTGACTAATATGATTCATATGGAAAAGCAACCGTATATGAAATGGAAATATATTCATAGTAGTCATCGCCGGGGAGTCCAAGTCGAAAAATACAGACGCTGACACCCGACCCGTGCGATGGCGAGAAGACCGCGGGTGTGCGAACGCCGCTCATTTACATCGACGTTGCGCAATCCTTTTAGAGTTTGCGCAATCTCCATGCAAGCGGCGTTTTTGTGGAGGAAAAAAAAATAAAAATCTTCCCAGGGCCCAGCACTTGCTATAGTATAAGACAGGTTCTTACATTAACGATAGACTCCTTAGTCTGGGCCATGTCTGAGATGACGCCATCCGTGATGATGAGAAGAACAAAGTACTGCGACCCATCCTTCACGGACGACGCATACCTGTGTCAAAAGAAAAACACAGGACATAAATGTCGCCCTTTTGATTTCTATCCTAAAAATAGGAATGAGACAACAGTAAAAAAACTTAATGGATAAATGGGGTGTATTTTTGAGAGAGCTGGAACCGATTACTCTCATTTCAATTCATTTCAATAGGGAACAATTATTTGAACATCACCTAGTGTTGTTTGTGAGGTATTGTTTATTGTGCCTTCTCCCAGCTAGTGTTCCGTCTGTCATTATAAACTGTCGCCATAGATAAATGAACACATCGAAACATTTTGCAAGAAATAAATCATCATCGTGGAACTAACTGAGCCTAACTGAATAAGTGCCCACAACAGTGACGTGAGAAGCTATTGGGTACAATTGATGTGTCGATGTAATTGACATTTGCTGCATTACATTTTCATAACTTCAGACTGCAAAATAAACAGAACACTAATGAATTTGCTTTTCTCATCAAGGTCTGCTTTCCCTGCAGCAAAAACGATGCTCTCCTACACAAAATGTGCCATCAAAAAGGTTCCCTCTATGTGTGTGAGGTTTTTTTTTTTCTTTCTCCATTTCACACTTACCTACCCGGAAATATTTCCTGCAAAGAGCTTATTACAGAGCACCTGACAGCGCATTATGAGGGGAAAAGTACTCAGCGTGCCTTTTACCTCGATGTGAAGTCTACAAGGGCACTTGAGTGCAGTACCTGGCTACATGGTTCACCACAGGGGAAAAGTTGGTGGGTCCGTACAGTTGCACTGACTTCAGGCTCTGGTAGTAGGCTTCCATCACGCCATCGATTCCCGCACAATACGGGTTCTGAGGGTTCCCGTTCTACATAGTAGAGAGCAGACATTAAAAAAAAACCAAAATGTTAAATGGTGTTTTGATTTTTTTTTTCCTCATGACATGGTACTTCAAATTGCTCTCACCAAAGCAAACTCGTGGGAGATCCGCCCGTCCGGCGGCAGCTTGGCACCAAAGCCGAGCGCGGGGAACATCTTGTCGCTGTCGTAGTCCTGAATGATCTCGCCGACCGCCTTGAGGGCCATGGCGTAGGCGTTGAGCTGGTAGGGGCTCATGTAGTGGAGTGAGGTGGGCTGGGCGGGGCTACCTGGAGATGAGAAACAACGAGATTCGTCATACGGTAATTTGCTTTTAGGTCTTTTTTTATTCCATTAGTTTTAATATATTTTTAGATCAAGTGTCTTGGCTTTTAGTTGGTTTTTTTTTTAATGCTTCTTTTTAGTCTTGTTAGTTTTTTGTTTTTTTTCCCCCCCTCCCCAAGTTAGATAAACGCATTATATATATTTTTTTAAAAGGTCACAGATTATTGTGCAAAAATATTTTTATCAGATTCACTAAACTTGTCAATTCTCAAATATTATAATAAAATATGAACAATTTTAAGTCAAATTTTTTGATTTATGCAATATTTGAATTTCTTGAGATGGTGAATTTGGGTTTTTCATTTGCTGTATGATATGATGATCAAGAATGCAAAAAATATTTCTCTATGTATGGAGTGAACCCATGATTTTTTAATTTTTTTTTTTAAAATTCAACACTCGAAAAATTCCACCTTTGAACCTCGACGGCACACGGGGTCACGCCCGCTTGTCAACAATCGATCGAGTGCTCCCCCGCGGCACAGTCCTCCAAATGCGTGTTTACCAAAAGACTCACCGTTGGAAGCTGTGAAGTCAATGGCCACGGTGAAGTTAATCTGCGTCCTTGGAAGAGAAAAAAAAAAAGGCAGGGATAGGATTCATTAATCAGCAACAGTCTCAATCCCCCCCCGCCGCCCCCTTTCCTCATCCCTGCAAACAAAACCCTCGATCGGCCGATGCCATTAGGCCGAGAACACAAAACAGGGATCCTTCCTGCAGATTTGGCCGTTAATCGCAAACCTGGGACCCAACGGCTTGGAAACGAGCGCCCGTATTGTCTGAACTTGTTAACCTGCAGCGAGTGGATGCGGTCAGCCTGTCAGCCTGCTTTTTTTTCACACCCGAGCCTCAACCCCCCCGCCCCGGTTCTCTGTTCACTGCCACTCCAACACGTCGCGCGTGTCATCTCGCGGTTGGGAGCAGCCGGCGGCATCATCCTATTTGTCACCTCAGCGGGCCAGAAGAAGCGGAGGCTCTACAAGCCATCCGTCGTCGTGACGGGACACTCATTGGTCCGGAGGGGGAAGTCGAGAGATGGACGGCGATAAGGGAGGAAATCGAGCCAAGGGGAATACTTTGCTCTTAGGTGACCATTTCAGTGGCTGGCAGTACATTTGGTACTTTAAGCCTTCAACTGGGGATTCACTGACTTCATCGATCTCTTCAACCCGACGTACGTACGACACAAAAATGCAATTCGGACACATATATCATGCGGAGCGGTTCAGAATCATGAAAAACAAAATAAATCTCCAAAAAAAAAAATATATATTCTATAAAACAGTTGAGGGGGGAAAAAAATGGGAATTTTGATTTGCAGTCTAGGGAAAAGGAGTCCCCCCGTACCCCTCCAAAAAAATTTTAATATACAGTCAAACCTCGGTTTTCGAACATTTTCGGTTCTCGTCCAATTCGGTTTTCGACCAAAAATTTCGAGTTTTTTATGCCTCGGATGACGAACAAATTCCGGTTCTCGAACAAACTGAGCGCACTTGAACGCAGCATTTGACTCCTCTCGCCTTCCTTACACGAGGAAGTGACGCTTCCTCGTGTCGCTTTCCATTGTGAGCAGACGTGTTCAATAAACATTTTTTTTTTTTTTTTTAAAGAGCGTGGTTTCGGTTTTCGAACAATTTCGGTTTTCGAACAGCCTTCTGGAACGAATTATGGCCGAAAACCGAGGTTTGACTGTAGTAATATTTTGAAAAGTAGAAGAAAAATGATTCTGGAAGTCCTTTTTAAACAAATGTCCGTCATAATTAGACGCAACTTTTCACTCCGGGAAAAGAAAAAAAAAAGGCTTTGCATGCTACGAACACCTGCGGCGCCGCTGGAGGGGCAGGCCCGATGGCGGTTGCTAGGCAACAGCAGTCTGCAAAAGTGGACGGTTTCATCCGTCTTAACCCCGCTTCTAATAAGGAGCATTCGCCTCGGCCGTGAAACAATGTTGTCTTTAATTACGGCTTGGTTTGTCACATTCAAGTGTTGATTTGAGGACGGCTTTCCAAAGGGAGTCCACTTTCCTCCTACATCGGAGCGCCTGCGTCGGTATGAATGCGCAGAGTGGCCTTAAAAAAAAAGAAAAAAAAAAGAAAGCGGCATCTCAGGTGGCGTCCTGATGAGATGCCAACAGATGCTGCTGCTTGGAACGCATCCAAGTCGCCGAAGGAGGATGAAGACGTCGTCTATGCATTAAGAAGTTTGACAGCAGCGGCGCGGGGAAAATCTAATTGGACCTGACATCTTACATCTGAGTTGCTTTTCAAATTTCAATCCCCCCACCCCCGCCCCCAACACACGCACCCACAATTCTTTGTTCCGCCGCTGGATGTCTGCTCCTCTTTCCAAAATGACATCTCACAATGTGTTCAATACGGGGGCACGGTTTTCCTCCAGCTTCTATTCTGGTTTCAATACTCAATTCCGCAGGCAAAATAAGGGGCGTGGGGGGGGGGGGGGGCAATATCTGTCAGCGTGAGTGACAGAGCAGCCATCAAAGGCACGACTCCAAATGAAAGATAGGGGCCAACAACTGTTCATTTTCATCCGAGGGCCTGGTGAATAGAGGCTTCTTTGTTGCGGAGCCATGGGTGGTTTCTAACGCTTTAGCGGGCGCGGTGAAAAGAATGAGCGTGCGCGGCGGCGGCGGCGGCGGCGATGCTCCAGATTGAGATGGAGCCTTCTCCAAATCAGGCGTTTATGCTAATGCAGCCAACCGATCATGCTCCTAATGAGGTCCAAATGAGCAATTAGCTGATTGGGTTGAAGCACTGGAAAGAGCTGCCAATCAAAAAGGAGAGCGGTGAGGGGTTGGAGGGGTGAGACGAGCCAAGGCAGCACTAAGAGGAGACAGAAGGGAATTTTGAAATAGACGGACGGCCGCACTGGGGATTTCAGGCCATGGCTTGAGTGATTTCACAGTATTTGCGTATGCAAGCGTGGGCATGTTTGTGTGAACGAGTCTGCCTGTTCTGCCGCTCGGACCTTTGGGTCTCAAAACGGCGATAGACCACTTGGCACTTGGAAGCGCGGACTTGCGAAGACCCGACTGCGCAGAGACGGACGGCATTTCTCTCTTCTTTAGAGGACACGCGGCAAAAAGTGCGCACGTGCAGTGCGGGGGCGGGGCTTGCGAGCCCGCCGGATGAACAGCGACTTGCTCAGTGACATTCACTCCGCGCATCCTCCCCCGCCACGTGATTCAATACCTTATTGATTTCTTTGGAGAAGCTCGATTGTGGGAAATCAACAATAAAGTCGGTGACAACGTACGCGAGGTAGACACAAGTAAAGGGAGACATTGTTGCCTACGGGGTTGCCCAACCTTTACTGAGCCAAGGCACATTTTTTGTATGACTCAAGTCAACTTTTTTTTTTTTTTTTTTCTTGAAAGGGTGTTTTGAGGTTTCAAACCAAAGGACACATGGGAGAAGACACTTGAAATTTCGCCTTTCCTCCCTTGACATTCTCCTCGCTCCTCACGTGAGCAGCCCCCTCGGTCGCGCACATGCGCCGAGTCACGTGAGCCAGCGTGGAAACACAAATGCAAGACCGCACCGCAAGGCGGGGT
The DNA here is from genome assembly GCA_018466805.1 of Hippocampus abdominalis. Lineage (NCBI taxonomy): Eukaryota > Metazoa > Chordata > Actinopteri > Syngnathiformes > Syngnathidae > Hippocampus > Hippocampus abdominalis. Next base: position 17,891,365 of record CM031704.1, on the reverse strand, counting down.
CATTCGGTCTTGTCCTTCTCACAATTGAGAATAAAATATTCATCTGAGGGGGGAAATTATATTTGGGGGACTGCAGATGGCATGGCGGGGTTTTGGAGGGGACACTACGGTGGCTGACAGAGCTCATTCCATTAGCGGTCGAGGAACGGGTTTACAATAAAACTTTTTTTTGTATTTAGATTTTGTATGATATCATCTGTGCGAAATGGGACAGAAAATGTACAATATGTGCAATTTAATGTAAATGTTTATTGTCATTGCAAAAAATAAATATGCCGCCGTGTCACCGTCTCCATCCTGCATTTGGTCGCGGCTACAGGAAAAGTGCCATTGTCGTGTTTTAGCTTTGGAAAGTCGCAAATCTTCAAAGGCGCTTGCACGTCGAAGCCCTTCCGCGTTTTTTGGCCACGAGGATGTTTAAAGTGGATCGGGAGTTGCTGGAGGAGTTGCTTGCTCGTCCTGGCGATTGCCCCTGAAAAGCATGCACACCGACTTAGCTTCCATGCAAACTCTCATTTCATCATTTCGTCATTTACAACCATCACCAGGGGAAGGATTAAGCATCACCAAATGTGTGAAAAAGAAGAAATATTACATTAATATAATAAAAAAAAAAAAAAAAAGATATCAACTTTACTAATGACTGTGAGGCTAATGCTAACACTCTAAAGGTCGCCCTCTAGTTGCATGCAGATATTTGCGAATATCACTTACCCAACTGCTCAAAACTGGGCCGTCTTCAAACTTTCAAGCCGTCCGTCGTCAATAAATCCACTCCATAATCACCGCTGTGGCGACTTCTTTGCGCCTACGTGAACTTTATCGTTCGGGCTATTTGCTATGTCTTTGATTTTTTTTTTTTTGCAATGGCGCTCTCACTTGTCGAGCTCTGTTGGCCACCGTAAGACAGGGTTAACGACGCTCATTAAAGGGATACCACCCCAACCATTTCATAGCCAGCATGTCTGGGGGAGGGGGGGCGGGGGGGGGAAGAAAAAATAAGTTGTCTTTCACCCACCCTCCCTTAATGTAGTCCAGGAAGGTGACTTCGACATCCACGAGGAATGACAACAGCGTTACCTTGGAGAGAAAAAGGGGAAAGGGTGGATCCAAGTCAGTGACAAAGTGATGATGTATTTGTTTGGGTGGGGGGGGGGGGGGTTTTTTTTTCTTGCTGCTTACCGTTCCAGAGTTGAGGTATTTTTTCTTTTTATCTTTCTTCTTTTGATTGACCACCTGAAAAAAAAAAAAAAAAATAATCATTTGTTAGAATTCCAGCATCGAGTTCTTCATTCTTTAACAGAGACTGCAACTTTTGTCATCAGTTCCAATAAATCTTCAAAACTGGACAACTGACCTGCGTAAAATCTACATTCAACACGAGTGTCAAGCAGGGGAAAAAAAAAAACAAAAAAAAAGAAACAAGCTTCGTTTCCAACAACCAAGGTTGTTCTGTCTGATAAATATGATATGATGGCGAGGTTGATGCGAGGAAAGATGGCCTTGGGGAGGAAAAAAAAAAAAAAAAGTTGAGGATTTATGTGTTCAAATTGAGTCTGAAGGTGAGGAGGAAAATGTGGCTTGAACACACAAACAGAGGCGCCGAGTGCAAACTGCACATTCCAAGATGGAAAAAGCCGAGATCAAAATATAATAATAAAAAAAAAAAAAAAAAAAAATGTTTTTCAAATTGAAGCCTTTTCAATTTGAAAATTGCATTGGAATACGCCAACTGTCGAAAGTTGACGAATCGCGACTGGCTATGCTATGCGCTCACCTCGTAGACGTTGAATTGGCTCTGCCCTCGGGATAATTCTCTGTAGCTGGTGCTGAACTCGCCAATAAAGTCATGACTGCAGGGGGGGGAAGAAAAAAAAACAACTAACGAGAATGAGATACGATGTCTGGCAACGTACTCCAACAAAACGCATCTTACATTTATAAGTGAGAATTCATGCACTGTTCAGATGAACCGAGTCCTTCTTTTTTTTTTTTTTCCATCACGCTTTGAGATGACTCCCAACACGGTTGATTTAAGCACAAACAGTTCTATTGAAACTTCTAAAATGTCACCGCGCTCCCCTGGAAAGAAAGATCAACGCGGGTGCTGAATAGAGAGGAGTTTAAATGATAAAAAGGAACAACTCCTCGTTAATATGCAGCAATGTCAGTCGGCCAGACTCATCGCGAGGCTTTCAATTTGGGAACAACCCGGCGGAGTAAAAGCTTTCCAGCGCTTTTTAACATAACGTACTTGGCGACTTTGTCTTTTTAATGACATCTCTCACAATTATTATTATTATTTTTTTTTTTTTTCAGCGACTACAATAATGCAGACAAGGCCCCCCCACTGGATAAATATTTGTGCGGCCACGGCTCGCCGTGGGCAAGAATTCTCCAATAAGTCTCGGATGCCGACACCTCGCCAAAATGTAATCACCTGTCCCAACCCCTGGAGGATTTATCCGTGATTAAATGTTCGCTTGACTCCGTGATGAACTTTTCAGTAATCTTCCGAGAGGCAAACGCGCATATTACCTCGCCGATGCGAGATTTACCTGCCGTCTCGGTCCCAGTCGTACACCTCGACCTTGATTGTTCTGTTGAAAGAAAAAAAGAATAGAATGAGGGTTTGTTTTTTGTTTTTTTCTTCTTCTCGAAAGAGACTTTTATGTTTATCCTGACGAAATTCGTTTCTGCGGCGCTCGAGGCGCTACGGGCGCTTTGTTGCGGCGTCATTAAAGCCCGGCAAAAAGACAAAGCTGTATTTGTCTGCCGCGTGGCAGCCCTCATTAAAATGGGGAAAGATGCATGATCGTGGATCGCGTGACTCAATTGGATAGGAAAAAATGCTAATTTCTTTTGGTTGGCGTCGCCGCGGATCCCTTTCGGCGGCTTATCTCCATCTCCAAACTGCTGCACCTGCCTCCCCGTCATGCGCTCTTCCTCAGACCAAAATCCTTTTGGCTTTCCGTGTGCCGCCGCCGCCGCCGCCGCGGCTTCCGAGGATATATGTATTATCGTGGTTACCTCCCAATATTTCAAATCTAAGCGTGGTCTCCTGCGAGGCGGGGAAAAAGAAACAAACAAGGATGAAGAGAAAGCATTGGCGTGGGAGTGAGGATCTTTATTAAGGGCGAAACGGGGGTGCATCTAATGAGGCCCGACTTTTGTTTTGTACTGTAACCGCGCTGCCACGCGGCTTCCTCGGTACAAATTGCATCTAATTGAAAACACCCAGAGCCGAAAGCGCGCTTTTCCCCCCCATCCCGCTCATCTTTCAATAAAAGGCAAGGAGTCGAAACCCGAAGCGGCGCTAATGGCCCTCGGAGCTCGCCGTAGGCGGACCGGATGAGCATCATTACAGGGAAGGAGGTAATAAAGTTAAGGAGCAGGCTCCTCATAAGCCGGCGCACGCGCCGACGCTCGGCTCTCGAGATGGATGAGTGGTGGGTGGGGGTCAACGCCAGCGCCACGATGGATACCAACGGACCGAGTCGTACTCATTAACTGGCAACTTTTTAACAGGACAAAATGAGGTGGGCGCTTATTCCCAAATAAATATCTCTATAAATCGGCAACTACAATTTTAAGGATTAAATGCGTGACAAAGTGCGATACAAGAGGTTTAGTTGCTTATCTCATGCCACAGACGCAACAAAAGGGTTACTGCGCGGGAGTGTGCGTGCCCACTGTGCACTTTTGGTTGCCCGGGTAACCCATTGATAAGGCCTAGCTTGACTCCACTGCCCAAAGAATCCTATTGTGCCCACAAGCGCATTGTACTAAATCGCTGTTGTGTAATCCTGTACTACTGTCAGGCGGACAAAAAAAAAAAAAAAAAAAAGATGGGAGAGGTTTTTTTCTCCCCCCAATCTTTCATTTGCAACTCGTAGAACCCGAGAGTGAACATCAGCACCTTGGACAGCAACACTCCAGTCCAGGTGGTTGCAAGTAAACTGAACTTTTGTTCTCAGCTGGAAACCACGTGACGTCCTAGCGTTGGCGCTACAAAATTACCAAAACTTAGTCTAGTCTGCCCCTGCGCAGATTTACACCGCGCCTCGCGCCAGATTTGCACTGGACATGGAAACAGTGCCCCGTGTGGCTGTTCTTGTTCTTAACAGGAGTGGATTCAATGAGCAGTTTTTAACATGCCTATTGTCGAAATATTTGCGATTAATATTCTGCATTTGGCTGCCGCGTATCACGCGCTCCATTGACGCACATTTTAGAGCTGGGAAAATCCTGCCGTACCTGTCATAGTCCCCGTTGCAAAGGGCGCGAACGGGGATTTTAAAAGCCTGCCACACAGGGTTCAATGTGTTCTTCACCACTTCTGTTTTGTGGCAGATGGTGAACCTGCAGAGAGAAAGATCGGGGATAAAAGATGAGCGGGGCGCCATGTAAATTCGGCTTACATAAATGCACATATTTCCTTACCCAAGCCCCCCCGCCCTCACTCAAATTGTTGCACATGTTGTGCGCAAACATCACCTCCTCCAACCTGATTTCAAAGACCTCTTTGGATCCGGAGGGAACGACAAAATCAATGAAACCAATTTCCTCTGGATGCAGAGGAGGATTAAAGCCCGCCCCCCCCCCCCGCTCCCCTAAAGCGGAGTAGAAGAAAAGACCAACGCACGTGCTGTCCTCGTTGCTCCTGTAGAAGACCAGGAAGGGATCCGATTTGCCGAAAAAATCCTTCTTGTCCAACTTGTTGCCGCAAAACTGCATCATAACCGACTCCTGGCGAACACGCGACAAGGGGGGCAAGGTGTGACTTGCGAGCGAGGCGATTCGTTCAATTGTTTGGAACCAATCATCGGTCCGTCCCCTCACCCTGCAATTGTTCAGCTCCTCGGCTTTCACGATGATTGTGCCGCATTTTTTGCTGGAAATGCCCCTGTCAACAAAAATATAGATATTAGCCGTGATGTCACTTTTATGGTACGCCATTCCCCTGTGTAGTCCTAACGAGAGCCAACACAATAAATATAATTGTAACAAAATACAGACGCATTATGCTAACGAGGCTAATGGACGCCTCCCTGTGTGGGGGTACAAAAAAAGCCCGGCGACGCGCCTCGAAATAACTTTTAAAGAGGTCTGGCAATCTGACAAAAGAAGCGGGTCGTCTGATGAGCTGCACTTTGCGAGTGCCACCCGACAGGAGATCGACTCAGGCGGCCGTTTAAGCAGCCTGGAATTGGGGTCAAAGAGCGCAGCTGGAAGCGAAATGCGAGTCTTCTCGTTTCGGCACGAGGGGAAATGCTTCCCAGGGGCCACGCGAGGGGCGCCCCCCCCCTGCAACGTCGCCGAATTTCAAGCCATCAAGTCACATTCTCGGCGCTTGAAGCAAGCACACCGAGGTTCTTATTTGGAGAACTCTGCAAGCGAGGGAGTGAGAACAGGTGATAAGTAATACTTGGAAAAAGTGTGTTTTAAAATGTTGAAAAGTGTGTGGGAGGTGTCAAACTACCGAGCACGTGTTTATTATTATTATTTTTTTTTTTTCTTTTTGTACAGTATGGTCTTTCTAAATAGCAGCTTTTCACATGCTGCTGATGGATCTGGCCTTGAAACGAGAACAAAAAAAAAGTCAGCGATGAAACAAAAGTCAAGAGCGCAAGATGGCTTTGGAAGCGGCGCTAAAGAGGAGTTTCATTGAACGTTTGAAGCGACGTGTCTGCCGGTGTTCAGTAAACAACAGCGGGGAGTAGCACGAGTCATAAAAAGAACTGTAAAAAAATTTTTTTTTTTTTTAAATACACACAAAGAGTTAGCTTTAAAAAATGGCAATACGGCGGAGCGAGTGAACGAGTGAAAGTTCCACATCCGCTTTTACTTTGGCCACGAAGACGAGTGCTTCCAAGACGCGGGAACGCGGCGGCTCCTTTTCCCTTTTTCAGTTTCGACGCGACACAGAAACCCGCTCCGAAGAATACTTTCTGAGTGCGAGCATGCGAGAGAGGAGGGGGGGGGGGGGAAGCAGTGAATCCTCTAATCAAGGGACAAGGATTTGCAATCAAGGCTCCGGCCCGAGACAGGTAATTACGTTTTGGGCTGCGCCAGCATAACCGGCGAAAGCGACACCACGGTACATATCCATCTCGGTAATCAGGGAACGGGAACATATACAGCGTCGAGGTAATTACTTAGAAGCGTAAAGTGTCTGACCCTCGCCATACAGAGGCTTACAATCACATATTTTGTTTGCGTCGGGGTGTACGTTCTGGTTCGCCGCATAGGACCCCGTGTCTCCTAACCAGGTGCGCGACGGAAATTCCATTTCAAATGTGGATACAAAGCTGCTCGTCAACGGTTCTGGGGGGGGGGGGGGTAAAAAATGCTTTCTCTCTGTTGTTTTGTGTATTTTTGATTGGAGAGCTTTTTTGGCGGGCAATGTTTATTGGTGATGAAAATGCAAATTTCCAGGCCAGTGTCTCAAGAGGCACTCCACAAAAGCAGGAGTGCTCTCATGCAAAAATTTCACTCAACAATGAGTCAGGGTGACACATTGGAGCTTATCAATCGGGAAGAGCCCTCGGGTTTATCTATTAGCCTCGCGTTCGCGGCACTCCACTGGCGCAAGCACGCGACAGTTAAACCGTTTGTTTAACTTTTGACCGGCAAATGCTTGGCTGTCATACGCTAGTTTACGTGCTGGGTTGTTGTTTTTTGGGGGTTTTTTTTCCTGGACTCAAATTATCCTCAGATGAGGATAGTCCGAGCGTGTTTTTTTTTCCCCCCCCCCTTTCCCTCCCTTGTGGTTTTCTTTCTGACTTGCGGGTTGAGTGAACGCTGGCGCGTTTGGCTGCCGCTGCTCGACCCGCATTGTGTTTTATTGTTCTTGTTCCTGATTGTAAAGTGTCCTTGGGTGTCTTGAAAGGCGCTTATAAATAAATAAATAAAATGTATTATATTATTGATTGCGTCATTTTGCGTGTCACTTTTCAGTATTGGCACAACATGCGCACGTCTGAGGTCCACTCACCCGAGAGGCTTTTCTAAGCGGCTGCCCAAAGACCCGACCGCCTCGCCCAATGTGCAGTAGGCCTGGCCCAGAAAGTCCTGCGGAGTTAATGACAAGAGGAGAAAGAAATAAAAATTTGCTCAGTATTCAGGGCTAAAAAGCCCGAAAGAAATGAAAAGAGTCGCCGCCAGACAGACCCAAAACCCGTTTCCGTGGCCCCCTTAACATTCCCCATTGGGAGATAATATTGGCGAGAAGATTGAGTCTTTCTCCCAATAGCCCTCACAGCTGCCCCACTCGGCTCCCCTGCCACTTTCCTGCCAAATTAAATTCCATCTTCATGGAATGAGACTTTGCATTGGACGAGACAGAAAATGCAAGAGGAGAGCGCGCAGCCCAAACACGGGGAAACGGACGCGCACCCGCACGTGACGCTGTAAACGGATAAATGAATTTGTAAGGGGGCTACTTGGGAAATATGGCAGCTTTGCACGTCTTGGCGAGGAGCAGACATGATGAGAACGTTTGTCAAGATCCTAACACGAGAGAGGCGCAGACATGATTGATCCCTTTTGGCGTCGTATTTTTTTTTTTGGGTGAACTGCTGCGGTTTTATGAGGCGGTTTAATACGTTGCTCCGTGGTTCGTCTTCTTGACGAGCAGGTCTTCATTGTTCGTCGTCCATGTCTTACGTTGCGATACCCTTTCAAAACAAAAGCCTGAGTGTGCGCTCGCTGCCGAAATATTGGTTAAATTGTCAACTTTGTATCCCGTGGCGTCTTCGTTTACGGATCGGGCTCTGTGTGAGAGTGCGCCTGCCATATTTCCCTCCATATTTCGTCGGCGTTCTCACCCGTCCACTCCCAGGTGTGACCGTAGCCTACACCTTTCATGTTAAAACACGTCTAATGGATTGGCTCTGTGGCTTCTCCCCCCCCCTCGCGCCTGCGTCCCTTTGGAGACCTGCATCATCTAAAAGCGCCTGTCTCTTCTTGTACCGGGTTTATTGATTTCGAGATGATGTGATGGCGAGGGGCAAGGGGGAGGGAAGACACATTGACGGAGTGAAACGGGGGAAAGGAGAAATAGAAAGATGGTGACAGAGGAAAGGAGACGAAATGGATAGAAATGCGACAGAAAGTGGGAAAGAAAATGATGGCTGGGAATTTCATTTATTATCATGATCAGGATCAGCGTTACAGTGAAACTCCTCTACAACGAAATCTACATGGGTGAAAATACCCCCCGAGTGTGAAAAAATATTCATGCATTAACACCATTCCCACTTTCCTGTTTCAAATTTGCTACAGTGAAAAACCCCCTGTTGTGAAAAATGTCTTGCTGCAAACATGATTTCGTTGTAGAGGAGTTTCACTGTACAATGATTTGTCACTTCCAATGAGGATCAATTGTAGGAGCAGTACAGGAGAGTAAAAAGGGGATGTTATGATAATACGATTGTCCTGTATTATTATTTTTTTTCTGAACCACAAAATCATGGTGCGATTGTCAAGGAAGAAGCAGATGGCTCCACAAAGCGGAGGAAATGGGCGACAATAAGGAGTGTATTTATCATCCTAACACGGGCGACATAGCGTTCCGCTAATATCTTTTCTCCTCATGCAACTTGTTGAGTTAATTGCCTAAAAATCAGCCAAAAGCTGCGCAAGGAGTATTTTCCTCGAGCACATGATAAACACACTCAGTGTAATGACCCGATGACTGTTGTGTGGCTGAATTGCTACTAATGGGAGTTATTAGCCAGAGCGCCTCGTCTCGCACACACACTTTAACACACAGCGAGATCAGAAAGAGAGGAGCAGCGGTCGAAACGGACAGGACAAGTTTGGGTACTCACGTGTTTGGAGAGGTTGGCGCTCTTGGAGTCGACGTCGTACCTACGCAGAGGGGCGAGCGATGTGGTGAATTACAACGTGATTAGAGGGGGGGGGGGGGGGGGCAAAAGCTCAGCTGGGAACACAACGGGGGATTGCAGACGGATACTGGGCCAGGCAGCTTGTCACCAGCAATCGCACCAGAAGCGGCGGGAATGCACTTGGCGGCGTCGCAGGCTTTCCCCCTCGCTAAACTGACGCTGAACGGACTAATTGGATGTCACACATACGATTGCGAGGGGATCTATATTCTGTGCGAGAGGGGTTTTTTTTCCGAGATACTTGAATGTCTTGGTATGGCTGACCGACCGATCATTGGGAGGATTATTCACACCTAATATTCCTCGCACAATACCCTGCCGAGAGAGAAAATTTGCCCCCGAAATAGCTCTCCAAAGTGCAGAGAGGCTCCTCATAAAAATTGGGAGGCAATCAAGCAGGCCATTCGTTCGACAATCGGAGATCATTTCACAGCTCCGGGTCAGCCGTCACTAAAAGTGCAGTGCCATTTATTGGGTAATATTTTGAAACGGGGGGGGTTGATTTAAAAGAACGTTCACGGTGAAGTGTATCAAGTGGGGTGTAATTAGGATTTGGGATACGACGCGTGGCTCTGAGACGTCACTTTTAGCCTGCCCTCAATACAGTGAAACTCCTCTACATCGAAACCCACATGGGCAAAAATACCCCCTAGTGTGAAAAAATGTTCATGCATTAACACCATTCCCACTTTCCATACGTACACAAACATTGACCTACTCAAAAAAAGAGACGAGCCCCTAGAACATAGGCCCACGCTGTTTTAATTCACGTTGCTGCCCGTACTAGACCAAAAGCGAGGAAAGAAAGATTGCCGCGATCAATACAACCTGAAGATTTGCTCCTAACTGCCCCTCTCCGCCGCTATTACAGGTAATGCGGGATTGTGGATGACGGGCAGGCGAGCCGGGCCACCGAAAGCACATCGGAGGGCCATCAGATCAATCCTGGTAATCGAGAAGATGAAAGCCACAAATAACGGCCATTTGCCGCGGAAAATAATCATTGCGGCGAGATTATATTTTCAGCACTCTTATTGAACGCGGCAAAAACCGACAAGGCGGACTTTCAATCAACTCTGGGCAAAAGTCTCACTTACAAATCCCAGTCGGTTTATCTGCAGGTCTCGCAGATTAGAATATAATTGGTTTGTGTCTAATAAAATAAAACCCGGCGAAATGCTCTGCTAATTCAATGAGGAATGTAATCGGAGAGCAGGGGGGGGGGGGCGTCACACCTGCGGTCAGAGTTTGCTGATTTAATTTGCCCAAAGTCCAACCGTCTCGCAGCGGCGTATGACTCACGCAAAGAAGCGCACACGAAAAGGTAAAGACGTCGCCATGGAGCTTCGTCTGTTCAAACGCGAGGACGTGGGAGAAATAAGACAACCTGGCGCTGGTGTCAAGTCTAAAAATAAACAAACAAAAATCACTCTTGTTGCTGAAGACCTGCTGCGGAAGCCTTGAGACTTGATTAAGGTGGCACAGAAACACACACACACACACACACACACAAAAATATATAGTGCTTACTCACAAGTCAAATCGAAGGTTCTGCCGCTCTTCAAAGAAGTAGTCCAAAATGAATTTCCGCACAAAGTCTGGATTCAGCGTGTTGTCGATCACCTCGGTTCTCCCAAACTGAAAACAAAACGGGGCAGGGGGGGTGGGGACACGTAAAACCCTTCAATGCAGCGACCGCCCGGACAAGTAAATAACCGAACTGAGGTAAGGCCATTTTAAACGAGAGCGGCGGTGATTCATGTGCATAATTTGTCAAGTTCCTACTCGAGAGCCAAAGTGGCTGGCGAGACTATTACGGCGAGTCATCAATGCCGAGCCGCTGACAGATCATGTCAATGAGGGTCAGGCGGTCTCTGCTTTGGCATTTAAGCGTCGTCGCCGATTAGCAGCGCGAGCGGGCGACGGGGACTACTCGGAGCGATGAATAACCGCAAATGATTGCGCGCAGAGATTTAGCGCCTCATTTTCCATTCATGGGTTGTTATTTAAAATGAATAAATAAATAAAGGGGGGTGCTCAAAAAGCCCCGTTATTCCGTCTTGGATTGTTTTGGAAGACCTGAATGGACACCGACAGCTCACAAAAAGCAAAAGGTGCAACATTCAGACAATCGGTTAACCAGCCGATAAATTAAATAAAAAGCTAATGGGGGGGGGAAAAAATACAAATAACAAGCTAAACACCCACCTCTCTCCATTCCTTGTTGCCCATGCCTTGCGTGTAGAGGACGCAGACTGAAAACCAAAAAAACACACACGGGACGCATGACATTAACGTCAAAGTTTCAACACGAGCGAGCGACAAACTCTAATCGGAACGCGATTCCTGCGCCTTCACGAAGGAAAGATCAAAGCACTAATAGTGTACATTTGTACGTAATGCCGCCCATCACGACACGTGCACGTAATTCTCCTCTTCCAAGCAAATAGTTTCGGGGCATTTTGGCAATTTCCCGGAAGTGATTATCTAAAAGCAAAAAATAATAGCGGCTCACTCTTTGATGTCATTTCAGATAAGTGTGTGTACTGGTGGGGGGGGGGCGGACAAATTTTCAAGTTGCTCTTTTCCCTCAGTGGGCCGTCACTTCATGTATGGTCCTCTCCCACTCGCCACCATTATGTTCATCACTGTCACCCTCGCGTCATCTAACAACCCCCCCCCCCCCCCTCCGGCGCACATCACCGTCAGCGTCGTCACCTTGTCATTCGTACCCCACGTTGGTTTTGTGCTGACACGCTTTTCGTGGCGATTGCGCCATTGCTTGATGCATTCCATCCCCCTCCGACTCGGTTCCCCACTCCCCCACACTTTGTTTGCATGTTGACAAAACAAAAGCACGTTGGTGGTCTTACTTGGGTCCGATTTGGAGAACGTGTCTCTGTCCAGCAGGTTTCTGCAAAAAAAAAAAAAAAAAAAAAAAACAGAGGTGTGGTTCAGTCACGGCCCGGCGAATGAGAGATTCGCAATACAATCGATCCAAACGAACCGACTGGTAAGAATGGGGCGCGTGAGCGCTAATCATTATTTCTAATTTGAGAATAGAAAGATGAATGGTGGTACTCAGGCGCTGATGAGAACCGATTTCGATATCTAACCGTAGCCGTCAAGGATCCTCGACAAAAAAGCCCCTTTCGCACTGCACTTAGATCCAGCGCTCCCCTACTCAAACCACCAACCTTGACATAATAATTTTCCCCATCTGATGACTCCATCCATCGGATGGGGCTGGTTTGGGAATACTCAACCCCACAAAATTGTGATCGCTGCAGAAAAGGCAGAGATCAAATTCAACCCATATTGTGGCGAGGCGGAAACACGGCTCGATATTCTGAACAGCCGCTCGGCGTCAATCATGGGAGGAAAGCTGGTAAACTCGGCAAATCCGAGGGCGGTTTCCCGTGCCGAGTCGGGGGGACCGTTTCGGGAGGATCTAAAATACACATCCACCCCCGCAGAGCATATTTAAGGCTTCACGGAGCGCATCAGGCATGGTGGCGCTCCAAATGGGCTCCTGGGCTCCCCCCCCCCCGTCAGTGTGTGTGCGTGCGGAAGACCCGTTTTCAGGATTTCCACCTCAGAGGAGAACGTGAATGATTCATAGCTCTCTCTCTCTCTCTCACTCTGGTTTTCTCTCCGCGGCCTTCCATTTAAAAAAAATAAAAAATTGTATCCCAAGGCAGGGGGCGGAAAACTAAAAGCTGCCCACCCGATTCCGACAGGTCTGAAGGGATGAAAGGTTCCCAAGTCCAATTTGTATTTTTTTTCTGGTCATGTTTTAGTGCTGCGATATACAACAGACAAAAATGCTTACAATGGATTTTAAAAAAAAACTAAATAAAAATACATTATTGTAATCAAGTGGGCTTTTTGGATTTCAACTTGTCAAGATTGTCTATTTATTCGGCTTTTTTTTTTTTTTTTCCCTTGGCAAACAAACACCAGCCCGCTTTTACAATCATGTTCAAATGTCAAACGCTAAAATATTCTGCATGAATACATGCCATTGCCCTTTTCAAGCACTCACTTATACAGTTGCCAAATAAAGAGGAAAAACTAGGCATGAAGTGAAGCGCAACGCGATTAATTTGGACATGAACTGAGCAACAAAAAAAAAAGCCAACAAAAATGAATCGATAAATATTTCATTTATCTTCCAACCGACAGCTATGCAGATTACGTTTGCTCGCAATTATGCGGAAGCAAAAAAAAGACTCATCAGTCAACAATCCCAGGAAAAAACTCTGATCATCATCTGATTGGAATTGCCGGTTTCACGGCTCGTTGCAGAGCCGCGCGATAACAGCCGGACGGTTACCATAGCAACTTAACGACAGCCGACTGAGGCACCTTGACCGGGTATAGTCGCTGTATGTTTTTCCCGCACGGGTTTGAGGTATTTTACCTTTTCCGCTATAATGAATCAGCCCCATCGGAAGAGCGCGGCTCCCATTTTGGGGCTTAACACACACACACACACACACACACACACACTATACGCGCCGATGTTGCTTTTTGGGCAACGCCCGAGAGGTCACGCCACTGACGTTGTGTCACGCCGCCCGACAAAACCTTCTCCTCTTGAAAACGTTTCTCGCTGGAGAAAAGAGATGGCAGAAAAAAAGGGGAGAACGTCAAAATAATACATCAATAAAAGAAAAAAATATATATATATATATGTCAGCCAGGTAATTCCCTTTCAAATTACACGCCCCACATTTCGCCGGGAGAATGTTTGGGTATTTCGCGCTCTCTCTGCCATCCGTCGCTCTCTTTCCTGCCTCCTCTCTGATCTCACCTCATGGTGAAAAGGGGATTTTCTCAAAGACAGCCGCAGGTTTTTTTCCCTCTTTTCGCTATTCCTTCATCCCTCCTTCCACAGTCAAAGCCATTCTGGCTCTAGTTCCTTCCCTCGGTCGCCAATTTGACCGTGACCTGAAAAAAAGTAAGGTCTGGGGAGACTGAACTAAATACACTTCCACACATTCAGTATGGAGACCACACACACACACACACACACACGCGGAGCGCAAAAGCGTACACGGTCTAGTGCTTATCCAGTTCAACACTCAACGCTCACCTTGTCCGGATGACTGCAAACAAGTACTCCATTTTGTTCAGCTCAAAAACTACCGTTACAAATCCAGATGTATTCACAGACAGATGAAAAGATGTTTTAGCCTAAAGCTAAAACATTTTTGTACAATTTGCGCAAAAAAAAAAAAAAAAAGGGTACACCAAGTGGAGGCAGCTGTTCTTCATTAATTTGTTTCTATGCTAATCAATCAAAATATGTCTTGTTAAACTAGTTTGTGGTTCAAAAAAATAATAATTGGGTCATGGAGGTAGAAGGCCTTGAATTGAAAATGTGCTTTCTCTGCATAGCAGAACAAAAGGGGACCGGGAATTGACACTTGGGGGACGCCATACGTCATGGCCATTCGATCAGATTTCAAACTCTGTGTGTGTGTTTTTCAACCTGCTTGGCCTTTCTCCCGCTCCCAAAGAAAATACTAACTAAGCCCTCGCGCATTTCTTGAACCCGTTTCAAAGTAGCTTAATACGAACAACGCTTCTCGTGACACACCGAAGATTTGTGGTTCAAGTGCGCCGTATTATCGCGCAGCTCCATTTACAATTTGGCGCGGCTGTACAGTAGCAGCCCCCAACATGAGGCGAGTCGTTTGCGCCTAGCAACGGAGCGGGAATATTCTTGGAGACGCAGAGGGGAACCCAACCGGGAATGCTCCGATGTTCTCAACAGGTCGCCGAGCACACAGCCACAAGTACCTGTTTTTTTTGTTTTTTACTCGTACCGATTTCCCCTCCACTGCTTCTTTTTCGCCTTGCATTTTTCATTGATCGATCCTATTTGATGAGCATCTCACTGCCCCCCCCCCCTGGTCTCCCCCACACACACACACAGACTCTGCAGGAGAGCATCAGCAGCTTGTATTTTCTCTCCGCTTCTCCAAGAGGGCTGCCCTAATTCTTCCTGACAAGGGTTGGGGAGAGCCAAGAGAACATCTCGGCGCGCGCGCACACACGCACAAGCACGCACAAGCAGACACGCCGGCGTCCGCGTGCGCGACAAACTACACATCCGTCATGTCCGCCGCACATCTGCGCCGGTGGCATTTCACCTTAATTGCCTTTGTCATGCCGCTTTCGGCGCGGTTTAGTCCGACTGGCCTCCATCATCGGCACGTGTCACGGGCCAAATGCTGTCAGCTGCCTGCCATTCGGGGTGGGGGGGGGGGAAACATTCCAAATGATACCAAACTGATGAGAATGACCTGCTCATCTTTTTTTTAAATTTTTTTTTATACAGCCGTATGTTGTTTGTGTGCAATTGTTTTTTCCGTAGCTGTACATGATGTTATTAAGAGGAACCTAAATCTCCGTTTCTACATGCGAGAAGGAGAACGAGAGAGACTCTGTCTGTGCAGACTGAGGCCGGGGGTGGTTCCTCATGCGAGAGAGTTAAGACGGCCTCCCGAGAGGAATTCAAACAGCTTCTGTCTTGGTGTGACGGGGGACGCGACTTCATTAGGGACGATTTCTCCTGCTTTCCGGACTCCTCGCTGGTAAACAAGGCCGCGGCGGCTCGTCAAGTGCGCGCGAGGGCATCTTATTGCGGAATGGTCAGAATTTGTGTCACGGCCGTCGATCCGAAAAGCTCTCGAGACAGCTGCGGCATCATTTGCGGGGGGGAAAATCGGGTGGAGGGAAAGCTGATTATTTATTTATTTTTTATTTTTTGGGGGTGGTCACGAAGTCTAATTCAGATTTGATACGATGTCTATCGATCGCGCGGGGACCTCATCTACATCCATGGGAATGAAATGTCACAGCAGCACGGTGAGCCCTGCTGCTTATGGCCGCTGAAAATGTCACCGACGGGATGACTGACAGAGTCAGTACCCTGGCATGCATTTTTTTTTTCCGAGTGATGAGCCGATAGCCATAAATCATAATACACGCGTCTATGCTAACACCGATTTAGCGGAACGCCCCCCCCCCCCCTCGAGCTCCCATAGCGGCGAGTTACGAAAGGGTTCAAGTGGGCTCTCTGGCGGTCCAATTGCGCTGCGCTTTTAACACCGGCGAGTGATTCGCAAGTCAACGGCTTGCTCTTTGTCACTTATTGGGAAAAATTGGATGCCAACTGTACAAAAAAACACAAATAAATAAATATGATAGAATCAGATCTAAAAACGAGGATGATTTTCCAAATCTGTCCTTTTTTTTGTCCCTCCACCCTCCTCCTACACCTCAACAGCCATAAATTCCTTTTTAACATGGCGTAACCAACACACACACACACACACACACACACACACACACACACACGCACACACAGTGCGACTTTCATGGCAAACCAGTCGAAGGAAAAAGAGCAACAGAAGGAAAGGGGTCGATTGTAATTTCCTCACAGTGCACAAATCTTTACAGCCTTGAGTCTGAACCGCACGGCGACACCACTTGGGCCTGGGAAACGCACTTCAACTCACGGCGCTCCACTCAGAATCAAACATAAGGGGGGAGTCACGAGTCACACTCGCCAATTCAAAGAGATCAATTGACGGCCGCCTTGAAAGGTTTCTTGGAGGTGCTGTAAGCTTTGTCTGACCGGCTGCCGCTGCCCTTTCAATCAAAACCAAGTGAGCTCCCCCGCTGCGAAGAAGGCGCATGTAAACAGACGCCGGGAAATTCGGCCGCCCACGCCGGCGCGCATCCTTGAGCCGGCGAAGAACGCAGCCACTCACAGCGGGCGACCCCGACGTGGCCTTCCGGGTGGCGCTTTTCTCAAAAAAGCCTTGCTATAGATTAAAGTGGGCGCAAGCCACCTGTAATGGGTTAATAGATAGCAACTTGAGAGTGGCAAAATAATTGCATGCGGCCCGATCGGGGTAAGGCATTAAAAAATTCTCGGTTGTTGGGCATCGCTAAAAATCAATGGCCCATCGAGGAGGGCGCTTTAAAGGCAAATTTGACCCGGGATATGGCCTTGGTTCCCGCGATTCAACTCTTCCCTTTGTCGGTGCCCATCAAAATCGCTCAAGAAGGAAATCCTTTGCCTTGACAGGTGCTACAGTGAAACTCCTCTACAACGAAATCTACATGAGTGGAAAATACCCCCTAGTGTGAAAAAAAATCTTGATGCATTCACACCATTCCCACTTTCCCGTTTCAAATTTGCTACAGTGAAAAACCCCTGTTGTGAAAGATGTCTTGCTGCAAACATGATTTCGCTGTAGAGGAGTTTCACTGTACCAGAAAGCTGAATGCATATTATTAGCACAAACAAAGAAGCGCGAGGGTAAAATATCAGCTCAGTTGGGGACTAAACAAAAAGCTTGCATCGGCGCCTGCCAAGGACTTACTGGGTGGGAATCATTTGGCTTCCCTTTCCAAGCCAACACAATAAAACAGCAAGGATGCAGCCGGGGAGAGGGGGGGGGGATACATGAAGAAAGTACTTAGTGCCAAAATGCTCTTTTGCACAAACAATGTTGGCGGCGCTTCCGATCCAATCCACAAACGTCAACCAGCATTGATCTGGCGCTGTTTCGCGGGTGTCACAAGACATTTGGTGAGAAACTCAAAATCCACAAGGGGTGAATTAAGGTGCATCGTGAAAATCAAATGTGAATCAGTAGCCACTTTCATTAGAAAAATAAAAATAAAAAATCTGCCCTTCCGTGATCTACATTTGTCCAACCTACTTTTCATCCTTTTCTTGGCTTGCAGCCCGATAACCTCAAGTGTCTCCCCCCCTTGTCCGCTTCGATTCAGCTCTCCGTTAGAGAGTTTTTAATTATCTCCACGAGAGTTGAAATTGTCAGTCCGCAGCGAAAAACCCGTCTGCAAAAAAAAAACGGAGACGTGTCGCCGCTGGCTGAATTGTCGCCGTGTGAATACGACGCTAACGATGGCGTAAAAATAAAATCCTTTGTCGAGATTCAAAACCAGATTTCAAATGAACCAACATACATGATAAACCGTCAACTCCAAACCTTAAATTTCACATCATCTCAAAATATGTCATGAAGATCTCCAATGCAACAACAACAACAACTACAGGGAAGAGCAGGCTTGCTAGCTGGCTTTTCCCCCCCCTCTTTTTTTTATAAACGTGTACTGTTTCTCTGCACCGGAGAGAATATCTGAGAACCTGCGTGTTATTATTGTCAACAGCTACAAAGTTTGCTGACAGTGCTCAGCCCGTGGCACGAAACTCCGAGAGAGAGAGAGAACACAGAAGAGGGAGGCTGACAAAAAAAATAAACATTTCCTCAGCGGTGCGAAAGAAAAGGAAAACTGTCAAGACGCAAACCAAAGAATGTCCTATATTTCTCTTTTTTTAGAAGACGTGACTTGAAACGACATCAGCCACTTGGGTTTACAACTTTAAAATTTGACGTGGTAAGGAGGGGGGGGGGGGAAAAGAAAAAAAAATGCATTTATATCATCACAAGATAGCATCAGCCCGTTTAATTAAAAGCATACAAACATGTCAGCTTGCAAATTAACTTTGGGCCTTGCGGGCGGGTCAGGCATTTCATTTATGAGCTTTTGTGTGGACGAGCGCGCGCGTGTGCCCAGACCCAATCGATGAGCGTGATGAAATATTTGTACTCCAGGCCGTTCTCCACGACAGAGTCCCCCCCCCCCCCCCCCCCCCCCGGCAGTATAAAGCAGACAATAACTCCACCTCAGAGTAATTTAATCGTCACTTTGGGATCGAAGAGCGGCTTCTGTTCTGTACACCGGCCTTCCGAGCGGCTACGAGTTCTTAGCGGAGGCGTGTGCCGGTTTTTCCTTTAACTCTCCGTCTCCGCCAAAATGGATAATTTAGTTGGGTTGGTTGCTCCGGTTTTCAGTCGGGGTCCGCATCACTGCTTCAGGCTCTTATTTCATATCCCTATAGAATCAGAAACATTATCGAACGGAAGCTTACAGTCGGAGCGGGTCAATTATTCCCGGAGCAGCCTCACTCTCTCCACTCTTGAGTGGTCATTCGGTCCATGAATTATGAATATCAAATCTAATGAATGGAAGTCAAGAGGTGAGTTATGTCACCCCCCCAGAAAAAAAAAAAAAACTTTTTTTTTGTGGCACCAATGGCACACCTTGGAAAAAACAGATATGATCATTTTGGGTCAGCTTATCCTCCCCGTGATATCAAAGTCTGTGTCTCTATATCGCACACGATTTCGCATTCCCTTCCCCTTTTTTGTCACCTCGCACACAATAACTTCCAAACCTGCGTAACCATGGAGACATTGTACACTGGCTGGTGTGTCGAAAAAAAAAGAAAAGAAAAACGACGCAGCATTGTGAGAGCGGAGGCATTTCAGCGCTGCCTCGGGTTGGAGGTGGGTGGATGGCCACCAAAACAAACGTCCTCCCGCCCTCCCGAAGGGCTGAGATGCCAGGTGACTCAGACATGAGCAAACTCTGCCGAAGCACGTTCATATAGTTTGGTGGAACATAACATGCTCTTTGGACAACGCTTGCATACAAAAAAAATAAGCCTCGCTAGGCATCTTTAAGTGCTTGTTCTCATGAGGGTGAGGAACGAGCCACAAAAAAAAACGTGAACGGCTTGCAGACGGGTTTGTGCGTTAGGTTAACTGATGACTCCAAGCGGTCCGTTGCTGTGAAAGTGAGTGTGAATAGTTGGGTTTGTCTCGGTACGCCGTACTCTAGCGGAAAGTTCCACCACTGCTTTGGAATTTATTGCATGGCAACAACGCAGCGCATTAAAAGTGAAACAACAGGGCTGTCAAATCAGTATACACCTAGTTATTTAAATAGACGTATTGATCCACCCTGTGATCGGATAAGTGATCATTTTTTTCACATATCGGTCCCAAAACTCCTGATTATAAAGTCTAATGGTGACAGGCAGGAAATACTCATTCACGAGATCACAGAGGATCCAAATAACTTGTATATTGTATA
Organism: Hippocampus abdominalis; assembly: GCA_018466805.1. Lineage (NCBI taxonomy): Eukaryota > Metazoa > Chordata > Actinopteri > Syngnathiformes > Syngnathidae > Hippocampus > Hippocampus abdominalis. The sequence goes on along the minus strand of CM031704.1, from coordinate 17,871,464 downwards.
ATTCATAGGACAGAACAGGGGCGTGGCGGCCATCAGAGATTTCAGGAGAGCTCCTGGCCAAAATTGTTGCCATTATGGATGATTGTCGAAATCGGCGACTTTGCCAATTCGTAGTCTCGGCTGACTCCCTTTCGAAAGTGAAAGGGAATTTCAGCCTTCACAGACTGCGAGATTTGCTTCCGTTTACCAGGCATGTTTTCGGACCATGTGCTGAGGACCACGAGCTGTGCCTCCGGAAGTACAACAATGTACGGTTCGATCAGTAGCGCTGCTAAGCAAGGTCAAGGCGGCAGTTAGCTTCCCCCAGTTCGTTGTAACGAAGGCATTGTCACTATTTTGTGATCGTTCTAATGAAATTTACGTTCATAAAAGGTGTTAGCAAAATCGGCAAAAAAAGAATGAATTAAAATCGGGACTTTGAAATGTGAACTTTATCGAGGTACAAACGTAAACGGGGTACGTTGAAAAGAGGGTCAACTGCACTATACTGCCCCCTGGTGGCCAAGGTACGCACACCCGAAGGAACCGTGTTTCGCTCTCCACCACACGGACCCTCGCCATGTCAAAGAGGAAACCCCCACCCGTGGACAGAAAGACATGTTTACAACTGAGGTTGAACCCACCCCATGTCAGACAACACTCTCGCGTTCATTCTGCCAGAGACATGTTATGTTTTGAAATTCAACGGCTACGGCAATGTCAGAATAGCAGACTTCAATGGCTCACCTGTTGTCTTTTCGGTTTCACGCGACGTCATGTTTGTTTATGACGTCATGGCGGAGTTTATTAGCCAGTCAAAACTTGGGATTTTAAACCTTGTGACAGAAGGTCGTAAAAGTTTCAAATGTCGCAAATATCCAATAGCAAGCAGCTGGAAAATCGACGGCATTGAGCCTAACGCTGACAAAGGAGCAAAGGAAGTTTAAAAAGCGAAACCGTTTCGTTGTCTTACCTGCATGACACGGTGATTTCAACTTTGGTGGCAGGAATCGAGGCGTTGAGCGGGTCAAAGTCGCCTATCGACGCCATGCTCGTGAAACTGTTGTTCATCCTGTCCAAAAATTGAAGACAAAAAAAAAAGGTTTTACGGCACTTCGCTGTTCTGTTCCGCCCCGTTTTACTGCGCGAGGTGGACGTCGGCGAACGAGTGAGCCGCTGGAACGTGAGCCATGCCCCGCACGAAGTGAAACCAACGCGCAGCTGGTGAAACACAGCCACTGGCTGGGGAGTTTTGATGTCACTCCGCGCCCCGCGCTCTGGCACTTCCTCCACTATTTCTACACTCTCCGACACCTAGGTCATTTTTTTATACATTTAATTTTTTTTATCATGACGAATAATCAGTACATTGAGTCCGTCCGAGCTGTAGAGGTTGTCTGACATGACATTTCTAGGTGACAAGCAAGGAACTACTCGAAGCTGCGGCGGAAGCATATATCGTCATGCGGCCAAAAAGCAACGCTGAGTTATCTCGATACTTTTAATAATAATAATAATAAATACATTTTATTTATAAGCGCCTTTCAAGACACCTTTGGTTTTCTTTAATTCTTTATAGATCTCTGAGACAAAGTGTAATTGTTGTAAAAGTGATTCCGAGACATCTAAATACCAAATAATTCTTGAGCACCTCCCGTGGCGTTTTTCTTTTGTTCGTCCCTCTTGATTGATGAGCAAATTACATATAGATTACAGATAAAATAAGTTTCATATCAGCTTTTTGCTATACATTTATTGGCATGCCATCTTTGAAATTGTAAAAATACTTTATAGTATCAGATACATACTTTAAATGGTAGTATTTAAAGTGAAGTTGCATCTCTCAACACACTCACACAACCCCTTTACTTGGGGGAAAAAAACCCTGTATCCATGTAGAGGTAGAGAAAAATCAAGTGAGCTGCAGAAAAAAAAAATAGAGAGAGAAAAAGCATGAATGTGCAACCCTGTTACTGTAAATACAGTAATACTGAAATAAACAACAACAATTTTCTATGACTATGAATCAAGTCATCCAAATCGAAGCAGTGCATCAAGCACACACTCGTCTTACCATGCTAATTTCTTATTAGGCGCATTATTTGTGTTTGTTTCAAGACACCAATTACCCACCCTGTCCTCCGTCGTTTACTTTTGCTGCGCATCTGATTTAATGAACTGAAAATACCCTCCTGCTGGCATAGGATAAAGTGACAGTGTGATGAATGCGACAGGACAAGGAGGAGTGTGATATTATGAAGATGTATTCGTTTCCTGAAGAGCTTAATGAAGGAAGCACTTATGTTGCACTCATTAAAAACAAAAACAAAACAAATCACGGCGTTACATAAGATACAGAGCCAAAAGTACAAAGTTGCCCTTTTTAAGCATTGCGTCGGCTGCTTACATCATCTAAATGGTTAACTCTCACGTTCACGGTACAGAATAAGCGGCATTATCAACATAAACCACCGGACAATGGAAAACAACTTTTTGAACTCCACCGCAACAATGATCAAACCACTGAATCAAAATTCAGGAGTTGCTTCCACAGAGATGCATAATACATGAAGCCATTAGTTCAGAATAAATTGCACAATTATTACACACGGCCAGAGCAGGAATCCCATTCATCTTGTGATTTGCCACGGGGGCACATTTACTTGAATTGCACTCAAGCCTTGGAAGAACGCACCCGTTTCTTTCTTTTTTTACATGTGCAATGTGCTTTTCCACATTTGAATTTGTAGTGAAATATTCCAGTAACAACCTGGCGCTCGACCATTATGAATCCACCTCAATGGAATGTGATTGACAATGAAGTAGACCAAAGGTCACGGGGGCCCCACTTGCAAAAAAAAAAAAAAATGTTGATGGAATGTTGATGTTCCAGTACAGTGGCACAGATTCATAACCTGATTATTTGTTCATGTGTGTAGGAAGGAACGATGAGATGAGTCTCAGGAGATTAGAAAGAAAATGCTAAACCAGGAGGTCAAAGGTCAAGGCTGTTTTAAGACCATCTCCAAACATCTTGATGGTCCAAATAAATTGTGTAAAACGAAACATTTCAGAACATTTTAATTTTGGGGGAAAAAAAAAAAAAAAAATCACATAAAAGCCTCCAGTTTTACTTTATATCCAGACTATTCTTTTCGACCTTGTGTCAAAGCCATTATTGCGACCACGACTGCGCCCACTTAACTCTCCGATTCCACCTTGCGCGCGACTTATGATTGACCTGGACTTTTATTGGGAGTACAGTCGATGTTTGCTCCAGGCAAATCTCAAGAGCACCTCCCCATTGTCATTCACCTAACTCATAACCGCAATAACCCTTCACTGCCAATTGATACCGACAATGAGGCGCAGATGTCGCCTCTTTGAGGGGAATTATGCTGTCATTTTACAGGTTATAAAAAAAAAAAAAAAGGCTTTCAACAGGCGTATCAAAAACATTTCTCCTTCCAATAATCTTCGTGAAAGTGTGATGATACGCCGAGGGGAAAGGGGGGGTGGGGGGGGTGAAACACGGTTCGCTGTGAGCGCATTAAGTGAGCAAGCCGCACTATCACGGCTCATCAGTTCTGGTCATAAAGCAGCAGCAGCAGCAGCAGCGCGAGTATTTTTAGCCGCGGGATTCACTCAGTTGGAAGATGGAAGCCGGAGAAGGGGAGATATTGACCCGGTCCGTCTGACCCTCGCGGCTTGCATCTTTTAACCGGCACTTAATTGTATGTTTGTCTTCTCATGCCATTTGCCTTCTTGTCTACGCCAAGGTCAAAGCACATTGGTTCTTCATAACTTAAAAAATATATTATTTTTTTTAATCTCGTTTTCCCAAATTGTCCTTCAATTCTGGAATTGCCCATCTACTTTTGTAGGGTTGATGCTCTTGGACGTATGGACAAGAGAAGTGCCGCTCTGCTCCCACTGGGGCCAATTAATACATTTGCTGCTCTCAGTATAGGAACGTTAAATATTGATCGTGCCATCACAATCTTTTTTGTCTTCAGGTCCAGGTACCTACTTTTACACCTCTCTCTATTTCCATCTCGGCAATGAATCAACAGGCAGAGCATCAGTTATAAGTCAACAAGGGATGAAATAAAGCTGCGGCGGGCTGGCACAAATGAGCTCTAAATTTATGCGAATGATCGGAAATACCAAGCAATAAATGTGTTATGTCTCTCGAGTAAGTGTCCATAGTTGGATTCGTAACAAAATTTGTAAATGGAAGTTGAACGTCATTTTTTTGAAAGCAGTTGTGCGCCTTTGTCACTGTACAATGCTGCCATCGTGTGGCCATCAGGCATTAATGCAGTTTTTTCAAAAATGGCCTTTTCTGTGCACTATGAAATTTATTCTCACATTGCAGCTTAAGTGTGTACACCATAATCAGCAGGAAGACAAGCAACAATGATATGAACACATACGGCATTTCCAATCAAATGTTAAAAAAAAAAAAATTCAAAAAAACACGAGAGTAATTTCCATCCACCTGATTTAATGTGGAAATATTATGACATATCTTTTACAGTATCTGACTGATATTGCAAAACAAGAAAAACTATATCCGTAGAACAGCTATTTAACTCACATTTTCAGGAAGATAAGAGGACTGGACGGCATGGGGAAAAGTAAACGGAGATTTGAATGAGAAAAAAAACAACATGCGTTTGTCATATTAAGTTACAGTGCACAACACAATACATGAGGACATAATAGATTTTTTTGTTAATGCTACGTGAACTGTTAAAGCTACAGGTACTCTGCGGATACTGCCATGGACACCTCTCATTCGATTCGACCGCTGTAGCTAATAAAGTCTCCGGCCCAACAACGTATAGGAAAGATAGAAAATAACCCATTTACATTACCAAATAGTGCAGCAGGAGAATAAGAGCACAATGCAGCTTCAGTAGTATTTTGGTCCTTGGTTTCACACAGTCAAGACTAGAAAGGAGCACACACAAAGTCCAAAGTGTTGCTGGTGAAGGGAACAGTCAAGTCTCCAGCATTTGGAAATGTCTTGTACACAAAAAAATAAATAAAAAAAATTGTGCAAGCGAGCAAAGCGTCGCAACCTGGAGGACTCAAATGAAGCAAAAATCAGTTTACGGTCCCAAATCACTGTCAATGGACTCCATCCTCAAGAGATCCTTTGGCTTCCCAAATCTTCACTGTGCGGTCACTGCGCGCAACACAAATAAAGAGCCATCAGTGACGGAATATATCAACACCCAATCAGAATAAGAATCATTTTACTTACTCCGAGGCGGTGAACAGATGACTGCTGTTGGTCGCCAGGCCATTAATGGGGCTGTCGTGGCCTTGGATGTCACCGAGAGGCGCTAGTGAGTCAGCGTGCCACAGGCGGAGAAGCCCTCCACGACACCCGCCGAGCAGCGCCGACGAGCCGGGCACTGCGCACAAAGCGCTGACCCAATCCGCCTGGAAAGCGACTGACTGCTCGAGGAAAGACACACGCGCACCTGTTCAATCTCAAAAGTTGCCCACAAGCTTGAATGGCAGCAGGCTTACCTGCAGCAGCCGCTTACTGGCCAAGTCCCATTTTTTAACGGAGGAGTCTTTGGAGCCGCTGTAGACGAAGTCGCCGTGCAAGGCAAGAGACTCCACGCTATCCTGATGAGCGGGGCCAAGCGTGTGGCAGGAGCCGACGCTCCCCTGAGCTCCTTCCGTCACCTCAAACATCTGAGGAAAAAAAAAAAAAACGTGATACAGTGAAACTCCTCTACAACGAAATCGTGTTTGCAGCAAGACATTTTTCACAACAGGGGGTTTTTCACTGTAGCAAATTTGATCTCGGATGTAAACACACACACACACACACACACACACACACACACACACACATTAATGCATGAAGATTTTTTTCACACTAGGGGGTATTTTCACCCATGTAGGTTTTGTTGTAGAGGAGTTTCACTGTATCTGTGACTCTACGACTCTTTTTTTTTTAGCGCGCCTCCTACTTTGATGTGATGGTCCCTGGAGCCGGTGAGCACCAGGTCTTGTCCGTTCCCCAACTTATCCATCGTCAGACACGTGATGGCTCCCACGTGGCCAGTCAGCTTCCCCGTGGAGGCAAACCTAACGCACACATAAAAGTCAACTATGAGCACGAGTGCATTGACTTTCAACACCTTCGCCTGCCGCTTCATATTATTAGACTTACTTGCGGAGATCCCACATGCGTACGGCGTTCCCGGCAGCAGCGTACAGGAAGGAACCGGCGGGATTGATGGCGATCTGGTTGATCTGACTCTCACCCGGGGGGATGGAGAAACTTCGGGCTGAAGAACAGGTGTCGCCTGTACCAACTTGACCCGAAGCCCTGAAGCAACCATGAATATTTCGATGAGAGACATACATCGGCAACATTGATTGACGGAGGTCGATGTGTCCTTACGTAAGCGTGCGGATACATTTTGCACAATCCCGTATGTCCCACACTTTGATGTAGGCAGTGGAAACCGTAAAGACGAGGCTGGAAGTGTATCTGAAACATAACAGACGGACGTCAGTACAGTGAAACTCCTCTACAACAAAATCATGTTTGCGGCAAGACATTTTTCACAACAGGGGGTTTTTCACTGTAGCAAATTTGAAACAGGAAAGTGGGAATGGTGTTAATGCATGAAGATTTTTTCACACTAGGGGCTATTTTCACCCATGTAGATTTCGTTGTAGAGGGGTTTCACTGTACAGACGAGGGCTGATATGGTTTTAAAATAATGGTTAAAAAATAAATAAATCATCTGAACAGATTGAACAAAGGTGATTTCGACCTGACTGAGACGACGCTGCTAGGATGATCCGCTAAAGACATGATCTCTTGACCCGTCACCAAATTCCACACCTTACACGTGCGATCTGAAGGGAAAAAAAAACGTGCAATCAGGAAAGGCGGGTGCACCCTTTCAGAATTTGTCAATATTTACCTTTCGATCCTGTGAAGAGCAGATCTTCTGTGACGTCCACGGTGAGGACGGGCTTGGTATGTCCCTCGGCGACATGGACACATTGAAGTCTGGCTGCCCGGCTGGTCTTGGGGGGTGCCACGGGGTTGATTACGCCTCTGGAAATGCAGCTTTTTAGTGTTTCGGTTTTCACGATGATTGTGGAAAAAAAAAGAATGATACAGTGAAACTCCTCTACAACGAAATCATGTTTGCGGCAAGAAATTTTTCACAACAGGGGGTTTTTCACTGGAGCAAATTTGAAACAGGAAAGTGGGAATGGTGTTAATGCATGATTTGTTTCACACTAGGGGGTATGTTCACCCATGTAGATTTCGTTGTAGAGGAGTTTCATTGTACCAAATAAAAGGTGAAGAAAGAAGCGTACCTTATGCCATCAAATACAGGTGATTCATCCGATCTGAAAAAAATCAAAACAATGCAAAAATATAGCGGAAAATGAAAGCAGACAAGTTTGTGATGATCGATATACGCCACGCAAAGCGCAACTTTTACATTAGACGTGGCTACGGCTTGACGATAAAGACTTCTTACGGCATTTTGGAGTAATTTGCTCGCGTTTTGGCATCCCCTGCTGCGGCCGTTGCCTTTTCTTGCATTTTCCTGCGGGCGAGAGGAGAGCGCTCGAGCTGCTTCCTCTCGACACCGCTTGTCGGCGACCTCGAGCGGAAGCTGGTGGAAATCGAAAGTGTTAGCGGTAGCCGAACGGGTGTTTTTGAAAGGCGTTTCTTATTCATGCTCACACGCCGGGCTTGGGAGCCAAGAGAGAAGACGGGGATTCGCGGCCTGGATCCGCCAACCCGTCGAGGGGAAGCAAGGGACCCGAGAAGTCTCCGGGGGTGGAGTCGAAAGGCGGATCTCCTGTGGTGGCGTAGAGAAGCTCCATCTGGGTGGCGGTCCTCCTCCGAGCCTGAAGGATCAACGGCAGTTACGAAATACGAAGGACATCACGCACCGTCGCGCATTCTGGTACCTTGCTTCTCGGACGGGAGTCGCCGCATAACTTCATCACGTCGGACGGCAGCGGGCTGAAACCGTATCAGGGAAGACAAACTGAATCTGTATGCAAATTCCAACACAGTCCGACTTGAGTTTCTGCCGCCGTCGCATTACCTGCCGTCTGCAGCCGGGCTGGGGTTCGACTCATCGCTGCTGCTTTCGTCTGCGTTCTCTACAAAACGGGAGAGACGCGTTATTAGGAGGTTTATTCGGTGGGTTTCTGAGAGTGCTACAGCAGGTCTAAAGCACAGTCGGGTGAAAAGGGGAGATAAAGGGCCCCGCGTAAACAGGAAACACGGAGAAACATAATGAGATCATGTAACGAGCTGGTGGAGATACGACGGGAAACAAACAAACTATTAAGGCCACTGGGTCGGGATCAATCAGGGTTCCCACTCTTCCACTTGCTTTTTATTCAAGGACCTTTTAAGGACTTTTGAGGGCTAATTTCACAATTTTTTAAGGACCTTTTCTCCATTGAGCAGGGGATTCAGAGTGGATTTAATGAACAGAAAGCCACATATCACTGAGCTGGTGTTCAAATCATTGCTGCCAAAGGAAGAGCACGTCTTTATTTTTAGGGGCAATCAGCGAACCCTTTAAGAGCATTTTCCGACAAAACTATTAATTGGGAGGGTGGGGAAAATGACATGAACACCACAGCTTAATTTTTAAGGATTTTTATTGATTTTTGAAGCTTTCCCTTGAAAATTAAGGACAATTTAAGAACATCATTTTGCAATTTCTTTTTGTATGGATTTTTATGAACTTTTAAGGACCCGTGGGAACCCTGTACAATCACACTTGAAGATTTTTCGCCGCCATATTTGAAATCTTCAAGTGTGCAGCTCTCAAAACACAGATTTGATTACTCACCCGGTGACAGGTAACCTAACTCTTGAGTTCCCCCAAAAAAACAAAAACAAAAAAAAAACACCAGAGAAGACAGAAAGAAATCAAATTCAAACCCATATGATGAGGGAGGCTTACATTTCATTCTATAAGCAGCGGCGAAATAAAACACAATCCAAAGGCGGCTAACCTTGGAGGGCGCTCCCCAGCAGGGCGTCCAGCTCGGGGTTGATCTCGGCTTTCTCCTTCAGCATGTGGAACAGCAGTTGGTTCTGCGTGGCGCTGTTGATCTCCGTCTGCTTCAGCCTCCCCTCCATCACCTTCAGCTGGGAGTCCTTCTGAGCCGCTTGCAGGCCCTGCGGGTTTCACAAGACCGCAAACGGTCACGCCGGGAAGCGCGTTTCGCCTCCGAGTCCGTCGACGTCGGAAGTCGGCGTCACCTTATTGATGGCCATTGTCGCGAAATGATCCAAAAGGAAGCGAGCCTCCGAGAGATTACACGAGCTGACCACCGCCGTCACGTCCACCGTGTCTCCTTCTTCCTGAGACCCCCAAAAAAACATCCAGCAGAAAATGTTGAGTTCCAAACGGTAAAACCGTTGCCGTCTTTGTTTTTGGTTCACCTTGGCCTCCTCCATTTGCATAATGTTAGCCTGGCAGTCCGCGATGCTGTCATTGATGTAATCGATGTTGGCGCCCAGAGACTCCAGTTCCTCGTTCAAGGGGGTCAGCGAGCGCTCAGAGTCCGGGGCCGCCTCCGCCATCGTTTTGGTTTTCTTCCTGGACACTCGTTCCCTCCGCTTGGTCAGCTCCTCCCTTTGCTGGAGCCGCATACATTTCGGTTAGTCATTAGGCTTATTTATTGACACATTTACTGAAAAATCTGACCTTCATGAGTCGATTCATATCCGTTTCCATGTTGGAAATGGTCATCCGCTGCATGATGATGTCACTGACGCGTCGCTCCAACGACTGCCATTTGGCCCTGGCGGTCCGGCTGAGGTAGCCGCTTCCCCCGCGCGCCGGCGAACTCCTGAAGACAAAGAGCGTTTTTTTTTCGAGAGCTTTGCCGCGTGCGAGACGCCAACCAAATGGAGTTGAGATGCCGCACCTGGCGCCGTTAAACGTCGATGATGCAGACGAGTACGGCCTTCCCGGCGAGGTCCGGTGGGGCGGCTCCGAGAGGGATTCGGGTAAGGTGACTTTCCTGCTCGCCTTGCCAGACACTGGCCTCACTTGACGCCTCAGAGCAGTCACCTGCAATTCAGAAAGCACGTTTGAAAGCAATAGAATAAATAAAATAAAGAGAATAAAATGATGAAAATAAAGAAATAAATCATGACCAGAGGAAAAAAATGGATAGAAAACAATGTAGAAAAAAGAATATAATTAAAACATAAATAAATCAAAATCAAAAAATTTAAATGATAAGATGAATTTAAAAAAACAATATGAAAAATGCACAAAATGTAAAATTAATAAAATGCAGAAAAATAAATACAACAACGAAAACCTAAATCAAATCATGCAATGCAAAAAAATATTTAAAAAAATAAATAAATAAAATACAAGCGTATTCTCACCTCTTCGTTCTTTCGACGTAGGATTAACTCCTGCTGTCTCTTCTGTGCCTCAAGCTGCTTCACTTGATGCTGCCAGGACAAATTAACACCCAATCAATCTTAAAAGGGCCTCCAATTTAATGTATCGGCGAGTGAAATATAAAATACATTAAAACACTTGACACCTGTGGGTGAATACAGAAAATTGCTGGTGAAAAAAAAAAAGGCTGATTGCATCATAAAATCAATCCTGTACCTCAGCTCTGCGCTGGTCTTTCTTCAAAGACGCAATTTCCCTGTTCCTCTTGCATTCTGTGGCTCTGTTGCGCTCTTGTTGCTCTTTCATCTGACGCATCAGCGCTACCTGGTGGACAATCGCAAATTTCACATATCCAGCCTTTGCCTTCTCTTTATAACTGCTCCAATTATTATTATTATTATTTTTTTTAACCTTGGTCTTCTTCATCTCGGTGACGTCGAGCTGCAGTTTCTTGAGCTGCTTCTCGTACTGCGACTGGTTCTTGAGCAGCCGCGCGTGCTCCTTCTGGGCCGACTGGAGCTTTTGCAGCTCCTTGTTCATGGAGCTCAGCTTCCTCTCGTACTCGACCTTGATCCTCTTGGCCTTTTCTTCTGTGCACGACTCCACCGAGCCTGGGCGGAGCCGGTCAAAGAAATGAAATTAAAAATTAAAATTTTTCTGTGACTTTTGTTCAAAATCAACCAGAAAATTTAAAAAAATAAAATAAAAATAAAAATAAAAGGCAATTCAATCTCCATTTCTGTGGTAAATATTCACGATAAAAATAAACTAAAATAAGTATAAAATTAATTTTAATAATTAAAAAAATAAAAATAAAAACTCCATAATATGACTTTTTTTTGGTTGGGTTTTTTGGGGGTGTTTTCGCTCACCCGTGTTGTGCAACACTTTGTCCCTCTCCTGCTGCGTGTCTCGAATTTTATTCTGCAGCATGACCAGCTTGTGCTCGTACTGCTGCTTGAGCGTGTGGAGGCGCCGCTGGCTGTTCTCCAGCTCGTCGATCAGCTTCTGCTTGATGGCGATCTCGCACGTGATATTGGCCAGGTCGGCTTGGACGTCGTCTGCGCCGGCAAAAAAACTCATCAGATCCCGCTTCGTTTTCTTTATAGTGCGTCTTTCTCTTCACCTTTTTCATCCAGCTCCTCCGCCTCCGACTCCTCGGACGTCTCGTCTCCTGCCGTGTCCGAGTCTTCTTCCTCTCCGTCGCCGTCGTCGTCGTCAGCTTCCTCGTGGTCGCTGCCCAGCTCCGCTTCGTTGCCACCTCGTTCCTGGTCGTTGTCCGCCATGTCCTCCTTCACAACGCTGGAAAAGAACGCCGCATCATTGAGAGTTAAAACGGCCTTTCGTTGTTTCCACACACAAAAGGAGGTGAAACGGATACGTGCACAGGCTACCACAAACGTCAATCAGGAGCAGATCAGCAAACACGTGTCATCACTTTTGTCGATTTTTTTTTTTTGGCGTGACATTCGCTTATGTCACGGGCGGGTTGCCACACACTAAAAGCGTTCAGGGATTTGTCCCCCATTGCCCCAAATGGGATGGAGCGAACCTGGCGTCGGGTTGGCGACCGTCCTGGTGGCACTGCCTCAGTCTTTGGAGGGGTGGGACGGGGGTATGAGGATGGTGGTGGGGGGTCGGGGGGGGGGGGGAGACAGGTTTAAGTAAGGGAAGTTTGCAACAGAGCAGAGAGGAAGAGAAAGAAAGAGTAAGAACCAGTGACATGGCAAGAAAGATGTGAAGATGGCCAAAAAAACACTAAAAAGATGCTCAAGGGGAGCATTTCCCCTCACCGGGTGACCCGTTGCTATGGCAACACACTCACAACTCAACGCATACCTCTTTTTCTTCTTCTTCTCCTTCCTCTTGAGCTTCTCCAGGTCTTTCTTGGCCATCTCGATGATGTCGCTGGCCTCTTTCTCAGGCGCAAAGAGGGCCGGAGGGAAGGAGGCGGGGCCAGCGTAGAGCGACGAGCGAGTGGAGGCCCGCGACAGGCTCTTCCGGAGGTTCTCGTTGAGGGCCTCGCTCTCCAGAAGTTTGGCTCTGTCGGCGAGGAGACGCATTTTTTTGTTTGTTTTTTTTGTTCGCCCGCCGTTCTTTTGAAACGGTTGATTGTGGGGTGTTGATTTGGTTCAGATGATACCTGAGTGTCTCAATTTCCTTGATGTAGTTGTGGATCATGTTGCCGATCTCCTCGTTGCCTTCGCCTGAAAGCAGACGCCTCAGTCAGATGCCAGCAAATCATAAAATCGGTGACATTGAGAAATTTGGTGGGCCAACCAAGTTTTTTTTACATTTTGTAATTTCACTGCCAAGGATGACTGTGCTTGTCCTCAATTTTCACCATTTCATTAAACATGATGAATAACTAACTTGCACCAGGGATGGGCGACCGCACTCTTAATTTTGCGACGTCCTACCTGCTTTGGCCAGCGCCTGGTTGGCTCCATCGCTGAGGATTTGAGTGAGTCTGGCTCGCTGAGCGTCGATGGTCTCCTGCATGGCCTTCACCCTCACCCTCAGATTGTTGTTATCCGTCTGCAGCATGGCGTTCTCGTGGACCAAGTCGTTGAGGCCCTCCGTGCCATCCTCGCCCACCAGGCGCTTACCCTGAATGACAAATACATCCAGTGCCGTTCTTCGAGCATTTCTTATCAAACACAAGGAATAAAAGTGCTCAGCCAAAATTGCGCCACACCGTTTTGTATTCCATCAGCTCCATCTGCAGGCGCGCCATTTCCGTCCTCAACGCGCTGATCTGCTGACTGGCTCGATCCTGGTTCACCATGACCTTGTTTTTGATATTCCGCGCTCGGTTGGCGTACTTCAGAGTGTTCAGGGTCTCCATGAAGTCGCGGTCCGACGGGCTGATGCACGCGATCATCACCGTTTGACTGGAGGAAAGGCGCGGCGACGTTAACGCGGGCGGGATGTGACGGAAAAGGACGCCGTCGCTAACAAACCTGTTCCCGCCGAGCGAATCCTGGAGCAGACGGGTGAGTTTGGAGTCTCGGTAAGGCACGTGGTGGAGCGCTTACTCCTGTCGCCAAGAGCGCTGATCACGTTGCCCAAGGCAAGCTGCGGCATGGAAAAAATAGTCATTTTTAGGAATAAATGTATCATCATATACCTATACAAGGAAATAAAGAATTTGTTTGGGGCTGGGAAATACAGTGAAACTCCTCTACAACGAAATCTACATGGGTGAAAATACCCCCTAGTGTGAAAAAATCTTCATGCATTAACACCATTCCCACTTTCCTGTTTCAAATTTGCTACAGTGAAAAACCCCCTGTTGTGAAAAATTTCTTGCCGCAAACATGATTTCGTTGTAGAGGAGTTTCACTGTGCATCCAAACATTTTTGAAAATACAGTGAAACTCCTCTACAACGAAATCATGTTTGAAGCAAGACATTTTTCACATGTAGCAAATCCAAACATCCAAACATTTTTGAAAATACAGTGAAATACAGTATTTTCACCCATGTACATTTCGTTGTAGAGGAGTTTCACTGTATGTTTAAACGTACTTGTAGGCCCAAATGCTTTAAAAAAAACACACCAAAAAAAACGTACATTTTTACGCCACACTTCCAGATATAACTATAATATATATAGATATAAAAAAATTAGCTTTCTATGAGGACCGTGCACCATTTTGAGAGCAAGGGGAGGGCCGGGGGGTCATTATCTCCAGAATTCATGAATGGTACACAAAAAGGCAAAATCGATGTTAAATAATCATATTTACATGTATGCAAATTCTCCCGATAACTCCGAAGAGGGTTAAAAAAATCAAACTTACCAGTCCACAGTTGATGGAGATGCCTTCTTTGGCCCGGTCTCCCGTGGCGCCGGTTCTTTTGAGCCTCTCGGAACCGGCCAGGTCCACAAAGTGGAACTTGGCCGACAGCGTCTCAAACTCGTTGATGTCCGAGTTGCCCGCCAGACGGTTGTCTGTCGCGTTATCCTGGAGGATCGAGGAGAGAAAAAAAAATAAAAAAAGAGTTCATGGGCTCGTGAAGCCGCAACGCGAGGTAGCACGCTTACGTTGTCGGGTGAGCACATCCGAACTTGGCACAGGTGGATCGTGAAGATGGCGTGAGAGCGCGAACTCTGCACGTTCATCTGAGTGCTGGCCGTGGTCCTGGACAAAGCGCCCAGCTTCAGACACTGGATCATCTAGCACAAAACGAAAACGTAAGATGAATTAAATCCGTTCGTCTTCGGCTCTGAACTGCGTCTAGCTCACCTCGGCCGCGGAGTTGACACTGCGCGTGGTGACGCCGACCGTGTAGATGCCTCCGCTGGCGTCCTCGTGGATGCGCACGCTGGACTTCTGCCTCCTGGCCTCCACGTCCCGAGCGGTTTCAAACAGGTCCACCACCTCCTCGTTGTACAGCTGCAAACGTCAATTCAAACGTCTGTCCAAGTGCTTTCTGTCATCTCTGATCTCTGAATAGCTTCATCTAACTTGCACGCATATATTCTTTATCCTCTGTGAAACACAACTGGTTCTTCTTTGTGTGTATACAACGCTTACATGGATGATACTGCCTCCTGGTGGAAGCATGAAGTCATGAATCACAAACTGGTTTGGTATTTTTTTTGGGGGGGGGGGGGGGGGGGGGGGGGCGTTTTTGTACCTCCAGGAACTGAGCGTTGATCTTGAACTCGGGGACAGGCTTTCCCTGCTCGGTGGCAGCCTGCCGCCGCTCCTCGATGCCCCGGAACAGGTGGTTGACGGCCCTGGGAATGATACCCAGCTCGTCCTCGCCGATGTTGACGTCGAAGCCGGTTCCCATGGTGTAAGTCTTCCCCGAGCCCGTCTTAGGAGAGGACAAAGCACATATTTCTCGTAAGTCAAGGAAACACTGCGAACTGCCGCCTCCACGAGTGAACGAGCTCTACTGCCCCTGGTTGTCATGATAATGGCCTCCGTTTTCGCGCTGGCGTAGAGAATCTTCATCGTTGGGGTGTGTTGACAAAAGCATGCTATAGACAAGTTATTAAGGGTTACATTGAGGGGGTGTGTAAAAAAAAAAAAAAAAAAAAGCATATGTCTTCCTTAAATAAATAAAAATAGACAGTTAGTTGCTGGGAAGGAGGAGAGCAGAGCAGCGGGGTTCGGGGTGGTCATCATGGTGATTTCGATGGAATGCAACAAGGGGGTTACTCCCCGCTGGTTCGTCTGAAAGAGACACTGACAGGAGTGTGTACGTGTGTGTGTGTGTGTGTGTGTGTGTGTCGTTGTCCAGACCGCACCTGTGTGAACGGATCACTCGCCTTGCGTGTGAAAGGCGATTGGACGGGAATTCAGCAAGCGCGGCAACGATAAAAGGCAAGCGGAGGGGCAACCGCGGGAGAGATTTAGAAAAAGGAGCACTGAGGCATTTTTTTGGGGGGGGGGGGGGGGGTCGAGAGTGTGTACCTGGCCGTACGCGAATACGGTCGCGTTGTAGCCCTGCAAGCAGCCGTCGATGAGACTCTCGGTGCAGTGGCCGTAGATGGCGTCCTGCTGGGTGTCCATGTCGAAGACAAAGTCGTACGTGAAGGCCTTGTCCTTGCCCAGGACCACCTGCGGCTCGCCGGGCATCACGTACGTACAAATGTGGCAGCCTTCGATCTTCTCTCGGGCCAGCTGAGGACGGATCCTGTCGGGAGAAGACAAATCTGATGAAATTGTCGCCTGCTTTTTTTTTTTTCTTTCTTTCAATCACTGTATTTATAGGAGCACAGAATGACAATGTTGAGAAAGAGCGATGCCAAATAAGGCAATACGACCAAATGACAAGGGGGCGGGGCCAATATAATTGCAGTACAGTGAAACTCCTCTACAACGAAATCATGTTTGCAGCAAGAGAGTTTTCACAACAGGGGGTTATTCACTGTAGCAAGCATTTAGATTTTTTCACACTAGGGGGTTTTTTTCACCCATGTAGATTTCGTTGTAGAGGGTTTCACTGTATATTAATTCATGTCATTCCTATGACGGTAATTCTGAATTGATTAATATGCGCATTCAAAGAGTGGAACCAATGAGTCGCATCCATAATTCTTTCACTGCAACTTTAAAAAGGTGCAGATTGAGCCAAAGGCCACAGAAATGAGAACAGACTATAAAAGTGTGTCCTGTACTTCGGTATTGGAGGCAGTGCACACCTCACAGTACACTCGCTGTTCAAAAAGAGTCAACAGAACCCGCCCTGGATTTTATTAAGAATCTCTCTGTTGGCTCCTTCTTGAATAAACGCCGTGTCATGGCATCATTTCCTGCGCAGGAAAAGTCTCTGCCTCTCACCGCTGAAGTCACCTCACGAGAAAATTGCTGATGAGTAATATTTGGACAGCGTTCCAGGAAAAAGCTTTGTTGCGGATGTGTTTTTGTGTGCATGGACACACACGAGAGTTGTTTTTGTGGGTTTTTTTTGCCTTGAAAAGACACAAGCAGCAGGCATACATTTCAAACGAACGAAAAACAAGGTGGTCTCACCATTTTTTTTTTCCATGAGTAAACTGCAGTTACTTTAGCTGTTCTTTGCAAAGGATAAAGAATATATGCCTGTGTGTGTGTGTGTGTGGCTATATTAACTTTTGTTTGTGTTCAAGTATCGGTGGCTTGTAGGGATGTGACACCAAGACGCCGACGCTATTTGTTAGCGCGTCTATGGCGCTTCCATTTATTCGTTAGCATAAAGCTAGTTCAACAATATAAATTTCATTTATATTTAAATTATGTAGTCATATACTGCCCCATATGTCCTATTAGCTCTGTCAAACTACCGGTGGCTAATCTACGACAATTTCTGGATAACTGGCAAACCGAGTTTTTTTAATTTTTATTATGGTTCCGTCAAAAACACTTTTTTTTTTCCTACTCCGGCCTGAACGAGGGCTGCCCTTCAAGCACTAATCCGCCGTCTAGGAAACACACAGGCTCCTTGTCCAATCTTTTTTTGCTTGGAAATCCAACACTGCTGCAGCCTTAACGCTCACTCTGGCCCTCGCATGCAGTCCGAGACAAATCGTATTTGATGTTCAATGTACGATGGACAAGAAAAAGAAAAAAAAAGTGTAAAAGCTGCCCGACGCGTTCATCTGACAGTTTCACTCAACCGAAAATATGGGTGGGGGAGGGAGGGGATTATAAGGATACTTTTACTTCCCACTGTGGCTCCCCCCCCCCTGTGCAACAATCCAAGTGAGTTTCAAGCTCTCGGGCTCATTACTGCGATTTCAGTGACGGCCTCAGAAACAAGAGACTCCCTCTCCCGCGCTCACAAAAGGCCTGGCAGACCCCCCCAAAAAGCCAGCAAAAACCCTTCATTCATTTTGAAAGGGCTGTTGGTAAACAAGAGGCAGAATAATGACATCAGCCTTCCTGATCTGATATTTCAAAGTTGATCAGGTTCTCCTTCCAAATAACCGGGTGGAAAAGTCGTGCTTTTTTTAATCGCAGACGTTTGTTTGACATCGGTTGTGTATAAATAGTGACTCTCAAGACTCTTGATGTCACCACCAAATGTTGGACAGGAGAATGTTTCTCGTGTTCCTCTCTTCATTCTACCTCGCCGAGCCAAACAAGTCCACCCGCTTACATAACGCCAACGCTGTGGTGGACCTAAAGGCTTTTTTTTTTGGCGGGGGGAGGATTCATTGGTGTGTGTCACAGACAAAAACTGCAACTGAGCCCCGCGGACAGTGCTGAAAATAGTCCCGAGTGCCAACCGTGTCCTCCATATTTCACAATATTTCAAAATAAAATAAAATTGGGGAGTGGGGGGGGTCACTGTCAATACCAGTCTACAAATGGTGCAACTATCCACATTGCTTTCATGAAATATTGCCAATGGAGTGATGAAAAGGAAGGAAGCCGACTCAGCATTGTCATTGTTATCCGTGTCCTTGACAGTGTTTTTTTATCAAAAGGTCAGTGGGGTGCCCCGCCCCTAAAAAAAATAAAATAAATGATGACGATTGTTGTGATCTGCACGATTACATGACGGCAGCTGGCAGATGGCAAGCAGCCTGCTTCGCTTCAGTTCACTCGGTGAATATTCATTAGGGAGAATGCAGGCAAACACACACACACACACACACACACACACACACACACACACACACACACACACACACACACACACACACAATTGTGGGGATGGTTGGGGGAGAGGGGCTTACATTTGATGGACACAATGAGTCAAAATGATGCTCAAAATAATTTTGTTTACATAGCATTGCTATCCGTTAGCCCGTCTATGGCGCTTCCCGAGCGTCCTCACTCCTGTGGAAGCGCGACGCGTTTCAAATTTTCCCAACAGAGGACATTTGACGCCGCCTGCCACGGGATCAATTATTAAAAGGGCGGCACGGTGTGCTACTTTGAATTGGACTCTGGACAGCATTGTTCACGTTCTTCTTGTGCTGCCGCTTTCTTCATATGGAGGTGAGCAAACATACGGCAAGGCTGTTATGTAACAACCACGACACAATTCCTCGAGTTGCACCATTATGATACATTATGTCGGGGGGGTTGTTTTGTTTTTTTAAAGGGGTGGCAGGTAGGTGAAGGATTAGGCCATGCACGTTGAAGCAGGTGCTGACTGGCAACAAACACACACACACACACACACACCTAACTCAACTATTAAGCTGGGGAGAGGCTTTCACGTGTTGTCAGGCCCGCCACATCTAAACGCACTTAATGTTTAATTCAGTTTTTTTTTAAGTTCTTTAGATAATAGGTCACATTAATGATGATTAAAATTTTTTGAAATGGTCTCATTTTTTTCGCCATACCACAAAAATACCTTTTGAAGAGGGGGTAGGCTTTTGTTTTTCTAATCACTTTGTGTGGATTCGATGAATCCATTAAATGATCTGCTGCAAAACACACCATGCAAATAGTATGTGAATTATGCTATTTGAGGCGTGGAAGTTGTCACACAGGTTAGTAGAACAAAAAGAAGACGAGAGCAAAAAAAAAAAAAAAAGGACGGAAACCTATAAGTATTAAAGAAAATAATGACACTAAAATAAACAAAAAATATGAAATGACAACTCAAATTAAGAGTGAAAGTGAAACTAAACTTTGATTTAAAATAAAATACAATCGAAATACCAATAAAATGGGGGGGGGGGGGGATGTTATGCAAAGAAAACAAATCATGACCTGGTCACACATTTGGCTACACCTTGCATGGAGGGTCAATAAACCAGGGTCACATGACTCATCAACATGGCTGCCATGCATGCATTCATTGACACTATTGTTAGTGTCTATCACCACTGGGCTTGCTTGTATGACTGCCAGGTGACTTTTTTTTTTTTCTCTCCTCCAGACACTCCTTATCGCCTTAAGGCACATCTGCATGCGGAAATCCTCAGTAGGCATAAACCAAAGCAACTCCTGCAAATATTACATGTAGTGCAAGTCATTGGAGGATTCATTGTGAATGGATCGTTGTCAATGAGTGCATGGTTGGGTTTGGTGTTTTGCAGGTGGGAGCAAGAAGCATCCTTACCTTAGCGCCACGCGCACCGAGCTCTCATCCGGCCCGCCGCTCATTGTGCCCCGGGGTAAGAGTCCACAAGAGTCTGGTTAAAAATAGCCCCCTTTCGCCCTTTATCCTCTTAGAAGACGAGGGAGCGCTGTCCTCCACCTCCTCCTCCTCCCCCCTCGCGTCTCCGTGGAGCCACCATATCGTACACACTGTGCGACAAACAAGTAGTCCACTTGGGGAGGGTTCACGGATCATGAAGGAGGGGATGGCCTTCCATTGTGAGCCTTCAGCTCGGTGTGCGTGATCGCCGGGTCCTGTGAAATCAGCGTGGAAGAGCTCTACTCCGCGTGCGAGCTGGGGGGGGGGGGGGTGGAGCGAGACAGTGACGAAAGCAAACCACTCCCCCTGTAGGACGCCGAAGCTGGTTTCACAATGGCGCTCCCCAGCTGTGTGTTCCACATGAAAAGGCTGCAATTGCGCTTTCTCGCCTACAGATGGCGATGTTGTCCACAGTTTTGGCTGAGCGAAGACGCTGGTTTTACAAGAACAAGAAGAAAATTACATACAGTACAAGTCATCGCTTGTTATCTCGTCATAATTACTTTTTTTCATATTGATATACTGTATTAGCTTTTTTTACTAATTTTTTTCAAAGAGAAAAACTTTTTGGGAGGTAGCGTGGCCATCAGAAATAAAAATAAAAATAAGAACATACAATTATGTTATCATTTTAAGTACGGTACTGTTCTAAACATTTCAAGTGTGATAAGGCCGTACAATCAACCTGTACAACACGGATGTATTTTTGACTAAATTATTGCATAACCTTTTTTAAAAACTACTACTACTACTACTACGACTACTAATAAAAATAATAATAAAGCAAGGAACGTGATTTCAACATTTAAAATAAGCAGCAAAGTATTTCTGAGAATGAACCTTATTTTGGAATGGCACGCTCTAACCGTGTGGACAAATTAGAGTACTGTACTCGTACAACACACACCTGTCGGGGGACACCAAAGCCTGATCGGAACAATTCATGGAATAAAAACACATTCACGTCTACTACCGCCAAGCTAAACCTGTAATATAGTGGACGACATGAGTTATTTTCACCACATTGTTTTATTTACAAGAAAATACATCTTTGCTC
Organism: Hippocampus abdominalis; assembly: GCA_018466805.1. NCBI lineage: Eukaryota > Metazoa > Chordata > Actinopteri > Syngnathiformes > Syngnathidae > Hippocampus > Hippocampus abdominalis. The sequence goes on along the minus strand of CM031704.1, from coordinate 17,850,368 downwards.
TAGTTTAAGGTGAAAATACGTAAACTCCATCACATGCACGAGAGTGGGATCAGAAGGTAAACTGGATGGACGATCCTGATTCATGAATCTATTATCACTACATGCACGGTAAACACACACCAAAATCTGGATTAATTAGGAATTTGAAAAGAACACATTCAATCTTCAATGGGACGACGCTATCTGGATTGTTATGCCCTGACTTGTTTTCTGCAAGGATAAAGAACAATGCAAAAAAAAAATCAAAAAATACTTAACCTCCCTACAATTAGTAGCAGTGTGAATTTTCCAGCACTAACTACCAATTAGACGAACTACTAATTGGATTAGCAGCATTGAAACACTCTTTCGCCGTAATTTATTCAGTCGGCGTCCTTGTCATTTCGGCAGACTCTGACGAGGACATGTGACTCTTGTTGCCATGGCAACCCGAGACCTTGTGTGATGCTTTTTGAAATGAATTGAGCCGCTGATTACCCCAAAAAAATAAAAAAAAATTTGACACCCTCATACAGTTGCATCATGGCATTAGAAGCTGACAGTGGCATGAAAACGGCAATAAAAATCACATTGTGTGGGAAATGAAACTCGCAGGCAATATCCTGAGCACAGCAGCATTTGCAATTGTTGTTGAATTCACAGGTTTTAAAACTAAACCGAATTCAGGATGCCACTGATTGTCCGTCATAACCAGCAATATGGCATTATTATGAGACGGGTTTTTGATCTGTTTTTTTGACACTGCTCTAAATGACAGTTTTTGTCCCTGGCGTGTAGCAGCACCAGAAGCCTTCTGGGAAATGCAGCTTCCTGGAACAAAAGTCAAATTTACTGTGGGGTCAGCTTGAGCTGAAATAGGGGTCGGGGGGCAACTTTTTGTGCTCAAGGGTGATACTGTAGTTTGTTATATATACACACAGCTGGGCTATGAAGTTTTACTTTGGTGCCACTGTAGGAATTTATCCCCCACTCTTCATTACTTTTAAGGTTCCAGCTTCCAACAGAGAAAGGAGATTCCGACTCTACAATTGGTGGCGGCGGGACATGTTTTGCAAACTGGACCTCTAGACTTAGCTGCTCGCTCAGCAGAGAGGGGCCTCTTTCGCGCATTGTGTTTGTTCGGTAAACCAAAAAGCCCCTGCGTTCAGGGTTCAGACCTGCGTCATTAATCGCTCCAATAATAGAGTTGAGCTTTTTTTTTTTCTTCTGTGAGTGTGTGTGTGTGTGTGTAAGATAGAGGAGAAAGGAAGAAAAATGCACTCACAAAAAAAAAAAAAAAAAAAAGGCAGGAAGTGGATTAAAAAAAGAAATGGTAAACATTAGCTCTGGAGAATTCCACAAAGAGTACAGTGTGAAAACGACTCCTTGAATTAAATTGGTAGATTGTACTTAAAAAAAAAAAAAAAAAAAAGTAAAGTGCTATTTTAAAATATCAATTGAGAAAAGTGTTACCTTTACTCTTAGCTGTGCTCTTTTCTGTCGCTTAAAGCAGTGGTTCTCAAAGTGGCATTCGGACAACCCCGGGAGTCGGCAAGCCGTAGGTGGGGGGTCTGCAAAACCGCAATTAAATTATGTCATATCATGTAAAAAGAAGAACCAAAATAAAACAAACGGAGTAAGCCAATTGCGCCTCTTTCCTACCTTAGCTTTCCGACAATATAAAACGAATCCACGCATAGTCGCGGTTTGACAATCGCAAGTTTACCTTTACAGAAGCTTGTTCTCTGTTATTCGATGCAAAATTCATTGTTTTTGTGCTCAGGCCATAGCCATGTCGAATATAAAATATTGCTTACAGAGAGGGGACCGCTAAAAAAAAACATTATCTCATCGCGCCTTTTGAATTCTTATATAATTTGGGGGTACACGGGGTGGTCATGTTTAATTGGCGTTAGTATTATAAAGTGTCTCCATTGAACAACCACTGGAGAGCTTTTTGATCAAAAACGACTTTTGTTCATATTAAAATAAGTTTAAAATGGAGTGCCCGTCTCGTCCGTCACTCATGGACGGTTCTGAGCACCGAGTCGTCGCCCAGGATCTTGCAGAGCTCGTTGAGGCGCTGCTGCATCTCGGGGATGCCGGCCAGCTGGCTCTCCAGCCGCTGCTTCTCCTCGGTGAGCGAGAGGCGAGTGGCCGTGTCCAGCTGCTCGAAGCGCCAGCCGCCCTCGCCGTCAAACTGCAGCAAGTGCGTGTGGTACTTCCTGCCGGGGAGACAGACTTGTGAGACCGGACTGAAAAAGGAGGATTTTTTTTTCCCCAGGAGGAAAGACGGCGGCCATTTACCACAGCGAGGGTCTGTGCGTGATGGACAGCAGGGAGATGCCGGCGTCTTTAGCGGCCTGGAAAATTTTACCCTCCACGTCGATGCTCACGGCGCTGGTGCACTCATCCAACAGGGCGTATTTCGGCCTGACGCGAGAAAGAGAGACACGCTGGTGTTGCAAAATTGTACGACGCCGTATGAAATTGATTTGCGTCGAAAAACTGAACTGAGTTCAAGGTCTTTTAATGTCAACTAACACACCATGAGACAGCAACTTTGCCCAATTAATCATCGTTTAAATAACATTTTTAAAATGCGTTAATCGTGTTGCAGCCAGTGCGTATTTTTCGTCAAAGGTATTAACGGTGTCCTTACTTGTGGTAAAACATGCGAGCCATGCCCATCCTTTGCTTCTCGCCTCCGGACAGCACGTCCTTCCAATCCAGCTCAGCATCCCAGCCTGAAGGCGGGAAAACGAAGATGACGGAAAAGCCATTTTCGTTTGGGGAATTTTCCGATTTAAAATGTGCAGCTTTTGGTTCTTAATATTGCATAATTGAGCCCGGGACTTTGGTCACGCTGCGGCTAAGCCGTGCACTGTTCCGAAAACAATGGGAAATGAGCAGTTCCTTAATCACCTCCTTCCCTGGTGACGATGTGGTTGAGGTTGACGATGTCCAAGATGGCCTCCAGGTCCTTGTCGCCGAGGCCTCTGGCGGCCATGCCCTCGGCCGAATCGGGATAGATCACCTGGTCCCGCAGGGAGCCCATCGACATGTAGGGCCTTGGAGGCACGAAAAGGAAGACAGTCTTGTCACTTATGCCTGCTTTCACACTGCACACTACTTGTTTTTTTTCTTAAAACGTCTCATTTGCCCTAACTGGGGAAAAATGTACAAGCTCAAACAAAAGGTGTCGTCATGGTCGATTCATCTGCTGAATACCTTCACGCGCCAAGTCGTTCAATATTTATTTGAGAGCTCCTGTTACAATGGTATCAATTGCAGACAGGTTCTCCACGAGGGTGATCAGAAGAGGAAGTTGTGTGTGTGTGTGTGTGTGTGTGTGTGTACCTCTGAGGGATGTAGAACATATGCTGAGGGGAGGGTTTGTGGAGGCGCCCGCCATATACGGGCCACAAACCGCTGAGGATGCGGAAGAGCGAGCTTTTGCCACAGCCGTTGGGGCCCGTGATCAATAGATGCATGCCCTCTTCCACCTGGAAGGCAAAATATTTATTTATGGTTTGCACATTCACGTAGAAGACCGTGGAGTCGGTTTTTTTTTTGGGACAGTTTTAAATTTACTCTTCAATCTCACTTGAACATTGAGGCTGGACACGACGACGTCCCCGCTGGGTGTTACAATCGGGACGTTTTCACACACGATACCGTTGTCCACGTCAATTACTTCACCTGACGTGAGAAAGAAAGGTCAAGAAAATCGGGGTTGAAATCACGATTGCAGGCCGTACCCTTAATTTCCAGCGGGCCATCAATGTGCAGGTCTGGCTTGCTTTTCTTCTCGCCTCCGTTGGCGGCGGTGAGCGACGAGCGCTTGTAAACGCCCCTTTGGACATCCTCGAACACCGCAAACATGTTGTGGACCCGCGCCGTGTAGCCCGCCAGCTCTGTGACCTGTCTCGCACAAAGGGGGGGGAGTCGGAGGAGGGGGTGAATGGCCCTTTTCGAGTAAATATTAGTGTGAGCCGCAGCTCACAAGGTTCAAATTTATGGAATTGGTGATGTCGGTTCAGTATTGCCCCAAGAAAATCCTGGAGAGTTTTATTGATACAATAATTAGTAGTCCAACTATGCTGTGTTCTACTCGAATTGGCTTGGTTGGATTTTCAGACCGAAATTAAAAAAAAAAAAATGCTTTTGTAATAAAAAAAATAAAAACGGTTACATGATTTTCTCTATTAGTGCCGTGTCAGCTGCATGCGGCAAGACGTCACGAGCCGTTTGTTGACTCAGCTTGATTCTCTTTGAAAACAAACCGGCGCAAGATGTGCCACGTGATGGCCGGATGACTCGTGGGAAAGACGTAACGATTATGAAACGTGATGTTTATCCGCCGCATTATCGGGACTTTACATGTCTTAATCGTGTGGAGGGTGCAAAAGAGAGACGGGGGAAGGATGCGGGGTCAAAGATCAACAGCTGGAGGAAGGATTATTATTGTAAACAATAAATAAGATGTGTTGTGTTGGCGTGTATTTGGTGTTGTATGAAATGAAGTTGTTCTCTTAAGCTGAAATGACTACAAATTGTCCAGACATGCCGTCTGACCACTCAAACTCAACACACACCTTTTTACATAACAGATACGTGTTTTGAGGGCGTGCGTATGCCTGAAGAATGTCATCATGGAAAGACAAGCAAGAGCTTGCCGCCTATCAGCTGCACTCACGCCATATAATCAGAGCCCATGAGAAACGGTGACGGGAGGCCGCTTGAAACTGCAATTCAGCCCGTCACTGCATTTTTTTTTTACTGTGTGAAGTCTAAAAAAAAAATTAAAAAAATCTGCGACTCTGCGAATAAGGCCATCCGTCACCTCTTTGTAGGAGGACATGATCCTCTCAATGGCGTCGGCCCCAGAGGCCAAAAGGTTCCGGGCGGTGGTGAACGCCTCCGTCCTCTCGCTCACTCTCCGATGTGGGTGCCCATCAGCTGTTTCTGGAAAAGTTTGCGAGGACCTTTTAGTCAATGCTTAATCAACTGCAAGTACGATGAAATGAAATGCACCTTGAAAAAAATAATAATAATAATAATCGCTGATCAAATCGCAATCACAATACCGAGGAAAAGTGTATGGATATGATATTTTCAATACCGCTGTCGGCGAAGCCGGTGGCGGTGATGATGGGCACGGCCACCATGACGAGGCCGCAGCTGCTCCACACGTACTTCATGAGGAACTGCTCGATCATGATGTACCACAGGCGCTTGGAGAGGATCAGGTTCATCTGCTCGGCCAGCGCGCCGTAGCACTTCTGGAGCTGGCGCATCTCCACCTGTACCCCCACACCAAAGCAAAAACTTTCCTTCATGTTTTTCCCAAATGATATTGAGCACGCCAAAAAGGAGTCTGACACTTATGTTCTTAAGTCCCTTTAAAGGGAGAACTGTATTCGTGGACCTACCTTGTGTCCCCTGTAGAAGGCGATTTCCTCCGCGTTGGCGATGATTCTGGAGTGCATGTAGCGCAGGTATCCCTTCCTGTGTGCCTCCTCGGCCACCAGCTTCCCGAATTTAGGAGAGCATGCCCGGAGGACCTTGGCGGTGACGAAGACCACCAAGCCGGCCAGCAGCGTGGGCCCGCTGGCGTTGGCGTCCCTGGACCGAGCTGTCCGGATGAGCGTGTAGGAGGTGAGCACCACGTCCAAGATGGGCTTGGTGAGGTTGGAGTAGAGATGGGCCACCGACTGAGAGAACATCAGCACGTCCTCCGTGAGGGACTGGTCCGGGTTGGCCAGCCTCCCGTCCATGTTGCTGACTCTGTAGTAGGTCTGGTCCGTGAAGTAGGTCTGGTAGGCATGGTTCACCAGGCGGGTGCGGAAGGCCAGGGCCAGCTTGCACTCCAAGAAGCGGATGGCGCTGTTGACAAACGTGGCAGGGATGGCGATGAGGAGCCATTTGATGAGCTGGATGATGAAGCTCCTCGGTTGCTTCTCCACAATGGTCTTCACTATCTTGCCGTCCAAGCTGGCCACATATATGGACAGGAAGGTCCTGGAGACCAGAGCCACAGAGTGCACGGAGAGCAAAGCGAGCTCCTTGGACAGCAGCTTGGGGAAAAGTATTTTTGCAAGTTCCAGAATCTGCTTGAAGAATTCGGCGTTGACCCCAGGGGACGCCTTTGATGTATTCACGGCGTCAACGGGAGATTTGAACGAAGATGCAGATCCGTTTTCAGCCAGTCTGTCGTCTTTTTTTTTCAACAGCTGCCTGCAGATGACCGGGTAGAGGGTTTTGACGCCGTAGGCAGCGGCCGCGAGAAATACAGCTCGCTTGGCTACAGCCGTGCGGTCCCATTTCACTTTGGACGCCGCATTAAGGATATTGGACATTTTTAGGACGTTAGTCTGCTTTTATGGCGGTCCCCCAGCGCCCATCACAGTAAATCCACTCACAGCGTCGACGTGAGAATGTAGACGGTCCTCGGACGGCCACAGTGACGCACAAAATTAATTAAAAAACGGTCCAAAGACGTACCGCTACATCCTGCTCTGAAGCTTAACCCGGCATGTTGACGAAATGTTACACTTCCGGGTTTCTCCTTCAAAATAAAGCAGCTGCTACCAAAGATGAATATGAATGATTTTATATTAACAAAGCTCGTCTTTGGACGTGACCTACGATGATTTCCGCCTCTTGCGATTGGTTGCGGTCAAACACGACCTACTCTATTTTATAACCTTGATATAAATTAATCTTTATTGATATTACAAAATGAGTACTAAAGTTATATTAGTATATTATTAGAGGGTTAGAATATAATCTATGAATTAGGTGTTTACGAATAATTCTGAATTCTGTAAGATCGAATGTACCGTGCCCACAGTTTTGTCAAACGTAGAAATTGTTAAGCTAGCAGTGAAAAGAATTTATTTTTCGACATTTTTGCTTAATATTTAGTCGAAAATGAACTGGGTTGGCGGGTCGAGGTAAGGTTAATTCATTTTTCATCAAAACTATATTAACTTGTGTCATTTCGTCCTAAACGTACTTTTCCATACAGGAACCGGTTTATGATGAAAAATGATACGAAAAAGCAGCGAGTAAGACAGTCTACCTGAGCACCTTGACACATTTGACGTATTTTCATCTTAGTTTAACCCAATTTTTTATGTCTCGTCCCTGTCAGGAATTCTTTGAGAAGAGGAGAATGCAAAATAAACTGAAAAAAATGGAAGTTACCACACCTTCCTCCCCTAAAGTCAGTTCCTTTGCCAGTATGGACCTTGTGACACTGTTTGTGGTCAACCAGATAGCTGCAAAGAAAGAGCTGAAAGGTAAATATATAATACTCATAAACAAGACCTCGGGTCGAAACAAGCTATTCTGAGCGTGCTGCTGTACCGAATGTACACATGTATTAATAGAATGTTGGTCCTGTTCTATTATATTGTGATGTCTTTCAGATCCTCCCCAAGTATCAGTTTTGGGCTCCAAAGGAGGAGGGAAGAAGTGGAGTGGTAACAAACCCTTGGTACTCCCCATGAGCCCCGGTTCTCCATCCCAGCTGAGTCTGGTTGAGAGCCAACCTCAGTGCAGGTAGAAAAAAGCGGGCTGACAAAGTCGACCACATCATAGTACCAGGGGGAAGGTTATAGCATTGAAAGCACATACTGTAGACACATACAATCTTGGAATCTTGAGTTAGACACCTTTGCCCTACATCCACATGACAGCAATGGCGATTACCTCATAGGAGTTCAATTTGGTCTCTCGGGATACATTTTAGTGTTTGGACTCCAAAGTAATGGGTAGTCCCTTTTCCAGGGCCATCAAAATGCAGCTAAATGTCAAGTCATGCCTGACTTTTTTTTTTTTTCAGAGGCTGTTAGAATGATTTAATCAGGATGAAATGTTGCCCAGTCCGACTGTAAACATTGACTGCTCTTCTTGTTTTAGAGTTCAAGGTGTTAAGACGAAAAAGATTGTCCCACAAGCTTTCAAGATCCGGCCAGTAAGTAACAAAGCCATATGGCTTAGATAAGGGGAACAGCGGGCAAAGCTGACAGCGGGCAAAGAATCAAAGTCAATTGACATTTTATTTTATTTTTTTTAATACAGAAATGATAAACAACTCCAACAAAAATGTGGCAGTTACGCGTTGACATCGATAGGATCCTGCATAGAAAATAATATGTCAACTAGTCGATTGATGAGGAACGAACATACTGTCAAATGTATTTTACTCAGCTGTCACCAGTTGTGGAGTGCTCCTTTTCGGACAACAGCGCAGCCGACTACCTGCCTCCCATAGCGGAACCCCTCAGCCCCTTCTCGTCCTCGTCCTCCTCCTCAGGTGTGTGTCCGAGTATTTTAACAATGGAGAAACTAGAAATGACTCATTGGATTTGTCTCTGCAGGGAGAATCTTTCCGCTGGGACCGCAGAGCCAGCCACTTCCCGGCTGGTCCCTTACACCTTGGGACACATCGAGTCTGGATCAAAACCTGGTAGCTTCAATAGAACATCACGGAGGAGATAAGCGTAGCATTTATTTCTGATCTACTGCAGTTTCAGCCGTTCTTTGAGCCCAGAAGGATCACAGAAGACATCGTCTGGTCTTCAAACCCGGCCACACCCTCGGCAGCTTTCTTTGGAACCCCAGAGTGAGAACAATTTGATCACTTAAGACCCATCTGAAATAAGACACTGATATTTTTGGTGCTAACAGTACACCCACTTACTACCCAAGATTTGAAGACACCTTCCTGAGCCATTTGTCTCAAATTGAGCCCACCCTGGACTTCGCTCTAACCCAGACTGGGAACGAGCATCACTTTGAAGAGGACGTCTTTCCGGGACTTATTAATGACGAATATGAAAGTGATGGTAAAAACCCAGCAATATATTTTTTTTTTTTAGCAAAGAGACGTCATCGCACTTTCTTAACCCCTTTAGCCTTTCATTTCGGGAGTGAACAAACAAAGGCGTATCTCAAGGATGAAACGTCAATCCACGCTTCGACCCCACAGTAGGTAATATGATCCAACCGCATGCGTATTGACGTCTAACACATTTTGTTTTGTCCAGAACTGTCCCTGAGCCACGGTCAGTTGGAGTACAGGTAAGCCAAGAAAAAACTGCCACCTGGTGGTGAAACATAAGTATAACACCAGATGACTTTTAATACACTAAACGCAAATGACGAGGTTTTTCCAAAAGGTAGCAACAAACTTCACAACATCCGGGCACATTCAGTTCCCGTGGTCCGTTCTGTGCTCACATTTGCTGTTTTTTAGTGAAGGGATGAGTTAAAGGTACTACCGTGTTAAATGATGCATTTAATTCCTTCACAGCTCCCCAGTTGCAGTCTGAACTTCAGTAAGGCCACCCTCCCATTCAACACATTCCTTCCTTCATCCGTTATGCAAATGCACTACAGTTTGTTCTCCAGCATGTCCGGAATACCCAATGAACGTTCGGGGGTGTTCGCCGAGTTCCTCCTGCAAGAGGCCTTACCCGAGTTCAGCCTCCAGTGATGTAAGTTATCCAACCTGCTACTGTTTGGTAAAGTAATCATGAACATATTAACAAAACAAAAAAACAGGAATAATTTATTGATGGATTCATTAGGTTGAAGACTGCTGTTACTCGTTGGGATTTCCCCAGAGACGAGCGCCACCCGATAGCCCGGAGATTTGTGCGTGCAAGAAAACACCCAGTGAAAAAAGGGACGCAGAAACTCAAACCATCCACGAGTCCACCTCGGACAAATCCGATGTCGCCATTCAGTGCAGCTTGCTCTCAGGCGCCTTTCCACCTGTCGTGTCACTACAGCAGGACGCCACTAGGGGGCACCTTGGCTGCACAGAACCTCCTGCGGAGAGAGAAGCAAAGACTGGAGGGAGGCGAACTCTCTGGAGGAAGGAGAAGAAATCCAACCTTTTGAGCATTTTGAACACAATTCGTCAGCGTCACAGCAGAATGAGTTCACAGATGCCTCTTCAGGACATATTGAGCCAAATCAGTAAATGTGCAGTACTCCAAAATATAAATCCGACACTACAATACCACTAAATGTCATTCTTTTCCATAGGTATGCAGCAGAGCCCCCTGGAGAAAGCCCCCCAAGATGAACCAAGGGAGGAAAACGCCACCGTCATTGCGGCGGAGGAAGAATCTCTCTGGAAAATCGCCGACATTTTGCTCCCGCCCAAGCAGAGGAAGGATGTCGAATGATGATAAGGGAAGAAGAAGATTCTTGAGCTGCAGTTCTGTCTGGTGGAGGGCGAATTCGGTGAGTCCTGCACAGCGGCGTAAAGTACGGGAGGCGACGGGAGGTTCAGGCCCAAGCGTTTGGTTTCAAATAAACTAGTACATGCCCCCACCGGTGCGTCGTCATCACTCGTTGTTACAGTGGTTGCCACGACAACCCACAACATCCTGAACTTCTGTAAACTCCGGAGAGAGAAACGAACACGCGGTGTTGAGTGGGGCAACAGTTTAATTCATTTTTCCGACCTTCGGGTGACAGGATAGCGACGCAACAGAATTCAACTTTGTAAATACACCTTCCCATATATTGCACACGTGTACGTTCCTCATCGCTGTGTTATCTCCTGTCACCGTGTTTGCGTGCGCATGTCTGCGGAGTTGCGGCAGATTGACCGATTAAAAAATAATAAGACGAAATGCTCATAAAAGGGCCGTGAGAGGTTCCACAAAGAAGTGGCGACTCAAAGCAAAAAAAAAATGGGGGTGATTTTGTTTTCTTCCATTCCAGTCGTTAGTCGCCACGTAATTATCCAAAGTTGCGCCTTCCACAAAGTCAGCGTTAAGTGCCTGTATGGAAGCCTTTGGAAAACGATTCTGAACTTTTGAACAGAAACCCAAACATCTTCGGGACACAACGAAAAACAAAAGGACTTGACCTTGCTGTTCCGATACGATCGGAGACGGCTGCACGTGATACACAAAAGACGTCGACAGTGAAGAAGCGTTTGAAAAATCTGATATTTACTCTTTTTTTGTTTGTTTGTTTTTTAAATAATAAAATTAAGACAAATAATACAAGTTGGAGATTACAAAAATAAGATTTAGCTCTGCCAGTTTAAAAAAAAAAAAAAAAGGGCACGAGCCAAATCCAAGTTGGTTAAAATCCATCGCTATGAAACCAATGTCATTAAATTACACGGTTTCGATCGAATGATAATAAGCTCCGCAAAAGTGATTCGGAATTACGCTGGCAAAATTCCTTCCTATTAAGTCGTCGTTGACGTTCTGTGAAAAGCGTCTCAATATTCCACCGTCACCGCTTTGGTCTTGAGGTATTCCATGAGAGCGTCCTCTCCTGCGAATGAGAAAGCCGCACGATCACGACACCAAAAATTCGGACTCGGTGGTACCAACTACCATCGGCAACTTACCGAGGTCTTTGCCAAAGCCAGACTGCTTGAAGCCTCCGAAAGGTGACGCGACGTCCGTCTTGTTGTAGGTGTTGACGAAAACCGTTCCCGCTTCCAAGTGCTCGCTGACATACATGGCCTTGTTGATGTCACGGGTAAACACACCCGACGCCAAGCCGTACTCGGTGTCGTTGGCTCGCTGGAGCACACCTTCCACATCTCTGTCATTTGGGAGGAAATATATCAGCAATTGTTTTGCGCAAAATCTACAGCAACAGTTTAAAAAATGTTTGGGGGGGGGGGGGGATGACTCACCCATCTTTAAATTTGGACACGACCATGACAGGCCCAAAGGACTCCTCTTTGGCAATGAACATGTGATCCTCCACGTCAGTGAACACAGTGGGCTCCATGAAGAAACCTGTCGGGGGGGTATAAAAAAAAAAAATTGTATTATAACAGGACCGTCGAAATTGGGTCGCTGCAATGCGGACGTGCGTTTGTTCCAGACGCTTCACAGAGAGGACTCGCAAAAAGGAAGCGCGTTCCACACTGACCCGGCCGCTCCACTTGTTTGCCGCCGCACACCAGCGTGGCGCCTTCCTTCAGTCCGACCTCGCAGTACTCCAGCAGCTTGTCCATGTGTGCCTTGTGATTCTGCGGACCGTGATCTGTGGATCGGTCCAGCGGGTCTCCAATCTTCATCTTTTTTATCTCCGCCACCTTTTGTCCGGGGACGAAAACAAGAGCCTTTCAACAATGCGCCATCTCTATTCCCCCGATCGGTCTCATTTTTTAAATTTCATTTCATTCGGATCGATGGCGTTTTTAATCCCGGAGAGTAAATGATGTCGTTCTCGAATCGATCCAACTCACCACGCGGCTGATGAATTCATCATGAATGGACTCCTCCACAAAAAGGCGCCCCGCAGCAATGCAGTTTTCCCCTTTGTTGAAGTACACCGAGCTCATACCCTGAGATGCGATGATAAAATTGAAAAAAAAATCATATTTTCACAACCATTTCTCAAGACAAATTTAAAAAAATAATAATAATAATAATTCTATTACCATGCGAACAGCCTTGTCCATGTCGCAATCATTAAAGATGATGAGAGGAGACTTCCCTCCCAGCTCCAGAGAAACTTTCTTCAGATTGCTCAGCGCACAACTTCAAAAGGGGAACGTACGATGGTTCAAGCGTCGAGTGGCAGTCGCGTCAAATCAACAACAACATTTTTGTCGGCGGCGCACCTTTTCATGATTTGTTTGCCGATGGGCGTCGAACCCGTGAAACCCAGCTTACGGATATCGGGGTGATCGGCCAAGCGCTGTCCCACCATTCCTCCTAGAGAAGAGCAATTTGTTGAATTCGGTCAGATTCAAAATGCAGGAAAAAAAAAAAAACATTACTTAGGATGATATTATGTAAGTTACCTGAGCCTGGTAAGATGTTGATGACTCCTTTCGGAATGCCAGCTTTGACTGACAACTCAGCGAATTTTAATGCAGTCAATGGCGTCACCTAAACGGATGAGACACAATGCAGCTCAAAAAAGGCCTTTGAGAGAAGCAGGGATGCTATCGCGTTACATATTTTTTTTTAACATTCCATTCTTTATCGTATTAATATGACGTCATGATCACCTGTGCCGGTTTAAGAACGAGCGTGTTACCAGCTGCAAGGCAGGCGGCGCTTTTCCATGCCAGCATCATGAGCGGGTAGTTCCAAGGGATGACAATGGCACAAACGCTAATACAGGAAAAAATAACAAATAAATCCAATTCAAAACAAGAATCAGAAATCCAAACAGAAACATTAAAAATAAATAAAAATGCAAACTTACCCAATTGGTTCTTTTTTCGTGAAGGTGAGGTTGTGGTTGGGCCTGGCCTGGTTAATGGGAATTGTCTTGCCCTGCGATATGGAAGTGTATTGTTGGGGCATTACAAAAATAAATAAATAACACCCAAAAAACACCCGCAAAAAAACCAACAGCAAGCTTTTAAAAAACACCCCCAAAATACCCACAAAAAACCCGGCAGCAAGTTTAAAAAAAAAAAAAACATGACAAAAAACCCCAATTCTATGGACATCACTTTACCTGTATCTTGTCGCACCATCCGGCAAAGTAGCGAAAGGTTTGGATGGACATGCCCACGTGGGTCTTGAGGGCCAGCGTGTACACGGCTCCAGAGTCGACGGACTCGATGGTGGCCAGCTCCTCCTGATGCTGCTCCATCAAGTCCGCCACTCTTATAAGGGAAGCAGAAAGCTCGGAATTACATTTTGCTCTTTTTGACTGTACGGTACGAGTATGCACCTTTTGTGGACTACTCACTTATAAAGTAGATTTCCTCTGTCTCTCGGGTTCATCTTGCCCCAGGGCCCGTGATCAAATGCTTGCTTGGCAGCCGCCACGGCCTGGTCCACGTCCCCCACTGAAGCATAGGACACCTTACAAATGACCTAGTCCAAATGATGACACGCACAAAAAGTCCGTCAAGTACTTTGGATGAAATGACGGATCCGCTTTCTTACCTTTTGTGCTTGGGCTCACAACATCTCAAATTCCTTACCGATCCGTCGGTGGGATTAATGGTATCGTAGGTCTTGCCGTTTTCGGCGTCCACAAATGCGCCGTTGATGAAACACTGGTGCGGCATTTTCACCGTCATGCTGTTCATTTCCTTGGTGACCTGGTAGAACGCAGCACGTCAGTCTTCGAATATCGAAACATTAAAGATCTCAGGTTACGGCATGCGGAATCTATAAATCCGGCTACAGTGAAACTCCTCTACAACGAAATCATGTTTGCATCAAGACATTTTTCACAACAGGGGGTTTTTCACTGTAGCAAATTTGAAACAGGAAAGTGGGAATGGTGTGGATGCATGAAGATTTTTTCACACGAGGGGGTATTTTCACCCATGTAGATTTCATTGTAGAGGAGTTTCACTGTATTGCTATGTGCAAAATGAACGTACCGATAATTAAAAATAAATATCGGGCGTGTTTTATTGGCGATCATTTTGCGAATCACGACTCAGCTTGCGAACGTCACGTGAACGAACTCAGGAAACCGGAAGAGGCGGAAATTGGTGGGTTACCTGAGCCCTGAGCAACCGTCATGTCATTTTCAGGCGACGGCAAGTGGCAAAATGGCCGCCCCCCGTGAGATGGATGAAAGCGGCTCACCTGTTTTCTGGGTTTGGTCACGTGTGACGTTCGCAAGCTGAGACCTTAGGCACTGTGGTGTCATTTTCAGTCGTCAGCGAGTGGCAGTACAAGGCAAAATGGCGGCCCCCTAAGATGGATAAAAGCGGGTGGATTTTTCTGCTTGATTCATCTGCAGTACGTGCCAGTCGTCCAACATACCGGTGACCCCAATGTAGGGTGCTCGCACCTCTAATTATAATTATGGACTGCGTCCTTTACAATTGAGAAAAGAAAAAAAAAAAGATGCCGACTTACGTGATCAATGACCAGTTCATCCTCCTCTTCTTCACCTCTCAATTTGCGGACAAACATCTGGATGAAGTCCTGAAAGGTGGTCGCCATGTAAATGTCCTCATTCTGCAGGAGGACGCCAGCTCGCTGCTTCACCTCCTCCACCAACCTGGACAGGCAAAACATTGCTTGATGTCCGCCAGAATTTATTGATTAGTCATTCGCGAATAAATAACTAAGTACATTTTATTAGCCAAAAACAAGCCCGCGCGTTCTGGAATGTTCTCTATTCCGCTCGGAGAGGAGAGGGGCTAGGTGACGATGACCGAATCGAATGTCACTGTGCGGACTCTGCACTGATATGAGCTGGTAAACATGGAGAAGGCCCCCGATTATGATCTGGGGCTGCTTTGCCATTTATGGCATGGACGGCTTGACAATAGCCAGGGTAGAGAGAACAATTATGATATTCTTACCTGACGACATCCATGGAAGCAGCTCCAGACTTGAAAAAGTCTGTCGTGTCCTCAATGGCTGCGACGTTGCTGAGAATGCTCTTCCAGATATTCTGTCACCAAAACGATTTCAGGCCACCTCATTCCGACAACAACGACAACAGCAGGCGTGGCGATATCGCCTCGCGGAAAAATTCGTACCCTCATCTCCTTCACGATCTCTTTCTCATCGTCAGTTAATTCCACGCTTTGCGTTTCGCCGGTAGAAAAGTACTTTGAAGCCGGTATCATTTTCCCATCTTCAAATTGCAGATTTTTGACAACAACCTAACAAAGGAGAAAATAAATGAACCGTGAAATTGTAATCACACAATTTGTGGTGAAATCTCTTAACTCATTCAGGACCAGCCAATTCGGGACCAAGTCTGAAAAGACGTTTAAAAACGTCTTTGGGACTGAATGAGTTAAGAGAGCGCGACTCACCGCTTTTCCATCGGTCCCGTGTAGCACAAGGCCATTTTTTGTCACCAGGCTTTGAGCGGATGCTCCTTCAATGTCGAGTGGCTGGCCAGCTGGTACGGACCCTTGCAACATTGACGAACCATAAAGGGTGACGCACTGGGGGGGGCGAAATGTTGACTTTGAATAAAATCTTCTCACCAAAATGTGTATTCGGTCACCCACCTTGCCATCAATAACAGTCCAGGCGCCGGGGATTTTGTCATGGCCGCGTATCCAGTTGTGAATCGCCTGAGCTGGCTGAGCCAGATTGATCTGATGGAGAAAAAATTTTAAAAATCATTCAACTGAAAGCTATCAGTTTTCACGTGGAAGCGGGATCGCGTTCAAAAAGTTTGCATTAGCGATCGCCAGCTGCTACGAGATGCCTCACCTTGGCGTTGGATTTCTTCTGAATGCCTTCGTAGCTCGCGCCCTCCTCCGGCTGCGGGATTCGCGGGGCCTTGCCGTCGGCGACAAGTTGCACGGACTCAACCTAGATCGGAAAACGAGAACTGCGGTGAACTACCGCCGCAACATAGAATCCTGTCTCCATTTTCGATCCGTTTACCGAAAATCTCAAAATCCAGAAACGTATTAAATTGTGTGCGCGAAAGCGCTACGTAAATAAAGTTATCACCTTTAATCCCTGGCTGGATTTTTTTTTTTTTTTTTCCGCAGTTAATGATTGCCTAATGCCTGGAATCAATTGACATGACCCCGAGTTCCTTAATAGCAGCTTTACACCGCACCCGCCTTCAGTTGTTGTTTGTTTGCTAAACCGTAAAGTTTAGCAAGAACCGCACCACAGCGTGGAGGTCTTTAGTTAATGAGTGTCCATTTGGAAACCTTGTCCGCTTGAAGTTGTGCGTTAATGAAGGGGGGGAAAAAAAACAAAACAAAAACTTGAGAATGCCACAATGACCTTTGAGCGGTTACCATTGCCTTGATGCCTTCTGGGAAGAGGAAACGGTTGTAGAGCGTATCCACGGTGTCGTCGGGCTCAACGGCGCACTCCCGCTGCAGCAGGATCGGTCCGGTATCCAGCCCGTCGTCGGCCCAAAATACCGTGAAGCCGGCTTTCTTATCGCCGTGGATCAAGGACCTGATGACCCAAAAGACCGATCAGCCAACGAAACAAACAAAAAAAACGAGAGACGGCTAGCAACAATCGGTGCAAAAAAACGCTCCTTTACCAATTGATGGCCGAGGCTCCTCTGTGCAGGGGAAGGATGGAGGGATGGTAAATGATGGAGCCGTGCTTGGGATGATCGATGATGTTCATGGGGATGAACTGGGAGCAGAAAGGCATGACGTTGATCTCGGCATCCACCGCCATGTAGGCTTCCACCACTTCCGGGATGGGCTTTCCTTTCACTCGCCACCGCGGGAACTTGAAAACCGGTGTGCCGTCCTTCTCCGCCGCCAAAGCTGGTAAAAAAGCGAGCGGGTTTTAAAAGTGTCGCTACGTAGCCGAAGAAAACAAAATGGGGTCCTCGCTTTACCGAGCGGGTCGGCCTTGCCGTTTTGGTCCGGCACTGTGAACACCCCGACCACCTTGTGACCCTCTTTCCTCAGGTTGCTGTACACCTCTTTGCCAAACAAGCTCTGGCCAATTATAGCGAGTCGGAGCTTATTCTGGAAGTGATACTGCAATGAGAGGGACAAAGAAATTAGTTTCAGGTCTCTGCGCAAATCTCGCGGCGCGCCTCCATCGTGACGGATGGCAGAGCGGCCGACATTGAGAAATCCTCTTGCATAGCAAATCTATAATGGCGGATGCAGTTGCAGTCGTATACCAACGTATATGAGATTTGAACCTGCCATTGTCGAAAATACATCTCAATGTATGATTTTTATTTTTGCATTTCCTGTACCCACCGTTGCTGCTATTTAACCGAGTGTCTGTTCTATTTGGGGCAGAATCTGACACCAAAATGGCTGAATTACATTGCCTCATCCTTACTCCTCCGACCCAACCGCCTGTTTGTAACAAAAATGAAAAATAAAAACGTTTTGATGGCACGATACAGTTTAGGGTATTTTTTTTTTTGTTGCATTGCAGCATTTTAAATAATATATATATTTCTTTTAAACGAAGAAAAAAAACCTGAATCGACTGTAGTTTTAAAGTGCAATATCACCATTCACCACGAGACGGCAGACGTAGTTTCCTTGCGCTTACGTTGCCTTATTTTTTAAAAATTCTATTTATTTATTTAGCGAATTTGGAATTATATGCAGGAAAAACATAACACGATATCTCGATATTGTTACAATTTGGAATGAGTTCATCGACTGTAGTTTTAAGTTGCAATATCACCATTCGCCACGAGACGGCAGACTTGGCTACGTTGCGCTTCCGCTGCCCTATACGACAGAATTGTTTTATTTATGTATTTTTGCACATTGGGAATTACATTCAGAGGGAAAAAACTAATGCAGTATGTCAGTAATATTTCAATTTTCAATTAGTTGCTTTTTTTGGGTGGGGGAAATGCACACAATGATTTATTGCACTGATTTCCACGAAGCAAGATGTTGGCCTCCCACATTGCCAGTTGCGTCTTCGCTCTACTTAACATAACGCGTTCGCCATTGGCCAGAAGCAGAGCCGTGAAAAGCTACTGGATGGCTAACGATGACGCCAACACCCTCCCCTTCTGTCCTAGACACGTGTAAGGAGAAAAGGGGCTCCCAGTTGGCTCTGTCAAGTGCACGAGGCAGCCGGTATCATATAGCAGGCTGAAAATTGTTCACCGCATCTATTCATTAGCATGTCGGAATTGCAGTCAACTTAAAGCAATTAGTCCTGAAAACAGACCACACAGTCAGTAATGTCACGATCTCGTGTATTTATTTTGGGGGGGTCTTGCAAGGTGGCATCGCGATCATCAAGATTTTTTTTTTAAAGAAAAAAAAACAGTGCTGATGCAACCCCTCAACGTTTTGCACTGTGTGCAACCCCAACAAAGGCAATACTGACACAGATATGAATAAATACGGAAAATAATCACACATCGCTAAGACCGAGTAAGTTCCATCAAGGCAACTTTGGAGGAATGCCGCAAAAGCAGCTCGAATGTTTTACTCACAGAGGAGGTGGAAAATTTCCTGAAGACCTGGCTTGCTGTCCACAACATCCTCGCGTTTTGTGTTCATAAAAAAAAAAAAGATGAACGAACTAAAAAGGCTGTAGCTGCTTGAGCTGCCGACAAATCTCCGTACAGACAACCTTCTACGTGTCAGAGTGAGAGAGTGGCTTGCAGCTCTTCACAACATGCACGTAGCACCGAAGCGTACGTCATGTGCTGTGGGCTGTGCGTGCGCGCTCTCGTAGTAGTTTCCTCCTCCGCGGGCATGCGGGTTTTTTTTTTCTTTTTTTGCCTGTTTGAGATGGTTTACTACTTACAATCATTAACGTTTTGTTTATTGCGGGGAGCTAGCACTTACACACTTCCTAAATTGTTATCGTAATGTGGCATTTATGAATGGATTTTTTTCCTTTTTTTAAATAACTTTATTTAACACATTTAATTTACAATAAAGAGCAAGCATGAATACTGTCGGGTAAAAATTGAATATATACATTCAATGTATATCCATACAAAAACAGTGGACTCAAAACAAGCTAATGCAGTTTTACTATGAACGTAAGTATATTATGCAAATGAGGATATACGTTCCCAGTGGACCTGCCCCCTTTCCGGTGGTGGTTGTTTCATTTTCACCTTCACACTCAGTTCTGCGTTAAAATCCAACCACTCTCAGCAAGACACGTTATAGGTTAGGGAAGAAAGATATTTAAGTATTTATTTCAATTATTTTAATTAAGTCAAGTCAAAAATGTTCTTTAAAGTGATAGATTCTCTGCTATGTAGAAGTGGTAATGGATTTAGGGACACGGATAACGCTCACCAAATGGGAGAAAATAATCTCGAAGCACTAACCAAGTAAACAAACAAAACTATCTTACTCACAAGGTCTGTACAGGAGTGGGAAAAAAAAACCAAGATGACAGCTGCGTGGAGGGATGTGACAGCTGTCAATCGGGCCTTTTTTCACACTGACAGCAGCAGGACTTGAAAAATTGCCTCTCCTAGCAGCAACCAATATAATATAATCACAGCATGTGATTATATTTGTAGTTGAGGAGTGGGTGTATCAATACCAAGCAATGGTTAAATATTACTGCATATACTGTGTAACACTGGAGCTGGCCTCCTTTTCTCCTCTGCCCTTTGAGCCTTCCGTTGGTCGTCTCCACTCTCTTGATGGGTGGGGCGTGTCATGAGTGCGGCATATTCGTATTTCGGGACTCGATTCATTGGCGGGATTCTCAATACATCAATATAAAAGTCATTAGAATCCAGGAAAATGTGTCCAGCGGTCATGAAATAAATACTTCATTGTATGCAGTGGTGAAAATAAATAAGCATCAACATACTGCACTTTCTGGAACATTGTAGATTGATTTTCATAATTGATACAGTTAAACAGAAGTTCATACAAAGGCTACATTTATGTGCAATGGAAAAATATGTATTTTTTTTTCCTGTAATTTTTCTTGAAATGATCATCCAGATTCGTAATTCGAGTCACTCCGTGTCATCTCCGTCCGGTAGATGTCATTTCATGTTTTAGCACATCAAAAGTATTCAGTGAATGTGCAGCCACGGCGTTTAACGTGAAGCGACTGGTGGATTCTACTCAAGTGGACTAAAGGGTGGGGACGGGCCTTTGTCCGAGGCAGAAATCGAACTTCAGGTTGGAATTTCCCATCTTCTGTCCATACACGGCATCAAACTTTTCATTCATTGACACAGTAAAGACGTCCTTCCACAGACCGACGCGACCTGCGGAGAGGCACAAGGCGAGAGGGAAGGTGGTTCATATTTGAACCTTTTCAGGGACGGCGGTGACTACAGCTTATCAGGTTACAGGGTGCATGAAAGGCTTCAAATGTAATTTGAAAAAAAAAAAATGACGATAAAGCCTTCATCTTGCCGTCATCTTTTGATTTGAGACTCACCCCTGCAGATGGACAGAGCCTCCGAGCTACAGCACTGCTCAATGAGCTGGTTGCAGCTTTCCACCATTGCCTCATGCTGAACCTTGTCGCAAGATACTCCCAGGAACCAGGCTAACCGCTCCACCAATGCCCCAAGATCCTACGAGAAGAAGAAGAAAAAAAAAAAAAAACACAACAATGACCGTCCGTCCTCAATTTTGCAAAGCCCTTTACGAGTTTGTTTGGCAGCCATTTTACCTTGTACATGTCCTCATATTTCAAAAAGAGAACATTGGAGTCCATGCGGTGTTCCCAGAATTCTAAAACGTGTTCAAACCAGGAACCGTATCCAACTATAGAGAGAGGGGTGGGAAAGTGTGTATGAGATTCCAGAAGCCTGCAGGACAGAACAATAACCAGACTGGCAAAAAAAAAATTTTTTTTAAATTCAAATGTCGTCTGACAACCTGCATACGTACGCTTGTCATTCATGAAGCGCTGGCAGAACTCCTGGAAGGATCCTCGGTAGCTCATCGTTCGAAGAGATCGATGGAACTCAAAGTAGGACACCACCAGGTCTTTGGGGTTACGAGCCATGTAGATTATCTGGTGTGAAACCACAGAAGAGGATACGCTAATAAGCGGTCACAATAAATAAAAAAAAATTAACAAGAGCTACCCATTTTTTTCTTTTGCCTCAGGGAGAAAAAAAAATGAAATAAAACTGACCTTAGCCTCTCCATTGTGCAATCCTGTTGGAAGGAATCGGTAGGGGAGATGACTTTTGATGAGGCGTGGGGACGTGAGCTCCTGAAGGAATGTAACTTAATTATTTCAGATGAATGCTGCATCACTGCTCACGGCATTTGAAATACGATACCTGAATAATGTCCAAGCCAGGTTGAGGGTACTCTAAGACAGGTAACTGTTCATCTATGTTCATAAGGCCAATTTCATCTGGGTCTGCTCCTTGACTCACAAGATACACAACCTCTTGAAGTAGACTGGTGCCTAAAACGATCAAGGCGAAAGACATTGGAAGCAATGAAAAAAAACAACCAAAAAAAAAGTTTTTTCAACAATAATACTGCCAAAGAGAAACCATGGAAAGTGTAAACAGCACAGGATCAAGCATGGACCCCTGCGGGACACAATGACTAAACTAGTTGGGTAGGTCAACTCAAATTTTTTTAAACAATAAAAAATTCTACGTGGCCCTACTAGTCGAAACGCGGCATTCGGATTAATATTGCATTTGTGGAATATGAATTAAGCAGCACACACACACATTAGATTTCAAAATAAAATGAATAAACAATCGTGCCACAGTGGGCCGCCAGTTGCCCATCCCAGCCGTACAGGGCTATTAAAAAAAAAAATGACTGTAATTATTGTTTAAATAACAATTTGATGTTCATTACTCATAGATTTCGTTTTGATGTAGGTGTGTGGAGGATAAAGACTAAGGAGTAAATAAAATACAAATGAAACAGTGCGAGCATAATATGAGTAAGGGGCAGTCTATACGTTAGCATCTCCCCTTCTTTTGAAGCCTGACGTCAGCAATTATTGTGGCCGAATGCATCGTGGTGAAAATGAGACGTGTTTACCTGATTTGGGGTAGGTAATAATCCATATATCGCTACCTCTGAGGGAGAAATTGGCGATTTCCTCCATCTTTCCTTTGCAGAAAGGTGGCAAGCGAATGCCATCAAATTCAAAGTATTTGCTGTCGTACTCAATCGGCGTACTGGGCGTATTGACTTCGCCCTCTGCCATCGTTAGAAGGCAAAAAAATAGCTCCCAAGACCCGTTTCAAATGGAAACGAGTGGCGCAGGGGATGCTGCGTTTTGGATCTCGAATGCGCAGCTTCTTCACCGCCTTCCAGGGCGAATCACATTCAAGAAAAGTGACGTCGTGTTTCTCATCAGTCCTCCCGCCAGGCTCAAAGATGAGCAAGTGTTTGCGAGCTTCCCGTCCATTCGGAATTTCTATACACTGCAGTGGCGTTATACGTTGGAGGACTGTTGCATTTATCGCGTGATTTTATTTCAGCAAATGTATGATGTTGGTGTGAGACTTTTGGTGACGGTGAGTGCGTGTTATGCCTTGAAATGACCACCAGGGGTCGCCCCGTTTACATTTGGGTTAAAAGTTGATCTTGGATATTGTCCGATGCTGACCAAAGTACAATTATTATCGATACAAGAGTACAATATGACACAAAATAGCATCAAACTGACCAAAAAGTTTCATTTATTTAATTTCCAACTTGGAATGACATGACGACGTAGCACTAAAATCATAAAATTGTGCCACTTTACCGAACTTTTCACAAGTGCTGCCGCTGTCTCATTGTAGTGATTCTAATTTTGAATTTATTTGAAATGTGGCGCAGTGGAATCGTCAGTCATGTGGTGTTTTGTCAATGTCAGATTGTGTCTCTTAGATGCAGTATGCCCCCCCCCCCCAGAAAACGGAACGTGTTATATGTTATATTGTCCTTTTTGATTCGACACTCCCTCGCTATCTCATTTAATGTTGCACTTGGATCCCTGGCAAATCACCGTTGATGCAATTGTCTTTGTCTAATCCTGCTCTGTTCAAAGGTCATCATCTCAAATCAGATAAGAAAAGCGCTGCAAGAATTGCACTTGTGGACTCATAAGCGCAGTCAACGATCCACTTGTGACCGAGGCGGACACATTGCGTCTGTCCGCAGATTAGAACGTTGGAAGCCTTGTCGGCGCTTTCGCGAGGAAAATGGCGAGCGGAGTTGAGAATGATTTCCACTGTCCGACCTGTTTGGAGCTCTTTAAAGAGCCTGTCATGCTGCCGTGTAGTCACAGCTTCTGTCGCGAGTGTGTGCAGCAGTGGTGGGATGGGAAAGGAGAGCGAACGTGTCCGGTCTGCAGACAAAGGTGCGGGTCGACGGATGTACCTCTAAACCTGGCACTCAGGAATTTGTGTGAGGCCTTTTCACATGCCTCAGTGGAGTCGGAGGACGTCTGCAGCTTGCACAAGGAGAAACTGAAACTCTTCTGTTT
This sequence comes from Hippocampus abdominalis, assembly GCA_018466805.1. Classification (NCBI taxonomy): domain Eukaryota; kingdom Metazoa; phylum Chordata; class Actinopteri; order Syngnathiformes; family Syngnathidae; genus Hippocampus; species Hippocampus abdominalis. The sequence goes on along the minus strand of CM031704.1, from coordinate 17,826,552 downwards.
GGACCACCAGGCGCTCGTGTGCATCATCTGCCGAGATGCGGAAAGCCACACTGGCCACAAGTTCCGTCCCCTCGAGGAGGTTGTGGAAGGTCACAAGGAGAAACTCCGCGAAGGGCTGCGGGAGGCAAAGAAAAGGCTGCAAGATCAGAAGGAGATAAGAGTCGACTGCAACGAGCAAGCGGCGTACATCAAGGTCCAGAGGAAGCAGGTTGAAAGCAAGATCAAGAAGGATTTCGAGGAGCTTCGTCGCTTCCTGGAGGTGGAGGAGGAGGCCAGGTTGTCTGCGGTGAAGGAGGAAGAGGAAACGAAGAGTCAGACCATGACGGAGAGGATCGAGGCTCTTGACAGAGACGTGGCCGCTCTCTCGGCCACCATCAAAAGCACGGAGGAAAAACTGACGTCTGACCCCGTTTCCTTCGTGAAGAACTTCAACGCCCTGAGGACCAGAATCCAGAAGCTACCCGACGCGCCCAAGAAGCTCGCAGGAGCTCTGCTGGACGAAGTCAAACACGTGGGCAACCTCAAGTTCAACGTGTGGGAAGGAATGAAGCAGATGGTCTCCTACAGTCCCGTCATTCTGAACCCAAACTCGGCCCGGTCGATGCTCGCTCTGTCTGAAGATCTCACCAGCGTGTGTTCCGTCAAAAAGCAGCAACGTCCAAGTAATCCAGAGAGGTCTACGGCCTTTAGCGACGTGCTCGGTTCTCCTTTGGCCTCTGGAACACACACGTGGGATGTTGAGGTGGGAGAAAACATCCAGTGGAAAGTAGGAGTGGCGTGGGGGGACCCTTGTTCGCCAGATGACATGAAAGCAAAGGGGATTACATTCCGAGATGAGCAATACAAATTGTTCGACGAGCCATTTGGATCCTGGAAGCCATCGGTGAAAGTGCAGAGGATCCGAGTTCACGTGGACACGAACCAACGAACACTTTCATTGACCGAATCGCTTACAGACACTCTGTTGGGCAAAACGAATCCTTCCGCTTGGCCACGTTTGTCTGACAACATGAAACTGTTTCCTTACTTTTGGACAACTCATATAACTCCGCTGCAAATAATTCCACGTTCGCCTCATGTTACGACTGAAAGCCAGTGATGGTGGTGGCGATGTTGAGGTCATCGGGTCACACCCTGCTGGAGGTTTTATATTGATGGACGTGTTCAAGAAACTAAAAAAAAAACCAACAACAACAAAATATAATTTTTGATGATTTTACAATTTAACTTGTGTTCAAAAAAAAAAAATCTGAAAATGTCATTTTGTGTTTGAATTAGCTGGTTGGTGACTTCCGTTGTTTTGATTCCTCCTTCCCCCAAAATAAAACAAATAAATAAATCACACCTGATCTGGCAACACTGTGTGCAAGAATGATTTTTGTATCTGTTTCCAAACGAAAATCAAATAAAACGAAAATCACATTGTCATTGTCTGTCGTTTTTCTATTTTGAAACATCTGCTTCCAAACGTGAAATGTCAAACCAGGAGAGACACATTTCGAATCATTTCTTCTGCCGTTTAAGATCCCGCAGGTAGAGGAAGCCAATCCCAGTTAAAGAAAAAAAAAAAAAAAAAAAGAAGTGAAAGCGGAAGTATTCCAAACGGAGCGCCCTATAAATCAAAAGCAAAGCTCGGGGGCGCCCTCTGCAAACGGAGCAATTTGCACAGTCTGAACAAGGAGTGCTGGTGACTTCAATCGGTCTCGATTTTGGAATTAACGCCCAAAGAGCAACGAGGTTAGTGGTGTTTTTTTTTTTGCCCCCTGCTGTTCAATTAAATGAAGTATGGTTCGAGTTAGTTTGGGAACGATGCCTAACGTCGGCGACGCGGTTTTCTTCAATTGCATTTCGTTTGATTTAAATCGCGTCAAATCACGAAACGTAAGTTTCCACGTCCATTCAACGAGGTGTTTGTTGCACGGCTGACGAGCTGGTGGGAATTCTTCACGAGGGTTTTTTTGTTTTGTTGTGGTTTGTGAGCAATCCTGCTGTCAAACTTATTGACTGGCTAGGAAACTTATTAAACGCCATTAAAAAAAAAAAAAAAAACAAGCGTGAAATTGACACTTTGTGCGCGTGAAACAAAACTGCCTTGTTTTGCCAGCGCCACAATTTAATGAATCAAAACGAATTCAATGAATGAAAATTCCCTTTTGATGCAGAGTGTGCGTTTTCTGCGGGCTTGAAATCTATCCCCTTCTGTTCCTATTTTGAAGGCTCGAAAGCAAAATGCTGATTTTGACGAATATCCGCAATTTTTTTTTTTTTTTAATGGCCGATAAGTGATCTTTAAATGGGTAAACGTCGGGGAATTATTTATTTAAAATGTCACTTAACTTTCTAAGAGATGCATGCTGAGCTGGGCAACTCCCTGCAGTTTTTTTCCCCTCCTTCTTTTAATCGAAAGCTAAATGAAACATTTACTTGTGATGCAGTGACACTGAAAGTCTGTAAAACGTTTCAATTAAAAGTATCTCAACAAATGATCGATTAATTTAATCATGGCATTGCACCTCTAGATAGAAACGAGCAAATACAAACATTTCCTCCCTCTTGTAGGAGCTTGGCAATGGTGCAGCTTCCTCCTTCCCCCAAGGTGGGCGTCACACTCGCTGGCGAACAGTCAGAAGAGAAGAAGGAAAGAATGGAAGGCAAGTTGATTGTTTTGAGTCCGAGGGGAGACTCACCTGCCAGCCTGGGCGCCCCGCCGAGCTTTGACTTCCCCACCGCCTATCACGACGGGTATGAAACCTACATAGAAGATGGACTTATCTGCCTCAAACATAAGGTTCGCAACTTGGAGAAAAAGAAGGTAGGAACATGAAAATGTGGCAAAAGGGGCGTGTGGTCGCAAATATGACTGAGGGTTTCCCCCCCCTCCCCCGTCTCGCTTTGGCCGTAGCTGAAACTGGAACACTATAAGAAATGCCTGACCTGTGGCGAGACTCTAAATAAAGACCAAATGGTGAGTCCGTTATTTTCAAAATGACACGCAATCGTCTGACGTGAGCGTGACAGAGTCGTTTTTGTTGTTAGGCTGCGACTGCTAAATACGAGCAGGTGGTGCATAACTTGGAGTTTGCCAAGGAGCTCCACAAAACCCTGGACAGCTTGACTCAAAACGTGAGAATTTAGTCGTTTAGTTGCTATTATGTTTACTTAAATATTGTCTGTGTCCAATAAAAATGAAGTGCCCCCCCCCCCCCTCCCAAAAAAAAAAAAAAGTTGCTGAAGTCACAGAAGAAGGCGGTCAAGAGGGAGCAGCTGGTAAGGATGGAGGAGGAGAGGCGGCGGCTCAGCATGGTGCTTCAAGTCCAACATCTCCTCGCCAGCCTACAAGAGGCCCATGTCAAGAAAGACCTGCAAAGCGGACACAACCAGGCGCCCTACTTAGCGGCAAAGCATCTCAACAGCTTGAGCCAGCTGGCCGTTTTGCTCGGGGCGAGGCAGGATGACAGACTGAGGTGACTTTTTATTTATTTTTATTTTTTAATGAAGCCAAATTGAATTTAAGGCTCATGACCCTTGGGTGCTCCCTGAACTTTTTTTTTGGTGACAATTTGGAAAACAAACGTGGATGTGCATAAGACATTTCAACAAAAGTAACTTCAAACTTTCATCTGCAAATCCTTTTTGTCATTTTCTACAGTGATAAGAGAAAGACTCACTTTTGTCTGAATTTTCTCTGCTGGGTTTGAAGTTTAGAGCAGTGGATGGAGCAAGCGGCTGTGATGTACATGGACCTTCTGGAGGGAGAGGAAAAGCCAGTGGCCGGATCGACGTGTGCGTATCGGAGAATTTGCGCTCTGGTCCACAAAAAAAAAAAAAAAACTGTCTCATTTGTGTTTTTTTTTCCCCCAGTTAAATTGCTGAAAGATGAGCTCACCAAATTATCGAAGAGCAAGTACTTCTCCTGTCTTCCGCCCAAAACGACTCTAGGTACGTCCAAGCGGGTACAGCAATAATCGTGAGATCCGCCCATCGTTTGACTCCTGTGCCGTGATGAATTTTTACGCTAAAGAAAAAAAAAAATAAGAATACATATTAATGGCCTTTAACGGGACAACAATGCCAAGCAACAGAGTACAAATCAGTTTGTGGTACGTACTTTGCATTTATTTTTTTGGGCCTTTGAACCAAGAACGGGGCTTTTTTGTAACATTTTGATTCGGGATGAATTGTTTAATATCTGTAAATGTCCTCACACATTTTTTTTTTGGGGTATGTCTTTGATAGCCAAATCAAAGCTGGCGCACCCGGAAGATTCTCCAGAGGTCGTTTGTGTGTTCTCAGGGCCAGTTTGGAAACGAAATGACATGGATAAGAGAGAGAAGCGCGGCGAGTCGGTTCCGTCTGACCTTGACAATTCCCCGGCGCAGAAGTCGAAGGAAGACGTGATGCTTAGGAGACAGGATGACCCTCCCGACTGCTGGGATTTTGAGTTCTTGGATGCAGGCATCTCATTGCAGGCCGCGGCGGTGGGCAAACCGTGGAAAGGCGCGGCGGCGGCGTTCATCCCCAAAGCTCCCGTTGCCAGCAAGTGCAAGTCAGCTGGGAGTCGAGAGGTAAACTCGTGCCGTGGCTTGACACTCCCTTGAAAAAGAATACGGGGGGGAAAGACAACAATTGCAGTTCATTTTGTTTTATTTTTAACATGAAAACTATTTTTTTTAAATGAATAGACCAAAAAAAAAAAAACAGTAAAGCGGAAATGTGATGTGAATGAGTTCCGTTTTCCTTTATATCAGGAAAAGGAGAAGAAAGCGAAAAAGGAGCCAAATGCCAAGACCGTGAGTACAAGATTGTTAAAAAATAAAAATAAAATAAAATCTTCAACATGACATCTTCTTGGCAGGATGATCACAAGGGTTTACCTGAAGTGAAATTCAGCTCTCCAACCTTCCCCAAAGACCCGATCATGAGGAAAAAACACTTGGAGGACTTAATGGCCAAGATCCATGGCTCTTTCAGTTTTATCCAGGTGGAATGTCGCAATTGAAGACCTAGACCAGTGTACAAGGAAATTGATACAAAACATGGCCTTCATATAAACACCCCCGCCCCCTTTGGAGGCAAGGGACCAATTTTGCTCAAGATTTTTTTCTTTTTACATTGCTGTCTAGGATTCTCTACTAGATTGCGAGTCCCCTTCAGAAAATGGAAACTCCAAATTTAAAAAGGAGCCGTCAGAGTTGGCGTCTCCTCCTCTGGGTAATGTTGAACCATTTTTGTCCAATTGTAGAATTTCAGGATTGCACCACAGAAGTGTACCACATTGCAAACCCCTCAAAAAAAAAAAAAGCACAAAAGTCAAAAATTCAGATGCTGACAGGCGTACTGTTACCGGTATATTGTCCGTACCCATCACGGTATTGATCCTTTTTTTTTTTTTTTTGTGATGCGTTAGAGAAAAACTATGAACCGAAATAATTTATGCATTGTGTTCTTTCTCCCAACCAACAGCTTTAAAAACCTCAAGTGATCCGCTGCCAAAAGAAATGCATGTAAGCAGTCGTTTGGATGTTTCTATCACACACACACACAGTGGAAAATAGTCTACACACACCTTGTTCAAATGCCTTTTTTTGATGGGAAATTATCTTCGTCTCATTTCACAAAAATGACATCTAAACAGTGGTGTGTAGACTTTTTTAAAAAATGTTTAAACATCCACTGTATGTAACGGTAAAGTGTTAATCATTTCATTTTTTCCATTCACAGTCCACCCCACTGCCTGCTCGGCTTCTGGACCACAAAACCAGACTGACAAATGGGGATCAGGGCCTAAAAAGTTACGAACTGGAGATATCCTCAAATGTAAGATTCTGTGCAATAATGACCTGCTTTTAGGGTATTCGTATAAACCGTTTGTTTGGTTTCTTTTCCCCCACTACAGGAGCATCTGCATGTGTCCGAACAGAAGACATTTTCTTCGCCATTGTTCTCCAGGCCAGAGTCTGCAATCTCTGTCAGTTTAAAGTTCATGCGTATTAGAGGGTGGCAAAAATGGAGTAACTTGAGATATGTTTGCGTTTATTACACTGAACCGGATGCTCATTTTCAAGAAGCTGAACATCTGCTATTGATTGACGCACTTTGTGTTCCTCAGACGCTGGTTGCCGAATCGGGAACGATTTCTCCCTGTAACAGGACGTGCACCGAGCATCTCTGCCCCCGCCCCCGCCCCCAAGCAAACATTTTCCACACCCCCCGCGAGGCAAACGGTCACCTCTGTGCAATTTCATGACATGCCTTCAGTGAGTCTTCAAACGTGTTGATTCTTCTCGCGTTGGGTGACGATCAAAGAACATGTGCAGTTATGCCGTTTGCCGAGTGACTTTTTCCAACGATTGGTCTTAAATGACTTGGTCATCAATGACGGGCATTTTTAATGACATTCGCAACACTTTCTATCTGCGAGATTTTGCTCATTTAGACGCCAGTGTCTTTTTATTGTAGGTCTTCAACGGGGATGCCAAAGTCGAGCCAAAGTACTCCAACTGCAGCACCCAAACACCACCTGAGTTTGCACCCGCAGAAGACGACTCGCAAACGATGGGTATGCCTGTAATGGCGAGCTAAACTCAAGATCCCGAAACCTTTTGGCAATATTTTAATTGCAAATATGATTTAGGACCCCGCCCCCCCTTTTTTTTTTTTTTTTTTAAACCGGTGCTGTCATAATTCTTGCTTTTGAAGCCTGATAGTGGATTCTGACTTCTGTTTGGCAGGGTGCACATGCATTTTCCAGACTCATCTCAAGAACTACGGCCCTCTCTTAAGTGCTCCAAGAGTAAGTGAATCTTAAAAGCTGTAGTGGCGCTGTGCTTAAATGTTCCTTCCTGCTCAGTGTTGCACTCTGATGCTGATACTGATTGTGTACAGTGGATATAAAAACGATACATACCCAGTGTTGTTCAAACGGCGTTTTTTTTTTTTTTATTGTGTATCCGTCCATTTTCTACAGCTTTTGATCCGTTTGCAGGGCTCTGGATCCCAGCACGTCTGTGGATGTGGAGTACAGCATCATTCCAGTGGTAAGGACAATGTTATATTCTCAAAAAAATATTTTTTACCATTAATAATGGACTGGCCACCAGATTTAATTTCTTTTTTTTTTTTCCCCATTTACTCTGCAGCAGCCTGGCGTGAGAGCTCACACGTGAGCAGCCCAGACCGTGAAGAATTCACAACGATGGATTCCGGACATGGCGATTCCCTTCCTGTCCCCATCGTAGATGTCCCGCACAGTCCTCAAGGCCACCATCACGCTTCCCTACTTCCCATGCAACTTTACCCTTTCTCCCAGCCGCTGAAAGTGGCGTTCACGGCCTCTCGCACCGTCAACTTTGCTCCGGGCAACCTAGACCAGCCCATTGTTTTTGATCAGCTGCACAGCAACCTCGGAGAGATGTTTGACACCCACATTGGCCGCTTTACCTGTCCTGTCAATGGAATGTACGTTTTCATGTTCCACATCCTTAAGATGGCAATTAATGTGCCACTTTACATCAATCTCATGTGCAATGAAGAAGTCATGGTGTCGGCGTACGCCAATGATGGAGCGCCGGATCATGAGACGGCTAGCAACCACGCCATCTTACCTCTCTTCCAAGGTGATCAGGTTTGGCTCAGATTGCATCGCGGTGCCATTTATGGAAGCACCTGGAAGTACAGTACATTTTCTGGCTTTTTGCTTTACCAGGACTGAGCTTTGTATAGTCTCTTGGTTTATACCAAACTGTTGACATCATCATTAGGTCAGCCATCATTCCAAAATACCTTCTTCGCGCAAAAGCCTGCTGATTATACATGACTCCGTCTCTTCAAAATGGCAAATATGATTTCTGGTCGACAATCAAACTTGCTGTGGGCTCGTAAAACTATAAAAGGAAAACTGTTTTGGTGGTGGGTATGGTGTTGAACACGAATGGCCAGTATGTTGAAGTGAAATCCAAACTGAGGAGGTCAATTTGGTCTCTTGAAATGGCTTAATAAAAGATGAGCAGTGATACTTGTGTGCTTGCATTTTCATTAAAACAAACATTTTTTTAAATTGCACCTTGTTTGTATACTTTCAAGGTTGATTTTCCTTTCAGATTCAATGTCTAATATTACAGAAGATCGGGATAAGAAGGATAGGAGATTAGAAAATGGGTGAAAACAAATAGACGAACGTCACATGAAGAGACCACTCCAAGACTCAAGGGGGCAGCAAACCTGCAGAGCCGCCGATGAATGATGTGCCGTAAAAGTGCCGTAAAGTTTGTGTTTTGCAGTTTACGTCCTCCAATTGCTGCTTACCGGCAGATTTGTTGTTTTCAAAGCTTGGTGGAATTTGAAAACGCTATCGGTTCTTCTATGAATCTGCTTCGATTGTGATCAAATCAGTAGTGGACCTCGCCAAAAGTCATATTTATTTAGCTTTCGTTTTTATCCCAATGTGTCAAATTCAGTCACGGCTTAGGCGACATTAAATGCAGGGCCACAACGGCCTTCACAATTAAGTGAGTAGCGTTCATGGTTTTTGCATGTAGTGTACTGCACTAAGGGGGATACGTGGAGTGAAGTCATGGATCCCAACCGGATAATTCAGGCTCTGAGAGGGACTATTGATCCGAATTTGAGAAGAGCGGCTGAAGATGAACTCAATCAGGTGGGTGTCACTGCTGAAGATGTCTAATAGTAACTATGAGAGGAAACATTCTTGAATATATAACTTGCACGGTGTTATTTTTTTCATTAACTTTACTAGGTCCTAAAAATTTTGTCCAGGTGTCTGTTTCAAGTATTGTCGGTTGCTTAACTCTGACCCTGCTCTGGTTGTGTTTCAGTCCTACAAAATCATCAACTTTGCACCAACTCTGCTTCAGATCATTGTATCGGAGCAGGTGGAGTTTCCAGTTCGGCAGGCAGGTATGGTGTCAAGATTTTTTTTTTTTTAATAAATCTTGTTCTTGATCATTCTTACACCGCCCCCCCCATTATTATCTGTTTAACTGTTGTGCATGTCCACAGCGGCTATCTATTTGAAGAACATGATTGGCCAGTATTGGCAGGACAGGGAGCCATCTCTGGGAAAAGTGGTTTTCCCCTTCAATATTCACGAAAATGACCGCCAGCAGATCAGAAACCACATTGTGGAGGGCATCATCCGCTGTCCGGAGACCATACGGTACGTTCGTTCTCACCCTGCAAACGTCAATGTTATTTTCTCACGCGCAGTTGGGAGAAGGCCAAAACAGAAACTATTTCACCGTAATACTTGTATCGAATCTTATGGCAGTTCAAACTTCACTAACTTCATTGTTAATGCAGCGCCCAGCTGACGATGTGTCTCCGAACTATCATCAAACACGACTTCCCGGGACGTTGGACCGCCATCGTGGACAAGTTAAGCTTGTACTTGCAGTCGAACAACAGCGGCAGCTGGTACGGCAGCCTGCTGGCTCTCTACCAGCTCGTCAAAACCTACGAGTGAGTAAGCGATTCTGAATTTGTCCATTCCAATTAACTCTTTCCAGTCCTATTCATGGCAACGTGTTTGCGCGTCAGGTACCGGAAGGAGGAAGAGAGGGAGCCGTTGCTTGCGGCCATGCAAATCTTTCTGCCGCGGATTCAGCAGCTCATCATCCAGCTGCTGAATGACGCCACCATCTTCTCGGTCCTCATTCAAAAACAGATCCTTAAAATATTCCATTCTCTCATACAGGTATGTTTTGCCACTGCCAACATCAAAGCCGATTTTTAAAAAAAAATTTTCACGCAATGTTGCAGTATCGTATTTTAACCTACAATTTGATATTATGTTGCTGCTATTGATATTGATCCTACTCTTATATCTGCAGTACTCGCTTCCTCTCCAGCTGATCACCACGACAGTGATGACTCAATGGATGGAAATCCTTCGAGCCATAATGGACCGTGATGTACCTGCTGTAAGATGCCTTTCCCGCCCACTGCCAGATATCTGCTCCGTTATGCCTCCGATTGCGTGTGCGCCCACCGCTCCGGAACCCGAAAGGTCACATTTCGCTTAATTTGACAGGAGACTTTAGAGCTGGATGAGGACGATCGTCCCGAGTTATCATGGTGGAAGTGCAAGAAATGGGCACTGCGTGTCATTACGAGGCTGTTCAAGCGGTGAGCGTGAACCTCGTTTTGCGTCACATTTAAATGTACGGATGTAAATATGGTTGTGCCCCCCCCCCCCCAGATATGGAAGCCCTGGCAACGTGACCAAGGAGTACTTGGAGTTTGCCGATTTCTTCTTGAAGACCTACGCGGTGGGCTTACAGCAAGTAAGTGTGCTAAATACGAGTCGGGAAGCGCGAGGGTATTTGTGTCTGGCTTTGATGCGTTTGTTTCTGTTGTCGTTGTCCGCCCAGGTCCTGTTGAAGGTGGTGGATCAACACAGACAGGAGCAGTACGTTACTCCTCGCGTTCTCCAGCAGTGTCTCGACTACCTCAACGAGGGACTTTCCCATTCTCTGACGTGGAAGCAGATGAAGCCTCACATGCAGGTAAATGCACGTTTCGATGGATTCAATGAACTTCAAATCTCATCAGCACGTTAGTTACTCTTAGAAGCGCCGTTTAAACAAAGAAACGCAAATTTGAATAAATGGCGGCTTTCGTTCTCTTCAAGGCTATCTGTCAGGAGGTGATCTTCCCGCTCATGTGTTACAAAGACGAGGACGAGAGGCTGTGGCAGGAGGACCCGTTTGAGTACATCCGCATGAAGTTTTGTGTGTACTTTGAAGCTATCAGTAAAAAAAAATGTCATCTCAATGATTGCTTTTTTTTTTTTTAATTAAAAAATAATTGAAAATGTCTCCAGACCTTTACGACGATCACGCCCTTCCAGCCACCGCTGCACAGAGCCTTTTGTGTAACGCTGCACGAAAGAGAAAGGAGGTGATGAGAACAATACCATTCGCCGCAGTATTGAGGGATATACATGTCAGGGAAAAAAAGAATTATCCCAGCACCTTGTTTGTACTTTTTCCTCTTCAAAGGTTCTGCCTCAAATGATGGAGTTCTGCCACCAGATTCTGATGGATCCCGCGTCGGACCACCGACGGAAAGATGGCGCGCTGCACTGTATCGGAGCGCTGGCCGAGCTACTACTTAAGGTAAGGTACGATGTGGAGATTTGCCTTCATCTGCAAGTGACCAAATAAGAAGTCTTCGCATCATAATTTTTTTGACAGGGGTTTGAAGACCATTGAATAAAAACTTTTTCCCGACATTCTTCTCTTTTCTTTGGGCTTTGCCGCATGTTCCGCAGAAGCGCATTTACATGGAGCAGATGGAGTTGATGCTGCAAAACTACGTCTTCCCATTGCTCGACTCTCGGTTGGGTTACTTGCGAGCCAGGGTAAGCGAAGCAGACGTTCAACGAGTTATCTAATCTAATAGGGATGTTCAAAATGCGTTTGGCTTTGTAAACAAGAGGTACGGGCGCAGACTGAGGAATAAAACCCGTGTCGGGTAAAGTAGTACTTACCATTTTGTGTTTTCACTGTTTTTGTCAGTCATGCTGGGTCCTCCACTGCTTCAGTCAGCTGCGTTTCCACAACGCGTTAGCGTTGAGGAATGCCGTGGAGTTGGTGAAGAAGGACCTGGTTGATGACAGCGAGATGCCGGTCAAGGTGGAGGCAGCCATTGCTTTACAAATGTTGGTCAGCAATCAGGAAGAAGGTACGTACGCTGGATGGAGCGAAACGAGTCATTATGGGGGCGTCTGGATCTCATTTTTTTTTGTGTCTGCGCGTGTAGCAAAGCTGTACATCAGGCCGCACATCCGACCCGTCATGCAACAGCTGCTCCACGTGGTCAAGGAGACGGAGAACGACGATTTGACCAACGTCATTCAGAAGATGATCTGCGAGTACAACGAAGAAGTTGCCGTCATTGCCGTCGACATGACACGGAACCTGGTAGGGGACACAGTCGGGACAAAAAAACTGAATGCCAAACTGCGAAATCACCAAAACAAGGATGCCGTGTACTCTGCTTGTGCATTTGGCAGGCAGAGATCTTTACCAGGGTTCTTCAGAGCGAGGAATACGAGGAGAACGAGGACAAGACGGTCATTGCCCTTGGACTTCTGAGCACCATCGACACCATTCTCACGGTCATGGAGGACCACAAGGAGGTTTACTCTCACGCAGCACTCACACATTGGCAGGGAGTTTTAGAGTTGGGGAGCAGTGCGATAGGGCGAAGGTTGGACAGATGAGGAGGAGCAAGATTGTGACGTGTCCTAAAGGGGTGCAAAAGATGTTGAAATTAAACTCTGGACGTACCTGGGAGCAAGGCATCTTAAATTTAATGAACATTTCGCCAGTGAGAAGGAGGTACTGTCAGTGATGAATAGAAGAGGCCCAAGGATGGGGAACTGGTAGCTCTTAACATTCAATGATTAAAAAATACATATGTTTTCCGCCCCCTCTTTTTATCAGATCACACAACAGCTGGAGGATATCTGTTTGCAAGTGATTGGCCTGGTCTTGCAGAAACCTATCATAGGTATGGCAGGTGTGTCTGTTCAGATGCAATTTCTTTTCTTTTTCTGCATTGCCCATAGAAAATTGATGATTAAAAGAAAATATGTCACATTGATTACATCCAAGAACAAACTCTTCTGATGGTATTTCAGCAGAAGGCTCCCTGAAAATTTGTGCAACCACCAACAAGGAAGAAATTTGATTGGACTGTCATAATTTTCTGGGTTTTTTTTTTTCTAATCTGAATGCACTTTGGTGTGCCAGAGCAGTGCTCACTGGTCAACACCGGAATTATCAGTTACATTGAATGTGAGCAATGTCATCGTCTCTACGCGTGGGGGAAAAAGTCCTAGCTTATTTTGTGCTTTAGAAAGTATCAATATGCTCAAGATTCATCTCGTTCACAGAGTTCTACGAGGAGATTCTGTCTCTGGCATTTGGACTTACATGCCAGACCATCTCCCCGCAGATGTGGCAGCTTCTGAGCGTCTTGTATGAGGTCTTTCAGCATGACTGCTTTGACTACTTCACCGGTTGGTCTCACCTGGCTTGGTTGATGTGGTCAAGAACTTTGCATACGCTTGCCATGCGCATGAGTGTCAAGTTGTCATGAGTGAAGGAACACGTCCAATTTCCTGAAATGATGAATATTTAGGATCATCGGGGGGAATTTGAATACAAATGCAATAATTGTTTTGTTTTTTTTTTTAAATGTGTTACAGATATGATGCCCCTTTTGCATAACTACGTCACCGTGGATACAGATGTGTTTCTGTCCAACCCCAAGAACGTGGAGATCATCTACAGCATGTGCAAAAAGGTACTTTTTTTTTTGCAGCTCTCGGGTGTTTACAAGCTGTCCCCAAGGTTTCTGAGTCTTGCAGTTAAACTGACCGGTTGGCGAGTTTGAATTATTCCTCTGTCCTAGGTGCTGGCCACAGATTCAGGTGAAGAAACCGAGTGTCACGCTGCCAAATTGTTGGAGGTGATTATACTGCAGTGCAAAGGCAGAGGGATTGACCAGGTAAGATGCAGTCCCTGCAGCACTTGATTGCTCAACAGAAATTGAGTACCCACTTAAAAAAAAAAAAAAGTGTATATGGGTGTGTATTGCATATGCATACACACCTACTCGTTAGTCGGGATGGTATTTGGAACGAATGGCTAAAAGGTGGGAGTTTTATGTCTCCCAACTGCAGTGCATCCCTCTGTTTGTGGAGGCAGCGCTGGAGCGTCTGACGCGTGGCGTGAAGTCCAACAAGCTTCGGATCATGTGCCTGGAGGTGGCCATCGCTGCGCTTTACTACAGCCCGGCCGTTCTGATGCACACTTTAGACAACGCGCACTTCTCCCAAAACCCACAAACGATTACTGCCCACTTCATCAACCAGTGGATGAACGACACGGAATTCTTCCTCGGGTGAGAAACACGAATTGTCCCGAGAGTTATAAATCGTTCAGCATCTGAAATTGGATGACCTCACCATTTGCGTCTTTGATTCACTCGTAGGATCCACGACCGGAAGATGTGCATCATTGGCTTGACTGTGCTGATGGAGCTTCCGAGCCGTCCGGCGGCGCTGGAGGGCGTCGCCACACAAATCCTTCCCTCTGTACTGCTCCTCTTCTTGGGCCTCAAGCAGCTTTCTGCTTCCCGTCACATCAACAAACCGGACCTGCTGGCCAACACGAGGACTTTGGATGAAGATCAAAACGGTGAGTGTCCTAAAGGGCGTGTGCGTGCATACCTGGCATTCGGACTAAAAGATTTGCACAACATTTCATGAAGTCGCCAGTCACGCCAATGTTGACATCAATACGATTCGCAGACGAGATTCCCAGTGATGAGGATGAGGTGAATGAAAAATGCAGTATTACGCAGCAGCAGTCCAGTGTGCCGATGGGCCTGGAAGACGAGAGTAATGACGACGACGACTACTGGGACGATGACGATTGCTTTGAAGGAACACCTCTGGAAGAGTACAGCACACCCCTCGACTATGACAACGGAGAAGACGAATATCAGTTCTTTGCGTCTGCCCTGCTCAGTAAGTCAAACTTTTTTCCTGCTTTGGAAAACGGCCCTTTAAAATTACAATCCGCTAATCAAGTTTCAGAACTATCATGTAATGCTTCAACATGTGAATCTGCAACTCGTACTGTGTTGACGTTCATCTCTCAGGAGTCCAGAATACAGATATGGCGTGGTACCAGTGTTTGACTGCACCCCTGAGCGATGACCAGAAAACACAGCTCCAGGAGATTTACAGCATCTCACAGCAGAGGAGGAGCACTGCCACAAAGGGCCAGTGGTAAGGAAATTCGCTATTTTCGATTTCAGCCAAGAATTTTTATTTTGGTGCATCATATGACATATGAGATACAAAGAGTGCTGTTCATTGTTAAAAGTTTGCAATGACGCCACATTCTCATCCAAATACAGTGTACTAGAATGAGTGACAATGGTACATTTTTCCTTTTCTAGAGTTCCAATGAGGTGCTGCGGATTCTAAAGAAGAGGATACGGAGGCTGATATGGCCTGACCTTGTCATAAAGCATTGGAATTTCAGACGTTGGCTCTGCATTCTGTATGGGCTGGCTTTTCTGTCATTTTGGAGATCGTGCAATTTATATAGTCCTATACTATAGTATCCACCAGGACAGGCTGTATTTATATTTTCTTGACATTTAAAAAAAAAAAAAAATAGTAATAATTCTTACTGTTAGTGAACTCCCGTGTGTGCCTGTGTGGTTCTAAAAGAATAAAACAAACACAGATATGTGTTTGTGTAATTTGTGTAATATAATCTCCTGTCGTTGTTGCTGTAGCAAAGAATTTCATTAGATGGAATTTGGACTATAAAGATTTTTGTCAAAGTGTCCAGAAATGAAAGCGTGGCTTGGATTTTCTTGTTTTGTGTACTGAAAAATATTACTGAAACAATTTTGAGAGTCATAAAATCATTTAACATCTCAATCTGTATTTCAATATTTGTGTTTCTATATTAAAACGAAAATATAAGAGAGTTCTTCTTCTATTTTAAAAATCAGTTTCAAATCATATCCAATTACCAATGAGACACACACAGAGCATCATGATGTGAATTAGCCCACCTGGTTTTTAAGACTCTGCATGTTAATCTGTGGGCGGCCCGGTAGTCCAGTGGTTAGCACGTCGGCTTCACAGTGCTGAGGTACCGGGTTCGATCCCAGCTCCGGCCTCCCTGTGTGGAGTTTGCATGTTCTCCCCGGGCTTGCGTGGGTTTTCTCCGGGTGCTCCGGTTTCCTCCCACATTCCAAAAACATGCATGGCAGGCTCGTTGGGCACTCTAAATTGTCCCTAGGTATGAGTGTGAGCGTGGATGGTTGTTTGTCTCTGTGTGCCCTGCGATTGGCTGGCAACCAATTCATGGTGTCCCCCGCCTACTGCCCGAAGACTGCTGGGATAGGCTCCAGCACCCCCCGCGACCCTAGTGAGGATGAAGCGGTTTGGAAAATGGATGGATGGATGGATGTTAATCTGTACGAGCTGGTCCTTGCATGGGCATCTCCGGCAGCGCCTCTCAAGATTGGTGGTCCTCATCACCGACTCGATTGGATCCAGGCACTGTCACACTCAACAAAAGGCTCGTAACAATTTACATACAATACAGTATACAGTACTGTTGGCATGTCGCCCTCTGCTGGCTGACATTGACACATACCAAGACATTTTAACAAATATATTTTTTGAAATAACCTTTATTTCATATTTCTCTGGAATACCAAAACACAACAACAAGAACAAGACCGTGTAACATGTTTCCTATGGAACGCAGGGATTATACTGGACCTCCTTTGAACATGCCTGAATGCATAGCGGAACAAGAACTACACTGGAGTCACACTGTCCCTCCGGAGGGCTCAGGGTCAAGTGTGCGGACAGGCAGAGAGGCTGGGTCAAGAGAGGAGGTGAACGTTCTAGTGTAGCAGGTCAGGACTCGGTGAAGCATCAGACGACATAGGTGATGGGCTACTGGACGAATCACTCACAAATAATGCGTCTGGTGGTGAGAAAGAAGGACAAAGAATGAATGAACGATTGCTTTACTTGTCATGCTGATTGGAGAAGCACGAGTGTTTTTGTTGCCATAACTTGTCCGCAACTAAAGTCTCTACTTCATACAACTAAATAACAGCTTTCACTAAAGAGGCCCACGTTTCACGCTGAGGAAAAATGTTTGTGAATAAATTGAAAAAAATCATGATTATTATTATCGGTGTGTGTGTGTGTGTGTGTGTGTGTGTGTGTGTTACCTAGATTCCACAGAGCATTTTGTGCAGCAAGCTCTTTAGCATCATCCAGCTGCACACATGACTTGTCTGGCATGAAGGATTGTTGTGTCAATGGCATCACCACCTACACGTGCACACAAACACAAGAGAGTGTGTGCTGTGTGCTGTGTGTGTGTGTGTGGGGGTGATGTGCAGGTTGCTGACAGCAAGAGCCAAGGTCAAATCCGTCTGACCCCATTCAAAACAGTGTGCTGTGGGTCTCATCACCTTGTAGACCAGCAGCAGGGTCCCATCCTGGCTCAGCAAAGAGAAGAGGTTGTACTGTGGGGGCGGCCAGTTGTGCACACAGCAATACAAGTCCAGCAGGCTGACAGCCGATCTGATCTGATCGGATCGGAGGAGCAGCAGGCTGGTGCGGTACACCGGGGTGCCGGGAAAGAGCGGGAACACGCCCTTGTCGGGTTTTCCTGAACGCAAAGTAGAATGACAGTGCTGAAGCTTGACCTTACCCACTGACTTGGACGGGAAGGGACTGAAATGGCGGCGCATTTACCTGGTCCTACAGCATACTGGGGTTTCCACTGGAAGTAAGGGGGTGTCTTCAAGGATTGCAGAGCAGAGCACTCATTCACGCCTCCGTGGCGCGGGACAATCATCTCCTTGGCTCCTCTTCCGGTCTTGCTTCCCTGGCAGCTATTAGGGCGGGATCTCCTGCCCGCCTCTTCCGCGGGAGGCTTCACGAGGCTCACCTCCACTACGCTGCCGTCAATGGTGGTGCCATCCATGCTGCTGGAGACAGCGACGGCATCCTTGTGGAGGCCAAAGTGAAGGAAGGCGTGGGTGGTCAACTTCTTCACGCGCATCACCGCACCTGCTGTGAAGCGATCGCACTCGCGCTGAAGTGTTTCCTCCGTGGTGCTCGGTGAAAGGTTACGCACCTGAAAAGGACGCCAGACTTTCGGAATAAAAGAATGCCTGTGGTACAGGGAATGTTGCTGATCTTTTATTTTTGGTAAGAGTTTGAACAAAAAAGAATGAATAAATCGTTTGGATTTTAACCATTCAACTCATCCAGCCTACACTTACGTGGGCAACCGTGACGTGCTGCCCGTTTGCTCTCTTCCCGTGTTTGTCCGGCTTGGCCCAATTCACCCAGTGGGTGTGGCCCCACAGGTGCCTTACTGTGGTGACAAGAAGATAAGTCAGGAACGTTCTAAAATGCAATTCGCGACAAGTAAATCTAATCGTAATCGTTTGGTATCTTACTTATAATAATGCCACAATTGGCATTAAAATCGATAGGAGTGCAGTCCATGTGGAGTGGCAGTATTTTATTGATCATATTTGACGTATCATAACTTTGATTCCGTATCGAACTTTCTTCAAGCAACATGCGATGGATGGTGTTGCCATTGTAACTCGCGATACTGGCTGAGTAGAAAACTTACTAGCAATTAACTCCTTGCGGGCCAATGCCGCCGCCTTGTGTGTCTCATACTCCAAAAAGGCGAAGCCTCGATGTTTGCCGGCGTCTGAGGAGCTTGAACACACGGTGACATCCCGAAGGCCATCTGTCACCTGGGAGGTCAATGTGACGTTCATGTGATGAATATCAGATTTATAAGCACAGAACTTATCTGGAAGCACTGAATAAATAAATATTACACATACATTGCAATGTCGATTTGAATTTGATTTATTGTTCAGCCCTGATTCACAGACATCCTCGGGTGTACCTTCTTGATCTCCTCCATGATCTCCTCCTTACTCTTGTCTTTGGGAATGCAGCCGAGGAAGAGGCGGCAATTATTGAGAGTGGCGCACACGCCGAGAAACTTCCCTGGACGAACCTCATATTTGTTCAGCATCTGGATCGCTATGAGGGCCTCCTCCCTGGAACACAATCATCACAGTCATAACTATCATCCTCCTCAATATGTCAATTTTCCACAGGTAGGAGCGCTGCATCAAGATATCAAGTTCTAGACTCAATGTTACCTTTTGGTGTACATGACAAAGGCGTAGCCACGGTTGTCTCCGGTAAACTCCATCATCAGCCTCAGCTCGTAGATGGTTCCAGCAGTCTCGAATAGAGGGACGAGCTCATCTTCATAGAAGTCTCTGGGTATGTTTCCCACAAACACCTCACAGTCAATGTATGGCGCTGGACCCTCCCAGACTGCAGGTAGAGATAGTCCATTCTTGTCAAGTTTTCAATCCGTTGAGTGAGTAAGAATACAAATAAAATATACAAGCAAGGTGCACAGGATATGTTTTTCATCTCCACTCACTTGGTGGCGGTCCGCCATACTTTCTCTGTCCATTCTCCTGCAGAATATCATATCCTGTCTTGTCCATGAGTGCCACCAAGGCCAACTGAATGGACTGTGACCTACTCTCCCCAGAGGATGCTGCCATGTATTTTTCCAATTCTTGGTCACAGTCTGGGAAACAGAACATTTGTAAGAGGCAGTCCACAAAGAATCTCCTTCCATTGGCACAGACATATTATCAACATGTCAGCTTGGTTACTACTCGTCGTCACTGGAGGGGGTGAAGAAATGTTGGGGACCACTGCAAGCGTCAAACTATTGTTGTACGAGAAACCAATCCTAACCGCCCCACCCAAAAATAAAAATAAAAGTTGAGCACCGCTGCACTAAAGAGTATCAGTTTTCAAGTACATGTAATTGAAATGACCACCATTCAGCATTACAATGACATATTTTTTATTGATATTTTAACTTTCATGACAGGTTAATTTTTAATTAATGCGCTATCGAGCTATAAATCGTCTTAAAAAATGCGGATCCACTGTAAGATCTGATCCTTTTTTCAGGGGGTTATACCCACATAATATCTGCTAATTACCAATAAATACAATGTCCTACTTTGGTAAATGACTCGTAAAAACGGAAAAAAAGTAGAAAACAACTAGTCGTGACTAATTTTAGGAACAAAAAACGCTAGTCACCAAAATGTCGAACACGCCGATGAAAACGACTCAATATGCATTGGACACGACAAGCGGCAGTTAAATTGCGTTAGCTTTAATGCTAATGGGTCTTTTGATTTTCGGTTTCTAACACCATATTTTTGAAGAATACTATAAATACTTACCCCCTCCATTTTCCGCCATTAAATTCATAGTATTTTATTATATTCTGAACGCAATTTAAACTCCCGTGGGCAACAGTTTGGGATGCTTTTCACTAAACCTCTCCGAGCTTAAGAGCCTTAATGCTAACGGGCAACGTGTTATTTTGGACCAATGAACTGTCCCGAATTTGGATGGACATTAAATTGAGACGCTCTCAGCCAATCAGCAGTTCGGATGATGCAGATACCGCGTAGACTTCAATATTGCTGTCAAAATACAAAATATTTTTAACGTTTAATTTTATCTGGGCTGGCCGATGGTTGGGGTGATTGTAACCCCCCAAAATAGGTTTTCATTCACACTTTTGACTACAACACCACCAGTAGTAATGGATTATCCTGACTCCATCATTTGTGTTTGTTTATGGTCATTTCTTTATGTCCACCGACATTTTTAAAATACTTACTTCATTGTTCACAGTTTGTATGACATTGGGATACATGGAACGTTGTAATTGATATAAAAATTAAAAATGTTGGCCCGAACACAGACCTCTTGGTGACAGCACAAGATTTTCACTATTCGCGGGGCGATGCGGTACCTATGCCCCGCGAATAGAGGGGGCGGGGGGTGAATTAGATTTCATTTGCTGTTTGCTCCTTTCGATCCTATTGTCGCCTATGTATTCTTAATGATCGGACCCGCACTTGCATCAGTATAATCGCTAAACTATATTAACAGAGTCAACTAAAATTCTATAATGAGCTCGCATTTCCCCCTGCCCCCAAACCGTGTTTACATCTGCTTAGACAGGCATTCGGCAATAACCTTTTGCGCATGCGTCTCCGGGAGGGTCTTTCGTGTCGATGTGCCCTTCCTGAACATGGATCAAACTCGTGCATTGCAAGACTTTGAAAATCTTTCTCACCTTAATCGCACAACCAAGTTTTCGTTGTTGCACCACCCTTTCTGTGGCTTACCAAGTTCATTTATTACACATATTTCAGCCACATAGTCGACACTTTTCCGTTCCAACGCTTTTCAGCATCGTGTCCTAACCAGTATCGCTAGTCTCCAATTTTACATGAAGGCACCACAATACGACCAACTGTGCGCTTCAAATTCTCACAGCTCACGGACACTCCTTGCTGAGCGGAATGGACGAATCTTTTCGTGTCCACACATTGATTTGCAGCCCACACGCGCCTTTGGAGAAACCAGGGCTGACATGACATTCCCGGAAAGAGAGCGAAACCTCCGCCAGCATCCACCGAACTCCGTCCGGCAACCGACGGGCTGGAGTGCGAGTCGCTGCGCAGCCTTGGTCACACTGTGTGTGTTATGTTACAGCAACTCTATCCATGGGGAATTGGTGCACGACGACGTTTGGGCGATTATCAACAACCCAGACGTTCGACCGAGCTCCAGTCTCCGGAACATCTTCACGAACGATTTTTGGGGCAAGAGGATGTCGGACAATTCGAGCCACAAGTCCTACAGACCGTTTTGCATTCTCACCTTTAAGTATGTTCACCGCACCCTTTTAAGGCCGACATTAAAATTCATTTGGTGCCGTTTGAGAATGTAGTATTAGTTTGCAGTACGGCCGCAATTTCGTGAAACTGCGCTCAGTGTGACGTCATGCAGCGCCGATGCCGTAACCTCTTCCCCCGTCACAACCACTCTGCATTTTAGCATACAGCATAGACTCGTCTCGTCGTAAAATGATCTTAAAATGACATTTGACTGTATAATTCCGTTTCTCTGTCTCCATCAGGTTGAATATCCTTCTGGGCGGCATGACACCACTGTACTTCCACATGGTCAATGTGTGTCTGCACTGTGCTGTAACCTGCATGCTGATGCACACGTGTGAACGGTGTGTGTTCGAAGAGTCGCACCTGGCCTTCGCCACATCCGTCCTGTTTGCCGTGCACCCTGTCCACACCGAGGCTGTGAGTTCATGACGGAGATCAATTGCAATTACCTGTCAAATGACAAGCAAAGTTGTTGGGAAAAAAACAAGTCTGGACAGTGACAAGAATGACCACACATAATTTTTTCAAACAAAATGAATTCATTATTCATTTGCTTAAAGCGATGATAAATTGACAAAAAAAAAATCTTCTCTTGCAGGTATCTGGAATAGTGGGAAGGGCTGATCTCTTGGCTTGTCTGCTGTTCTTGCTCGCATTTCTTTCCTATATAAGGTAAAGTGGAGCTTTTCACCCTCAAAAGGCCGAAATGCCATAGAAACGAACATTAGGCGCCAGTCGCTCATCAGCAAGGAATTATCACAGAGTTGAAAACAGCGAGGAGTTGTTGGGAACTAATTTTTGAATGCATGTCTATTTCCTGTCCTGTATCGAGATGCCGTTGAGCAAGACACTGACCGCCACAACCTCAGGTCAAGAGGTGCGGCAATCTTAAAAACAAACAAACAAAATGTCTCCTCCTCTCAGGAGCGTCGGTGTCAACACAGCTGAGGACTCGACACCCTCAACGGTGTCGGCGGGGTCTCTGCTCATCAGTTTGCTGCTGGGCACTTGTGCCATGCTGGTGAAGGAGACAGGCATCACTGTGTTCGGGGTTTGCGTCTTTTACGATGCCCTTGTGCTCTGCGGCAAGCCCCTCTTTGGGTAAGCACAAAGCATTTTGCTTTGCCTTCTAGCGAAAGTTTAAGTAAGTCGCTTGCCTGTTTTTTTGGGGGGGGATGTATGTATCTCTCAAATGCGCAAGTGTCGCACGCGTTGCCGCAGTTTATTGACCCTATCGTTAACATACTCGCATGAAAAAGTGATCCACCGAGCTTGTTATAAGCAGCAGAAAAAGTAACACATCTTGATGTAATAAATGACTTGGAATGGAATTTTATCTGTCATCAAATATGTTCCATAGTCATCTTTCGCGATCTGGCGTGAGACAACTTGTCCAGATATGGAAACCCTTCATCAAACGGGCCTGTGTTGTCTCGATCTATGTGAGTATTTTATGTTTGTTTTTGTTTTTTTAATACGATGACTGTTTAGGATACATTTCATCTCTCATATCCCATTAAATGAAACTTGAAAGCACTATTGTCTGATATTTTTTTGCTCTTTTTCAGGTATTGGCCATTTTATCAGTCAGACTTTGGTTAATGGGAGGTTCTATGCCTCTTTTCTCTGAACAAGACAATCCCGCATCCTTTGCACCTTACTTGCTTACCAGGTCAGTGGTGCACAGACTTCAGATCGGAGCAACTATGCCCAACCAAATCGCAGGAAAATGAATAAATATCTGCACTCTGGAGATTACATTTTTTTTTAAATTTCTCTCTGTCTGCTACCATTCTATCCATTCATTTCCATGTCTAGAATTTTGACCTACTCTTACCTGCTCTACTTCAACGCCTGGCTGCTGCTGGCCCCCGCCGTGCTGTGCTACGACTGGCAAGTGGGTAGCATCCCTCTCGTCGAGTCGCTGAGCGACATTCGCAACATGGCCACCGCGCTTCTCGCCGTGGTGATGGTCGCCCTCTGCCTGCATTGTATAAATTCACTGAAGGTCAATACACATTTTTATTTCAGTGTCATTCTCACTTACGTGCTTGGATTAGCCAGAGTCCGTTTCCGCCACAACATTTTCGTAATCATCTGTAATTTTTTTTCAGGTTTATTCAGTGTAAGTGGCCGATAGCTTTTTCTTTCTTTGCCTTTTTATTCCAGAGGCAAAAGCGTAAGGAGGTGTTGATGGGACTACTGTTTCTGGTGTTTCCTTTCATTCCTGCGAGTAACCTTTTTTTCAGGGTGGGATTTGTTGTGGCCGAAAGGGTTCTTTACATGCCAAGGCGAGTATCTCTGAGCTATTCAAGACTAAAACTAACCCTCTTGAGAACGAGCTTTGTATTTTTTTCGGCCTCTTCCTCCTCGGATTAATTTCGTCCTCCAACTCTCCTCCTGCAGCATGGGTTACTGTATCCTGGTGGTTCATGGCCTCAGTCGTCTCCTTTCATTGGTGGGCCGTTTTGGCACCACAGTCCTTAGTGCCTCGATGCTTTTGCTGCTACTGCTGTTCTCCTGGAAGACGGTGCAGCAGAACCAAGTCTGGCTTTCCAGGGAGGCCCTCTTCAGGTGAAAGTCTGTATTGAAAGAGTGACAGCAAACGATTTGAAGAATCGAGGTTCACGGAACACTTTAAATTGTGGCTAAGTGTGATTGTGAATGGTCGTTCGTCTCCTCTCGGCTCTCGTTTCAGTTCTGGTATCTGGACTCTGCCTCACAATGCCAAAGTCCACTACAACTACGCCAACTTCCTAAAGGACGGCGGCGCTCGGCACCAAGAAGCCATTTACCATTACAGCATTGCCCTCAGGTCTGATTCTAACTGTTGCAAAAAATGTGGCATAAATGTGCACACATCAATTTTAACGGAATAGCATTGCCGCATTTATGAAAGAGAAGCAGAGCACTTTTGGGGAAAACCACAAAATCTGATAAAGGTTATTTAAATGTTAATCGTGAAAATAAGAACACGTTTGAATTTTCAGGTTGTACCCCCGCCATGCCAGTGCGATGAACAATCTCGGCACTCTGACGCACCATCCGGAGGAGGCCGAGCGCTACTATAGGAGAGCACTGGACATCAATCCTCAACATAATCGCGCCCTCTTCAACCTGGGAAATCTCCTCAAGTCAGTCACACACGAAAAGCGCGCGCGCGCAAGCTCGTTCATGTGAACTTACCCCATTGAGTTGCACGGCCATCCGTTTGCTATTTCATCCTGTCCTGCCCCTGGAATTTGGCCCATGATTATCAACATAATTGTGACGAAGATGTTCTTGACCTAGGTCACAGGGCAAGGAGAAAGAGGCGGAGGTATTGCTGAAGGACTCCGTTAGCTATGGTCCATATTTTGCTGATGCTTATTCCAGTCTAGCATCACTCTATGCTGACCAGGTAAATTTTACTATGTTAAAAAAAAAAATGTTGGTTGAGTACTGAGCGAGATAAGAGTCAAATATTTGTCTCTTCCAAACATTGGAGTCATTATTTTTGACAGCGTAAAACGATTCACTTGTCTCTCCCCATATTGTTTTGCAGAAACGCTATACTGAAGCCCATGAAATGTATTTAAAAGGTATCGAGAATTGTCCTGACAGCTCAGACCTGCATAATAACTACGGGGTGTTTCTGGTGGACACTGGTAAGGTAACCATGATTGTTTTGTACATTCCTGAAAAACGGTTGCCTCCTCCTAAGTCTTCCTCTTCCACAGGAAAGGAGGAGTTGGCAGCTGTTCACTATCAGCAGGCAATTCAACTCAAACCAGCTCACTATGTGGCCATGGTGAACCTGGGCCGCCTTCTCCGCTCCTCTAATCTGAATCAAGAGGCAGAGTCCTGGTATAAAAGGTAGCTGGATGGATTTTAGTTTTCGTTTTTTTCCCCCCCCCTCGGATTGATGATGGGAACTTATCTGCAAGAGAAAAATGAATCCGGAACGGCTATTCTTAGAGCCCTGATAAAAATCATCTTGTTCTCAGGGCGCGACGTTAAAGTGTTACAGCAGTGCACGGCAGATTGTTTCAAACGCAAGCACGAATGAAGAAGTACGGGTGGAATACAGACATGGAGTAAGGAGCTGGATTATGCAACTGAAGAGTAACAACAATCCTTTACCTTTGCTTGCAGAGCACTTCAGGTGACGAGGACGGTGGAGATCCTTGCGCCACTTGGGGCGCTGTACTACAACACTGGCCGCTACGATGAAGCCCTGCAAGTTTACAGAGAGGCCGTTAGCCTACAGCCAGAGAACACGGACATTTGGCTGGCACTGGTGAGCATACACCATAAGCACGGCACTCGGAAAGATTTTCACACACATCTTAAGAGAAGATCAGTCCCACAAATAAAGGAGGAGTGGGGGAAGATGGTGAAGAAGCTAGTTTAGCTGTTAGCTTATGTGATAAGTACAGTGCAGCGGCAAACGCTTCTTCTTGTCATTTCTACGAATATATTTATATGTGGCATATTGGCATCGTGTTTTTCTATGTTTCCAATCAGGCTCAGGTGTTAACCATGGCCGGCCAGACAAAAGATGCGGAGAAAATGACCCGCGGCATCATTTCCAGAGGGAGCAGATGCATTGAATGTTACCGCCTCCTGTCTTCCATCTACAGCAAGCATGGCAACCATACGGAGGTGTGCACTGTAAAATGTTCAAATTGTTCAGCTCTCGCTTGAAGATGGGTTCCATCCATGACTTTCCGAAGATATACCCTGTTGTCTATTTTGACATTGTGTCTGTGTCAGGCTCTGGAAGCTCTGAACAGTGCCCTACAGCAGAATCCCACTGATCTCACAGTGAGAGCAGAGTTGTATTTCTCCAAAGGAAACCAGCTACGAGAGATGAACCAGTTGGACCAAGCTTTCGAGGTACTGTTTGTTCTTGTCTCGCCGTTTTGTCAATGTGTCATGTTATTGACCACTTTCTTACTTCCCTCACTAGAGCTATAAAATGGCTGTGGAACTCAAACCTGATCAGTCACAAGCCTGGATGAACATGGGAGGGATTCAACATATGAAGGTATGAAAATACGGTAAATCAAGATAAACTTAATACCCTGTGTAACAATAACAACCAATAGCTGATTGGAAATTGCAAATACACATCAGCTGCCTACTGCGTCCCACAGGAGATATGGCATGACTCCTTCTTGTGACTGCCTCCAAGGCAGCCCTTAGATCATTCAGTGGCCCCAACATTGCATGAATGTCTGATTGTGTTTCCGCAGGGAGACTATGCAGCAGCTCGGATGTACTACCAGAGAGCGTTGAGTCTCAACCCCGCTTCCAAACTTCTGAAAGAAAATCTGGAGAAGCTGGATCGGCTCGAGAGGAGGAAGACGGGAGCGCCGTAGTCGGCCCGCTAGACATTGTTTTGTCCTTGCGACTTTACAGTTGACCTTCGCTATCCTGCACAGCAGTTGGGATCCTGTTGAACCGTTTGGCTGTGCACAGGTTTGGAGATGGTGTGCGTCTCTTGGACTCGAGACTGGTTGAGCCACAACTTGGAAGCATTTTAAATGAAGACTATCTTGGAAACAACAAGGCACTATTGCTATTCTCCATTATATACGAGCTATACCAAAACATGTCATTATTTCAGTGACGATTGTGATTTTTTTTTTCTTTAATAGAAGGGTCACAAGTATTTTGTCCATGTGGGTATACGTTGGTGTTTTGAGTTTTTATTTATTCACTGTTTGGGAACTCACATCTTTCTCTTTTTAAAAGGTTCAAATTCAGTGCTGCATCGATTCATCCATCAACTATCTTGTGCAGTATTTTGAAAGAAACTGTTGCTAAAGACGATCACAGATTAGATTACTTTGGATGTACGAGTTATGTGCGCTGAGGTTAATGGCTGTATTTAATTTCAAAAAGACAAAGAGAAGAATACAAAATTGAAGAATACAAAAGCCTAAAACCTGAGAAAGTATGTGCGGCGTATGGCAATGAACCAACAGCAAGTGCATAAACATGTCAAACTCAATGAAGCATACCTGGACGTGAGTTCTTGTAGCTGATTGGTTAACACGAGGAGCAGAGCTGACGAGAGCGGGTGGAGATGCGTTGACGCAGAATACAACAGGGCACAGGAAGACAGACCTACAATTAACATGAACCAAAATTTAACGATAACAAAACAAAATAGAGAGACTGTGTTCATCCTGCGAGGAAAATTAAATGATATGTTTTGTTTTCTTACATATATTAGTGTTAGTTTATGTACTGTTGCACCATTACCGTGACAATAAAAAACATATTTTTGGAAGTAAACATTTACAGATGGACTTTTTTTGGGGAGGGGGGGGGTGTTTCCCAAATATGTGTGTGTGTGTTTTGATAAGCAAACGAGACTTGCATTTTGTAAAAGGCCACTTTATGGAATTCAGACATTTTATGTGTACTGTATTGAGTAGTGTTAATGGCCATGTGTTAATGGTTTGCCACATCCAACATGGCAGACGCGCTGACGTGTCGCAGCAACGGGCGAAACCCTTGCGAGGCGTAGTATTTTATATAGCCACTACGATGAAGAAAATAACCCGTAGAAGAAGAATTCCTTCCGTCGTTTACGGAAGTCAACATGGATAACTTGCTTCACGGCAGAGATGCATCCATGAATTCGTCATTAAAAGACGGTAAATTGACCCATCGAGCAACCGTTATTGAAATATTTAATCGTTTTAGAATATTTGGCGATCGTTGCGCAAAATCAGTCACGTTTCCGTATTTGCAGAGTTCTACGCGGATTTCCTGGCTGCGGATTTCGATGTCAAGATTTACACAGCCCAAGCCATCCACCACGCTGTCATTGCTGAACAGCTGGCGAAGCTCGCACAAGGAATTAGTCAACTTGACAAAGAGCTGCACAGCCAGGCAGGAACGCCGCACACTACAGAACACTCGAGACACCTAAATCTGGGTAGCTTTTAAGTACAAAGACAGTTAAATGACGTTAGCAGCCCATTTAAAAAAGGTGCAGAAATACATGATCAGTATAGAGATGGCATCAGCACAATCTGAATGGACTCCTACAAACTGTACTCGTTTGTAATATACAACAGTATGTAATTGTTTTTTTTTCCCCTCTTTGCCATCTAGGTGGTAGCCAGACATGAGGACTTACTGGCTCAGGCAACTGGGATCGAGTCTCTGGAAGGTACACTTTTCTATTATGCAATGTACAATGAAAATATAAAAAATGTTTTGTTGAAATAATTGAGACCAAATGTAAGCATGAAACCAGACGAAAACCAAGGTTAACGTAAATGTCTTGCGATGGGCTAAATGAGTAACATTGCACGGAGTGAAATGTGAGGAAGCAAAAACAACCCTCATTGTCAGCATTTTTTTTGTAAATGTCAGTTTGTGAAGTTTTACTGCAAGGACGTACATCTTTGTGTTCAGGGGTCCTCCAGATGATGCAGACGAGAATCAGTGCACTGCAGGCAGCTGTTGACAGGTTAACATCCCGTGTCTGTGTTGTCATACCTTTTTTTTCACCCCCAGTCTGGGTTAGGGTTAGCGGTTGTTGGCTTAAGATCTCTAAGGATCAGAGAGAGAAACGGGTAGACATTGGCACAGTATTCATCATGATGATGTATTTTCAGGATAAGAGGCAAAATAGTTGACCCTTACAACAAGATCGTGGCCAGGATCACTCAGCTGAGTAGATTACAGGTAAGACCACCATTTTTCTTTCAAGATACCATGCGTAGTAACATTTTCACGTCGTTATTCTATTAAAACATGAATCCATTTGGCATTGGGAACGTCAGGAGTGATACTGAAAGCACAGTAGTACCTGCCTCTGCTGTCCCTTTCTCTGTCTAGGTGGCCTGCGACCTTCTGCGGAGAATTATTCGGATCTTGCACCTAAGCAAGAGGCTTCAGGTTCAGCTTCAGGGTGGCAGTCGGGAGATCACAAAGGCCGCTCACAGTCTCAACGAACTAGGTCAGGACATACAGTCAATTGTTTTGGCAAGCAAGCCTCCGAATTCTGTTCCAGGAACTGTCTGGTTGGACTGCAGCTGCCTCATAGCTCGTTTAGAGAGTCCAGTGAGCAGACCGTTGTAGTTACCTGGTGGACACACGAACACAAAATAAGTCAGGTTTATTCATGATGATAAAAAGGTGCAGAACGAATTTACGCTCATCTGCCGTCAGCGACACATAGTATCTGAATGTATTTGCAGAGTCGTAGTAGGACACTTTATAGCAGCTAATGGAAGCATTGACAGAATGAACAATAAGGGTCTCTGGGTTGATCCCTGGGCAACCCCGCAGCCCATAGTCATTTGGTCTGAGATGCAGTTCCCAATTTGGACAAAGCACGCCCCGTCCTCCAGACAGGAATTGAACCAGTTTTGAGCGGCACCAGGAATGACCTCACAGTGTCATTCTTTTCTTTTCCCCACAAATCCGCCAGATTATCTGTCACAAGGAGTCGATTTGAGCGGCATCGAGGTCATTGAGAATGACCTAGTATTGATCAGTAGAGCGAGGCTGGAGGTGGAGAACCAGGCCAAGCGATTATTGGAGCAAGGAACAGAGATTCAGGTAATAAAACCACACACACACACACACAAAAAAAACTTGAAACTTCTGTCGCTGCCTATTTATTTTTCACTCTCCGTGTCTGTCAGAATCCTACGCAGGTCGGCACAGCTTTGCAGGTCTTCTACAACCTCGGTTGTCTAAAGGAGACCATCAGCTCTGTTGTGGGGGCTTACCAGACTAGCATACATGACAGCATCATTGGCGCTCTGGATATTAAGGGCCTGACACAGCCATCCAATCCCAGAGGTAAACCCGTAACAATTAGTTTCTCTTTAAAAAAAAAAAAAAGTGGCCAGAAGTGTAAATGAAAAGGTGACTCCTAACATGAATTTAAAGTGTACCCAATGGCATTTCTTACCTCAGGTGCCCCCGGAAGAGCCGTTCTCCCAACTCCGGGCAGCACGGCAGCTTTCCGTGCGGCTCTTTGGACAAACCTGGAGAAACTAATGGACCAGATTTGTGCTGCATGCAAACAAGTAAGGAACTGAAGAATAAGATTTACAGCAAAGATGCAGATCTTTTTTCTTCATCATTTTTTCCCGCAAACTTTCTTAGGTGCAGCATCTCCAGAAGGTCCTGATGAAGAAGAGAGATCCTGTCAGTCATAAGTGTTTCATTGACGAGATTATTAAGGTGAGTGGCCATCAGGGTTCGAATATTTGTAAGTTTTTCATGATAGTTAATTTGGATTTCAATGACAGGACGGTGAGCCTGACATACTCTACACCTTTTGGACTGATGTCACAAACAAATTAAGAGAAGAATTTCACAAAGCAACTCAAGGTATTTTGTTTTTGCCTCTAATATCTGAAAAATCATGAGGAAAAAAAAAAAAAAATAATTCATTTTTATTTTTCATACATCAGCCTCATCTTTCCTGAAGCAAGCGTTCGAAGGGGAGTACCCTAAATTGTTGCGACTTTACAACGAGCTGTGGCGCCGGCTCCAGCAGTACAGCGCCAGCCTGCACGGCTCACTCATCAACAGCGGCGGCGTGGATGCCACTCTGGAGCCAGAAACCGAAAGCCTTGACTTGTTCTCTCAAAACAAACAGGACTACAAGTAAGCATTTCACCCAAAGAGGCCTTCAGACAGCTGATATGAAAACCCTTCCATTCACTATTCATTTGCGTGCGCGCAGTCCCGAGAGGGCCCTGAAGGATTCTCTTCAAGCGTATGAAGCAGCTTACCTGTCCAAGTCTCTCTCTCGCCTCTTTGACCCCATCAACCTCGTGTTCCCGATGGGCGGGCGCAACCCGCCCTCCAACGATGAGTTGGAGAGCATCATCAAGACCATCAGCAGGCCAGTACTTGACATGCAATTTCCTTTCGTGGCGCCATTTCCTGAAATAATGCCCGCCAGGCAAGACGGCACCCATGTTACATTTTGGATATCATTGAAATAATATTCCATGACTTTGTGTTGTTTGCAGCGAGCTGAATGTCGCATCTATGGATTCAGACCTCGCGCTTGCTGTTGCCAAGAATGCTGGCAAGACCGTGCAACTCTTTTGTGTCAAGTCTGAACAACTGGTACGTTTGCGTTATTTATTTATTTTTTTTACTATAAATTGTGTAGTGCAGTTTTAGAGCTACTTTCCTTTTTATTCTGTAGTTGTGTACTCAGAGTGATGCCAGTCAGGTGATTGGTCCGTTATCTGAAGGCCAGAGGAGAAACACTGCAGTCGTCAACTCACTTTACCGTCTGCAGCAGGCTGTTGCCAAGGTAAGATGAGGATCCCGAAATTCCTGCACTACGGGCTGGTAGGCAAGTGACCGGTTTATTTTTTTAATTTTCAGTTTACTTCTGGTTTGGGGTCAAGTCTGGCAGCTCCGGCAGAGGCCCTCTCTTCTTCTTTGGAGGTGAACAACTTCGTAACGCTCGTAGTTTCACCGTGCTACTTTTTCTTGGGTCGACTTTAGCGCAACAGAAGACAAAGATCACTGACATGCTGAAGTCACACATGACGATGTTATTATTGTAGGTACCACTTATTTATTTATTTATTTGTTGGTTTTTGGGGGGGATTTTAGGAAGTGCAGGCGCTGATGAGCAGCGCAGTGCAGCCCCTCTTACAGTCAGTCAGTGATTCTATCGAGGCCATCATCATCACGCTACACCAGGAGGACTTCTCAGGGTCAGTTCTTTAAATACTAAAGTATGTACATACGAAAGAGTATTTGTGCATTAATACTTGTCTTTCTGTGTTGCAGCAAGCTCCCCAGCCCTGATAAGGCTGATGTTGTCTGCTCCCTTTACATGAAGGAGCTGCAGGGCTTCATCTCCAGAGTCATGACCGACTACTTCAGACACTTTGAGTGTACAGACTTCATCTACGAAAGCACAGAGTCAATTGCTCAGAGAGCCATTGAGCTGTTCGTACGGCATGCCAGCTTGTTGCGCCCACTGGCCGAAGGGGGAAAGATGCGTCTGGCAGCTGACTTTGCACAAGTTAGGGCTTATAAAGAATGTTTTCAATTGACTGTTTTCATCCACATCATTTTGAATATTTGTTCTTGTCTTTTTCTAAGATGGAGATGGCTGTGGCTCCGCTATGCAGGAGAGTGTCTGATTTGGGCAAACCTTACCGAGTGCTTCGTTCCTTTAGGTAGGTTGGCTCTTTAAAACTTTTAATTGGACAAACTCTACTATTGGGATTGAGGCAAATGTGACAGAAGAGAGAATCTCCTCAATATGGCCAATCGATCATGTTAAAGAATTCAAAGAGCGGCAAGTGAGCAGGTGACATAAATAAACAACTTACCTTTAAATGGAAGACCTCCTTGAGCCAAAACGTACTCAACGAGGATGGGGGTTCCTCCAACTTGGGTACTAACGTGGTTGTCGGATAAACAAACAATATAAAGCACATTAAGTGAGGTAAACGAGAATGACAATATTCACTGTGCCAATTTTGCGCCAGCTAATGCTAATTATAGCGCACGTCCATCGGTAGTCGTGGTGGGAATTAAACTTAACCAATGAATGAGCACTACACGTTAAATGGCAATGCCAGTCACCTCTTATGAAGGCACAACAGCTCAAAAAGAACCCAACAAAACAAAAACAAAACAAAAAACACATTTGACAGGTCGTAAATCACTACAGTGTCCCTTTCAAATTACTTCACCACCTGCGCGTCGCGCGGGTCCAGCGTGACGCGCGAATATATACTTCACGCATTTACGTTTATCTGGAGAATCGATACAATAGCTTTTATGGCGCCCTCGTGTGGCCAATATTGGTAGCGTGTGAGCAGAAATATGCTGCTGCCAACAACGGCAAAAATGGTCGCGGCAAAGCATGAGAATACTTAAAAGAACCATTGCAGCGCTGTTTTAACCGAGGAATTGGACATCACGGCTATCTTTCAGGCCGCTGCTGTTTCAAACAAGTAACCTGATAGTCAAGAGTCCAGCTGTGGGGGACTTGATTCCTTACAGCACTGTGCTTCACTTCCTCTTCGCCAGGGCCCCGTCTGAGCTTAAGTCACCTTACCAGGCATGTAGAAATAACACACGTTCATTTTTGAGAAATATACACACACAAAAAAAAGAGTGGAGTTGATATACATGTACAACTTGCTTCAGTATATAATTGAAGTTTGCTACTCACAGCGAGCTGAGTGGTCGGTCACCCGTTACTCCCAGTGGATGGATGACCATCCATCAGAGAGAGACCGTCTCACCCTCATCAGGTAAGCGCATCAATAAGAACGGACATGGATTTTTTTTTAATCTTTGTGCTCTTCATTAGGGGCTCTTTGGAGGCGTACGTGCAGTCTGTAAGGGCTCGGCAGGGGAAGGAGTTTGCACCAATCTATCCCATAATGCTCCAGCTCTTGCAGAGAGCCACTTCGTCAGAAGGGAAATGACAACCGAGCGCTGAGAATGGTTCTGATCTCCGGCATTGTAGCTCAACTTCTGATTTTCCAGTTGACACTGATGAAAAATAAAACTTTGGCCGGAATGTAATGGCACCAAATTAAAGGTGAATTATTTTTTGTTATCTCTCAAAGGTCCAGGGCCAGCTCAAGCAATGCCTAAGTCATATCACTACAAATGACACAACAGTGTAAATAACGACGTATTTGAAGGGAGTAGTTTTATTCATAATAGCATTAGTATTCATAACTGTTTTCAGATGGGCCATTTCCACTGGTTAGGAGGTGGCTCTTCAATCAGAGGCTCCCACGGTTTCCACTCGGACATCTTTCTGGACAGAGCCAGCTCACACTCTGCCTGCAGACATGAAAACAGCATCTTCATGCCATGCTTGAGTTTATTTCTAAAAGTCACTTCAAATGGAACCTAAGAAGACTCAAAGAACTCATGTTTTCTTGAGTCAAAACAGTCAAAATCGCATCCCAGCACTGTTACCTGGAAAATGACCTCTTCAATTTGTCCGCAGTTGATCTTCTTTTCCAACTTCTCAACATCAGGCTCCTGTGAACCAAACATTTCATTGTATTGCACAGACCATAAAACATAATCACGTTTTATCATCGGTGATATTCAAATGTTTGAAATGTCACTTTTCAAAGAGTCGATATGGACAGTCTCAAACTTTAACAGTGCAAACCAAATACCTTTTTTTTTTAATATCAAGATGGTACTTACAGTTTTGACATGGCTAAACCGCTCATTGACCAGTTGTTCAGTATACTTCCTGTAGGCAGCGTCTTGTGGCATGCTCTGCACAGATGCCAGGATTTTGGAGTAGAGAATCCTCAGTCGCTGTAGGATTTTCATGAGTGTTTTTAAATTTCGTTTTGACTTGCTTTTTAAATTCATTTGCTGATGCGATGCATGCTGGGACGACTTTCGACTGGATGTCGCCTTCTTACCTCATGTGGATTTTGGGACACCGCCAGGCCAACCAGGCCGGTTGTCTACAAGAGAGCAATGGGGGAACTTTTAAAACAGAGGTCTTGATTTGAATTACAGGAATTTCTACATTTCATTCACGAGTAAGAAAATACAAATAAAAACAGTGACTATTAATAGTGTTAAAATAACAGAATGAGACAAACTATAAAAGTACTATTAAAGCAGTCACTTTCTACGCCCACACTGAAAATAAGTGGATTAAGGTTTACACACATTTTACATGAACACACAAATCGTGCATTACTGTTTGGTACCCGTATAAAATACATGTCGGCACAAATAAGACGGCTATGAAAAATGCAATATTTCCTCAAATCCCAAGTTGTTTTCTAGACAGCAAAAATGGCTTCGGTTATAATTTTAACCATACTCTTGCGGCGAGATAAGTGCCCCGTGCAACACATATTGTCATGAAGTAAATGTGAATATTAATAGAGAAAATTATCGTATGAATAGATACTCGAGGAGAACGGCTCATGAAGAGGTAAACTCCCCGCTAGCTAAAGCTGTCACTTTTTACTGTGCTCATGACATCGATTACAAACCACTCTATTGGACAGCAACGATTAAACAAACTATTGAAAACATGATATTCATTTTTTACATTTTGGTTAATGTCAAACACACGAAATGACCTCCATTTGTACCTTTTTCAGGAGTCCAGCCATCGGACTAACACAGGACAGGACCGCGATTTACGGCCACTGATTATGACGTCACGACATGTCAGGACCCCGCTGTTCGAGTGCGTACGTGGCGGCCATCTTGGTGGAGGCACCATTCCCTGTTTGAGTTTATACCTCAACTGATTCTCCTGAGGTTTCATTTGTTGTCAACGTGAAAACGAGTGTTATTAGTATTGTGGCCTGCAGTCGGCTGCCTGAGGATCACTAAAAACCTTGAGTGCAAACTTTGAATAGGCCTGGGAGTTCACCACTTTTCAATGTTTTCTCCATTTGGGGAATAATTGCTCTCATGGCGACTCGCTGGAATCCTAAAGTCCTCCTTTTCTCCATGACCTTCAAAACGTTCTCCTTTTCAATAGCGATTACGACCAGAATACTGCATTGACACTTGTCAAATTATGGACTAATCAGGAAATGTAGCTCTGTAGCTGTGTACTTGATGTACATATATGATAAGTGCCGATGTTTTTTGTTGTTGTTGTTGTTGTTGTTTTGAAGATGTTGGCAACATAATTTGTGTGTGAATAAGACAAAAACAAAGGATGAAGTCTTGTGAACTTTATATGCCTAAGAAAACACACGTCACACAGGAACAATACAGCAGATAGATCAGTTGATTCGAGGCTCTCTTATTAAAAGGTCACATTTGTGATAAAAAAAAAGAAAAGAGAAAAAGAGTGTACAGCACTAATGACAGTTTAAGGCGATTTGTTTCACGGTGCTGACAATACCTGATAATTGCCTCAAAAATGTCAACTATTTTATAATGTTTGTTAGAAAAGGTACATCTACGGTCCATTAAAAAAAAAAAATGGAGGTAAAAAAATATATTACAAATCTCAAATATTTACAGACTGCTTCTCTCTACAAATGTGTCCAAACTGACTCCTCTGAACCTAGTAACAAAATATCCCTAAATATCTTAGCAGATTAAGCTCCTAACCACAAAAATAAGTCTCTAAACTCTCTAAAAATCTTTGTATGTAGTTCGACTTCAGGACTCGGTGAAATTCCTAGAAGAACATCCTGTGTGAGAGAGGGAGGAGATAAAAAAAAAAAAAAGGGGGATTATTTTAATTCTCCTGGGCTCATTTTCCCCTCACACACACACACACACATACACACCTATAAATGTTGGGATCCAGTAGAACAGCTGTGTCAGTTGGCAGCTTGGACAGATGCACAACTTTGGTCTTCTGGTGCACTCGGTCACTCTCACTCACCCAAACGTCAGGCAGTCTTTAAAAAAAAAACAAAAAAACAATGAACATTGAATGACAATATACAAAGATGTGCACTGAATCACAACAATGGCAGTGCAACTAACTAACTAACTAACTAAATAAAACCTACATGTCCTCAGGTGTCCAGTGCAAAAGGACTTTAACTTTGCCAGATTCTTCTTTCCTCCTTGCTATTACCTGAAAACACAAAGATACGCTCTACATTTTTGGCAAGAGAACACTAGTGCATTTTTTTGGTTTGTTTATTTTTCCACTGTGTGTGTGTGTGTGTGTGTGTACCGTGCTGTGGAACACAACACTGTGTCCGTTTCCAAGGCTCTCGATGTGTGTGGCCAAGTTGAGGCATATGGCTCGATGGCGGATGGCATCCATGGTCTGAGCGTCAAAAAAATCATGAGGGCGGGCTGAATAAGAAAAGATGTTTCTTTTTTTAAATGGTAAAAAATTTAAAGACAATGATTCTTCTACTTGTGACGACAGAGATTGGAATTACAGATGAACGTGATCATCGATGATTCACCCCCGTGCATGCGTATGTGTACGTACGGAGCGAGCGTCGATGCTTGTTCTTGAGCTTCCTCCTCTTGTTGAGGCCGGCCTTTGACGGAGATTCCTCCTTCATTTTGCCTTGATTGGAAACTTTGGACGAACTCTGGGAGCTGAAATGAGTGGGCACGTGGCGCGCCAGCCCACCCTGCGAGGCAAACGTGGCATTGCAGCCGCCGACCACGCACTGCACCCACAGACGGGACACACATTACGGAGCGGCGGACAAAAATGTGCGGCGGTGAGGTGACCGTTTGTGAGCGCGGCGCGTCACCTTGAAAGGTTTGTCGCCGCTGTGACTCAACATGTGTCTCTGCAGCCAGCTCTGACTGGTGGACGGCGTGTTGTAAACTTTACAGCCCTTCCACAGACACACAAATACCTGCGGGGGGAGCAAAACAAGCACACGCGCACCCAAAGTGTACATTCCTGAGTCGCATTTCGAAAAAGTGTCTTTGAACCTGCAAAGTTAAACACGATATGATCAAAGATGAGGAATGACTTTCAAGTCGTTGAACAACTTTGCAAATTGGAAATAATGTCAAGTCAATTCGGAAAACCTTAGGGAACGAAAGCGGCCATTTCACGTTCATCTGTCACACTACAAAAATAAAATAAAACACTTACTCCTCCTCTCTGTCCATCCACGTGCGTGGCTCGGATGTGATCGGCCAGATCGGGGCTGGAGGAAAAATGTACCTGGCAGTGATCCCAACAGCACGTGTAGCTCAACGACTTGCCGTTCACCGGCATTGGGCCGTTGCCCGCAACCATAGTCCCGCCGTGACTGTTAAACATCGCTGGTGTGGAGCGGCCACTTGACGCGATGCTCTCCATGTCCATTAGAGTGCTGCTGATACTAAAACGACAAAGAGAAAAAAAATATTACAGTACGGTACTACAATATCGCGACACTTTGAGCGGCCCCTTGATTAATTCTCTGAAAGCCCCAGCACACATTGGGCTGTTTTACTGCCGCTTCTCCTCTCTCGCCCCCTGCTCTCAGATGGCATCTATGAGGCCTCTCCTTTCACAACAGCACTTCGAAACAGTAATCAATGTCTCTGTTGCATCTCAGATGGATTATTATAATGCACTTAAAAACGTGGAATGAGCACTTTTTTTTGTATGCAGCTCTGGTTGAAAGTGCTCTGCAAATTATGTTGAGAAGTAAACAATAGCGCCACATCTGGTTGTGACCAATGAATGCACTCCAATTTGCTCAGTCGCTTCAAGGCATGAGGCAGGATGGCAGACACACACATTTCATTTGAAACTTGCATCTGGTTTGCGTTGAGCGTGACGTTGTTTGCGCAAGAATGGTTGAGAAAAGTGACGACTTTTCGGTTGTAACCTTCATGTTTTCGGCGAACCTGTTCTCACTAGCAAGATTTGGAGTACCAGTGACCGAGTGGCCATGCTTCTTGAGTTACTACTTTCCCAGACCTGTCCTCTGAATCCATCCGACTGAGCGGCTCCCCGTCGGACGAGGTCACTTCCACGCTGGCCCGTCTTTTCACGCCGTGCTCGTGTTTCTCCGCGGCCTTTGTGGGCTCCGCTGGCAGCGAGGGAGAGCCGTCGACTCCTTCCCTTTGTTCTGCTTTCAGCACTCGGGAGCCCTCTTGGGCGGACTCGGTGCTACTCGCAAGACTCCCCTGTGCGGGACTCTTGGCCGGCTCGGGGAGTTTGCCGTAGTCCCCCTCGTCTTTTCCATGTAACGAGTTGTGGTCGTTTTGCGCTCCAGCACCTCGGTCGCCACTATCGTCAATTCCTAGCCCGATGTCGTTCTTGTTATCCGGTTCCTGTTTGGAGTCCGACACGGCCTGTCTCTCGAAGCCGGTACGGACGGTTTCTCCGTTGTCATTGTGCTCCAACGTTGACCGAGAGTCTTGTTCGGCTCCATCGGCTGTTATCTGAGCCATATTCACCCCCCACTGTTATTTATTTTAGGTTATTCCCGTTTAAAAAAACAAAACAAAAAAAAGTTGCTTCCCTGATGCTTCTCTTCGCCCTGTCTGCAATTCAAGCGTTGAACACAGCAGGCGTTTTTGGTGACGTCACGACTGCTCACGGCCAAAGATCGCTTAACTGTGCTTTTTAATCACTCGGTAATTTAAAATTATTTCCCTTTGAACTTTCAAAATAGCATCTTGTACACTATATGAACTAAAAAATAAGTTTAGC
Source organism: Hippocampus abdominalis (assembly GCA_018466805.1). NCBI lineage: Eukaryota > Metazoa > Chordata > Actinopteri > Syngnathiformes > Syngnathidae > Hippocampus > Hippocampus abdominalis. The sequence goes on along the minus strand of CM031704.1, from coordinate 17,787,005 downwards.
GGTACCATGTATCAAACAAAAAAACGTTTTTATCGCCGTTCTAGCGATACAAATTCAGCCTCACCGCTTTAGTTGGTAAGAGTAGCTCATTTTAACTCATGTCGACGATCTTTGGCATTGTGGTGGAACTCCTCCACGTGTTCCAACAAACAGAAAATGAAGAAACTCGCATCCTGCAAGGTGCACGCAAACTTTGTCGTGGATTCACAAACATTTTAAATGATTTCACATTTTAAAGAATCCAAAAAGAAAGAAATGCAGATTTCATTACACCGGTCAAGACATTTTTTACGTACAAAACGACATGCAACAAAACTTTTCGAAATGACTTTTTTTGGGTGCTCAAAGACGAGGCGACAAAAAAAAACCAATCAAGTTTGTATGAACATGAACATTTATTACACAATATAAAACACATGGGGTATGAACTTTAGCTTTTTGCATATAGGACCTAATAACATTAATAACAATCTCTCTAATATATTTGCTCTTTCTTTTGAATGTGTACATAAATTATTTTTTGTCATATATACAGATTTTTACATCGCTTTCATTTCTTTTGTGTTCTCAAGTCCCACTTATTGCTTCTGAGATGTGCTATTCTCTGATTCTCCACCAGCTCGAACAGACACATTCACCATTTCCTTTTTCTTTTCTTTTTTTTTTTTCCACCCTCCCCTTCCAAATGTGACTGGAAACGACCCTGTCGAATCAATCCAGATCAATGAAAATTATAGTAAATTCAAACAGAACCCAGTAGTGGTCACTTTGGATTTGAAATAAAGCACTGGATGTGTTGTCGTGTGATGCCATTCACTAGAAGACTTCAAATGCTCCACTATATACAGCTGTACACTTCAACATCATCAACTACACCCCCCCCCTCCCGCCCCCACCCACCCCGCAAGCCTGTATAGTCAATTATATAATTATATTAGATTTTAGGTTTAATACTAATATTAACAAATATGTACGGCATATCAAAATTTTAACTGTAGTTCGAAAACAAAGTCTAATTTCTATTCTTAATTACATTCGAGTCACAAAATTCGTTTTGAGTTGTCAAACGAGGGCTTCAAGTTCACGCCGTCGGCAAAAGCGACACAATTTCCCACCTTTTCCCTTCAGAGAAGTTGCGGCCTTTCCGGGACAGAGATCTGAAGTTTAACACTGGGGAATGTACTTCTCGTGCCCTGTTGTGGTAAAAGTCACGCCACCGTCAGATAAGGACTTTATGTGTCTGGCGCTGACCTCGTCAGGCATCGAATGACCTGCCTGCGGAATTGGTGTCACTTTGTGAAAAGCGCACAGTTGTGGCAATCTCCAGCTTTGGCTGAATTTCAGTGTGTCCCTTCTGGCTCTGATGTAGCAATTACACGGGATCTCTGTGTAAAAGCCCACAAACAAAAATGTTTTTGGTCCAGGGTTACGGTCAGTTTAATGTGATGTTTGCAAATTGACTGTCAACCTAATACTTCTTCAGTCAAACAGTTTTGTTGTTGTTGTTGTTGTTGTTGTTGTTGTTCTGTTACGCTTCTTTACACCAAAACACTTGCATTATTACTTTCTAGTTCACAGTCTTAAGACAAAATGTCAGATGTCAGGCTTCTGCCATGGCAACTTTTCTTTGAGCAGCATGGAAAAAAGGATAAGGGGATAACGTAGCGCTAATATATATAATATGTATATATATATATATATTTTTTTAGTTTTTTTTTTTTATTGTAGAAAACCTTTGGGATCAGGACATGTACACCTAACGTCTCTGCCTCGGCAACTCTGCTTGCGGTCCTGTTTTCAGTCTCCTTTGTCGTGTCACAGTCGTCGTGTGGTAAATGCAGGAAGCCGGGTAGCATGCTCGTTGCAACTTGCTACATTTGGGGGCGGGGGGGCTCGATGGCTACGTCGTCGCCGACGTCCAGCTTCGATGCTCACGTGTCGTTGCTCACCAGGGTGAATATTTGTGCTGGAAGGCCAAGAACAATGAAGGGAGTTAATTATGCAAAGAGGCAACCTGTTTTGTGAGAGTTTACAAAATGAACTTGGGCATTGTTGTCGTTTGTTTACGGCTAAATTGCTTCATTTTCAGATTTTTTATTTGTTTATTTTTGCTAGATTTTCACACGAAACTTGATTTGCATTAGGCATTAGACGATTAAGATTTTGTCGCCGATGGCGCAGTACTTACAACCCAATAAGTTGTTGTTGTTGTTGTTTTTCTTGTCATTTGCTGGGAGTTGGCTGTAGGATTCTAAGTGGTTCTCCAGGCTGCCCTCTTGGGCATTTTGTTGGAGCACATCGACCTCACCTTCTTTTGGCTCAGGGCTTGGCGTCTCTGGATCAGGACTCTGGAAGCTGGTCATTTAAAAGTGAAGGCAATTTGCAATGAGCTAGAGACAGGATGTCGACGCGGTGTGCGGAGCAGACCGCCGAGTCGTTCAACATTATGGGGGACGACAATCCCCAAATTATGCCGTCGATATTCAGTGGAAGGTACGCACCTGTTTCAGAGGTGATATTTGTTGGCGAGCTGCTCATATCGTCTCTGCTTTTGTCCTCCTCAAAGGAGTGGAGGTTACTATCTCCACGTGCTGGGTCTCAGCGCGCTGGTCCAAAATGACTGCCGTCTGCCTCTCACACAGCTGGGGGGGGGGGGGAGCAACACAAAAAGGTGGGATGGAAATTTTCACTCATCTTGTTGGGACTTCTCATTCGCTCTCACTGTGAAATGTCCGTGGTTTTGGCCGCCTACCTCATCTCCTGTGTCGTTGGTCTCAGTTTGCAATAAGTGTCCACTCTGCGGGGGCATTTCCCTGTCGCGCCACGCGTCTTCACACACCTCCTTTTGATTAAAACAAAACCATGATCAGACCAATGGAAGACAGCAAGCACAAGAGCAAAATACTTGATCTCAACAGTTCAGGGTGCGAATCGTTCCAATACCGGCGGCATGACAAAGGGCTCATCCTTGCTAAATGAATGCGAGCGGGAGAGGGCTTCTCTCCTCTTCTCTCGTTGCGACGACGCCTCTTGGTGTCTCCGCATCCTCTCCATCTGCTCCTCCACACTCATTCGGGGTCGGCCCACCTCTCTCTCGACGTAGCCAAATTGGTCACCGAGTGCGCTTCTGGGACGATCCTGCAAAGGCCCAAACGCAGACTTGCGGTATTGAATCAGATCCTGGAGATGTTGTATTGTGACGAGCAAAACGTACCGATCTGGATTCGGGCTTTTTGGTTTTCCTCAGGGTGACGTAGGAGGCAATCGTCGTGGACTCCGGAGGGCTCATGGGAGATTTGCTCCTTGGGGGAACAATGCCCACTGGGTAGAGCGGTACGGCTGCGTTAAACAATCGTCATATGAATTAGAAGTTTCATATAAGTATAAAAACGTCTCGGCGAGTATTTCACTACCTTTGGTGGCAGTATCAATATTCTCAGCGGTCATGTCATTCTTGTCCTTGTCCTCACCGTTGACTTCGTCCAGTTCCTCTTTGACGGTGGTCAGCTCGGGTTCGCTCTTGTACAACCGATAGTCCGGACCTTGCTGTGGCGGGTGGAGGGGTTAAGAAACATAACACACAAAGTGAGACGGCCGTCACACGCAGCACTAAAAGAAAGAAATGTAACGGCATGCCAACAGAGCGGACTGACTGAAAATATGCACACAAAAAAATAAAATAAAATCTGTTCACTTGAAATGCCTCGTAACGTTCAACTCAGGGTCTCAAATGAAGTGGGGATGTGAAAAGACGTGACTGAATGCCAAAAAGACAGAAACAACACCGATTCGTCCGCAGGTGACTGACAACGATGAAACCAAACATGTTGATAGGATGGAGCAAGCTGCGGGCGTTTTCCGTTGCGCTTACGCTGTGCGCGCCATTCCGCGAGCCGGCCTTGCGGTCCTCGGGACGTTGTGTGTAAGGAGGCAGGCGGCTGCTGGAGTTTGGATGGTGGGAGGGCATGTGGGGGGGGTGCTCGGAGGAATAGTAGTACTGTGGAAGAGGTGGACGGGGGGGAACGCCCGTTCCCGTCTTGAGAGGACTGAGTGGCAACAATGTCGCTGCCTGTTAAGAGTTAACACAGCTGGTCTCATGCCAAGAAACGACATAATGCCACTTTGGCTGACCGACTGACATGCAAGAATGGGGGGTGAGGGGGAGGGGGGGGGGCAGTGTCGCTGTTAATACTTGTCGTTTCTGACAGTAAAATAAATCAATAAAAATGTAAAAAATCTTAGCGGCGTCCATAGATCAACGAAAAATCTTCCAGGGTTATAAGAGGCCGCCGTAAAACCAGATGAATCACACGGCATATACAGTATTCCAAATAAATGTTCCCTTTCGCACCAGTCAGCAAATGTCATTTTTTGGTCTTTTTTTTTTTTTTTGCAACATGGGAGAAAGCTAAAGTACACAGAGATGTTCCGATAGAGATTCAAACCCAATCTCCAGACTGCAAAGCGGCTGTGCTCACCCGCCATACATCGTGTTGTCTCACAAATAAACTTTATTCTAATACAGTGAAACTCCTCTACAACGAAATCATGTTTGCAGCAAGACATTTTTCACAACAGGGGGTTTTTCACTGTAGCAAATTTGAAACAGGAAAGTGGGAATGGTGTTAATGCATGAAGATTTTTTTCACACTAGGGGGTATTTTCACCCATGTAGATTTCGTTGTAGAGGAGTTTCACTTTATTAATAAAGTTTTTTAAAAAAGGGTTAGATGGAGAAGCTTACCTCATCCTTTTGTTGGCTGGAGAGCGGCTTGGAATCCGTACAACCTGCGAAGAAAAAAAAAAATCCTTTTGTATGACTCAGTGTTGTTAGCTCAAGTGTGAAAAGAACCGCATGTGTGTGCGTGTTTTTTTTTTTTTTTTTAATTGCGTTACTCTGTAATTGTCACAGCACCAGAATAAAACAGGCGATTAACTCATACTCACCGTCGATGCTGCGCTGCGGCTTATTTTTACTCAGTGCCTCCATCACATCCTGAATCCGCCACAGTTCCTTCTGGATCTCAATGTGCCGCTGACTGGGAGGCTCGGTCTGAAGACACGCGCACACACACTCGTGTAAATGACTGGCAACAACTGACTGGGTGTGTGTGTCGGTGTGTGTGTGTGTCACCTGTGGGCTGCCCAAGGCTTCCAGCTGCTCCAGTAGGTTGGACTTTGCCAGAGTCACGTCTCCCTCCAACCTGTCATACTCCCGCCATGAGCGCTCCAGCTCCTGAAACCAAACTGCTGCGTGAGACCTACAGTCTCTCAATTCAACTTCTGACTTGAGTACGTCACGAGGGCCGCTCACCGTATTGACTCTGGAAAGTTCTCTGCAGGTGCTAAGCAAGCCATTTTGGAGCACGTCCCTCTGCTGGACCAAATTTTGCGTGGCGGTGGTGCTGGGATCACTCTGGTCGCTTAGCTCCTGACTGGCAGAGAGCAGCGCTGTCTCCAGAGTGTGCTGGGAATGGACAATACACATTGCGAGACATAGTTTGCCTGAAACATCAAACCCTGCGGGCCCCCCCAAACAAAGAACACACTTTACCTTCTCTCGGTGAAGTTGCTGTAGTTTCTCCTCTTGCATCCTCACTAACTTGTCCTGCTCACAAAATCTGCTCAACTTGGTCTGGCACAGCAAATCATGGCACGTTAACAAAAGTTGCTAATTGTAATATGCTGCCTGCCGCTCACACGAAATACTGTTTGCCTTACATCAATGTCATCGCTGGGTTGGATGATAGAGGAGTCTTTGTACTCCTCTGGGGTGATCTGGGAGGAAAAAAAAACAAACATGAAAGAATAACATGAAAGCTTGGATGAATTTCAATCATTCGGGAGAAGAAACAAAAAATCCATTCACGTGATGAAAGGCAGATCGTTTTAACAAGGCGAAAAGTGTGATTTTTCCTGCTAAGGAAACACCCTACATACCAGATTAGAAAAATCACCCTTTTGCAAATGATGTTTCAATGTGTCAAGCGGATTGATCGTTGGTTCAAAAAGGGCTAAACCGTTTCAGCAGACCATTCAAATCGGAAACTGATGAAAGAAATGATGCGTGACGGTTTCAAACCATAAGAGTCCTGATTGGAAGACACAACGTACACCATGGACAGCATTGAGGACACGGATGGGGGGAAATGGGAAATCCATGACTGTGTAGCATTGAACCACAAGCCATGTTCAACTCAACAGCAAGCAGCCGGTGAAATAACTTAAAACCCACGTCAACAAAAATTATAAATCATGACGCTGCCCCCTTGTGGACGTGACCAACTGACTGGCGACATCCAAAATGGAGAAACGGGTGGCGCATACTGAAGGGAGGACATGGATACAACATCATGTCGGATACAGAGGCAAAAGTCCGGCTTGAGTCAACCGTCTGAGAAAAGGAGGGCGGCGATTTTGCAAACTTACTGCACGTACGCAACTGACACGGATGCCGAATCCCAATTTGACTGACTGTACAGTGACTCAAGCCAGAACCTGCCTGAAATCTTACTTGCTGGTAGAGTTGCGGCCGTGGCGCCGAGTTCTCGATCATAGTGTGAATCATGAAGATAAGCGGCTCGTTCTCCTTTTTCTAGCAGAGTGTTATGGAGGGGAATAAAAAAAACAAAAAACAAAAACAGGACACGGGGCTGTCACCTTTGTTTCAAGCTGCTAAAGTACTTTCAAAGCACGTCCGTGGAAGTTTTTGTCCAAAGTGGCATTTCAGAAGATAAAGAAGATGCACTGCGATACATCGTCATGAAAATCTGGACAAGCTACCAGAGGCCCAGTCTGTGACAACATCCTTGTCATGATGCCCACCACCAGGAGTGTCAAACATACGGGTTCGACTAAATTTGACAATGCTAATATACATAATAGTGACCCTCGGTGATTGCCGAAAGGTCGTGTGTACGAGCCCGGAATGGGGCATAGCCTCGGAAGCTGAAGAAAGAGAGAGAGAGTGAGAAATCGTGAGAGACTCAGGAGACATCGCATCTGGCGCCCAACGTAGAGCTCAGCAATCACACCCGGAGCAAAGTCTGTTAACAGCAGTTCCCAACGTGTTCCCCAGGGCCCGGAAAACTGGTTCCTCTGCTTTTCACGCACTATATACTCCTATTATCATGCGCATAACATGGCCTGAAATTCACTTAGACGACGGACCACATCCTATTTTATTATTATTTCACTCTTAGAAAAGGACTCACACTTAAATAAAAAAAATAAAAAAAACTCAGGATTTGTCTCATCTGTCCAAAGAAACTCCTCGGAGTGTTGAAGTTGGTCGCTATGCATTTGGGTGACTCGCAGTCAAATCAGTTAGTTCGTTACTTCTCTGACCATCATATGCAGACGCATATATCTATATATATTTTTTTGTTGTTTTTTTTTTTAAAGCAGCTCAAACAGAGGAAGGTCAGTTTGTCCTCACCTGGTTTTCCAGGTAAACAAGGTTCCTCTGAAGATGATGAGACAGAACATCAGTCTGCAGTGGCAGCAGGAAAAAGGAGGGAAAAGAAGCAGAAAGCGAGCTCTGTTTGGTAAGATGGGTTCAAGGAGTCGACTGAATTTCTCATTCGGAAAGAAGAAATGAAAAGAGGGTTTTATTAAGCAATAACTTCAAATGCTGTCTCGTTTTTCAAATTTGATAACCGGAAATTATCTGGCTATTTTTAAAAAAAATTATGATTATCGCCATCAAAGGCATTGGATAACCTCACTCGGAATCTTCTCAACCCTGCTCATCGCAATTTTAGATTTGAACGGAGTAATGCTTCCCACAAGGGTTCCACCGCGGCAGAATTCTTTGCGCACGTTCAACTCTTCAACCTGACATCGGGTTCTTCTGTCGACCACTAACCAGTTGAGGCCGGCACGACTGCTGCTTGCAGTTCAACGGTGGGGCTCAACTCCACTTCAACTGCTTCAAGATGAGGTCAATTCACAATTGACAGAATTAATGATGAATCCGTATGCTCCGAAACAAATAGTGGGCTGACAGAACGGGGGATTTGAAAAAAAATGAATAACACACACACACACGAGTGCCACAGTTTGGCACCAACGACTGGCAAGGAAGCCTCAATGTCAGATATTTATATAGTTTTGGCTTTAAGTATCGGTGGCTGGTATCGGCGTCAGAGAACTGTGAATACATGTGGAGATGTGTCAGTGGAAAATGTCCGATCTTCATGGACACATTCACGCGCATATGTACGGATATTCATGCTCAAAACACACATGCACACACATCCCTTCTCCATCCCAAGCGTCAGCCCCCCAAAAAAAAATCACCAACCATAAATCACAGCAAATTATCGCAATGCTTCCAACATGAAACTGATTTTGGAGTGTTGAATTTAAAAAAAATATATAATCATAATTAACCAAATTCAATTTCATTTGGATGAACAGCAAGCCGCCTGAAGACGCATGCATCCGCCGGTATGCAACGTTTGGCCCGCAAAAGCAACGCCTGCACCAAAGACCGCATCCGGGCGCGAGCACACACCCATACATGCGCCACATCCATACGCTCAGTGCTGACCTTGGGGTTGGGCCCCTCTATTCCCAGGGCCATTAGCTGGGATAACGTGTGCTCCCGCAAGCTGTTGAGCTCAGCCTGCTGCCGGCGGAGCTTGATGAGCATCAGTGTCAGCTCCTCAGGCTACGTGAAGCATCACACAGAGGACAAATGAACTGCTACATTGAAAACAAAATAACCGGTCCGGTCAAGTGAGTCATGTCTCACAAACGTAATCATCGTCATCCACGACCTCCACGCGACCTGTCTCAGTTCTCGGTCCTATCTATATTTTTTAATTGCCTATGCAAGTTTTAAGTCACATGTTCAAATATGCCGGATACATTTAAAGTCCCCCAAAGTGGACAAGTCAGGCCCTGTCTGTGAAACGGTGAAAATAGTGCCGTCAGCCAGTAGTGACGAGCGATAGCGGGAAGTCTGATGGCTGCGAAAGCCAAAATGTAAAAAGTTTGGCTTCACTGGAACAGCGTCTGGAAGAAGTAGTCTAAGACTCACCGTTTTGCCTTGCAGCGACTGAGATGTAATGGGCTGAGAAGGAACCCCGGCTGCAACAGGACGGCGATCAAGTGTGCTTCTTAACTGAGGGATGGAAAAAAGGACTCATGTGAATATGCCTCCCCCCCCCCAAAAAAAAACCCTCTGAATGGGAAATCAAGGCAACACAATTTGTCAAACTTGGATATCCTTTACCTTGGCAGGGTGTGTCCTGTGCAGACGATCAAGTGTCCCATCTTCTCTTACGATTGGCGACGAGATTTCGGCGTGGGAGTTGCCGGCGTTGGAAATGCCTTGCTTGCAGGGAGGCGGCAGAGTGTTGTAGAGGGCTAACGTCCCGTGGGATGGCGAGGTGGGGATGGAGTGTACTGCGGCGTGTTCTGATATGTTGCCCATTGTCTTGGTGCTGGGAAGGGTGCCGTAATGACCTTCAAAAAAATCAAAATAATTAAGCAGAGAGTAGGACAATTTTTTAGAACTCTGTGGCAATTTTGAGAGCTGTAACTTGATGGTGATCGTGGCCCCGCTACCTGTCGGTTGAGCCAGACTTTGCCTGGAGGAGGCCTGCCTCTGCTGCCACTCGTAGAGCTGCCACATGGTGTCGTCCCTCATCGACCTCCTCTTCTCCGCTGTGGTGACCGTGCTAGTCGAGGCAGGTCGAAGGGCACGATCGTACGCCGAACCCGCTACGCTGCAGATGCTGTCGGGTCTCATCATGCTGTTCCTAGGCAACGTGCGGTAGCCCTCTGGGTATCGGGGTACAAGCTGGGGGTGGTGGCTGGGCATGTTGCGGGGTAACGTCTGGTAGGATGAAACACTGGGGGTAACAAAGCAAAAATGGAGATCACTGGTCGCCACTGTCGGTGCGATGCGCCTTTTTTTAAAGTGACAAGATGGCTTTGTGTACAGTGAAACTCCTCTACAACAAAATCTACATGGGTGAAAATACCCCCTTAGTGTGAAAAAAATCTTCATGCATTAACACCATTCCCACTTTTCTGTTTCAAATTTGCTACAGTGAAAAACCCCCTGTTGTGAAAAATGTCTTGCTGCAAACATGATTTCGTTGTAGAGGAGTTTCACTGTATCTCAGTTTAACATTGAATTTACAGTCACATTACACCCACACGCTCGTGTACTTATTTCAGGAAGCAGAACAGAGCTTTACTCTTGCATTGCTGACTAAATGGTAGCTAAACGCCATCCTCGACGGAGATGCACTTCAAAAGCGACACAAAAAGCTTTTAGCTCCCTCTGGACAACGAGGCCAGAATGAGGACGAAGGACTGCACAAATAAGAGCGATGAGGCAGAAAAGCTTTCAAGGGCTTGGGGGAGGAGCACACAAGATGAGCAGTCGTACAGGTATGTTTACAAAAACATACTTTCGGGCCTGAATTTCTCCGTTGCTGGAATAATGATAATAATAATAAGAAGAAATTTTTTTTTTCCGCCACTGGGTGGCAGAAGCGTTTCAAGTTGATGAATGGAACATTACATTTTGCTTTTCAAATGAAGAACAAATTAATTGGAATGTGAAAAATGTATTTCCACTGAATCCATGTGAAGACATTTAATGGGAGGAGTCCTCTTACCTTCTGTCCTCTTCCGTCCGAGTTCTGCGAGTCATGTGATCCAACTGCTGGGTGGAATTGGTTCTGGACAACGCTCTATCTGATTCCTGAGCCGGAGTAGCTGAAACCCTTGCCTGTCTTTCGTTTTCGGCCGGCAAGCCGCAGTCGCCCGTGTGGTCTACTGACCCCGAGCCGTTTACCTGTGCGGGTTTTGGCAACGCGAGCGCAGCCTGGCCCTGGCGGGAAGCCGACACGGCTGCTGCGATGGCAGCCGCCTGGGCTGGCTGCAGTTTGATGTTGCTTATTTTGGTGTGAGACGCGTCCGCGCCGGGATCGTGCTGGAAGCGGCGTTTATCCCCGTGACAAAGCGTCGCATACTTTTCCAAATCTCTTAGAGTAGCGTATCGATCCTCTTCTCTGAGCGTGCCGTACTTGCGAACGTCCTTCAAAGTGTGATATTTGTCCACAATTTGCAACGTCCCGTATGTCCCACTCTGCGTCTCCTTTAATGACAGCTGCCTCCTCACTTCCCTTTGAGGGACGTATTTCGGCGCCTCTTTTACGAGGGTGGACGGAACCCCCATTCTTTGCAGGAGAAACGTGTCATCGTCCTTCGATAAAAAGCATTTATCGCCAAGCTCAGCGGGAGCGAGTTTTCCTTCCGTTGTCGTCACTCTGTATTTGTCATCCGCTTTCCGCACGAAGCACTTGTCCGCGTCCTTGTGAATGGAGTACTTTTCGCCGCCCTTGTGCAGGAGATACTTCTCACCGTCCTTTTGCAGCATGTAGCTCACGCAGTCTTGCTTTAGGCAATATCGCCCGCCCTCTTTCTGCAAGGTGTAGTACTCGCGCTCCTTCTCGCCGTGCAGTTTGTCTGCATCTTTCAGCCGTTTCTCGTCACTTCGAGATAAGGAGTGCTGACGCGCCGGCACGCGATTCCGCTCGTTGTTCTGGATCTCTGGTCGGCTGAAGACTCGGTTGTTCAAGACGTTGTTCAACTCCTGTGGTGCCGGCTGATCGACTTTCAACTTGTCCAACCTGTGATTTTTATACAGTTGCTGATGTGAGTTTGTGATTTTGGATTCCGTGATGATGACAAAAATCAATATGACATGGAGACTCACATGTCGATCTGCGGGCATTTCCCCGCCGAGTTTTTGACGGCTCCACTGTGGACAAGGGCGGCGTCTGTCATGACTTTCATCCAGGACTCCATTTCTTTGGCTGCATCGGTGCAGAAATAGTACGTCCTCATATTGGGGTGAGTGGCCTAGCAGGAAGAGAGATTAAGAGAGAGAGCAAAAGAGAAGCGGCACAAAAAAAAATTACTTGTAAAATTCAGACATCTGCTACCATCATACACTGTGTTGACTTTTGCCAAGACTTTTTTTTTTTTACCTTAAAGGCATATTTTCTGCTGATGTGGTCATCCACTGACAGCATGGAGATGTGAAAGCTCGGGAGCAGGATACTACCCAGGATGCTGTCTTCTTTTTCGTCTGCAACACATCATTAACGATAACATTAAAAAAATAATAATAATAAAAATAAGTCTTCAGGCTCTTGCGTCTCCTTACCGCGGTAGTAGTAAAGGCACATGTCCGACAGAACAAACCACCTCTTCTTCCATAGCTTCATGCCTGTACTGTCCTTAGGGGGTCAAAGTTCACAGAAGAAAAAAAAAAATCAATATGCTCTGCTACCTCGTTTCATTCCTTTCTCTACATAGGGCAAGAATAAAGTAAAAATAGCTCACACTGCATTTGATTGCATTCAAGTAGCTGAAAATAAAGGCTCTCCTTTTTAAATTTAAGGCTTTGTGCAATGTGAAGTGTTCTGACCTGTTTGTAAAGCCAGTTGCTTTTGACCACCGGGGCGTTGATGTTTCTCTTGATGGAGTTGGACCTCTTGCCAAAGTTGTGAACTTTTTTGGAAGACCTCGAGGGCTGTTGGAATCGAAAACAAATGCCGAGGCATTTATCAAAACCAAACCAAACGTCAAAAGCTGATCCTTTATGATTTGTGCATTTTGTGCATACACGTGGACTGAGAAGCTCTGAACTCAAGAACATATCGATGACCGGAAGGATACTGACCCGCGTGAACGAAGAGGAGTGAGTCAACGTGGCGGCAGGGCTCCCGGTGAAGTTGCTGTTGTCTGAGCCGCCGGTGTAGTTGGACGCTTCGCTCATGGTGCTCATGGGACGTTCCTTTTTACTGCCGCTATTTTCCTGCTCTGGCTTCGGAGCTGTCCTGCCGCGAGGTGAAGAGGCACAGAAACATTTGACCTCCTACGCCGCATAAAAATAAACAGTCGTACTCGTTCACGGGCGGAAGAATTGCAATGGCGATGAGCGTCACATTTAAAACGGATCCATCATCATCTGGTCTGGAGTCTGATGAAATCTCCCAGACAATGATCGCTTCCCCTCAGTGACTTTTCACCAGCCGGCATGCAAGCGCATCCCGCTTACCATTTAGTGTTCAACTGATTCGTCGTGACAGAAAAGCCAAAGGCCAAACTACTCTTTGTGTAATTATCGGGCTTTATTACCTGGTCTCAGACTCTAGGGGCTTGTCGGGATGGACAAGCTTTCCATATTTCACACTAAAAGGACAGGAGGAAGACAAGATGACAAAATAATAAGCATGCCAAACCAAATGTGATGTAGTCCAAAAAAATAATAATAATAATCATGGCAATGAATGACATAAAACAGCACTCACCCCAAAATGAGTACAAAATTATAAAAAAAAAAAAAAAGACAACTATTGATGTTTCCTACATTAAATTAGCCCATGACGTTTATTTTTCACGTCAGCCAGCAACTTACTGTTCATTCACGACAAAGATACAGTTGTCCTGGGAGGGGGCTCCTGATACGGGGTGCTTACACGTCACCTTTCTCTCATTGTGACTGGAGAAGGAAAAAAAAAAAAAAAAGAACGTTTCAATAAATGTCAATCTCTGCATTTAACAGTTGAAAAACACAAGACCTTGACAAGAGGGCGTGCATCAAAAGAAGATTGCGCTTGTAAAATCCACCGCTTGCAGCCATAAATCCGTCCCTGAAGTAACTTCGGAACACGATGCCACACATACACAGCCACACACACATACACACTCCCAAAACAACAGACATTTTTGTCACTTTAGCATATTAGCATCGCCCAAGTGCTTGGTCGAGTGTTACACACTCACGTCAGAATTGCATGAATGTGCATCGATGTTAAAATTTAAGGGGTGGTACGAGTGGGCATTATCATTGGATATGTAGTGCACACAAATAGGTCAAGAAGGTGACTCGAGATTCGTTGTATTGGTCACACCAATGACATCATCTGCATTGCAAGTGCGATGCCAACAGCTGCTGTCGGGGAAAACAACACCTCGGAATGAACCGGCAGAAACAACAGAGCCCTGATGCACCCGCTTCTCTTCGCGAGCTAAAACCAATACGCCTTGGCAACAGGCTGGGCGAGCATTGCATCGGCACCGATCCAACCGGACGGCATTTTTCACACCATGTATGGATTCGGCCACTGTGCACAAACATGTTGTCTGATAGCATAAAAGGACCAGCAGAATGTTCGACTCACCGGATCAATCGCAGAAGAAGAAGGGGAATGGAGCCAGGAGGATGGCAGCCTTGTCCATGAGCTTCCCTCTGAGTGAAGGCAGCGGTGCCGCTCGTGCAAGTCGCCGCTCAACAGCACTCGCTGCCTTTCTCTCCCCTGCTCGGCTATCCGCTAATGTGCTACGATTCGGATGTGTCAAAGTTGTCCAGTATGATGGGCCGGAAGGAAGCTTCCAAAGCAAGTTTAACAACCGGTACACTTGGACTTTGCTTAGCAGACCATCAAACACTTTATCTTGGTTAAATATGTCATTGTTGTGAAACGATTCGAGGGATATAGGGCTTGATTTACACTCTTTAAAAAAAAAAAAAAATCTATATTGGGTAAAATAGCTAACCCAACACTGGGTCTAAAAGGGCCCGAGTGCATTACGTTGAGGATTTGACCCCCCCTTGACTAAATGGGAGCTTCGTAAAGATTCAGAATGGCAAAAAAAGATGAAGGGGAATTGCAGAGTCGGGTAATCTCCGCATCTATTGAGGAGAAAAAGAGGCGGCGCGCCGTGCTGCGCCCGCCGCCGCCGTCGTCCTGCTTCAGGCTGCAGTTGTCATGGTTACCCATCTGCAGACGCAAATGCGTGTGCCTCAAGCACGCAATTCAACCGGCATTGCCACACACTCACCGTTCGGCTAACCCATATACACACACACAGGCCGATAAACAGTCGATGCTGTACATGTCACGGGTAATCGTTTGATTTTGACAAAAGCCAACTGCAATTCACAACATTTTCCCATTGAAAAATGCTCCTGCTTGCCCACAAATACCCAATGCATTAAAAAAAAAAAAACGCCAATACTTCATGAAAAAAACAAGTTCATATTTACAACCAGCATTACGCTAAACACAACTCTCAGAATTGAGAAAATATGACTCTGGTACTTTAGTGCCCTCTTGTGGCCATTGTCTAACATGACAACGAGACATAAAATGGAAATACAGTACTGGACTAAAGTCCCTCGCGCTCATCTATTCATCCCCAAAATAAATACGGAAGGGGAATCCAAGTCTCTAAATTGCCCGCATGTGACCCATTTATGATAAATATAAGTTGACTGTTTGTTTTTTTTCCATCGCCTGATGGAAGCATTGAGAAAAATAATTCAGCCTGAGTGCAGAGCATGCTGCAGTGAGCAAGGCCAGTTTGTCCTGCTGGAAGGTTAAAAAAAAAAAAAGCTAACCATAAATTCTACATGGATTGAAGACGGAAAAATATTGCTTCATATTTTAAGTCAATCAAAATGGGAACAGTTGCGGTGAATCAACTGCAAAGCCTCAAATCAATTAGACTTCATATTTAAATGGAAGATTTTGCATCAAGGGATCCACAAGACACAACCGGTTTCTCCAAAGAACGACGTCACCAGAAGAAAAGCCGACAGATGGGAAACAAATGGTGATCAAGAGAGGGAGGAGGACACAATGGATGGAATTCGTCTCCGAGCGCGTCTGATGTGTTGACGCCGAGTGTACAGACTTCATTGAAGGCTGCAAATAAAAGAAGACAAGGACGGAAAAAGCCTCCCTTCTCCTGGCCCGGGGTCCCAAGAGATCGTTGCGATCAAAGCCGGATGTGATACAAGCACGCTGCCAGTGCCAGGAACACGGCGAAGCGTTATCTCGCTCCACCCAAAACATCCCCTCTGATTGCAGCAATTAACTTCTACAGCCAAGGAGGGAAAGATGGAGGAGATGAGTGAGAAAAAAAAAAAAAACTCTGCGTCCACTCGCGGAGTTGATCCGCAGTTCACTTGAGGCAATTTGTATTTACCATCGCATTCCATCATCCAAATCATTCCACAACGCGATGTTCGGAGTATACAGGTCGCTGACCCCGAGCAATTTTCGGGGCCTGCGCCAAGAAACGTGCCTGGAGAGAAACCAGGCGAGCGCAGCCGCCGGCGAGCGACTGAAACCGCCGTAAAAGGACTGCGCAGAAACCAAACGCGTCTCATGCCGAGTTCTGGAGCTGAACTCCCAATTATTTCCCCCTCGCGGAGATGGAAGTGCATTCAAAAGACAGATTTAGGATTCTGACAAGTGGTTTAATAATTCAGACACAGCGAGGAGGAGATTCCCTTCTTTGTGTCGAGGAAAGGATTTCCAGCTCAGAAGCCTCGCCGGGGGTGAAATATTAACTTGAAGTGTGACTGATAGCGCCGTTGGGATATGACGCAAATATTCAAAAATCCAGACGAGCAACGGCATAAATGCTCCGGTTGGCAGACTCCTATTTCCCTGGTTGCGCTGTTCACGAAAAAAAAACCCGCTGCGGAAGGCAGGCAATGCTTCCATTTTCAGACACAGCACAAGTAGCCAGGACTAAAGCGCGTTCCCAACGCGCTGAATGTTTACACTGAAAACAGATTAAGATTGCCCTTGTCTTTGTTCTTGTCCTTCCCTGCTCTCCGCGGGGGAACCGCAGCCACACTGACCCACGAGAGGGGAAATTGACTTTTGTCTCTCATCTTAGCAGAGAGAAGGCGTCCCGGCTGCCATCGTGTCGCTTCCGATATATTTCACTCCCGAGTTTGGCGGCAAGCGACATTGTCGGGGATTCAAAACAAAATGGCGCCGCCATCCCAATTACTAAAAAGTAATGATTGGCAACAAATAATGAGCTCGTGATAGCTTCCTGCATGGTCTTGGGGGGGGGGGGGGGGGGTGCATTTCCAAGACACTGGACATAGCTGGGGGCTTCAGCTGCTGGAGGCAGCAATTGCTCGGGGGGACTTGACAAAATGAGGACTGCAGTGGTTCAGACGGCGCGGACGAGGTGCAGAATGCCGTTTCGGGAAACAAGCGCAGCAGGTACCGAGTGAGCTCGCGGTAAGCCGAAGGGCTTTAAAGGGCTTTAAGCTATAAATAAGATGCCGGGAGGATAAATGGTGGTTCATTTCACCCAGATGTGATGAGATCGAATTGGCTTTTCTGATGCTTCTTTTTTTTTCTTCTTCTTCTTCTTAATCAACACGGCACAAAATATGCGGAGCCACGTACGGCGAGTGGCCCGCCTCCTGCGCTGCCGCCTTCCGCCGCGGGGAATGCACAAACCTCTTTGCGTCATTATTACGCTGCAAGAAGGGCCCTGGCACCGCTGTCGGTAGAATAGCATTCCACTGATAAACGAGCAGGCACTGTTGTCATTTTAGGACACCGCTGGCATGACCTCACGAGACTGCGACTATTGAAAAAGAATACATGTTAATGGCGCAGCGCGTTACTCTACTCATGTCCAACAATTTCACAACTCAGTATGCTGTAGTAATATTTTTGGGGAAGATGATCAAGAATATATGCCAGTCAGTCATGTTATATTATAGGTCTAGATGTGTTGCTGCACCGTTTCATCAATTCTAGTCTTGTTAGCCTGTCAAAGGCATTCGGAATTGTGCGTTAGCATTCAGCTAGTTCGTTTTCGGAAATTATGTGGCGCGTTTTAGGTTGAAATTTTCAAATTTAAATTTGAACTGGGAATGACAATACACATCCATCGGTCCATTCGCTGAGCTGAGAGCCGGATTTTAAAAGCTTTCAAAAGCCTGCAAAAGAATTTCTGATGACTCAATTGTCACTGATTCAAGCTTTCGCAAGTACGAATTCATATTGTATAAAAAAAAGCTTCCCTCTCACAGCCTTTCGAAACCTTCCAATGCGCGCTTCGCAAACGGATCTCATCCATCCTGTAGAGCCGCACACTATTTCTTCCCCGTATTCTTGTCGCTGTCGTCCAGGCTCCTTCGAGCCAATAAAGCAGAAATAACATTACGGCGTAAATGGGCACTAGTGGTGGTTAGACACCTATCTGCTGAGCCCAGAGGGAGAGCGGTGGTGCTTTACTGCCGAGCTAACTTCATCTGATTTATGGCTTTGGTCTGCGACGCGGGTGGGGGGGTATCCTCCTTGAACATAATACAATATACGATTGGCTTCACATCATCCGCCGGCAGTGTGCGCGACCAAGTCCTGGCATGGAAAAGAGGAAAAAAAAGTTTTAACCATCATTTTCAAGCTCATCTTCCATCACTAGCTGAACAACACAAGCTCCTCCCCCTACATACAAAGCTGATCAACTTCAAAGTACTTCCTGAAGACTAATTCCTACTTCTATGTGGCATCTTGGACGATTGTAGGAAGACCACCACCCCCCAAAAAAAAGCAAATTGGTGAGTTTTTCGATAAATAGCGGAGGACAAGTTCACCCCCAAAAGAAGAAATTGTGAATAAGCAAATCGCAAACCCCGAAGTGGACCTGTAAGCGGACAAGCCAATTTTGACAGCAACGACCACCACAAAATATATTTTTTTAAAGTTTTGTTTGTGCTTCCATCTGCTGCTTTTAAATCCATCATCATAAACCCAAGTCTAAGCCTCCTATTGATTCCAGAGAAGGATCACCACAAAATCCTATTCATGTTGTCCATTTGTTTGTTTCTGCTAGCAGGCTCACATGTACAAATACACACACACGCGCGCGCACACAATGCCAAACGGATTTGCGGGCATTGAGCTCAACTCTTCCAAAACCAGATTGAAAACGTTAACACACTGCAAACACCAAATCAGCCGCTGGACTGGATCAAGAGAATTTCCGAAACTTGGCGGAGAACTGGAACAGATCCCCTTGATCATTGTAATCCTGGCCAGCCTCAGTAGTAGATTATCTATTCGTTCGGTGAAGTCGGGCGAGGAAAAAAAAGGAAGCTCCCATTTACCCCGCTTGTCGTCTGCTCCCGAGACGAGATGAGAACAAACAGTAAGTTTTGGATTCGGGACAACAACAAAAAAAAAAAAGATCTCAGCCATTACCAATTTGTTTTTTTTGCAAGCTCACCACAAGACCACTGACATCACTCGTGACAGTAATTTCCAGACCGCAAAAACCAAGACTTTTAGGACTTGGCGGCGCCACTTCCATTGTGTTTGCGCTTTCCTTATTTCCACGCTGCTGTATTGCATCTTTTTGGTCATGTCGTTTTCGTGCTTGCGGCCTACGATGTTGACAAGGGCCGCCTTGTCACGGCGGCATGACGCGCCGCGCTAACTTCTGGATGACTCGAGCTGCCTTGGGCGGCCCCCAGCCCAACAGAAATGATTAGCGGCTCGTGAACTGATGAAGAAAGCTGCTCGTAGCTGCGAGAACTCATGTGAATCGCACGACTCGTTGGCCGCCGACGCTTACGTACGTGCAGCGCGGTAATATGCTTCAATTTGGCACGCTGAGCGGGGAGAAGCTTACTCAGCAAACTGGGGCTCTCTTCCCTGATCGGTTCCGAGGGGATTGGCGAGGCGGCGAGTGGACGTCTGCATTTTTGACATCCCTTCGAACATGCGCTCTTAGTGCGACTATCATAACAAAAATAATCATCTTTTGACAAAATCTGGCAGGTGTTACATTCTAAGAATGAGCCAAATCCACAAAGTAAGCTTGTGTATGAAATTCACCGTCCAGATCAAGCTGTCCCGCCTTGCCTGGAAACACACAGATGGACACGTTCCACAAGAAAATCTGCAAACATTTTAGTCCTTCTCCTGGCACACCTCACAAATGAAATGTACCCCGCGGGCATGGGGGGGGGGGGGCGGGCAGGGGGGCCCCGTGCGTTGCTTTAATGAGTTGTTGATTCGCTGATCTGTACATAGTGTGCCGGAATCAGCTGCCGCTGCTTGTGCAGTGGAAGCGCCGCCATTGTTTCTCTGACACGGGGGACAAAGAGACTACATTAGTGTTACTCTGTTTATTTTCCGAGACTCGCAAAGTATTCGGTAGCTGCCACACACCCACGCACATTTTTCGGTCCTCGCCAAACGATGTGTCAGTTCAACCCGTTTTCGGCCACCGTGTCGGTTTTCGCCCGTACGCCAATTCGAATGTGGCAAAACTGACACCTCGCACCGTGTGCAAAAAACGGGCCGGATGGGTTGCCCCCAGCTTGTCGCGGAAGGCCAAAAGAAACATCCAACTCCTCTTCCTGTTTCCCGTCACCTCACCCTTGGACTCACTCGTCTCATCACAAATCACACCCGAGACACCTTCACTGCCTCGCAGACGTTGGGAATTTACAACCCTCGCGAACATCTTGCTCACAAGGTTGGTATCAGGGTCATTACAATCCATTTTTGGAAAGCGTTCCCTCCCCCCTTGAGATTTTTATGTTGTTTTGCCACAACCCTGTTACGTGCCCGTTGCTTGAAGAGCCACGCGACATCGGTTCGCTACCATTTTTCCGGCGTACAAGAACTGCGGCGCATTAAAACCACTCTTGCAGGCGCTTGAGGTCGAGAGAAATAATTTAGCCGCGCAGAGCTTCAAACAAGTAGCAAGCGCTTAAAAAAAAAAAATCTTGGCGGTCAAAACAGTTTGCCGCGAACGACCTTGGGAAAGGCACGATGCACTAAGTCAACAAGAAACCGAATGCTTAAAGTATCCTCGCGGCGAGTTATCACGACTTTCCAGATTGGCGCAGCCTCGGGCACGTTCGGGATTTGACAAATCAAACACAAACTTTTGGATTCGACGGGAATTTACTGTGTCGCGACGACGTCTGCTGAATGCGCCAACAAAATAAGAAAATCATTTGAATACCACTCGGTGCGCTCAGCCTCAGCCCAAGGCCAAACAATCCTAAACAAGCCCCATCCGACGCATTCTGTTCAAAGTTTCAGGGCACAGAAAAATAAATAAAAATGCATTCAAGCACGTTTCTCTTTCCCCACAGCAGGCGACACCAAACGTTCCACGGTGCCCTTATCTTTGACACGCCGATAACGCCGAGGCGCTCGAACGCCTTGAGTCGCGTCATGTTTCTTTTCCACAAAAGTGTCCGATTGACGTCTGGAGAATACGGCTGCGTTCAAATTGTACAACCAAGACTTTGCTTATCACCAAAGCACTTCAAGCTGACGCCTGAATGCGAAACAAGTCGCAGTGGTGCCAGTCTTGCCCAAACTTAACGGCAAAACTCTCAAGAGCAAAAACAGATCACACAGATTTGCTCAGATGGACATTTTGCTCGACAGGTTCTATTCCCACACGAGCATTTGCAGCCTATCACATACTGGAAGTGATGTCACCTTTTTTAATTTTTTTTTTTGGGTTACATGCTGCATATTGTATTTACCTGTCCGTGTGCACGCATGCCTTTGTGCAGTCAACGTGCATTCATACATGCCGACGAGCAGCGGTTTTGTGCTATTTTTAGAGCAACTATATTCGCTCACCATATGTGTCAGCTGCTGTTCTCAAAATGGCCACAGATCACACGCGGCAAAGCTAGCCAGGAAAGTCCGCGACAAATGAACCATTCCCGAAAGAGAGAGAGAGAGAGGTAATTTTGCTGTCAAACAGGTCCAATAAATATACATGTAAATTCTCATGGAACACTCGAACGAGGCCAGTAAGGAAGCACGCAGACGTTTGCGCAAACACGGCACACCAACAAGTAGAGCCTGTTCAGCTCAACCGAAGATCTGACTCACACTCACTTGACAAACACGGGTCTAACTGACAGTGCAGACGACTCACCCGATTGGACAAGAAGTGGATTTCCAAAACTAGCCGAAAACACTTTTAATGGGTGGTTTATCAAAAAATGGTGTCCTGTCACCTGAGGCTCAAGTCGGCACACGTCTGAGCAAAAGGAATTTTGATCCATTGCTGTCGCCGTATACGTGACGTCTTCTGCGCCGTCCACTGATTTGTTTTTTTCGTTCGTTGATGTGCATTTTGTGTTTTTTGGTCGTCCGAAATTTCTCAATATCATCAATGAACATCGAGCTGCATGGAGATCGTCTTATGGCCTTTATTGGAAACAACTCGCTTTCTCTTTTTAGCGTGGTCCACACAATGACATTGACGACGACAAACTGTCAATCTTTTCGATGATCATTTTTGTCCAGGCAAACGGGGGCTTCCACTTGTATGAAACTTTTCTACCTACATGGTAGTCAAAAGCACTTTAACGCCGCCTCCTCGTGACTTTGCAGTACGATCGAACGACACGACCCAGTCAAAAAAAAAAAAATCTACTCCACATTAGCAGTTCCCCGCTTCCATAAACAACAGCATCTACAGACCGAGAAATGCAAAATTACTATGTTTTTTTTTCCCAGATGGGAAAACGTTAGCATCTATTTGCCTTAAGTTTGGTACACTGGCTATGGATGGAAGATGTATTGAGGAACTACGGTCCATATTTTTTTTTATGTACGTATCAAGAGACAGCCTTCAAGATCAGCAGACAAAGAGAAGACCGTGTTCAGTCACAGCGACTGTCGTGTTACAAGGGAGACAAACAGTCGTGTATTCCGCCAGCAGGGCAGCGAGGGAGCTTGGTGGGCGGCAAAGACAGGAGGGAAATCTCTGCCTTGCCTACTCAACAAAGCAGCTCCTCGCCGCCTGAAGATGGCCACTGCAACGAGCGGCCGATACGTATCTGCCTCACTCATCATTCTTGGGAATCCCAACTTACTTGATGAAGCAGCGGGCGCCCTCAAATGTGTAGCCTTCCTCCCATCCTGTTGGTAAATCTGTAAAGGGCAGCAAGGGGGAGATACGGCAGACGAGCGTTACAGCTGTGCAGGGAGATGTCATCTCACACACACATACATACATACCGACACACACTCGCATGTGATGCAGCGTCTGGGCGATAAAGAGCTCATTTGGCGTGCATGCGTTTCCACAATTCGGCACCCACCATCCAGATTCCTCCATCGTTTTTTTTTTTTTTCCGGCCATGCATAATATCCAGCTGTTTGCCTCATTACCCTACAGATGTGCGTTTGACTTTGCCACAAAGCCTGCGTTACCCGCTTCACGGCGTTGGACGCTTCGGAGGCGAAAATGCATTTTCCAAGTGCCACTGCGGGGGAATTCGCTACATCAGCGCACGCCTACGTGACGGAACTTTTAAAAAGTGTGTCGCAAAGTGGCCAGGTGGATGAAGGGGGGGGGGGGGGGACGCCGTGCGCGAGGGGGCTAGAAGAAGAGGCTTGTTGCTTTGCTGCAGAGGTATTCACTCAACTTCTCCTCTTCGCTAGCAGCCATCACGAGCTCGTGTTTTATCGGGGGACAGTGGGAAAACAATGACTTACCCGGAGTTTTTCTGTGCCCGGTTATTACAGCCTCTCCGGTAGCGGGCTGCAACCAGGTTGTACTCTTGGCTTCTTCGCTGTTAACAGAAGAAAACGGAGGGGAAAGGGTGATGAGAGCGCCGGGGGGAAAAAACCCCGAGACGACTGAATTAACCAGGAGCATCTATAAATCCTCGTATCCACACGATATTTACTTGATGAAGAATATACGTCCATCCTGGGTGACACCGTAACACCAAGAAGGCGGAAGACAGGAGAGCCAGTCCGGTTTAGGATCCGCCGCCATGTCTAGCCGAAAAGCTTCCCGAGCTGCGGGTGACTTCACACTCAAACAGGGGCTGGGGTGCGCGCGTCCGCGTCAAACCAACAGGCGGGAACGCGCCTTGGAAGACACAGGCAGCAGCAAACGATTTCTGCCAAATGTCAGGAGGCGGGCCCTCTTTTCTTCACAATTACGTAAGACTTAAGTTGTGCTTGGAGAGTTTGGGCCTTTAAATAAATAACGAGTCTCCGAAAGTATGCGCGTCAATTAAAGAGAGCGCCCTGGCAGTTGACAACCGTGCGGCGCATACAAATGAAATCATTAAGAGAGCAAACAAATTAAAACACTACAATC
The DNA here is from genome assembly GCA_018466805.1 of Hippocampus abdominalis. Classification (NCBI taxonomy): domain Eukaryota; kingdom Metazoa; phylum Chordata; class Actinopteri; order Syngnathiformes; family Syngnathidae; genus Hippocampus; species Hippocampus abdominalis. The sequence goes on along the minus strand of CM031704.1, from coordinate 17,763,035 downwards.
ATAGCCTTTGTGTCAAGGTCGTTTTTGAAACAAACATAACTCCTGAGAAACAGACTCCAGTCCGAGAGCATTGTGTTATTTGGGGCTGGTTATAATTGTTACTCTTCACTCACCAGCTTGTATTAAATAAATGGCCACAAGTATTGTATTTATGTGTTGTGTTAGCGCTCTGTACAGCATCCCCCACCCCTGGTAAAAGGGAAAGTCAAGTGAAGATTTTTCTTGACAATAATAATATGAGACCCCACCAGCCTAAACACAGTATATTGATGAATATTGTGTTTGTGGAATAAGAATTAAGAAGCAAAATCCACCTGTTCCTATCCATCACCTTCGGCGGCCATTTTGTCTCTTGCTGTCGCCTGAAAATGACATCACAGTTACTCAGGGGCTCCATGTAATGACCAATCACGTTTGGTCATGTGACATTGGCAAACTGATACTAAAACACATAGCGCAGCATTTTCAAGAAATAAAAAAAAAAGATAGCTAACAAACCCGCTCTAAAACTAACTCAATTCAAAACAAGTTATAATTAAATTAAAACTAACGATAAGAAAAAAAATCCCAAAACTACTGTATTTTAAGCTTGCTGTTCACATCATGGCCTGATTTCAGCCCACCTCAGTCAGTCCAGTTTAAAGCATATCTCCAGCTGGTAGCAGACCTAACTAATCCTCAAGACCCTCTTTCAGCCCTAATGCAGTCTAATAACAGAGCTAATGCTCAGTAATGAGTGGCTCATTTTGAAAGAACTGTCTGTCAGAGGATGGATGACATATTGTAGAGCCTTTCCTTTCCTCCTCTGTTGATCTCCGATCAGAGCAGTGTGTTCAGAATCTGTTCAAAATGGTTCCTGTTCTTATACTATCTCGAGCTGCTCCCACGCACAGCGAGGGCAACATCACGTAACCCATGCAACAATGTCCGACTCCACAGCAGAGCTGGAGTGACCATCTGGCATACGAGGCAGATGCCCAGCATCTTTTGGGGCCGACGCGGTGCTATTTAATTATGATTTTCCTCCATTTTACCCCAAGAGACTGGCCCACGATGTTAAGGGAGCAGACCTTTAAACGGCAAACTGAATGACATTTGATTCTTGCAGTTGATGTCAATTCTATGCAAAGATTTCACACCGTGGCAACCAAACGACATGGCATAGAAGTCGCTGTTTATCAAACCATCCAGAGTCATGATTTCATGAAATAATGTGCACACATAAGCCCACTTGCATATGGCTGGAAAAGCCTTCAGCACCCAAACAGACCATCCCCCCCCAAGCCCTCAATTCCTCCCTGCTAGACAAAGCACACAGACGTTGTTAACTCTATCCCCAAGGTCTGGAATTGCTTACAAACTGGAGACACTCACAGGCACACCCTTATCCAACCCCCCTACTCACACTGTGGGGTCAAATAGTAAGAGGAAGATCCAGGCCAAACGCTAAGAATGTTGCACACGTGTGGATTGTTGCACCTTTTACCACCGTGCTTTGCCTCACCCACACTTCTCCCATGCACAGACTTGACAACAACAAAAAAAAGTCTATGTCTGGAGTGAATAATTAAAGTACTCTGCATTTGCTTCCCATCATTAAATGATTCACTTGGCGAAGTTCTAAATTATCAATGAGAGCTATTAATTACATAATTCCAGAAAGTGCCAATCTTAAATGCACTTGAGGGCATTCCTGACTATTGATGAGAAACATCCACCAGGTTACTTTTTTTTTTTTTCCAAATCTTGTGCAAGGACTGAAAAACAATTTTTTTCTTCGCGACAACAGATGAATACGGCCCTTTGTTTCGTGTGCTCCTCGTGATAAGGGGAAATTACTCTGTGTTGGTCCACAAATTCGCTGGATGGAAAAAAAAAAGCACTCCGAACGCACCCCGACTCCTGCCGAACTTTGCGGCTAGTGTCAATATTGTACCATATTAAATGTCAGAGGAGTGGAGCAAGGAGATGCTGAGTATGCAGGGGGGGGGGGGGAATAACCCGCTGTAACTTTATTCTCGAGATAATAAAGTTAAAATAATAATCTGCTCTTACCAGAAACAAGTCAATATCAGATAAGGGATCAATTTGGTGAGCTTTTTCACATGACTGGGATCAATTTCTCGAAAGGTCAGACTTGTGGGAAATAATGACGGGGGAATCTGGTTTTGGAGGTTTGACTTTGAACCAGAGCACCATGCTGTGGTTAAAAAGTGCACCGAGAGCAGGGGACAGGCCGCCAAATCTGTGCAAGCAACACACTGGGCTAAAAGTCAATATAGGGTTGACTCAATGCTCTTGATCGATGACGAGGAACAGAAACTTCTACAGCGCACTGCCCGGAAAAGTTATTCAACGTCCTTCTTTGTGTTTCTATTAAAAAAAAAAAAAAAGAAAAATACTCTTAACCCCCTCCTCCGAAAGTACAACTATGTCCTTGTTTCCTGGGTTTGATGGCAGAGAGGCCAAACAATTATAATCAAGCAGCGCACCCGAGCTGAACCGAGCCAAATGACGTGTGAGAGAGATCAAGAGAGGCGAAAAGTAAAGGGCAGCCTCCCAGTGTGTCCTAGCTCGGTGCAAAAGGATTACAGCCAGTTGGAGTGAAATCCATTCAAAATGGGGGATTAGATTGCATAAATCGTCGGCTAAATACAGTCTTCTCACTGTATATTGCCAGGACAATGCAACAGTGGAAGAGGATGAAAAACAAAAACAAAACTTAGCTCCAATATGGCGACCAATGTCCGTACAGTGAAACTCCTCTGCAACGAAATCATGTTTGCAGCAAGACATTTTTCACAACAGGGGGTTTTTCACTGTAGCAAATTCGAAACAGGAAAGTGGGAATGGGGTGAATGCATGAAGATTTTTTCACACTAGGGGGTATTTTCACCCATGTAGATTTCATTGTAGAAGAGTTTCACTGTACTCTTAATCGTATTTGTTCTCAGAAAAATGCACCGATACCACGATACCGATACTTTGCCAGTATTACGAGCATATTAATAGCTGACATTTGGTGGGATGCTAATCTGGTCCTTTTGCTAGGTACTAAGTTTGAGGTTACGTTCTATTTAGGTTTGTCGGATTTGATATGATGTCGCTAGTTGCTAATATCAGATTGTGCTGTGTCGCGGTAAGTTTAATTACTAGCGTTAGCAATCATCACAATATTTTAACAAGTTATGTGATGTCGATTAAATAATTCTTCAAGCTGAAGAGGGACCAAAATCGGCTCTTGAAAAAACGCGTTTCACAAACAATAAATCTATTTGTACGTGAGCGATTTGCGAGCCGGGCCGAGCGAGAGCAGCCACATTTGCGGCGGCGCCACCTGAGGATGATGGGTAACTGGAAAGGAAAACGATTTAATCGCGCGAGAAAGCCATCCGGGGAGTCATCCGCCATCAAAACGCAAAATCTGTACTTCACGAGCTTTAGATGAAATGTCGCTGCGTTTTTTGGGGGTTTTTTTTCCAGGAGGCTGATGATGAAAACCAGGTGTTAATGAGCAGTTTCAAAAAGACATCTCCTTTCACGGAAAATGAAGAACGTGACTGCTATTTTTCAGGAGCTCATCACAGCGGGGGCGTGGGACAGCATAATGATTGCGGATCCTCGGCAATGAATACACTAATTCTGTTTTTTTTTGGGGGGGGGGGGCAGCTCACAGGCCTCCCGCTCATCTCTCCTTCTCGCCCCTGCTCTATGCAATCATCTCAATGGGAGAGGAAGGAAGAGGAGGGCTGCAGACTGAATCAGAATGAGGAGAGGAGGAGAGGAAGTTGCATGTGTAAAATGGGATGCAAATGAATCCCTTTTGTCACGACACGAGGAAGCGGCGACCGGTCGCAATGTCATTCCCATTTTATGCATACATTGGTTAGTCCAGATCAGGGGTCAATAGGTGACCGGTGTGTCAAAAAAAAAAAAAAAAAAGACAAGCAAAACCTGGGTAGTAATAGTCTGATGGATATTTTTTTATCGTAGTTTTGGGGGTGGAAACAGGGGAGGGAGAAAAACAAGAGAGAGGAAGGGCGGCTGCAGGATGCGCGCCGCTGGGGAGCGGTCAGAAGGCGGTCGTGCGTAGTCGGAGCAGTGGCCTCGAACTGTCATGGAGCTGGAAATGGGGTTGCGTCACGCTGGCACCAAAGGTAGGGCAAAAAAAAAAAAAAAAGGATGAGAGGTGTTTGCTTCAGGTGGGGGGGGGTGGGGGGGGGGAGAACGGTGCAAAGTCAGAATTGAGACTACAAAACCTGCTAGCGAGCCTTTGAGCCGCCTCCAAGTTAAAGGAGGGACAAACCCAGGCCGGCAGTTTCGGCTCAACCGCCATTTTTAGTTTTCGTAAATTGGAATTTCACGACAAGACGACGGGCAGAAGGAATTTCTTTGTGGATGCTTTTTTTCCCCCCCCCCGGATCAGGCTGCAGGGCACTCCGCTGAGGGCCTCGTCTACAAATTTCCATCACTTCATTTTCACACAGCATCTAAAAGCTCTGGGCTGAAGATGCTGAATTCAATTAACAGCCCAGACCGGGCTTTTTTTTAAACAATCTTCAAATAAGAAATCATACAGTCTTAGCAATTTTTTTTTTCTCTGCAGAAAAAAAAAAAGTATGATGCCGAGCTCCCGCACGCCACTTTCAACCCAAGAAGAAAGAATGGCATCAAGCTGAGTACAAGTGTTACCTCCTCCTGACATGAATCCTCTCCCCGATGAATAATTCAGCTGGATTCTGATTTTTGAACAAGGTTGAGAGCTCCCAAAGAGAGCCTTGAGGATCTTCAAGATCAGTTCTTCTCCTCCCGACTGTCCGTTGGAAGTGTGCGGGCGGGCGCGGGTGCCATGTTTACGTGTTGCCTTGTGCAGCACCCGATGCAAATCTATAAAAATCCATCCGTATTTCTGACGTGAGATTCTAACACAGCTGCAACATGGCGGAGAAGTCATCGTTTATCATATCGACCGCAGTCAGGGGTCTTCGGGAACTTGGCATTGAAGATTTCCTGAGCGGTCCTTGTACCCGATTCCAGCGTATTTTTACCTCATTGCTAAGATTACAAGAGTGTGTAAACTTAAATTTCAACACTAGTCTCCGCCCCCTATATAAATAATAAGAAATAAATGTCTGCTTCCTCACTCTTGACGTGCCCTTGAATAAGGTGCGACTTGAGTTTGAGTTGAGTTGACCTTTTTTTGTTTGTTTTGTTTTCGGAATCCTAAATTCACAGAGTTATTTTTAGGACAGAAACCTCATTGAATAAAAAGCCAACATCCGGCAAAAGGAGCGCCATTTAAATGAATATTCAATGAGCCTTGAGGACAGGAAGGGAGAAACAAGGTCTAATCCTTAAGATCATTTATTCACAGAGTGTAAGATACTATCTGTATTTTTTTTTTTATATATATATATTATTGAAACCACAACGTGGCGTGTGCTTGTATGAATAATGCAAAGACTACCTGGCTGCTTTTTCCCCCCCCCCCTCTATCTTCTGGCTGCTTCTTCTATCGCTCTGGCATCCTTTTGAAATGAATATCGCTCTCTCCCCGCCGTCGACGGATACGCTTCACGTGGCGCGCGGTCGTGGATGTCTCCCATACTTGAAACGACAGCGATGCGAATAATCGCTTTGGACTGTCTTGAGACGCGCATGGCCAGAGGTCAGGCCCGTGAAAAGAGCGGCGGCGGCGGCGAAGGTGGGGGGCGGGACTGAAGCCGCGTGTGAGCCCCCGGGCTTGAAAAATCCATTCGACAGGAGGACGGCGGCATAGCAAACTAAGAAATTTATTGAAATGTCGGCAACGGAGCGGCAAAGCGCAGTTTTATACCACGAGAGAAACCCCCGACGGTCACCGGCGGAGCAGCTTCCTGCGGCCGCTGACCCGCGTCCACAAGCTGCGAGCCGTCTGGGTGATCGCCGTCCTGCGGGGCAGCCGCAGGGACTTTAAAGGTTGCCGGATACACGCCAGCAGTCCCGACTCGTTGGGCTGCCCCAGATATTCCTGCGAGATGTAGTTTATTCTCCGAAGTTGGTTCCTGTAGTAGTTGCGCAGGTCGTAGAGCTCCTCGGCCGCAGTTTCGGAAATGAACGAAGCCTGGGAGGGAGAGCTGGGCACCGTGTGGGCCGGCGTGTCGTCGAACGGAGATGGAACGAGCGGCGGCGTGACATTTGCGTGGGGCTTCTTTCTTGCTCTTTGCGGCGTGGTGGATTTCCGTTTCGAGCAGGACTTGGCTGGGGTTTTGATTTCGACGTTCGCTTCGACCGCACATCGAGCGCGATTGTCCGTCTCATCGGCCCGGTTCATGTTTGGTTTCCTCGGCAGGTGCTTGGGTGCTTGAAATTCTTTCGGTTTCGATTGGCTGTTTTCCTTGACAAAGGCGTGAAAGACCGCATCAATGATCTCCTCGCCGTGAGCGGCCACGTCCTGTCGTGACAAAAAAAATAAATCGGGGTCAGGGTGGAATCGTAGAAAGCGCATCAAGAAATTGTGCTGGTTGCCTTAAAGACGGAGCGCGGCATTCGAGAGAGTGGCCGACGCAATGATTCCGTACTTAGTGCGAAGAAACCAAAACCATAAACGGAGCAAGCGTGGTTAGTAAAATGTGAGCGTCTGCGATTCCATGCCGGTAACTCGATCTGATAATATTATAACCGTCGCGGCGTCAGTATTTTGGAAAACATCTTTAGTCAGCTTTCCACACCGGGGCGAGTGAGAAACCAAGCCGCGTCCGATTTCAGACAAGGGTTAGCGTGAGCATGCGCCGGAGTTTAGCAAGAATCATAACTGCTTCCCACGTCGTCATTTAACTCTTAAAAGTTGAATCGTTCCAGTGTCTGTTGATTGCCATGCGATGAGCAAAGGGGGGGAAAAAAAACAAACAAACAAACAACAACAGGAATGATGGACTGTACTTTGTCAGGTTCTCCTCTGGAATGATTATCTGAGCGCTCTCTTGGTTTTCTTGGACACCGGGGCTTCTTCATCACTCTGATCTGATCCCTTTACCACTTTGGCTTTTCCCGGGTTTCTCTCGGTTTTTACCTGTTGGCCATTAACGACGACAACAACTTTTTACCCAAAGGGGATTAGACTCCGAAAGGGAGCGGATAACAAGAGTACCGGCCCAAAGAGAGAAAAAAAAAAAATTGCAAACAAGGGTGATTGCTAAACTGTGCATTTTGATTAAAAATGTGTTTCCCCTAAAAAAATATTGATGGGGATTATCAAGGGAATTGGGAATACCACTGGCAGAAAAAAAATTATTAAAAATGTTCTTTGTGGCCAAATAGGAAAATATGGGTCTCGTCTGACCACAAAAAAAAAAAAATCTTCTTGTTGTTGAACATCAGAATCACAAATCTGATCTGCCGATTATATAGATCCATACCGTCGGCCAATACATTGATCAAAATGCTGCATAATTAATCCGTTTGCTCGGTTTAGCAATCCCCTCGACACAGTTACCTTATCATCTTGAGGAAAAAGCAGCTTCGCTGGCGACTTACCTGGATTTAGGCCTTCGGAAAATGCGAGACATTATTCGAATGTGATATTGATGAAAGACACGCACAAATAAGACATGAGAGTTGGAAGAAAGGCGTTAGAGGAAAGTGAGCAAAAGGCCACGAAACGGCAGCACGAGCGATATCCGAGATGGGTGATCAATCAGAGTTATCAATCAGGGGGGCACGGTTTCAATTAAGAAGACCGAGCGGGTGATCATAAAATTTGAAATTCAATTTTTTAAATTGTATTTATTTTTTTTTTGGTGAACTGTCGCCTGAGCAACGTCGGCGATTTAATCACCGCCAACCCACCGGCATCCACTTCAGTCTGAAGGTGAGCACCAGAGTGACTGTTTTTTTTTTTTTTTTTTTAAATGGAGTGTGAATCAGAGCCCAGAAGCAAATCAGATCAATGAGCACGCATAGCGAATACGGAGTAACAATTTGAACTCACCACCGACGACTGAGGATATGCCGTCCGCATCTTCATGCTCAGCGTGTGAGTTTGGCTCTTCAGCAGCGGAGCCTTGCGGCCCAGCATTAGGTAGAAGTAGGTGGTGTACGGGGTGAAACTGAAATCCTCTCTAAAATAAATAAAATAAAAATGAAGGGGTTAGTAGCTCTAAAGGAATGAAACCGTGACATTTGAAAATAATCTATTGTGTGTGCCAGCACGAGTCAAAACCGCGCCGTGAAACGTAACCTGAGGTATCCTTGGAGCAGCAGGTGGACAATCACATCTTCGGCCTGCTGGCGGGACAGCGTGGTGGTCTCCATTGATTTCCTGTGCTTGGCGGGGCCCTTCCCCATCCAGGCCTCCACCAACTTGTGCGGCGTCAGCTTCTCATCGGCGGATGCCGCAAGCTCCAAAATCTGCACCACTTGCCCGGCATGTTTGGTAATGTCCACTGAGGTGATGTCTTGACGATGAAAAGAGAGGGTTGATCGGTACAGTCAAACTCCTCGACAATGAAATCTACATGGGTGAAAATACCCCCTAGTGTGAAAAAAATCTTCATGCATTCACACCATTCCCACTTTCCCGTTTCAAATTTGCTACAGTGAAAAACCCCCTGTTGTGAAAAATGTCTTGCTGCAAACATGATTTCGTTGTAGAGGAGTTTCACTGTATTGTACAAAAGTCAACTTTTTTTTTTTAATCCGGCTTTAGATGAAAGTCATTCGCTAGCTCAATGACGTAAGCTAATTTTATTAGCGGCTATGAGCGAGTGGCGCCAGGCCGTCGGAAATGATTCAAGGGCGCCGCCGCTCAAGAAAAGGCGCTTTGATGGGATTTCAGGAAGACGTTGCAGTCTTAAAGTGACAGGCGGCGGAATCCTCCTCAAGGGCTGGATTTTGCATGATTATCACACGCTTAAGAGCATAATAGGCTCTGACTGACTCATATCACACACACACACACACAAACCTGTTCCGCTGCGGCACGTATCGCACATCTGGTCACATAGTTTTCGGTCCCACGCTTCATCGAAATGAACCGCCAGGAGAGCGCGACGACACCTGCCGATCGCAAAGAGGCGGCCGCCAGTTACACAACGGCGCGCAAAGGGGGACCGGGGCGGCGCGAAAAGGTCACCTGTCGACGTTCTGGCAGTAAGCCACCATCTGATTCAGCTTCTGTTGACCCACGTTCTCCATGACGACCATGGTGCTGATGCGGAAGATGTCGGCGAAGCCAAAGTAGACGATGCAGTCGGCCGGAAGATTGTCCCGACCTGGAGTCAGTTTTAAAAGTACAGTGAAACTCCTCTACAATGAAATCTACATGGGTGAAAATACCCCCTAGTATGAAAATAAATCTTCATGCATTAACACCATTCCCACTTTCCTGTTTCAAATTTGCTACAGTGAAAAACCCCCTGTTGTGAAAAAGTTCTTGCTGCAAACATGATTTTGTTGTAGAGGAGTTTCACTGTAGCACAGTCAAGATTGGCACTGTACATCATTTCCAGATATTCTTTGTACCTGCCCGTCCGCTCTCCTGGTAGTAGTTTTCAACGGACTTGCTGATGGTGTGATGGATGACAAAGCGGACATCGGGCTTGTCTATTCCCATGCCAAATGCCACCGTGGCCACCACCACCTGCACACACACACACACACACACACACGAGGTTCCACCACGTTGACACAGAGAAGACAACGGGGTAGCGTTCCCAATGCGCACTTGGATTTCGCCGGCCGTCCACTTGCGATGAGCGCGAGACTTATCGTCGGGGTTCAAGTTGGCATGGTAGGGAGCGGCCACGATGCCCCTCCGCTTGGAGTTCGGAGGACACGGACTCGGCGTCCTTCTGAGAGAACACGTACACGATCCCTGCAGGATAAAAGGAAAATGACGTTTAAAAAAAAACACGCGTGTGTGTCGACGCGTCTTTCTCGTCTGGTTCACGGCAGCACCTGATTGGTCCTTGTACCGGCCCTTTATCAGTGAGGCAATGTCGTTGATCAACGCGTCGTCAGAAGCTTTCGCGCGGACCTGAGAGACGTGAAGGTGCCCGGTGGCTCGTTAACGGATTTAACCCTGCGGCTCTCGTGGCGACTCTACCTCATAATAGAGATTGCTGCGGTTGAACGAGGCCGTGAGCGAGATTGGCTTTTGCACGCACAGGATCTTTTCGCAGTCCTTGAGGATGCCGCTGGTTGCCGTGGCCGTGAGCCCGATCACCGGCACCGTCGGAAACTGCCTCTTCAGGATGCCCAAGAGTTTATAATCTACAGAAGGAAAGACACATAGGGTGGAAAACTCAAAATCTTAAGGAGGGGGGGGGCGTTCCCAGTTCACATGAGAGCTCAAAGTAATGACCTGGTCTGAAGTCATGCCCCCATTGGCTGCAGCAGTGCACCTCGTCCACGGCGATGCGACTAAGAACATTCGCCTTGTTGGCTTTCTCCAGGCGGGACATGAACATCTTGCTTTTGGCGATTTTCTCCGGAGTCACGTACAGGAGCTTGAATGGGGGCTTCCTGTCGATCATGCCGGCTAAAACGGACCTTGAGTGCTCCTGGAGATTAAAAAAAATAATAAAATGTGTGTGGTGGGTTATTTGACCCCCCCGCCCCCAAGCTATTACCTTGCTACTCGAAGCATTGAGCATTACAGCCGCCACGTCGATGGACTTCAGGTACATGAGCTGATCCTCCATCAGCGACACCAGGGGAGTCACAACCAATGTAAAACCTTCCAGAGACATATTTTTGTTTACCGGTGCGTAACATTTCATCGCTCGCGGAAGACTCGAAACGCGGCCTTGCGCTTTGATCTCGGCGTACCGTCGGAACAGATTGCAGGTAGCTGATAGCAGAGGCTTTTCCCTCTGCCGGTGGGCATGACCAAAAATAGATCTTTTGCAGACATTGTCAGATTGATGGCCCTTAGCTGCAGGGGTCTGAACTTGGAAAGGTGAAACGAATCCTTCAGGTGCTGCGTCACATCTTTGGACCACGGAAAATCTGAAAAAAGGTGAAGCGTTGGAGAAGTAAATGAGAAAACGTCATTGGATTCATTGTGGTGAACTTGATTATTTTCACTGCACACAACATTACAACTTGTTCGTACCTGTGCCATCATAGTGCCGCATTTCATCTTCGCTCATTTCAGAGCCAGCTCTGGAAGGCTGGCTTGACGAAGACGATGCAGATGCAGCAACACAGGCCTCCTCCAGCTTGCACAGCAGCACATCCTTGCGGGAAGTCAACTCGGTTTTCTTTTCATGGAGCTCCGCTATCTGAAGCTCCACAAGCTCCAGCTCGGCCTCCACAGAGTCCAGCTCGGCCTGAACATCTGCAGCATAGCGGTGGAAATGGAACAAATTGTGAACTGTTACAGAATAGGAAATTAATCACATTCATACTTTATTTGTTGAGTCATTCATTTTGTATTCCTTGTTTTTGTGTCAGGTCACAAAATAGAGAAACAATCATTTCCAGCTATGGGCAATTAATCTTCAATTCAACCTAACTTGAATGCTTTTGGAACATGAAAGGGAGACACAAAAAACATTCAAGGCAATTCTTTCCCATGCAGTTAGTTAGACAGTTGCAACAATAAGCAACCGGGTCTTGCACCTGCACGAGTTTATCCTCTGAGGCCAACACCTTCAGCCTTTATTGTGTCTCTCTTGTGTCCCTATTAGGTTCTCTTGCCACCTGGCACAAACAGCATCATGCAAAAGATTTTGTGTTTGCTTTTACACGCCAGACTCACCATTTGTCTGACCGAGACCATCCATCGTGTGAACGGGCGTTAATAATCTGCCAACATCATAAATATGAATCCTGTAAAAAAATAAGTATTTTAACAGGGTGGAATTATTACGTTATCACTTCTGTAAGACATATAAAAATCACCATCACTTTAGCAGGTTAGTTGTCAAACATTTCCATTAAAAAAAAAAAGTTAATGGCCTTATGAAGGGTTGAATCCCCCCGCTGTAAATTGTAACTCGACGTTGATTGTACAGACATTAAGCAGCAAGCTAGCTAAATTAGTATCACGTTCAAGAAAGTAATACTCACCATCGAACGCAGAGCTAGCTGTACTAAAATTCAAATACAGTCAGTAACATCTAACAATACAAATGACCATTCGAACGCTGTTCGCTTTCCTTGTTGTTGAACACACTTGACGGTTACTATGGCTGGAGTTTTATGGGCTTGCGACCTGGGTTTTGTCTCCCAGGTTACCATTCGGAATGAATAGCAGAAAGTCACCCAATTTATTTTAAACAAAAATACAAACATTAAATGTCGATCAGTTAAGATGTAGAATAAAGGGGTTGAATTTTGTGGCGTGGCTTGCTGACTCCGTTGCCGGTTAAAATAACCCAGTACATTTAACTTGTTCTCGCTGCCCTCGCAAAATGTAAGTAAAAGCAGCCGCCGCGGCAATTGTTAAAACTCTGCGTTACGGTAATCTGCCGCCGGCGAGCGCCGTTGGCCACCTTCGAAATAAAAGCTCTCTAACTACTGCATGCACGTCAGTGGTTTGGATTTAAAATACAGTACACGAATGTTATAAAATAATTTCTGAGCGGGCAGGCAACGATGAGTTCACCCTGGGACAATGAACACTGTTTCAGATTAGCGTCAAGAAGTGTAAACTCAAATCAATGTTAACTCTACATTAATAACTACGATTTCACCAGATTAAAAAGAAAGGGGGAAAAAACATTGATGCCGAGTTAACATTGACTTTATTTTCAGTTTCAACTTCAGAACACTTATTGGTGCTATTCTGAGAACGTTTCCGTTTTTCCTGGGTGAACTCATCGTTAGGAAATTATTTTCTATCATTTTAAACTCAAACCAGTGACGTACAGTAAGTACAGCGTATGCATTAGTTGGAGAGCTTTTATTTTAATGTAGCCACAAGGGGGCACCAGACAGTGCCTTATTGTGCCGGTCCCAGGCACGGATAAATTGAACTACTGTACCAGGCAGGAGGCCGAGAGGAATACCAAAGAGGAGGTTTATGGATGTAATGAAAGAGGACATGAAGATAGCTGGTGTGAAAGAAGAGGATGCACAAAACAGCGTTAGATGGAGGCAACTGATTCGCTGTGGCGACCCGGAAGAGAAAAGACGAAAGGAAAAGAAGAGGTGGGCTTTTATTTTGAAGGTGGACAACGCCGCTCATCGGCGCAGATTACCGTAAAATATGAAATGTTTTTTTATAACGCAACAGCAATTAAATGTCTTTTTTTCACAAAATGTATACATTTGAAATTGTATTTTGTACCGTAATGAGGTGGTACAGTATATAAATATAAATAGATATAAATATAAATGTGTAATTTGCTCTCTTATAAAGCGTGAGGAGTGTTCAAAATATTGTTGCTGTGAATGCAACACAATGCGATTCCGGAAGTTGTCATGGAGCGAGGGTGTGTTTCCGGAAGACGTGGCTGTTGCTGCAGTGGCAGCTGTCAACCTGAAGATTCTTGGATGAACTCTTCAATCTTATAGCTCTATTTTGCACTCACTGGTCAAATTAGCGCCAATATGATTTCCTTAACGGACTCGCAAAGTAAGACTTTCTTTTGCTGATCAATCCAAGTCGCTTTCTCCTTGCTGTACGAACCCGGCTTCGTGAGCTAGTTGTTAGCATTTGAGGCTAGGCTAGGAAGACTAGCTCTCATATTTTTTTCCCCCACAGCCATGCATGCCGACGTTACACTTTCTTTTGTGCAATAAATGTTTTTGTTTCTGAATTAAGATACATTGCTTCGAACATCCGCAAAATAGTCTAGTTAGGGGTATGCATTTGCTCAGGATAATGGGACCATTCTAAACGGAACAATGCTTAATTGTGAAAGGAAAAAAACAACAACAGTTGGAAATGGAATCGGAAAAATGCAGAATAAAATAGAATGCAAAAAAAAGTACAAACCACACATGCAAGAGCGGCTGCCTTTTTTTTGGCAGTGAAAACGCGTTACTGGTGAAACAGGATCATGCATGCATTTTTCCAACAATTTTTATAGTGCGTTTTCCGGTATTTGCACATTGTTGTTGTACGAGTGCAGTATGCTTGAGTTCCAGTTTATCTGGTCTGAGTGAGCGTTCTCGTCTTTAAATTGCATGCAAATCGTGAGAAACGCCATGCAAATATGCTCTATGTGCCGTTAGTACCATTTGACTGATTATTTTGTTCATGTCCTTGCATTAAAAAAAAAAAAGAAGTAAATACTAAAATAAATATACCAGAAGTCATAAAATGGCTTTCAAGTGTCTCTGTGTGTGTGTGATTTTGTGTGCCCAACAGAAATCGGGATGGGATTAACAGGCTTTGGCGTGTTTTTCCTCTTCTTCGGGATGATCCTATTTTTTGACAAAGCACTCCTGGCGATTGGCAACGTGAGTGTGGATGTTGCATTGCGGGGGTTCAATCTTCTGCGTTTTGCTGTACTGTATTTACATTCCGTATTCTTGAAATCTTCAATAGGGTTTCATCTTCTAATGTTGCACCATGTCATTTTTTTTTTTTTTGGGTCCACTAGATCCTGTTTGTCGCCGGACTTGCCTTTGTCATTGGCCTCGAGCGGACTTTCCGCTTCTTTTTCCAAAAGCACAAAATGAAAGCCACCGGTTTCTTCCTGGGAGGCGTGTTTGTGGTGCTGATCGGCTGGCCCATCATCGGCGTTGTGCTGGAGGTGTATGGATTTTTCCTCCTCTTCAGGTAAAACGACGCACGCGCACAAAGTCGCGCCACTTCGAGGTCAAGCAAATGCCCACACCCGTGTTTCTTCTTTTCTCTCGCTGGTCCAGGGGCTTCTTCCCCGTCGTAATAGGCTTCATCCGAAGGATACCTGTCCTCGGCTCCATCCTCAACCTGCCCTTCATCAGTTCGGTAAGTGTTCGCCAAATGCGTCGATCCGAGTCTCTTGTTCGGGTTACTCTCAGCGTGGTTTTTCGTGTCAGGTGAAGTTGCCTTCACTGTCTCATTTCAGCAATAAGTAACTCATTGTAATGAAGATGCCCTACGACTGATGTGGGGGGGGGGAAAAAACATTTGGGGTGACTCTTCTGTGCTTTTTTTTTTTTTTTTCAAAGCCTTCGTAGGATAATCAGCAGTCGTGGTCAGTCACTGCCGATTTTCCTTGCATGCCCGTAAAGCAGTCATCAGAGGTTGAGATCAAAGACATCTGTGTTAAAATTCCCTTTTTCTTTTTTTTAATACGATAATCATTTCAGGAATCTTTCCATCTTAACGACAAGAACCGTCGAACTTTGTGTGGGTTTAATCAGAGCCACTTAAAAGTGGACGTCAAGTCAAAAAGTCAAAACGTGATATTCTGATAGCCCCTAATGGTTTTTTTTCCCCTTTACCCTCACCTCATAACTATATATAACAAAGGTTATAGTTCACATAAAAGGTGGAAAAAATTCTGAAATTATTCATTTATTTTTTTCAATTGCCAAAAAGGGTTTAGGGCTTTTTTTTCTGTTTTATTTTATTTATTTATTTATTATTTATTATTGTATTTATTTATACACACAGACACAGTAGAGAGGGAGTTAATATCGTCCAATGTCCTTTTAAGACAAACCCGGTGGAACACGACCCATAGAAGCTGGTGGATAAAGATTTCACATTTTTGCCCCCCCCCCCCCCCCCCACGTGAAATAATCAAAAATAAACAGTTGCCACTACGAATCCTTGTCACTTCACAAGCATTTTGAGCTACATGGCAAGGAGTGTTCCTCCTACATGTTCTAAATCAAAAGTCACCACGGCTGCTTTCTTCTCTTTTCAGTATGTGGACAAAGCGAGCGAGGGCAACACGATGGTATAACACTGACACCCCTTGTACGCAAAGACGTCTTTGTTGGAAAATAGCAGCTTCGACAAAGCGACGCCATCCGCCAACGGAAACGATTTCAAGTTGCTCAGGTTCTACATTCAGTAACGACACCCAGGCGGGCGGGCGGGAGAAGAAGAAAGACTCGCTTCTCTGTGCTTGTCTTCACTGCCCATCAATAGGTCATCGGTCTGTTACGCAACGAGTGACCAAACTATCCCCCGCCCCCAACTGATAAATCACAGTGGGGGAAGTGAAGGCATCCAAAGGCCTCCCAGAATATATGGAGTATTGAAATCAACAACCTTCTGCAAGAATGAATAGTGGACAAGTTTTTTGCCGTCTTGTCTTTTTTTTTTTTTGTGCCTCTCCTTTAAATTCGACAAAGCTTTTGAAGCGCAGCCTTTTCTTTGTGCTGTTCATGAGACGCTGTTGTTTTTTTTGTTTGTTTTTTGGTCTCGGAGCTCTGATTACAGCTACCACATGCGATATCCAAACATCAGGTCTTTGAATTACACTTTGAGGATGTGTATTTAACGTGAGGAGATCTGATCCGCTTTTGTCGTGACCGTAAAGTCCATTGAAGGCACGTCGCGTGCACCCTGACATGTGTAGGCCATTTAAATGCTGGACATTGCAGCAGGAAAGAAGTTTGGATCGCGTTTTGAAACTGTCATTTTGTGTATTTAAGCACATCCACAACAGATGCGATGAAGGTCATTTTTGTCTTGTTGCTCACTGCATCTCGAAAGTAGACCATGTGGATTGCCAACAGGAATGGCTTTGTGGTCAAAAACCAAGTGTCGTAACTGTTTTTGCTTCATTTATATGTCCATTCTGTTCATGTTTGGCAAAGTAGATTTTTGTTTTCATATCAGTGGCTAGCATTTA
Organism: Hippocampus abdominalis; assembly: GCA_018466805.1. Classification (NCBI taxonomy): domain Eukaryota; kingdom Metazoa; phylum Chordata; class Actinopteri; order Syngnathiformes; family Syngnathidae; genus Hippocampus; species Hippocampus abdominalis. Next base: position 17,746,305 of record CM031704.1, on the reverse strand, counting down.
CTACAAAGTTTCCCCATGAATGAACTGTACAAATTGTGTTTACAGTATTTTGTATAAATATTTGTCACTAAAGAAAGAAAATTGTCTTTTTTTTTTTTTTTGCAGGAATCTTGATTTCTTAAGCATAAAAACATTAAGAATTTGACTTGCTGGAATTTTATGTTACAGTGTTGGAGTGGAACCTCCAAAATGGAACATCATCCATTCTATGATGGTCTTTTATTTTTGTTGTGATAATTTCATTTTGTTCCATTTACAACTAATATAAACTGCATTTTCTTTCTACTCATGTATGACAACTTTTAAAATATCAATTTTTTCATCAGGCCCTTTATGTGCGCAACGTTTTGAGTTTTGGTTACATTTAGCCCCTCCAAAATGCAAATCATGATGGGGAATGCTAATCCAAATGTCGACAGAAACGCTCGGGACCTTGCAGCGGCCCTAATGAGTTTCAATTTTTCATCCATTATTGGCTTTGCAAGCATTTCTTTGATTATCAATAAATCATTTTTGTTTATTGATAATTTAGTTTAATCATACGTTATGAGGAAGTCAAAATTATTCTTTACAATTAGTTCTATGCGGCTCCACTTTTCTAAACACGGTATTCAGATTTATATTGCGTTTGTGGAATAAGAAAATCCATCCCTTTTTACATATCTAAGGGGGCCGCCATTTTGCCACTGACTGTCGACTGAAGATGACATCACAGTTGGCAGGCTCAGGTAACAACCAATCAAATGCGCAAATAGATTAAAGGCAGTACCAAACCGCGAGTTTGCGTGTGTCCATTGGACCGATATCTTTTCGTTTTAAATCACCGCCCCCTTTTTCCGACCAATAGAAAATCACACTCACCTCACACATGATCCACTGTAGGCCAATCACATACAGTCATGCCTATTGTGGCGTCATTTTCAAGCGCCAACAGATTCTCCCCCAAATTTCCTTCGAACTAAATTTCAAAAGTTGATTGCCAACCCCCGAAACCCAAGCAGAAGAAGCTTCTTCCTACTTTCTGCAAACCGCCTATTAAAACGTGACTTCATTAGGACAGCGAAAGAAGCCGCAACTTCAGATTACAAGAAAATCCATCCCTTTTACCCATCGACAGGGGCCGCCATTTTGCCACTGACTGTCGACTGAAGATGACATCACAGTTTAACAGACTCGGGTAACGACCAATCACGTGCGCAAATAGATTAAAGGCGGGACCAAACCACGAGTGTGCGTGTGTCTATTGGAGCGATAACTTTTCGTTTTAAGTCACCGCCCCTTTTTCAGACCAATAGAAAATCACAGTCACCTCACACATGACCCACTGCCGGCCAATCAAAAACAGTCACGCCCTGTTGCGTCATTTTCAAGCGCCAACAGATTCTCCCCCAAATTGTCCTTCGAACTAAATTTCAAAAGTTGATTGCCAACCCCCGAAACCCAAGCAGAAGAAGCTTCTCCCGCTTTCCGCAAACCTCCTATTAAAACGTGACTTCATTAGGACAGCGAAAGAAGCCGCAACTTCAGGTTACAAGACAATCCATGCCTTTTACATATCTAAGGGGGCCGCCATTTTGCCACTGACTGTCGCCTGAAGATGACATCACAGTTTAACAGACACGGGTAACGACCAATCAAATGCGCAAATAGATTAAAGGCGGGACCAAACCACTAGTGTGCGTGTGTCTATTGGAGCGATATTCTATTCGATTTAAAAACCCGCCCCTTTTTCGGACCAATAGAAAATCACACTCACCTCACACATGACCCACTGCCGGCCAATCAAAAACAGTCACGCCTTATTGCGTCATTTTCAAGCGCCAACAGATTCTCCCGAAAATTGTCTTTCGAACTCAATGCACGAAAAGTTGATTGCCAACCCCCGAAACCCAAGCAGAAGAAGCTTCTTCCGCTTTCCGCAAACCGCCTATTAAAACGTGACTTCATTAGGACAGCGAAAGAAGCCGCAACTTCAGGTTACAAGACAATCCATGCCTTTTACATATCTAAGAGGGCCGCCATTTTGCCACTGACTGTCGACCTGAAGATGACATCACAGTTTAACAGACACGGGTAACGACCAATCAAATGCGCAAATAGATTAAAGGCGGGACCAAACCACTAGTGTGCGTGTGTCTATTGGAGCGATATTCTTTTCGATTTAAATCACCGCCCCTTTTTCGGACCAATAGAAAATCACACTCACCTCACACATGACCCCTTGCCGGCCAATCAAAAACAGTCACGCCCTATTGCGTCATTTTCAAGCGCCAACAGCTTCTCCCCCAAATTGTCCTTCGAACTCAATGCACGAAAAGTTGACTGCCAACCCCCGAAACCCAAGCAGAAGAAGCTTCTCCCGCTTTCCGCAAACCGCCTATTAAAACGTGACTTCATTAGGACAGCGAAAGAAGCCGCAACTTCGGGTTACAAGACAATCCATGCCTTTTACATATCTAAGGGGGCCGCCATTTTGCCACTGATTGTCGCCTGGAGATGACATCACAGTTTAACAGACACGGGTAACGACCAATCAAATGCGCAAATAGATTAAAGGCGGGACCAAACCACTAGTGTGCGTGTGTCTATTGGAGCGATATTCTTTTCGATTTAAATCACCCCCCCTTTTTCGGACCAATAGAAAATCACACTCACCTCACACATGACCCATTTGTAGGCCAATCAAAAACAGTCACGCCCTATTGCGTCATTTTCAAGCGCCAACAGCTTCTCCCCCAAATTGTCCTTCGAACTCAATGCACGAAAAGTTGACTGCCAACCCCCGAAACCCAAGCAGAAGAAGCTTCTCCCGCTTTACACAAACCGCCTATTAAAACGTGACTTCATTAGGACAGCGAAAGAAGCCGCAACTTCGGGTTACAAGACAATCCATGCCTTTTACATATCTAAGGGGGCCGCCATTTTGCCACTGATTGTCGCCTGAGATGACATCACAGTTTAACAGACACGGGTAACGACCAATCAAATGCGCAAATAGATTAAAGGCGGGACCAAACCACTAGTGTGCGTGTGTCTATTGGAGCGATATTCTTTTCGATTTAAATCACCCCCCCTTTTTCGGACCAATAGAAAATCACACTCACCTCACACATGACCCATTTGTAGGCCAATCAAAAACAGTCACGCCCTATTGCGTCATTTTCAAGCGCCAACAGCTTCTCCCCAAAATTGTCTTTCGAACTCAATGCACGAAAAGTTGATTGCCAACCCCCGAAACCCAAGCAGAAGAAGCTTCTCCCGCTTTACACAAACCGCCTATTAAAACGTGACTTCATTAGGACAGCGAAAGAAGCCGCAACTTCAGGTTACAAGACAATCCATTCCTTTTACATATCTAAAGGGGCCGCCATTTTGCCACTGACTGTCGCCTGAAGATGACATCACAGTTTAACAGACACGGGTAACAACCAATCAAATGTGCAAGTAGATTAAAGGCGGGACCACACCACGAGTGTGCGTGTGTCTATTGGAGCGATATCCTTTCGTTTTAAATCACCCCCCCTTTTTCGGACCAATAGTAAACCAGAGTCACCTCACACATGACCCATTTGTAGGCCAATCACAAAAGGCCACGCCCTAGCTCGTCATTTTCAAGCGCCAACAGCTTCTCCCGAAAATTGTCCTTCGAACACCATTTCACAAGGTGGCGCTAATGCACCAAAAGTTGGTTGCCAACCACCGAAACCGAAGCAGAAGGAGTTTCTTCCCACTTTCCGCAAACCGCCTATTAAAACGTGACTTCATTAGGACAGAGAAAGAAGCCGCAACTGCAGGTTACAAGTCATTTTTTAATCCGTTTTAACTGCGAATATCCTTCTTTGCGGAATAATTCCAGTAAGAGGGGCCAGTTAGCCGCTCTCATCTCACCAACCTCTCCCGCTTTTTTTTTTCCTCCCAGAATTTCCCTCGGAGTAAGCTAGCTTGTTCACCCCGGTTGTTGTCTTCGCACGCCGACATGCCGGAATACATGGACGACCCGTCGCAGCTCACCAAAGACAAGCTTAAGAGCGAGTTGCTAGCCCACAACGTGGAGCTCCCGACCGGCAACCACAACAAAGACGTGTACGTTCAGCTTTATCTCGAGAATTTGACCGCGCAGAACAAGAAGCATGTCGCCGCCCTGACTTGGGACGGCTTCTCCAGTGACGAGGAGCTGCCCCCGCCCGTGGTCTTCAGCAGAAACCGCTCCTCGGGCAAAGTGAGTACTTTGGGGAAAGCCTTTGGCTCACAATTGTTAAACTGCAACGTGTTTTAATTAAATTCGAAAGACACGTACTGTAACCATATGGAGCAAGTTTTGGTGTGAATGCGTGTTAAACGCGTGACGTATGGTCATTATAAGTCCATCTGTTTTTGCTCTGAAAATTCACTCTGGCCAGAGTGGCCCATTTGTTGTTGGGTTTAAATTTCATGTCAGCTGTCGTGGCCCTCTAGTGGTTTCTATGCCCCGTCCCGTTTTTAAGATGGCACTTCACAGCTGAAAGTTTTTCCCTCTTCATCTTATCCGTTGGCGTTGGCATTAGTTTTACAATACGGTGCCCGTTTCCACAAGAGGTTATGTAAAACACATAAACCAATGTGGAAGATCCGTAAACCCACTAGTGTGGACAGCTTGCTCGTGAATCTGGGTTTTGTGTTGGTTCGAAAATTGTCAACTGTCCTCGGTAATAATCCCCCTCCGTCAACAGCTGCCTGCATTCCTCACTCCTTGAAGCAGCTTTGCTCGTTCGGAGCGCCACTTGACATGAGGACTGAATGAGCCGAGAGAGTAAAATTACATGTCGCACGTGCCATATTTGGCTGCCTTTGTAGGGGGCTGCTCGATCTATTTGCGGTGTTAAGTTTGAAAAGACATCTGTGCGGGCAGGTGAGGAAAGCGCACTTTTTCCCCCCGTTCTTGTGAGGGGGATTTATTTGATTGATGTATTTTTTTTTTTTTTATTACACATTTTAAGTGTTGTAGTCATGTTGTTCCCTGTCACAAAAACATCCGCATCACACTTCATTCCTCGAATTTTTCAAATAGTACTCTGAAGGCGGAGTTTGAACCACCGTGCAGATTGTCATGCGTGAAGGCTTTCCTCCTCCTCCTCCTCCCCTTCATAAAAAGTCGCCGACGAGCTGCAGGAGATGAGTAGTTACGCTCGGAAGGAAATGCCTCGATGTGGTTTGTTTGCAGCCTCCTTGTTCCGCGCTCCTCCGTTTCCACATTTTGCTCCTCCCACCGGCGATCCCATCACGCGCCAAAAAAGCTGAGAAGTGAAGCGTTTTGGGGTGGGGCGGGGATAAGATGTTGATGATTCTTTTTGGGGGGCTGCAAACAGGGGTCGCAAAGGAAAAACTGATGGCGCTTGCACGGGTCTTTGCTCCATACCGCTTGCGGGCTAACATCCAGTTAATGACCTCAGGGTTTAGTTATGTCCTTCAAAGCGAGGGCGTGCTCAGCGCGGAGGGAAACGCGGGCCGGTTCTGCCTTCCTCTTTTTTTTTTTTTTTTTTCCCCCCTCCCTGCTCTCCTCAGCCAGACTGTTGTGATTACAAAAAAAAAACTTGGCCGGAGCTCAAAATCAAGACCACCTCCTCAACTCTGCCTCATGCAGTCATGACGTGCTGCAGGTGTCGAGCTCTGAGAAGTTGATCGCACGCTTCAGGAATTGTTAAGATATTCGACTAGCTCGGCTTCGTGGAAAACGCGAGGCCACATTCTTCAGGAAATGAAGCACAAAGTGGACATTCTTCGGCCGAGGGTGCGTGATGGCTTGGCGGTGCGCGGAAGATGATTTTTTTTTTCATCCTGTCACTCAAAGTGAACTGCGAAAGAAAAAAAAGAACGTTTAGTATCCTGGCATCTCATTTTTCCAATCTGACAATTTTGGAATGCTAACGCAGCTTGAAAAAAAAAAAGGTGACACGGTGTTAATTCCTCGGTCTGCAGGACAAATTTAAAATGTCCCCGTGCTCGACATAAAATCAGCAAGGCGCTGCCGTGTTTTTCGCAGAAAGCGCCCAGGAAGACGGACAGGATTCGTCCGGACGAGTTGGACGTGACCGCCCTGACCGACGACCACCTAAGGGACGAGCTGCTCAAACACGGAGTCGACGCCGGCCCGATTGTTGGTGAGCGCCTCTTTTCGCACACTGTGCGCGCCCCGCCCCCCACGTCACTCACCGCACACAGGCGGTCAAATTCACAAGCGCCGTGTCCCATTTTGCGCAGCATCGACGCGCAAACTGTACGAGAAGAAGCTGCAGAAGCTCCTCGATGACGGCCCCGCGCTGGCGACAATCGCAAATCTAGTGGTGACGGAGATCCAAGTCAACCACAACGGCAACTCCGAATCGGACCTCTACAGCGACAAGGAGGACGGTAAAGCCCCCTGCGGGACGCCATGACATCGCTGCTTTGAATCCCCGCCCACTTTTTCACGTTGCAAGTGTCGAAACCGGAGAGGAGTTCGGCGAAGTTCCGTTTATTATGATGGGCTGAAAACGCAGCGGCGTCTTTTTGCATCGCGCATACCGATTCTCGCGTGACTCCAAAAAGGTCCGATTTGTATCCTAATCTTTTTTTATTTTATTTTTTTTAAAGATGTCACAGCTGAACCGGAACCAGAGCCCGAGCCAGTGGCTGAACCTGAACCAGAACCAGTTCCAGTGGTGGAGAGGCCAGTTCGGAGCCGAGGGAAGACGCCACTCGTGACCCGCACTCGCACCAGCGAGCACAAGACGGTACGTAGCTCCTCCCCCTCCGGTAATTGCCCGTTATGCGTTGTTGCTGCTGCTAGCGTGTTTTTGCCGTAATTCAGTTTTTTTTTGTGTTTTTTTTTTTAAATGCTTGAGTACAGTTTAGTCACTCCCACTGTAGAGTCAGCCTACGGGGTTCTTTGTCAAATCCCTTTTCAAAGCCACGCCGTATGTCAGACGCGAAGCACATGACGCGGATTAGCCGTTTCCGCGGCACGGCAGATTCTTTTCATGGCTGACTTTTCGCTCTAACCCCTGCCTGCCGTCTGCTCGCGATATCGTTTCACTCCGCGTAAAAAAAAAAAAAAAGCCTCTCAAATTGGAATGTTGAATGCAACGAGTTTGCTGCCTTGGCCTTTTTTTTTTTTTTTTGCTTTCCATTCGCCAAAAAATAGTCCGCGATCCTCTCAATTTTTTTTTTTTCTAATGTATTTTCTATTCAGGTGGAGAAGATAGCAGCCCATGACCAACCCCCCAAAGTGGACGAGAGCGATATTCTTAAAGAGCTCTTTGTCAGTGATGTCAATAGTCCAACGGGCATCATGTAAGTACTTGAGTACAAAGTACTTAGGAATGTTTTCATTTACAAATATATATATATATATTTTAAATGCCTTTTACTGCTTTTCTGTGTGTGGCTGTGGAGTTGTCAACAACCGGGAAGACCTCAACCACACGTTGTTTTCCCTTTTTTTTTTAGGGCCACGTGCAGGCGGCCAATCCGGGGAGCCGCCGGCCGCCCGGTGATCTCCAGCGATCTGTGGAATGCCGAGAACTCTCTTTTCTTTTCTCCCAAAGCGACGAAAAGCCTCAGCAGCTCCACCTCTTCCTCCTACACGGAGAGCCGCGTCATCAACCGAGTCAACAGCTTGCCAAACTCCTCCTTCTCGAAAGGCTTGTCCAGCACGAGCGCGTCCGCGCTACTGTCCGCACCGCCGCCCCCTTCTGGTCCGACAAAAGCGGTGCGTCCGCCGGGAATGTCTCTGTGGAAAAAGGTGCTCCTCGTAGCAGTAGGTGGCGCTTTCATGCTCTTTATTTACCAAGCCATGGAAACCAATACCATGAACCCGTTTTCGACAGCTGACTCCCAATTGGCCAGTAGCAGCAAAGCATAAAGTTTGGGGTGAAGGTCGTCGGGGGGGGGGGACTGATTGCTCAAAACATTTACATTTATCTGTGAATCACTTTTTTTTTTTTTTTTTGTCTGTAGATGGTCTGAAGTGATGAAATGATCATTGTCCACGTTGTTTCCTCATTTATTTTCTGAAATCACGACAAAGCCAGCCACTTCTATAAAAGCCCCAATTTCCATAACTGACGTGGACTCACTAATACTGTATTTTTATCCTTTTTTTTTTTTTTTTTTATACTTGCATGCTGTGTTTGAACTTAACTGTGGATGAAAGATTGCTTCTCACACTTGCCTTTGAGCGCAAGTCTTATTAGTCGTAGCCTTAAAGGTAGATGGGGTTTTATTTTGTACTTGAGCCAGCTTTGTAGGCTTATTATACAAATATAATGTAAGCCTTATAAATATTTTTCTTAAACGTTCCCTTTATAATAAATGTCTTACTACATTCTACCTAAGTATGTTTTTGCGTCACCATTATTGAATTTACTCAAACTATAAATACGCGTTTCTGTGGAATGTGCATTTTATTTTGGTTTAAGCGAACCGTTTTGGTCAATTTGTTGGTGTTGCGCAGGCTTTTAAAAATGTAAATGTCCCGTGCTTAAAAAAGTAAAGAAATTTTAAGAAATAGGCTTAAAATTTGCTCTTAAGTATTTTTTTTTTTAAACAGCTCGTAGTGGTGTATTTATTTCTTCTACCGGTAGGTGTACTCAAGGGCAATTGTATTCAACGTGCATCGTAGAAGAAGCCAATCGGCCCTCCCACAGGTCGGTCTGTGACGTCACGAAAGGACAAAGCTCTACCGGGAGGTCGTTCTCTCTCTTTCGGAGCCGCCGGTTTGCAGCTAAGTGGAGGCGCCATCTTAAGACGCACGCAAAGTAAGTTCCAATTTGTCGCTTCGAAAGCAAACGCGGTCAACATCCGTCAAGGTTATAAAGTTTGCTTGGCGTCTTATGGCATGTCAACTCTATAAAACTTCTTGTCATAGTTCGTTTCCTTGTTTTTGACACCGCGGTAACCATTCCACCTTGTAGCGGTCAAGTTAGCATTGCGGTGTAGCATCAAAGCTAGGAGTGCAGGCATGGTTTGTGACAGGGCAGATCGATTGTATTTTTGACACAAGAATGAACGACGGTGGTGGATGATCTTAAATAGGCAAACGCCGCGACATTCGTGTTGTCTTTCCAGGTTCGTTATGGCACGCCGATCGGCGGGGGTGGGTGGGTCGTTTTCCCGGTAGCTTCAACCCGATCGCAGCTAACTTGTTGCCTCATTGCAGCGCAGCTCCGCGGACAGGCAGGACCACCAGCATGTATCCCTCTACTTTGACACACCTGGCCCGGGCCAATCCATTCAGCGCCCCCTTGTTCAGCCTCCAGAAAGTGGAGGAACCACAGCAGAGTGTGCAGAAGACGCGCCGCTTGGCAGCAGCCGCCACGGCAGACGGTAACGATTCACACCCCCCCCCCCCCTTTTCTTCCGCAGGCCGCCTCCTTCAGGACTCGTGTTAGCGGCGTTCGCCTAGCCAACCGGTTTTATCACATTGTTCCTTAATCCTGGCCCCATTCATCATTTTTACTTGTAATTTGAAGTGCAATGCATCTCGACGTTTATAGTCGGTGCTCATAAGCGACGTGGGAAAAAACCAACTTCTCAGGCCTTTGCGAAAGCTAAGCCGCTAATGGAGGACAAGGAAGGACACATTGATATCTCCCTTTTGTGCAGCGTCAAACTGAAACGGGCGTGGGATAATCTTTGCAATACCGGTGTCAACATGGCCTGAATCAATTTAATTGCACTCGTTACATATTCACCGTGAAGACTTGTGGCCACTGTCGATAAACGAGAACAAATTGTCCTGGCGTTTCACAATAGGCCTGGTTGTCAAAGCGGCATACCGTTTTTTGGGGGGAAGATCATTGCAATTATAATACTTTGGTCAAGAGTGTTGTCCTTATGCTTGACCTCTACTAATAATCAAGTTGGGCGGCTCAAATAGAGCTGATAATCTTAGTGTAGTTATTAGTGAGAGTTTGGTGAAACTGAGGTCACTTTGCTTTATTTTCTCACAACACTGTTGCCCTTTGCTTTGGCAGATCTATTTTAAATGCCAAGGTAGTAAGTTTGCAACCGATGGTTCATTCCCACCTTGGGTTTATCAGAGCAACAGGTTAACTCGTGTTTTTTTTCTTTTTTATATATCGAGCTTAATGCTATATACTTATGGATTTGTTTTCCCTTTAAATCTAACCTGTTTCCTCAGAGGGAGACAGTTGTGAGTTTGGCTCTCAGAAGTATTTGCTCCTGTGTGGCTTTGGTGGGATTGTGAGCTGTGGCACCACGCACACAGCAGTCGTTCCCCTCGATCTGGTCAAATGCAGAATGCAGGTCTGTCTTTTCGGCTCGGTGTCAGTTTTTGCACTCCATCCATGACGTCCCCCCTTTTTTTTAATACTTTTTAAGTTCCGAATTTGCATGTAGAAATGGAGACAATCCCGTTGTGAAGTTCCCACCCCGGCATGCAGATTGGAGTGATCACTACATGGCGGCATGCCTCATACCTCATTGATTGACTTGCACGCACGTGATATCATTTGACCCTTTCTCCTTTGAGGCCAATGGAGGGAGAGTGTAGGTCAAGGAGACGAGACTGTGAGGGATTATTGATCAATATTGACTGGGCATTCCATTGCAATTTTCTTTTCTGTCTCAATTTGAATGCGAGATACGGATTAGATTTATGCCGAGTCGTCATTTTATTAGCGTTGTCTCTGACCTGTCAGGTAAGACTGATTTGAAAGGTAAAAGTACATTCCATGTCATAATAATTCAAGATTTTTTTTTAAATGTGGATATCGTTGTTGTCGGGGATCTTGGACCACACTGATGGGTTGCACAAATTTACGGGCGTAATCATGACTTTATTGTGCAGTGTCTATTCTGCAGTTTGACATTAATTGTTAATTAGGTATGAAAGTTCAAATGTTTTGTACGATTCAGGACTTTGAAAACATCACTGTGGTCCATTCAAACTGAAATCACTTGTCAATGATATTTGGGGTGTTCCAACAAATTGTGGCATGTGTGAGACAGCCATATAAAAGGAAGAGTCCTTTTTTTTAAAAATGAATTGAGACAGTCATCTTCCTTTTCCACTGCCTGGTACAGAGTTGCCTCGTGCAACTCTACTCTCTAATTGTCTAAATTGTCTTTTTCGAAATATTTACATCAATATAATATATATATTTTTTACCATAGCAGGCAGTTTTGCAATTCTAGAAATGTAATAATTTGAGGCGTGTAAAGTTGCGCCACTACCATCCAGTGGAAAAGTGTCCCTAAAGATTTGGGGCTTTCCTGACAACTCTTCCATTATGTGGCTCTGAATTGGTGTTGATTTTTTTTCCCTCCCCCCTTTTTTTGTGTTTTGCATGTGACCCTTTGCATGTTGCATGTTTGTTGTCCCCTTCTACCACACAGAGGAATGTAGCTGCGAGTTTGGCTCTTCCAAGTACTATGCCCTGTGTGGCTTTGGGGGTATCCTGAGCTGCGGCCTCACGCACACAGCGGTAGTACCCCTCGACCTTGTCAAGTGTCGTCTGCAGGTTTGTATGGAAATCTAAAAGCTTGGCCTCGGCAAGAATTCCCAGTCGCCCAAACTCGTGGCTCCAAAATGCACTCATGACCCAGAAGCTCATTGAAACGCGGTCAGCCATGTCATACATTGGCATGTTGTCAATTAAAAAAAATGTTCTTTCTAAATGGCCAAGGCCATTTAGAAACGATGAAAACTACTCTCCAAATTGCAGGGGTGAAAAAGCTGAGAAAATGCCTGGTCCTGACTGTACTTTTTTTTTTTTTTAAAGGTGAACCCAGACAAGTACAAGAGCATCGGCAATGGTTTTTCCATAACCGTGAAGGAGGACGGCGTCCGAGGCTTGGCCAAGGGCTGGGCCCCCACCTTCATCGGCTACTCCATGCAGGGACTCTGCAAGTTTGGCTTCTATGAAGTGTTTAAGATCTTTTACAGCGACCTGCTCGGAGAGGTGAGTGCGGCGCCCTCGGCTCTCTTTCACGCACACACAAAAGAAAAAAAATTCCAGTCTGGACTCGCCTTTCAATTTTCCGTGATGTCATCAAACAGGAGAACACCTACATGTGGAGAACGTCGCTGTACCTTGCTGCCTCAGCCAGCGCCGAATTCTTCGCCGACATCGCCCTGGCTCCTATGGAGGCTGTCAAAGTGCGCATCCAGACCCAGCCGGGCTACGCCAACACCCTTCGAGAGTGCGTCCCCAAGATGTACGCCGAGGAGGGTCTCTGGGCGTAAGTGATGCCGTCGTCTTCCCATCAGAACTGTGGCATTGAATTGTTTTCAATGACAAAAACACGTTCCTTAGATCCACCTCTGGGGGGCGCTCTGCTGTGAGCCGGGCGCCCTCAGCAGCTTTCTGGCTGTACGGTCGGAGGTGCTTGAGTCATTGGCGTGTGAGAGCAGTCTACCTGTTTCCCAGCTTAGCCGCACCGCCGGCACCCCCCGTTCTTTTTTGAACGGGAGATCGCCCAGTGTTGCGAGCCAGGGGAACGGACATTTTTAATCGCTTGATGTTCGAAAATAAAATCGCCGTGACGTCTCGAGTGTCTTTGCCCCCGATATCTGACCTAGATTCTACAAGGGCGTGGTACCTCTGTGGATGAGGCAGATCCCTTACACCATGATGAAATTTGCCTGCTTTGAGCGCACGGTGGAAATGCTCTACAAGTATGTCGTTCCCAAGCCCCGCAGCGAGTGCAGCAAATCCGAGCAGCTGGTGGTCACCTTCGTGGCTGGTTACATCGGTAAGTCGCGGGGGGAAAAATTCGGATTCACGCCGCAAGTTGGGCACAGTGGAATCACGTGATTTTTTCCTCTCTGTGTGCAGCTGGCGTGTTTTGCGCCATCGTGTCCCACCCCGCCGATTCTGTGGTGTCTGTGCTGAACAAGGAGAGCGGAAGCACCGCCGTCCAGGTCCTCAAGCGGCTCGGACCCAAAGGTGGGCGTCATTCGTCCTTTTTATCGACACGCTCCTTAGATCCACCTCTAGAGGGCGCTGTGCTCCTGAGCTGAGCCCCTCTGCAGCTTTTCCGGCTGTACTGTTGGAGGTGCTTGAGTCATTGGCGTGTAAGAGCAGTCTACCTGTTCCCCGGCTCACTCGCGCCACTGGCAACCGTGTCCTCGACAGACACGGGATCACCCCAGTGTTGCTAGCCAGGTGGACGGACAGTTAATCAGGATATCGTGTCAAAGGGAAAATGGTGCGCCGTTTGTGTATTTTTTTGCACATCCGCCTTTTTTTTTTTTTTTGCTCTGCGCAGGTGTGTGGAAGGGCTTGGTCGCCCGTATCATCATGATCGGTACCCTGACGGCGCTGCAGTGGTTCATCTACGATTCGGTCAAGGTCTACTTCCGTCTGCCCCGCCCTCCTCCCCCAGAGATGCCCGAGTCCTTGAAGAAGAAGCTCGGCGTAGAGTAATAAAGTCCCACCGCAACACCTCTCACGCGTCTAGATTGGCAACCAACAGATGAAAACTCGTTTCCCAACTCGCATTCAGCGCGCACAGCAGTTTTCTATATTTATGCCCTCAGTCCAGCTGTTTCAATGAATGGGGCTGTAACTATCATGTATATTAAAGATATTAAAAAAATAAATAAATAAGGTGAGTGTTCAATCTGTGCTCACCAAGAGATGGACAAATATTCCTTTGTTGTGCGACACTGGTTTGATTTTATTCCGCTCCTGTGATTTGAAAATGGAAATTAAAAACACTTCCATCCTTGGGAAAGTTTTGGGACTTTTGTCATTTTACACACTCCTATACAGGTGCGATGAAAACAAGGTTGCTTACTCGTGAATTATAATATAACTACACATATGGATTATACTGATACAATCACACAAATCAGAATTATTGAGTAGATCTAAGGCAATCTTCTCTCCACATGATTTATGCTACTACTACATATGACCAGCAGGGGGCAGTGTACGGAATGACATTACGCTCGATGTGCCAGACATAAACACATTCGTGTATTGTCAGTAAATATCCATATTTTGTGTTATTTCCGAAAACTACCACCTGCCCCTTGGCCCATTTAGCAACTCGTGTGAAGCCTAATGTGTGACATGCGGAAAGATGTCTGCGCAACCAGCGGCATCGGCATCATCTAATGGCGGCATGGCTGGCCTGGGTCATAGCAACACACACTCGACCATCTTTTAGAATCCATTTGGTCGCTCATAAAATAGGCAGTTTGTATGCTTCCAACCTTGTTGGAAAGAGGATGCACCTAACTGGGGATGCTAGCGAGGGAGGTCACGGGAAATGGAGGCCATTTGTGCCACCGCTATTGGAAGGAAATTTCCAAGCTCTAAAATGATCCACATATTGGTTTTTTTTTTGCTGTAAAATTGTGATAACACAAAACAACTCCGATGAGCCAAAATATTTTTACTCCACAGTGGCAGCTCCACTCTTTCATGCCAAATATATTCAAAGAGTTTTCCATGTTTAAAAATGAAATCACCTGCAGACCTATTTCAGAGCCTGAATTGAATCGGAAAATAAAGTTTCAAGAAATCTGCATGTGGAAACTGGAAAGCTGGCATCTGTCGCTGACAAAAGAGAGAGGTAGCAACAACAAAGGCACTGCTACAGCGAAGGGGCATTCATGCGTCCATTCATTGATGCGTGAGCGCCTCATGCCATGAGGCTTTGGAGCGAACAGAATTTGCTCCTGGTCACGTGGACACGAGGCCTTTCTGGGTGGTGTTTGTGATTCAAGGGCGTAAGGGGGGGGGGACCCACTAGAACTGTACTATTTCCTGAGACGACTGTCTCCTTTGCTTCCTCTTGTCCATGTTTAGTGCAGTGCCTCCAATTCAAGAGCAACATCTGATTTCCATTGATTTGTTTTCATTGCATTTTTATTTATTACCGTTATTTATTTATTTTCATTTACCAGAGCTGTGCCAATTTTTTTTGCCCATGTGTGAATGAGAATATAAAGGACAGCTTTGGCGGATCATGAAATAATCGCGTGAGACATTCCATGACCGCTCTTTGTGTTGTTATGTAATAGCACGACAGCCCCGCCTCCTCCCAAATTTAATCCCCCCCTCCCCACCCCACACCCCCTACCTCCAACAGCCTCTCTCGCTCAAACATCCACACAAAAGCTCCCGATGCAGCCGATTGGTTGCTTCGAGAGATGAGCCCCGTTCTAATCCCGTTGGATGGGGAAGAGGAGCGCGACCTCTGCGTCCTATTGGATTGGACAACAGCCTGCATCACCGCCGCCATCATGGTGTGACGTGTGCAGTATCAGCAGGGGGGTGCAGAGGTACAACATGTTGTCTTGCATGTATGACACCGTTGGTGCAATGCGTATTAGAGGCTACACATGAAATTTACTAACAACAAAAATGGCAACCAGCTTTAGCTCTTTTGCTTGGCCCCAAACACAATTTTCAACCCAAGACTATGGGTTGAAATAACCCAGTTCGCTCCAGTTTTGATGTTCACAAACAGTTTTTCATGTTCTGTGAATACAAGGATGGGTGAGTACCAACACCAGGTACCGAAACAGGCCTAATTTGAAGGTTAGCAGCTACTTGTCAAATGTATGGGTTTGGTCATGTGACATTCACAGACTGGACCCTAATGGCACTGTGACGTCATTTTCAGTAAAGTGACACATTGCACAAAGGTCATATGAATCAGAATACAATGTTCAGACGACAAATTCTTGTTTTTAAACTAGCAACGAGGGATAATGAGCGCCTTTGCTGTCAATAGAATATCGGCGACAGGTACAGTTGTCGTAGTGCATTCTGGGAGTTGTAGTACCAGCGTTGCGTGCCTGAATGCACCAACTGCCCACTTTATACAGTTATTCCAAATATTTCAGGGGTGCTAAAATCCTTTAAATCCGGCCATGGTTTTGCTCGCTAATCCCTGAACTTGACAATGCAACCTTGTTTCGGATATCGTCTCAACTATTTAGCTGAGGAGGACAATGCCGCACTATCTGCCCGTGGCGAGAAGAGGCTGAAATTCGTCACGTCTGATTCCCCCCCCATATTGGCATCCTCCCGGCGGTCCACGCCACCCTCCTCTTTCCTCCTCCCACTTTAGTTCCCCGCCAGCCTCCTCTCAGCCTCGCCACCTGCCCGCGACCACGTCCGAATAACGGATTTTTAAAAGCGCCAGAAAAATGTAAGTCTCCCTTATCCGATGATATATTGGAATGTTCGTTGCGGCGATCTGTCGTGCGCGACGCCGCACCAGCGATGATGCGTTGAGTTGAAATGCGCTGCCAAGTTACATTCATCACGTTATTTGCTCACACGCGTGACAAAAAAAAAATACAAATTCCTCCTTTGTGGTAGTTCATCGCCGACACCTATATCATGGAATAACGAGTTATGTATTCATTTGTGACGTCATGTTTGCGCTCGCTGCGCGGATTTATTTTTATTTCTAACTAAAATCATGCGCGAGTCGCGGATTAACCTCTTATCATGAATTCTGCATAATGGGTGGCCTCTTACATAAAATCAGCAGCACTTAAATACCAAAATCTAACGATAAAAGAAGAATCCACCATATTTACCGACTCGCTATATGCACACAGTGGTCCATTTTCAGACCCTCCTTTACTCTACCACGTGAAAAAAAACCAAAATAAATCAATTGAGACACACACACGTATCTGGGATTTAATGTCTGGATTTTTAAAATACATAAATATGTCATTGGCAGGCAATGCCAAAGGCAATGCAATCATCCAGGACGTTTGCATGGTTCAGTTGATGGATGATTTTTGCCTTCAATTGGGCTTGTCCGTGAAAATCTCTCTGCTCGTGTTACCTTTTTTTTTTTTTTTTAGTCGGAAGTGACATCATTTGTCGCTTTTTGGGGAACAACAATCACCAGTAGAGTTAGAAAAATCATTATCTGGCAACAATGACTCCTTTCCGTGCATTCCCTGCAGCTCCATCATGTCGTCGGTGCTACAGAAACTCATCAGCCCTCTCCCGGGTAGCTCTACAGAGCCCCCCAGGAACAAAGTGACTGTGGTCGGGGTGGGCCAGGTGGGCATGGCTTGCGCCATCAGCATCCTCCTGCGGGTAAGGCACTCAGCATCCAAAGTACAGTGACAGTTTGACGCCGACAGGAAACTAAAATATCAGAAAATCGCCCGACCAATCCCTCCACTCTTTATCGTTCGTTGGAAAATTCATAATCGGACGCATCAATGCCTTGAATGTGCGGCACGATGATGCTTGTGCTCACTTTTTTGCAAGGATCTGTGTGATGAGCTGGCTCTGGTGGATGTGATGGAGGATCGCCTGAAGGGAGAGGTGATGGACCTGCAGCACGGCAGCCTTTTCCTCAAGACCTCCAAGATTGTAGCGGACAAAGGTCGGCACGCGCCGCTCTCACAGGCTCGCATTCTCTCCGCGGCTTATTCGTCACTCGTCATTACAAAGGATGTCATTTTCCTCCTCCAGACTACGGAGTGACTGCCAACTCTCGCTTGGTCGTGGTGACTGCCGGAGTCCGCCAGCAGGAGGGCGAGAGCCGCCTCAACTTGGTGCAGAGGAACGTCAACGTTTTCAAGTCCATCATCCCTCAGATCATGAAGCACAGCCCGCAATGCACACTCATCGTCGTCTCCAACCCTGGTAGGCACAAAACAGATGCATGCGCTTGGCAGCACACAATTGTTATTCGACGCCGTTTGATGACACACCCATTCGCAGTGGACATACTCACCTACGTGACCTGGAAGCTGAGCGGCCTGCCCAAACACCGCGTCATCGGCAGTGGCACCAACTTGGACTCGGCCCGCTTTCGCTTCATGATGGCTGAACGCCTCGGCATCCACGCCAGCTCGTTCAATGGCTGGGTGCTGGGTGAGCACGGAGACACCAGCGGTGAGTCTCCGCAATGAATCGGCTCAGCTGTGCCTTGACCCTGAGGACAAAACGCGCAATTTTGAAATGTGGACTCGTCAGACCGAAGCGCACTTTTTCCCACATTTTACGTCAGCCCATCTCAGATGAACCCGGAGAATTATTGCGCTTTATCTAATTCCAGTGCCTGTGTGGAGTGGTGCGAACGTCGCCGGGGTCAACTTGCAGAAGCTGAATCCCGACATCGGCAGCGATGATGATAAAGAACAGTGGAAGGCCACGCATAAAGCCGTGGTGGACAGGTATGCCATGTGAAAGTAAATACATATTCATAGATATATTTAACAATCATATCTACTAATCACTGTCATGTTTATCCTGCCATTGTGGTTCGATAGCATCGAGCAATGGGTAAAATAATCTCCTTGTGTTTTAAAGAGAGTGAATACATAAATTGATTGTAGTCGACGCTGCTGTCTCGGTGGGAAAACTGGAGTGCCTCTGATATTTGAGGCCAAGCGGCGACGACGGGTTTTTAGTACAAAGTGCCCCGGTGGGGATCGTTACGTACAACGCTTGTGGGCTTAATGCAGCAGGGCTCAGGCTACGTACTGGGTAATCAGAGCTGGGCATCCACCGCTCACACATAATTATGAACAGACTCAGTGGTAACGATTTTCTTTTGGTTTGCAAATGGAGTTATTTTGAATCCATAGCCACATGCCATCAATTGTTACATTAATAAAGCGCCGCATGGTGTGCTAGTGCCTATGAAGTGATCAAGCTGAAGGGTTACACCAACTGGGCCATTGGCTTGAGCGTTGCCGACTTGACAGAGAGCATCGTCAAGAACATGAGCCGCGTCCATCCAGTTTCCACCATGGTCAAGGTAAGACACAAGCATGCTCATGCACACGCACTTAAAGGAAATTAAAATTCCAAATTATTACAACCTTGGTCCAAATACTCTCCGTGTGTCTACGAAGGGCATGCATGGGATCGGAGAAGGAGGTCTTCCTGTCTCTGCCCTGCGTTCTGAATAGCAGTGGCGTGGGCAGCGTCGTCAACATGACCCTGACGGACGGTGAAGTGGCTCAGATAAAAAAGAGCGCTGATACTCTCTGGGGGATCCAGAAGGACCTCAAGGATGTTTGAACGCTGACAGACCAACGTGATCCAGAGAAGCCTGTCATCATGCACAGTGTCATCTTGTTAGATTCCTCTCGGTCAAACCTCACAATTCTTTTAAAGCACAACGTCATTGATTTTTGGATGGTGTCATGTAACCTGAAGTATTGGCTGCTTTCAAAACACAAGCACATTTTCTCCTAAATGACTAATAAATTGAACCATTGTAATTGTGTAGTAGTCAATGTCGGTGTACTTTTAAGCACAACCAAACTGGATCCTGAGCCTGTTGCTCTTTCACACTGACAAAAACAGAACCCGATGTCTGGATCGAAGCCCAAGACTCCACATGTGCAGTTTTCCTTGTCTATGTACCATGTATTATTAATCTGAAATTCTAGAGAACATTTAAGTCTGTACAAAAGACACCAAAAGTGTGATAGAACCCTAAGCACATTGTCTTTCAAGCAATCAATTGTTACTTAATAAAATAATTCAACCCATGGACAATGATTGTTTTGTGTATATTTTAAAATTGATTTGTGACATTTTTTCTTTATCAAATTTTACATTTGTATTTAACCACCATTTATGAACTATTCAGTCCAGCGGATATTTCTGAACACATTTTTAAAATCACATCGAAGTTGTAATTTTCCTTCTTAGTAGTCTATTTATAATATCTGGTATCAGTGCAATTTTCCTTGATAATTCTCTTGTTGGATTTTTATTTTATTTTTATTTTGTATCAGTGATATCGTTTCTCGTTTCCGCTTCCAGACTTTTCTCTCGCGATATTTCGCATGACAATAACAGGTGGGTGGGCTTGATGAGAAATGCGTTCTGATTGGATGATTAATTTTTTACACGAACAGGTGGGTGGGCTTGATGAGAAATGCGTTCTGATTGGCTGATTAATTTTTGAGTGACAGGTCAGTGACCCGGATCGAGCATCTAGTTTGTGTTCATTGTCTATGGTTCCTTGTGGCGGGAATTCATCAAAAGCGGCCTGTCGACCCTGAAACAGCGATCTTACGTTTTCCATTTCGATAAAATGTGAGGATATAAATTTCATATATGTATTGGAGGTAATGTTAGGAAATTAATTACGACAGCTAACGTTAGCTGTGCTTTTCACATGCTACTAGCATCAATGTTCATGTAACCAAGAAGCGAGGAAGATCAAAGAAGAAACCAAAGAGTGAGTTAATTAACTATCATTTGACTCAAAAGTTGTTATTTGTGTATGTTTTATTGTGTAAAAACTGGAAATAACTCATTACAACTTACTGAAGGTGAAAACCATTGAACAAAAGTGCCCCTGAATTAACTTTAATCATTCCATTGAACCTAATTATAATTAGTAAATGATGACTGAAAACAAAAACCGAATAAACATCACATGTCTCAACAAAACAAACCAAAAATCCAAGTCTGACTTCACATAAATAACATGGATTATTGTATGAAATGAAATAACACAATCGGTTTTATCTGTTTGCAGTGTCCAATCCATTTTGGACAACAGTAAGACTATATGACAGGTTTAAAAAAATAAAACGCGGGGGGAGATAACAGTGAACGGCATTTTACTGCCACCTTGTGTCAAATCTACTCATCACTAAAAGTACAGTGAAGCTTTTTAATAATTTTACATTGCTCTTACTAGAGTGTCCAATAACTACTGAGATTAAGTAATGTGATTTATTTTTTCACTTTTCCCCATGCTACTTTATTCATAGTCCAACACGGCACACACAAAGTCAAAATCATCTTCAGGTCTGCATCTCCAGTTGACGTGGAAAAAGTGTTGGAGGTGAAAATCTGCTTGTTCTGGCTCTCTGAAGAGCTCTCCTGTAGATGGACGCACGATTGTAGCGCTTGCCAAAGCGAAGGCCGAACGGGTTGACGTTGAATTTGTTCCTGTGGTCGTTGCACAGGAGCTGCTGCTGGGTGTCGTTTTCTCTTAGGGAGAAACAAAGGTTGGGATCCTCCAAAAAGTCTCCCACGGCGCTTCTTCTGGTACGGACGGAATCTAATGGAAAAGGAGGAGAATCAAGATCACACCTGTAATAAAGCAGCGGAATGTTGGGTGGGAGAGCATTAGTTGTTACCCGTTCCCTGTGATTCCTGTTCAGGTAGAAATCCTGACAGAGATGCTCCAAGACACCTTGCATCTTCGCCAAAAATCAACCCACACATCATAACTACAACCGCAAACTTCATCTTGGGAGAAGAAGACCCTCGCTTCCTCTCTTGTGTCCCGAAAGCTGCAAAAGTATGTGGTTAATATTTTGCTACTCCAACGATATGATCACCGCCATCCATTGCGACTTGTTTTATATCCCACTCGAAGAGGTGACCCTGCGCCCCCGGTAGCTCGCAGCCAATCACGTTCACCCGCATTTCCGTAAATTGCCGCGCGGAAATGCATCATTCATTCGTTTTTCTCAGAAAATGTCGATACCTCAGTTTGTAGTTTGGGTTAATCTATTTCATGTGAAGGGAACAGTGATTCAACGTCGCTGTGTCATTGCTGGGTTTAGATTCGAAATTGATGTATGCTGAGAACTCTGATTTCAAAACATTCCCGTAAAATACAAAGAAATTCCACATTTACTCTTATTGGAACAGATCTCAGGAAAGAAGTATTATTTTCATCAGTGTTTGCTTTACTAGCAAGATATTGCAAACAACTCATCTTTTTTTTTTTTAGTGTTTCGTATCAATGTAAAATATCACTTGACGCTCTTTAAGTCATTTTAATACTTCCGCTTCCGACTTCATTTCCCAATCAGCTTCATACATGACATCACTAAACCCAATTTTCTTCTCACGTGGTTTGTGTTTATGTGGGTTAAAGGTTGGCGGCAGAAGGCGGAGTGGGAGTTCTTTACCCCGTCACACCATATCGATCTTGTCCTGCTCTCTCGTGAAGGTCCAATACCGAGTCCGCTAGTGAGAAAAATCTCGCCACAGCTTTCTGCAACTTTATCAGGAACGTTTTGTTGTTTTTTTTTGCGGTTTGTTTGTTCACAGTGAAGATGCCACTGTCACGGTCTTTGTCGATGACATCTTTAAGTGGCGTACTGCCAGCGTGGGAGGAGGATGACTTGCCCGTGGAGGACCTGCTGCTCTTTGAGGTCGCCTGGGAAGTCACCAATAAAGGTTCAATGTTTTTGTTCCCGTCGTCCATGATGAATATTCTTTCGATTCTTTCATTTAGATCTCATTTTGGGGACATGGCAGTGAGAGTTTTATGTGTGTGTGTTCCTTCAAAACACGTGCGATTGCGCTCCACGCAAGAGTAAATATTGAAAGCCAGAGAAAGTGGAGACAGTTCAATGCCTTTGAAAAGTTACACATTAAGCTAGGCACCAGCTACTCCTATACGTGGACTTCACAATTTTCACTATAACGCCATGCATTTCTTAAAACCACGTTATGACCACCGTAGCACAATCTCACTTTCAAAGGAAAACAAAATGTAATTCAACCCTAACTGGTCACGTCGTAAAGTTTCGGAGGCCATTCAGGTTTTTCATGCTGTCCTCTGAGACGTCATTTCAACGTCATTGTGGGCTCGGTGAGCATTAATGGTCTTTCATAACAGTCTTTTCTGTTGTGTGTCAGACACTGGAGGAGAAAAAAAAAAAAAAAAACACTTCCACTTGTTTTAAAATGGTCTAAAATATGCTGCTGGTATACCGGATATGTTGTACAACGCAAGACCACCGGAGATGAATGGCAGTTCACCATTAGCAGTGCATGAAGTATACAATTCACATCCTCTCTCGAATATGGTCGATTCCTCACTGCAGCATTCTGAATAAAAAACAAAACAAATAAACTATCGTGATTTTTGAAAATGAATGGGTGGGAGCACTAATTGGTCTCGGTTTGTGTTTGGTACAGTCGGAGGAATTTACACTGTGATTCAGACCAAGGCCAAGATCACTGTGGACGAATGGGGGGAGAACTACTTCATGTTGGGGCCCTATTTTGAACACAACTTCAAGACTCAGGTGGAAGCCTGCGAGCCACCTTTTCCTCCAATCAAGAAGGCCATGGATGCTCTGATCCAAAATGGTTGCCAGGTTTGAGACATTATGAACACACACATGTTATTTTTCCCCATAATATATCCTCAGCCGTTAATACATGGAACCACTAGATGGCAATTGTACACCATGGCCCACCGTGACTGCAGTCTGGTCTGGGCACATGTGAGGATGAAGGAGAAAATTGTTCCAGTCATTTTAAGAAACAACTGAACAAGTTTAGGCCACAACTACCCTAAATTGACATCATTGGTTTAGACAGAAGATCATTTTATATTTCTGACATCAAGACATATTGTTTTAGGCTTATTTCGGCCGCTGGCTAATCGAGGGCAGTCCCTACGTGATCCTTTTTGACATTGGAACGGCCGCTTGGAACCTGGACCGCTGGAAGGGTGACCTATGGGAGACCTGCAACATCGGTCTGCCCTACCAAGACCGCGAAGCAAACGACTCGCTCATCTTGGGCTCGCTGATTGCCTGGTTCTTCAAAGAGGTCCCTATTCCCCCCCCAATAACTTTTCTCAATCATTCAAGAAGAAATGTATCGAAAAATAATGATGCCCTTTTGTTTCCAGTTAACAGACCTGCTTGGAGACAAGCCCAACGTCATCGCTCATTTCCATGAGTGGCAGGCAGGTCCCGGACTTATTCTCTGTCGCTCTCGGAAATCCCCATGGCAACCGTCTTCACGACTCACGCAACTCTGCTGGGACGATATCTCTGCGCAGGGAATGTTGACTTCTACAACAACTTAGATAAGGTAAAGTTTATGTCAAGGAATTAGGAATCGCCCGAACCGCACTTGAAGGTCTTAAACTGAATATCGCCAATTGTCGTGTTGTTTTCGTGGAAACTGACCGCAGTCTGTAGACCTTTACAAGCACTTTGAGTATTGTGTTGAAATGTGTGTGAATGGGGTTTTGTAATTGGCCCATTGTAAAGGTCAACATTGGAGCGAAAGGCCACTCACCGGCTGAGTGGATGATTGACAACAAACGTACACTGTTTGACCTGAACCGCTGAATCCATATTTTGTTCATCAGTTTTATGGATGCAATCATTTGCAGCGCATTATCCATTTTCAGCTGATGCGCAGATTGCGAACGTGGTCTGCTTGCCAAAAGACTTTGACTACTCTGTAATTTTTCATAAATGTTGTACGCGCTGCAGTTCAACATCGACAAGGAGGCCGGCGAGCGTCAGATTTACCATCGCTACTGCTTGGAAAGAGCCGCTGTCCACTGTTCTCACGTCTTCACAACAGTCTCGCAGATCACCGCTGTGGAGGCTAATCATATGCTACATAGAAAGCCAGGTAGACTTTTTAGGTTTCACGGTGTGTGAGTTTTTGGATCTAGATGATTCTGTGGACTTTTTGGGGTCGGGGGAGCAATATAAATATATCAATCCGCTCAGAGGCATGCGTCACAGTGAAGTCTTTGTGTTTTTCTTTGCTTATGCGTCTCCTTTTAATATGTTCACCGTGCAGATATGGTGACTCCTAATGGACTGAATGTCAAAAAGTTCTCAGCCATGCATGAGTTTCAGAACTTACACTCCATCAACAAGGCTCGCATCCAGGAATTTGTCCGAGGACACTTCTACGGGTGAGTCTTAGTTGATGAACAAATGAAGCGTTTGAATTGTCCACAAAATCAATTGCTTTGCGAAACCAATGTTTTAACAGACATCTGGACTTCAACCTCGATAAAACGCTCTTCTTCTTCATCGCTGGGCGCTATGAGTTCTCCAACAAGGGAGCCGATCTTTTCCTCGAGTCGCTATCCAGGCTCAACTACCTGCTTCGAGTGAGTCGCCAATCCCCGAGGGCAAATCTTCTGTTCAGAACAATCTGCGCCATGTGTAAAACCATTCTTCTTGCTCTCAACCCTTGCCTCAGGTCCACAGAAATGATGTGACGGTGGTCGTTTTCTTTATCATGCCAGCTAAAACCAACAACTTCAATGTGGAATCCCTGAAGGGGCAAGCTGTGCGCAAACAACTCTGGTATGACATGCGGTGGTTTAATTTCATGCTCATTAATGAATTTATTTAATTGTCATTCATGGGGGATTCCAGTCTAACCTCTGTCAGCCAATCCATCGCTATTGCAAAAAGCAAGAGGCTTAGAGTTGATCCCTGGTGCAATCCCACCTCCATCCAAAAATATCAAATTAGGATTTCATTCTCCTAATACTCCTTTTTTTTAGTGACCCAAATACTCCTATATCTGGATTGAAATAGATATTACATATTGGCCATGAGCAGAAAAAAAAATATGACTTACATAGTGTAATTATTTCCAAGTGTGGTTTCTACTCCACAGGGATACGGCCCACACTGTCAAAGAGAAGTTTGGGAAAAGGCTGTATGATGCCCTCTTAATGTAAGTCATTTTTATTTTTTTTTTTTGAGTTTTTTGTGATTAAAATCTGGGTTTAAATAACCGGTGTTGTGATCAGAGGCAAGATCCCTGATATGGACTCCATTCTGGACCGGGATGACTTCACTATAATGAAGAGAGCCATCTACGCCACTCAGGTACTGTCATCTGAACTACTTTTTTTTTTTTTTTTTTTCTGGGTTGTGTGTACAAAGCAGTTGGACATCTGGACTCTTCGCCGTACTCGAACAACCTCAGCTCCATCAATTTTTTTTTTTTTTTCCTGAATGGATCCACATTTCCCAAGTCGCTATCAATGAGAGTGATGGCGCCCACTGCTACTGAATTATTGAAAGAGGTATGAGGTAGAGATCCTCATGTGTGGCAAACCATGAATGAAAGTCAGCGCAATAACTTAGCCGAGACACAATTACCATCTCCTATCCCAGACTGCGGTTTAATCGACTGGTTGTGTCAGTGTGATCTACGTCATAACAGAGAGTTGAAATCTAAATCCGATTCAACGGTCTTTCTCAATGAAAGAAATTTATGTTAATGTCAATATTTCGGAGGGTTTGGAAATTGAGTGCAAATGGGACTCACTACAAATGTCCGGCGGGCATGATGGACTGAATGTCCTCATCGCTAACTCGAGAATGAGTCGTTGCGATTGGTCGTTTTTCATCCGCTGTCACCCCTGTTTTTATCACCCCCCCCCCCCCCCACCACTCTTTGCAATAACCCCCTTGTTTATTTCACAAAGTTTCAGAACCATTGACCGTCACGCTCCAGTCCAAGCTACAGTTCTACACTACATTATTTCATTTAATTAAAAAAAAAAAAGGATTTAAAACCAGTTTTTGTTGGTAGGGTGACGAAAACAGATTTCTAAGGCAAAATGGCTTTTATATGTCGAGAATGAATAATCCTCATGTGCGCTCTTTTGACAGAGACACAGCCTCCCTCCGGTGACAACCCACAACATACTCGATGACTCATCAGATCCCATCCTCACGAACATCCGACGGATCGGCCTCTTCAATTCCAGGAACGACCGTGTTAAGGTACTCTCATATCGCTCGCCTCCCTTTTTGAGAGTTTTACTTGTTTTCCCATTTGGATTTCAATCCACAATGACCTCAACTGTACTGTTTCTCCTCCCCAGGTGATCTTCCATCCCGAATTCCTGTCCTCTACGAGTCCTCTGCTGCCGCTAGACTATGAGGACTTTGTCCGTGGCTGTAACCTTGGCGTATTCCCCTCCTACTATGAGCCTTGGGGATACACACCAGGTACACTCACGACAGTCAGACAAGCGATGTTTTCAATACTTGTAGTTAGTTCTTGCTACCACTATGGTGGCCATATTGTCGTTTCATGTTTTTCTTGAACTATTCCTCAGGTGAATGCACAGTAATGGGCATTCCCAGTGTGACGACAAACCTTTCTGGTTTTGGGTGCTTCATGGAGGAACACGTATCAGACCCTGCCGCCTATGGTGGGTACACACACGCACACCAAAAATAGTGTCGCGATCCAGAAAAACGCAACACCTTTTTTTTTTTTTCTCAGGTATTTACATCGTGGACCGGCGGTTCCGTTCTGCCGACGAGTCCTGCAACCAGCTGACTCAGTTCATGTTCAGTTTCTGCCAGCAGTCGCGGCGTCAGCGCATCATCCAGCGCAACAGAGCGGAGAGGTTGTCTGACCTGTTGGACTGGAGATACCTGGGACGGGTTTGTGCACGCAAAACAGTCGCTATTCAGTTTAATGGACAGTCGGAAATTTAATGCTGCCCTTTGCGGGATTGTCGCTGGAGCTTGTTGCTAATAGACGAGAAATGTTTTTAGTCCTTTTTTTTTTTTTCCCTGGCTCACATGATTCTAAACTGCTGTTGTGGAGTGTACAGTGGTTTTCTTTTTTTTTCTTCAGGATGTTCCAAAATGGTTGCATTGGCCACAACAAAGATTTGGAACGTATAAACTCTCGCTTTGAAAGCCATTGCATTAAAAGTGTGTTTTCGATTTCTCTGATAAACTCAAACTGCTGACGAAATGATCGACTTCTCATTGACAGTTCTACATTCACGCACGCCTCCTTGCGCTGAGCAGAGCTTTCCCCGACAAGTTTAAAGTGGACCCAATGGCGCCTTTGAAGGTCAGATCCGAAGCTCCAAATTAATAATGGGTTCGGGGTATTGACAAAAATCAGACATTTGCCCATAGCCAATGAAATGTCAACACAACGTTACGCTGCTCCACTTGAGTCGAACTGTGTGTATTTTGTGAACAAAGTCAATTAAATGAATAAAATCGTGCTGGTATCATCCCGAGAAAACATGCTTTGTTTTTACCTTCCTTTTGAATTTTTAGAGGCGCTCCTGTTCTGAAGAGACGTGGATGCGGTTCTATCCGTCCGACATTTTTCGGGCCTTAATTGGCAGCTTAGCATTTGGGTGATTGATAAGCTTTGGAGTGCCGATTGTTACATTGCGTCACAATACAACAATGCATTGGGGATGCATTGTGCATCCTTACGTGATATGTTTTGTTCATATCCATTACTGGACATTTTATTTACATAGTGACAAAAAAATAAATAAAATCTTGTTTGTTTTTTATTCTTATTATTGGTTGCATTATTGCAAACCTTTTTTTGAGTTATTTCACAAAGTCCAACGTTTTTGATTTTATGTTCCCAAAGGTCTCTTTTAACGATAGAATTGGCCAAATATTCATCTTCTCTGTCCACAGATGGAGGGTTTCCGCTATCCCCGGCCTTACTCGGTGCCCCCCTCTCCGTCGGTGTCGGTCCACTCCACGCCCCACCACAGCGACGTGGAGGACGACGACGACGATGATGACGAACCCTACGATGAAGACGAGGAGGCCGAAAAGGACCGACTGAACATAAAGGCTCCCTTCGTCCTGGGTATGGCGCCAGAAGACAAAAACTGAGATTTTTCCTGATTTCCAGGATTCCTAAAGAGGGTAAGGTCTCAAACTTCAATTATTTAAATTTGAGTGACATGTCAAGAATGTAGGACTGAGTCGCTTTCAGTGATGGCAAACATTTTAAATTGACCACAGTGGACGACTGAATAAATTAATAGAGACACATGTGAATATTTTCAACTCTGGGGAAAAATGCACTTCACCGGGGAAGTGTCCAGGAGACGTCTGAACTACCAGGGTAGATTTTTTTTTTCATTTTGAATATACAGGTTTATAAACATACCAATATTTGGTTCACTTGTATTTAAATATTTTTTCAGCATGCAACCTGTAGACACAATAATAAAATTTTAATAGCTGACAGCTCTTGAATTGGATCCTGATGATATTGCGCGTTAACAGCGATGCAGTAAGCAAACCCACCAATGCAACTTCAGGAAACGTCACAAAAATGTTGCTTTCAGTTTATTAAAACGTCACATTTCAAATATGCAGCTTTCAGAGTTGGCGATACAATGTACAAAAACATCCGTTCTTCTACCCCCCCCCGCCCCCGTGCAGAAATGGACGACGACATCCGTCGAGCCAGGGAGCGGAGCACTTTCAGAAGTATTCTCTCTTCCACACTGGCATCTCCTGGAAGTACACCTCCTCGAGGTTTTCATCAGCTACGAGAAAAAGACATCGAGACAGTCACATTTCAGGTGGAGCAGTGCATCAATTCGTACAAATTGTCTGGATTTTTTTAGTTACTCTTATCTTCAGATTCCTTTATATATATACTACATAGGCTAAAAGTCGGTAGCGGAAAGAAAAGCCCACAATGATCAATGAAACTGTACTTAAAAATGTCAAAATAATAAAAGGATGGAACTCCTGCGCCCAACCTATTCGAAGCAGTTACTGCAATTTCTGGAACAATCATCAACGTGCACCCCCCCAAAAAAAAAATTGAAAACAATGATTGAATAGATAGTATAGAACAAGCCAGATATTCCACGTGGTTCTACGCTTACCCCCATCCTTGGCCTGCTGCAAAAAGTTGAGCAAAAGAGTGGCAGCCTGGTCCACGCTCAGCTTCTCTGTGTTCTGACTGCGGGTCTCTGTTAGGAAACAAAACGGCACGAGTGCCGATTTATTACGGACGGTTTAAATGTGTTCCTATTGAGCGCAACGTTGTTTACTGGAAGTTGTGAGAGACCTCAATGTCGCCAATTCTTTTATTGTATTACATTTCCCGTTGTTTTTTAACGAAGCATGATTCTGGCTTCTTGTACCGTATTGTAAGCAATTGTAAGGTTGTACCTAAGTGTAAAGTGTCATACACGTCGCCCTCCTTTCGGTCCTCTGAGATGAACCTGCGTCCTTCTGAGAAATCAAAAAGCACCACATGAAACTCGCAGGATAAAACTTCGGAATGAAGGAAAACGCGAGTTGAGCTGCAAATACGTACGAGTGCCTTTGAGATACAACATAGCCTGCGGTGTCCAGTTTCTCCTTTGGAAAGAACCCTAAAAGTCAGGAAAAAAAATAACCATCAACTTGCGTATAAATTGCATATCCAATTTTAGATGTATACATAAAAAATATTTTTAAAATGAATTGCAAAAAGATTTGTCAGTGTTCATATTTTTCATTAGTGTACAAGAAAGAAAGAAAAACAAACCGAACCTTCGGCGCGCTCCAGCTTTGTGTGACAAACGCAACCAGTAAGAGAGTCAGAATATAAGTTAAAGTGATGGTCTTCAAACCCTGCGGGGGTTAGAGAAGGGTAATCAATTTTAATACTCTAGTATACTCATGTTACAGCATGATCAAATGTCATTTCTGCAGTTTAACAGGGCACATTTTTTGCATAATGTGTCATTTTGGTTAAGCAGTCAAAATGATGATAAACACTGAAAACCGCAACCCCAAACAACCTGAAAGAAATACGTCGCTAAAGGTGTTAATCAAAACCTTTTTTTTTTTACAAACTATAGACCTTCAAATGCGGAATTGAAGTCAATCTTACGCGACTTACATTCATGGTGAAAGATCGCGCACAGGTTCGGTGTCCAGAAGGGTGAAAAGGTCCTGAATTACTTCTGGTGCTCTTCCTCCTCCTCTTATTTATATCCTCAAGATGGGAAAGTCTCCCTGCTCCCTCCCACCCGCCTTCTTCATGATGCCAGCAGCGATAGGTCACGCCAATTTGATGAACGGGGGCGGTGGGGTGGGGTGGGTGTGAATGAATGGAGGCCGGCGATCAATTTAACACGTTCATTGACTGGATGGAGTACACTGTAAATATTTCTGAATTAAAAATGCTGCCGTAAGCAGCTCCAGCCCCGCCACCGGCGCAATTTTTCAGAGGGGGTATTATACCCATCATAAAAGACAATTCAAGACAAGTCAGGGCTGCAACAATTTTTAAAATATAACGATTCAAGTCGGGTTCATCAAATCAAAATCCAAGGTTACTTTTCGAGGTATAATAAAAATCTCCGCGTAACTTGATCAAAAATTCTCACTTCAGATTTTCCCCAATAACTGCAAAGCACCGATTGGCTTAGTGTGCATTACATTGACATAAAACAGCAACCCATTTCTTTATTCAACCACTGCTTAATGAGAAACAAACCAAAAAGTCAAAACGGTGACATTTCTTCCTCTTCCACTTTTTGTCACAAAACATTCTTTTGACACTTAGACTTAACCTGTCTCTTTACGAGCACAGCAGCGGCGAATCCTTAAAGCGATTAAACAAAAGCTCTCACGTGGCACAACAGGCTCCCGTATTGCGATTGAACTGAAAACAACAGCCTGGGGGTCCAGCTCATTAAATAATGAAATCGAACCTAAATTGAACTTAGCAATGGCCACGTGTAAACATGTTGGAAGCCGACATACCAACCGGGCTGATCAGAGACAAAGCAGGCAGCTAATGAATGAGCGACACACATGTATAGCTCTACTGCTTGTCTCTGTCGCCCTTATTGTCTCCATGCCTGCATAAATGTGCGTTTGTGTGTATTTGTGTGTTGGTGTGTGTTGCATGACAGACAAGTCGGCCACATTTTCAACATCAGTTCCTGATAGATGGAGATGCTCGGGACTCTTGTCCTTGCTGGGGCCTGATAGAACTCAACCGGGGACCGCCGTGTCAGCTGCGTCTTCCTCGGGTCTTGTTTTCCTCCCCCAATCAGCAGCATGCTTCTCTCTCTCTTTAGGCTTTAATTTCAGGAGGTGAGGTGTATATCTGCTCCGTGTTCTCTGCCGCAAGCTCTTCTGAAGAGTGGCACAAAAACGGACATGGTGACAACATCGAAAGAAAAAAAAAAAAGGCTTGAAATGAAAGCAGCAGGTTTTACC
Source organism: Hippocampus abdominalis (assembly GCA_018466805.1). Classification (NCBI taxonomy): domain Eukaryota; kingdom Metazoa; phylum Chordata; class Actinopteri; order Syngnathiformes; family Syngnathidae; genus Hippocampus; species Hippocampus abdominalis. The sequence continues at coordinate 17,714,567 of CM031704.1, read as the reverse complement.
AGGAAGAACGCATTTCCAAAGGCCATAGGTTTTCCCCACTGCTGTTTGCCACAGACGAAGCGTGCCGTCCTCAGAGCCGCTGCCGTACAGCTCGCCATCCGGACTGAAGCGGACACAGTGCACGGGCCCAAAGTGACCTTTATAGGATTCTGTGGATGAGAGAAACGCGTCATGGCGTTGACAAGACCACTCAAGTCACCATTAAAAGGGTACTTGTCATTTGATACATATTTACAAGTGGTGCATAGTTTTGTCCACAAGAGGGCTCCAAATCCCATGCTAATTTTATTTCACCAGAAACGCACTATTAAGGATGAATTGGCCATTAATTATCTTACGATCATGGAACAACAATACCCTCTTGCAGTGTAAATCCCCCCCCCCCAAAAAAGGAATTTACACTGTTAACTTTGACACAGTTTGTACATTAAAAAATGTTATTGATCAGAGTGTAAACAGGTCTGTCGCAGTACACAAACGGAGTCATGTGACACAGTAGGGCGAGTGGGCAAGGCCACAAGTTGACAAAAATTAGCCAAAAGCAAACATTTGGTGAAAAAAAAAAAAGTCTTTAGAGGGCTTTGAAATGGTGAGGAAAAAAAGTTGGGTGTACATTGTAACATGTTCCATGTGAAACAGTTGTCTGATTCAAACATAATTGCTCCTGGAAAAATTGCCACACAGCAAAACCACTTACCAAGTTCTTCCTTGGTGCTATAGTCGTATTTATAGAGCTTGAAGTCCTCTCCGCCTGCGACAAAAAAGTCCTTGTCTGGGTGGAGCGATGCCGAGTTGATGGTCGCTGGGGCATCCACAGACTTGATCAGGTCAAGGCTGCATAATGACATTGCAGATGATTTCCATTGTTATTTATTCCCAAACAATTTTATTTTATTTTTTTAATGGTGTGGCCCTCGCTGTGACATACCTGAGAGCGTTGTAGAAAGCAATCGTCTTCCCATATGTGACCACAAGGACCTCGCCGTCAACCACGTACTCCATGCTGCTCACGGACGTGTCAAACGTCAGCGTCTTCACCACCTCCATGGAGGTCCTGTCCCACAGTCTGGTCACATTCAAAATTTAAAAAATCGTTTGGTCAAAAATACAGCGGCTGTTTGGCATTGGACATTGGCACTGACCCATTGCGTCTTCTGATATCACGTCCAGCGCTTGCATACGATTATAAAACCATTTCATCTTTTGTTCACCGCCGGATCGAGGAATATTTCAATGTATAATTCTAACGACATTTTCTGCTCATCCAGGAGGCGCCGCTTCACTGACCGTATGGTTTTATCCTCCGCCGCTGAGAGAATCTGTTTGTCGTCATTACACCACAGGGCCTTCCTGATAGGTGAGGTATGACCAGCAATCTCCTGTGGTGCTGTAGACACCAAATATGTACCCCGTAAATGCATTTCAGATGGAAATACTTTGGCACCAGACGGGCTCCGTAATTTACTGCGCTGATTGAGCACCAAATAAAATAATGCCTGATTTACTCACCGGCATCGGGGCTGCTGAGATCATAGATGCGCAGGAGCTTATCATTTCCTCCAGTCAATAAACAGTTACTGTCCTGAGGAAGGAAAAAGGTTTGACGTAGATACATAAATACCGACTGTAAATGGGTAAAAACGTCTACTTTAGATGATTAAAGCTTCCACACTCACCTGAGTAAAGTTGACTGTCTTTACGATATGTTTGTGTGCCAATGTGAGGACTTCGTCACCACTGACTGCATCCCACACTTTCCTGGAAAATATAATAAGTGCATAACTAAACATTTGCCACACTTAGTTATTTATCATCATTTATTCATATCAGCAAGGCCGGTGGAACAATACGGTGCAGTTGTTGGCACAGCATTGATTCTAAAATCGAGTCTCTCCAGTTTAGGGAATGATTTTGTGCATTTGTCCACTCACGCTGAGAAGTCTGCCGCGGCAGTGGCTGCCTTGGTGGCGTCAGTGTTCAGAGTGGCTCCCCAGACAGCACCTTTGTGACCCAGAAACGTTCCAATCCAGTCTCCTGTGTCGCCCTGGCGCAACATGGGCTTGCCATCTGAACAGAAAAGAAATACGACCAACGTCATTTATTTATGCAGCACTTGTAAACAACCATTGCAGCATACCAAGTTCTGTATATGGAGTCAAAATAAATAAATCATACAGACACCCACTGGGACCAAACACCATAACTTCTGTTTTGGCAAATACAATGAAAACAGCAGGGGGCCTAAAATTTAAACTTGTGTAACAGATTACAAAAGTTATATTGGGGTTGCACTAGTATGCCAGTCTCACCTTTGCAGGCGCTAATGAGAAAGTAGCCATAAGGGGTGATTCCACTGAAGGCCAAATCCACGACAGGCCGAGTGTGACCAGAACAGGTGAGCGGAGTCTGTCTCATCGCCATGGTCCTCCAGCCGGGCAGGTGACGGTTCGCACAGAGAGTGGGGGCAAGAACCGGGTGGCACTTGAGCTGCTAGCTAGCTGGCGAAGCTAACAGAGGAAGGGGGGAAACACGCTCGAAGTTTACAAGGCGAGATCCGTTGTCTTGGAGTTACCAGCTGCTGACTGGTTAGTGTGTACAAACAGGAGGAAATTCACAGCGTATTTTTGTCCAATTTGGACGGCGGGTCACCCTCCCAGCGAAGGAATGGCTGTCGTGCTAATAGCTACAACATAGCAACTAACTAGCAACGTGCAATGCGTTGAAGCGACTGCGGGGTTAATGTAACCCGGCATTGCGCTTCCCGCAGCAGGGTTACACTTCCGGGGAAACGTTAAAAAAAAAAAAAATCGTTTATAAGGGGAGTATGACTTAACACATTTTAAACCAGCGGGGGATACGGATGTTTTACTTATATACGATTTGTTTCAAATTCCTTACATTTATTCTCATCAATAAAGTGAACTCATAAGGTTTCCATTGAGGTATTGGTTAGACACGAATAATACTAACGCGAAATTAATAATAATACAAAAACGGCGCTATTTTCATTTTAATTCGGTTGTTTGTGAGTTTGCATTATTGGAAGATTGTTTCCGATTTGTCCTGAAATGTTTTACAGCCGTTCTTGCGACGTGAGCGCGCACGCGGTGCCATAAACCCGCGCGTGTAATTAGTACTGTCATCCTAACTGTATTCATGTAACCTGTGTCTGCAGCTGGATCACACAAAGGGGGATGCCTTGCTTTTCGGCTGCGGGTGCAGATGGCGGCTTGAAGCTGGTGAATAAGCAGAAAACAGAGGGAGTGGACGCGGATGCGGATCATGAGGAGCCGCATCCCTTTCAGCGTCACGCGGCTGAAGATGATTGAATCTGGCGATGAGGATGAGGGTACTTTGTGGACATTTGCAGGTTTTGTTTGTTTTCGACGCGCTATTTGAAGCAGCTTTTTCCTCAGAGGGTGGCGTTGTGGGTTTGTAGTCTCCTGTTTCTCCCTCCTGCGGTCGCGCAGTTCCGCTCATCCGACGCAGGGAGGGAGGGAGGAGAGGGGCGATGGCCGCCGGTGGAGCAGCAGGAGGATGCGGAGACACGGTGGAGCAGTGCCGGGCCGAGGTGGAGCGTCTGACCCGGGAGCTGGCGGAGGCCAACCGCGAGAAGATCCGGGCGGCGGAGTGCGGGCTGGCGGTTCTGGAGGAGAACCAGAGCTTGAAGCAGCAGTATGCCGAGCTGGAGGCCGATCAGGAGGCTCTGAGGCTGGAGCTGGAACAGCTGCAGGAGGTGGGCTCAGCAGGGGTACGGCTTTGTTACTTGCAAAAAGTCAAGTATTGTTCTAGGACTAACTTGAAAAGCCATTCTGGAAGCATGCAGGGGAGAATAGTTTCAAGTTCAACAAGACTTGGATGAAATATTTTTGAGTCACAAATGTAGGTCGACTCATCAATGACTGGCAATTTGCCTCATCAGCTGCAAAAAAAAAAATAGACTTGGATATGGTTTAAAATGACAAGAAATAAAATCAAGTAGATAGTTTTTAAAAGATGACAATTCAAGAGACAGAAGCATTTTAAATGTAAAGTTTCTTACACATGAAGAAACCACCTGAATCTTGCATGAACAAGCACAAAGTGACAGAGCCAAGGAAGAACTTCCTCTAAGAAAAAATAACAACTTATGAGATCCAAGGCTTGTGTCGGCCACCAAGGCAAGCCAACTTTATTTACATGTCAGATTTCATACACACAGTAACTCATTGAAGCCATTTAAAAGCAAAATCGAGTACGTGTACCAAATCACCACATCACATCGGTATTAGGTCAGTTAGCGTTCCCAATGTTATTCCGATTTGTTAAATGCTACAATAATGATTTTGGAGATCGTTTTCAGAAGTTAAGATTTGTTCACAGCACCCTGCACAAACTTTTCACCAGTGAGTTGAATCAAAGATTTAAAGGATAATCAATAACGCTTCTGTCCAGGATAAATCAGCAGTGTAATGTAATGAGTGTTGTTGTTTTGTTTTTTTTTCGATCTTAAGCCTCAGTCTTGTTCAAATGGATCTTGAAGGTGTTCCAATAGGCAGTCTTTGTTGAAAAGGGAATTTGTGATGTATTTATAGTAAGTGGAGCATTGATGAAAAAAAAAAAATGCAGCGGGCAGACACATCAGTGCTAAAAAAACAGGAGGAGATTTCGGCTCCATAAAGATGCTATGTTACTCTTTTGTTTATGTCACTGTCCATGACACGCCTCTCCGCTTGATATGATGTCATCGGACACTGCCGGTCAAATTTCTGCGGAGGTTTTCGGGCGGCACGAAAATAACTTTGGCTTCAAACAGCGACTATTCTCGACCCCATTGAAGTGCCGTGGTGTCATGTGGCGCCGGCTAGCACGTCATCATTTGTCTTGTCTTTATGAATGTTTTGAAGATGTAACTTCCTGGTCTCTAGCCCCCTCGGTTATGAATAACGCAGAGCCACAGTCCAGAGGCACCCAAGAGCAGACTTAAGTGCCTGAAAAATGCATGTGTGGGAATCTGCCCGCCATGTGCGCACATACACGCCATGTGGAAGGGCTGTCATGAATTATTCATAACTGTGAGGTCATGATAATTTCATCAGGGATCTTGAACATGATTTTATATTCCAAGATATTTTCCCTTTTGAATCTCACATTGACTGATGAAATAGACATGGTTGTCCTGCTTATGTCTGGAGTAGTGTGGAGAACAATGGAGCAATGACAGGATGAGGACAGTAAAAACAAAGGACCGATGCCAAGGGAGTGGAATCAAGTGTTTTTAAATCTGATTATCCCTCTTCCCTTTGTCCGCCTCCTTCCTCCATTTTTTTCCCATTACTCCACCCTAATCTCTCCCTTAGCACCGGTGCACTCATCTTTCCCTTTTTAATACGTTGATAAAGGAAAGGGAATAAAAGAGGAAATTGTCAGCGGTGCTCTTATGGAAGGAGAAATTATCGACTGACTGACTTGCTGGCTGCTTCGATATGAAACCAAATTTGGAATTGATAGCAAAATAATCCATCGCCTTATTCAGGTTTCAGTTGTCCCCAGTATAGTGACTATGTCATGTTTAGAGGGAATCTTTAACTGTTATTTTTTTTGTCTTGCTGTTTTATTTGGAGATATGAATTGTTCTCCCACAGTTTGCACTGCATTCGCAAAAATTTAAAACATGTCTAAAAAAAAAGTAAGTATTTATTGTATCCCACTGAAACACGTTCGTGACCAAAACTCATGTACTTTGTACTCTCTTGCTCCATCCAGGCATTTGGTCAGGCCTACTCCACCCAGCGTAAGGTGGCTGAGGATGGCGAGAGCAACGTGGAGACGTTGCTGCAGGAGTCTGCCACCAAAGAAGCCTACTACATGGGCCGGCTCCTGGAACTCCAGGCTGCGGTCAAGCACAGCCAGGCCACCGCGGCCGATGCGCTGGCTGACAACGACCACCTGAGCTGCCTGCTGCAGGAGCTGCGGGAGGTAAAGGGCACGTTCTGAGTTCGTAGAAAGTCATCGGATGGACTCCACACGAGAAAACACCTGAATCCAAATGGTCCAAGCAGAACACTGTCATATGAAAGCGGTCTTTCTTCTTTCCCTGCTGTGTCCCAGCAGAGCAATGAGATGTTGGAGCTGCAGCGTAGCCGCACGCGAGAAGAGATCGGGGAGTACAAGTTTCGAGAATCCAGGCTGGTTCAGGACTACACAGAGCTAGAAGAGGAGAACATCTCTCTGCAGAAACTGGTTTCAACCCTCAAACAGAATCAGGTATGGAGTCTCCAAACAGACACGCGAGGCAGACTTAAGTCCTTTATTTCAGAGGAAACAAATGCCAGCGGATTTTTAACCTCGATTGACGTGTCTGTGTTTCAGGTGGAATATGAAGGCTTAAAACATGAAATCAAAGTTTTGGAAGAGGAGTACGATGTTCTGGACAGCCAGTTGCAGGACGCGCTGCGTTTGAAGGACATTTCTGACTCGCAGCTGGAGGAGGCACTGGAGTCTCTGAAGAGCGAGCGCGAGCAGAAGAATCACTTGCGCAGAGAGCTGGTTCATCATCTGAGCATGTGCGACGTGGCGTACACCGGCAGCGCGCACCTGACGTTCACCTCGGCCCCACCCAGTGGCACGGCCACTCCCACAACTTTGCTCTCGCCATCCGCGGAAGATCCAACGAGGTATGACAGCAGAACCTCTATGTACGGTCGATCCACCATCCATTCCCTGAAGCTAGTACGCTCAGTATGATAATGATCGTTATTCTGCGCCTCTAGGTGTAATGGCCATGTCCAAGGCGCAACGCGAATCGCAACAGCTTCAGGCTCGGTGGCTGGCGCTAATGGAGAACGCCGGGTGCGAGTCGTAAAACCGAAGGTGTGACGACGTCGGACCTCTACAGCGAGATGAACGTGACAGAAGTTGAGAAGCTCAAGCAACAACTGTTGACTGTGAGATCCTCTTGAGCTTTTTAAGTTCCCTTTTGTACAGCCCAATCGGATTCGCCTGTATATTATATTAGAAAAATGACTTCTGCCCCATTCAGGTGGAACGTGAGAAAGTAGCACTGATAGCCAGTCTGCAGGAATCACAGACTCAGCTCCAGCACACCCGGGGTGCTCTCTCTGAACAGCATGAGAAGACCCTCCGCCTTAGCCAAAAGGTCACCGCCCTACGCCGCCGGCAGCAAGGGACCCAGACCAGTTTTGATTCTCTGCTCAACCTGAAGACCTCAAGGGACCTGACAAAGATAAGAAAACCGAAGATGAAGATGAAAACGAGGAGGATGAGCAGGGCGCCGTGAACAAAAATCCAGTATTTCCTTACCAGTCGCCAGGTTTGGAGGTCCTGCAGTGCAAGTACCACGTGGCCGTGACCGAGGTGGTTGAGCTCAAGTCAGAAGTGAAAGCACTGCGGGACAGGTTGGCTCAATGCGCGGAAGGCATTGCGCATGAGAAGCCGAGAGGAAATGCCCTGCAACAGAGATTGGAGAGGAAGGTAACGGCACTAGAAAAAAGCTGCCAGGAAGGAAAGAGAAGGTAAGATTACGTACGCCATCTTTTTTGTATTAAACCAATAATCGCACCTATGAATGGTTTAAAAGTCAAGTCCAGACTTGAACCCTATTGTCATTCTTTTTGACCGAGATGTCCTCTTGTCAGATTTCTAGTATGGACGCTGAGTTGCAGGCGGCTCAGTCGGCAGCCGCCGAGAGCCAAGGGGCTTTGAATGCTGCTCAGGATGAACTGGTGATGCTGAGCGAGGAGCTTGCCCAGCTCTACCATCATGTCTGTCTGTGCAACAACGACACGCCCAACCGTGTCATGCTGGACTACTACAGGTCTTGCTCTTGTTTTATTTGCATGTATAGTGGCACAATGAAATCTACATGGGTGAAAATACCCCCTAGTGTGAAAAAATCTTCATGCATTCCCACTTTCCTGTTTCAAATTTGCTACAGTGAAAAACCCCCTGTTGTGAAACATTTCTTGCTGCAAACATGATTTCGTTGTAGAGGAGTTTCACTGTATCCCTAACACACCCTGGAGCTCCTGAGCATCTTTTTTTTCCTACTCTAGACAGGGCAGAGGGCTCCGGGGCCTTTGTGCCAGTCTCAAAGCCATGTCTGCCGACAACAGCAAAGTTCTCCTCACGCCACGCCTTGCCAGGAGACTGGCCACCGCCACCTCCACAACCTCAACCTCCGGGGAGTCACGGAGCCCCTCTGAGTCTCCGTCCAAAGAACCGCTGTCCGGAGGGGATAGAGGAAGACATAGTGAGGAGGGGGACAAGGAGCTCGCGCAGAGTCATTCGGAGCAAAGTCTGAGTCACGGCAGTCCTCCAACCTGGTCACCCAGCATCAGTGCCTCATCATCGTCCTCGTCGTCCTCATCGCCCGCTTTGGAACCGGCTGGTGAGCTACGCAGAGAGCCCTTGAATATCTACAACCTCAATGCCATCATCAGAGACCAGGTAGAGAGGCATCATCTGTTTTACACTTCTAATTTTCCATTTCTGCTGCCTGGTACTTGTTTTTCATTTCATCCTTCAGACTTGATTTCTTTCCAAAATGTTCCGACCTCAATTTTCAGGTAAAGCACCTGCAGAGAGCAGTGGACAGGGCTCTTCAGCTCTCCAGACAGAGAGCCGCGGCGAGGGAACTGTCTCCGTTGCTCGACAAGGACAAAGAAAGCTGCTTGGAAGAGATCTTGAAGCTCAAGTCCCTGCTCAGTACCAAGAGAGAGCAGATCGCCACCCTCAGACTTGTTCTCAAAGCGAACAAACAGGTGGGGTGTCGGCTGCTTGTGTTAGCGTTTGGTTGATCGCTGTTGAGTGAACTACTCTGTCGGAGAAAACTCACACAAAGCCTCGAGAAAATCGATATTAGCATTTAGAGACTGGCCCCCTGTTGTTTACTTCTATCTGAATTCCAAATTAAGTGAACTGTACACGCATTGCTTTTGGCGATTTTTAGCCTGCTCTAGTCTACTATACATCTGTTTATCGTTAAGATAGCAGCGCAATTGAAATGCGGTAATTGCTGGTGTCTGTGGTGTTTTTTCCCCAGACAGCAGAGGTGGCTCTCACCACCCTGAAGAGCAAGTATGAGGCAGAGAAGTCAATGGTGACTGACACCATGACGAAGCTACGGAACGAGCTGAAGGCCTTAAGAGAGGACGCGGCCACTTTCTCCTCCGTACGAGCAATGTTTGCCACCAGGTCAGTGAGCAGATACAAGCAACTGAAATTCGGTTGACGATCCAATTTTCCCTTACCCGCTCGTCTCAGTGAAAAAAAAAATGGCCGATCGCGACGAGGGACCAACTCAGATTTTTTTTTTTCTGAAGAAAGTGTCACTGGTCCTTTTTTTTTCCCCCGCCTCCCTCAGGTGCGATGAGTATGTGATCCAGCTGGATGACATGCAAAGACAGCTGGCCGCGGCTGAGGATGAAAAGAAGACGTTGAACTCTCTCCTGCGAATGGCCATTCAACAAAAACTGGCCCTCACCCAGCGTCTTGAGGACTTGGCATTTGATCAAGAGCAAACGCAGCGTAGCCCCGCCCACCGGCTGACCCGCAGGAAGACCAGCGCTCCCAAAGTAAGTCTCGCGACCTCAACTTCGGCCTCGGACCTGACGCAAGGCTCTGGTGCAGCAGCTTTGGTCCCCAGTTGTTCCTCCCCTTCCGGCCTTAATAGTCCAACATCAGTTGTCTCTACTGCTGCAGACTTGTCCTCAACTCTGACATCCCCGATATCACACATACCCTGTCGCAGTCCGTCATCACCAGCGATTGCCTCGCCGCCTGAAACTCTGGCGGGAGAAAGCCCTCCGTCTCCGGAGGTGTCAACAACGGCGTCCTCAATCCCCCAGAGACCCGCTCAGTCACGGTGGACCCTTGGGATGCGAACGTTTGTCGTGGATTCCCCCAGTTTCCGAATTACATCTCCTTTCTCCCGTAGCTCGACTCCTTCAAGGCATGTCGCTCCAGATACTCAGACCGCCGCACTGACCGCAACCAGACCGAACCAAGCAGGCTCCGCCCCTTCGTTTCCCTATCGATCGCCACTGCTCGGGCTCAAACGCTCTTTGTGGAGCCCATCACCCCGGACTCGTCCCTTATCTAGGCTGACGGGAACTTCCGTACATCACATTCCTTCGTCGTCCTCTCAGTACTCTACTTCCTCCCATAGTTATTCACCCGCCTACTACAGCGCTTCCGGTCCAACGTCATACAGCCACTCGAGCCACTACACTCCTCTCTACCCCAGATACTACAGTTCCTTCCGGCCCAGACATTGACTGTACATTTTTGTTGCCCCCCCGCCCCCTGTTTTCTATATTCCTGTGCCTACACCTCGGCCAATGCATTTGGAATATTTTGTGACATTACTCAGGGAGTTGAATCCAGGAGCACAAGTAGCCCTGCCTTCCGTCTTTTTTTTTTCTGTGACTGCGAATTAGTCCAGAAGAGGAGATTAATAGACGTTTTCATGAGCATTTTTAGCAAGTTTGAGTTGACAACTCACATGCAAGATTTGTTAAAAACAAAGAAAAAGAATATTGAGATTTTTTTGTGTGTGTGGAGTAGCACATCAAATAGCCTTTAACATTCTATATTCACAAATGGTCACATGCAAGCTTTCGTCTTTTTATCGTACACTTTGAAGAAAAGGACTTAGTCTGCTGTCAATGACAATTTAATCCATTCCCTTTTTTTTTTTTTAAACGCTCCCACAATCCTGCAGTTAAAAAAAACACACACACATTTGAATGTGGCTTCTGGCCCACTGCTCAATAAATGTACCTTCTGCAATATCAAATGGGGGGGGCATTTGAAAGATATGGGACCTTTGGCACTCTTGCTTACATTTGCGGTACGAGTATTAAAAGAATCTTTGAGTACTTTTTCTAGAGAGGATAGGCAGCCAAAATAAGAAATTAGAATATTATCACACGTGATAATAAAAGCACATGCTTCTGCTGACGTTGGTTCCTTCAGTGTGATTCTTCATAAGCTACCCATTGTTTCCATACAGTGTATTCTGTGGTCCGGTATTCTTATTTTTGCGCTGCATTCTATCCCTTGGTTACGTCTGTGCAGAGTTTGATGTAGGTATGTAGTCTGTCTAACGGTGTCAGTCTCTTGCAGGCATTCAGTAGCCTCGGTATCGTTTGCCATACCCTGCCTGCAGCTAAGGATGAGTGCTTTCAGGTAAGAGGAACGTCAGTCAGATTTCTAGCTGTGCAAACACCAAAAGTAAACGAAACTCATGTTATATACACACAGTGGGTCAATTTAAACGGCCGTTGCTATTTCACTCATATTCTTTGGGTGTCAGTAGTGAGCTTTCAAACGCTTTCCAAATGTCAAAACAATGACATCTGTAGACTAGGATATTCTCAATTATTATTATTATTATTTCTAACAGCCTGTTATTTGTCTTCACATTCAACGGAGGAATGACACATTTGCAGATTTTTTTCCCCCCTCCTGTGATTAATTTCAGGTCATAATTACTAACTATCCAAAATACAGGTTGCCATCGTGGTAATAAAAGCAATTATGATTTGTGCTTTTTGCTCGGAAGGCATCCGTGCATCTGAATCAGATAACATTTTATGGTCCTCATAATATTGAGCTCATCACTAGTGTGTGTGGTGGCGTGACAATTCAAATGGCCCTTGACTGACAGGTGCAGGAGGAAATAAGAGTTTGATTGTAAATTTTCCCTTTAAAAAAAACGGAATTTGGTCAATTGTTCTGATGATAATTTTCGTCATCTCATTTCTTGTCGTCATCAGCTCGTACAACAAAGACGTCAACGCGAAGACATTTGACTTGAATTGAAATTTGCAGCACAGTGAACGGATGGCTTCTTCTTTGAACACGTTGTGTGGACTAATTATTTCAGCCACGAAAACAATATGAATGTGAATACAATACTCATATGTATATATATTTTCCTGTGAATCCGATTCAAACTCCACGAGAGCGCATGCGACCACGATGAGACGCTCGCCGTGGAGACCGGAAGTGAATAATAAATGCCAAACGAGTAGCTCATCGGCTTCCACCGCGGCGATCTGTGTCATTTTGTGAACTGGCTTCCTCGGGAGTCACTATCCCTCTGTTAAACTTTAACTCACAAGGTCATTCCTTTAAAGTTCACGTTTAGCCCGCAGCATCCCAACGAATAGGTGGTGGAGGTGAGGAGGTAAGAGCCCTGGCTTTTTAAGAACATCCTTGTGTTATCTTACACGACAGAAAGTCAGAGAAAAGTCTTCCGGTTAAGGTGAGATTGATTTAATTGATTCGGTGCAAGACATCTTGTCTTGCGGCGCTAAAATATTAATTGTAGTCCTAACTAATGCCGTTAATGCTACGTTTAGCTAGCTAACGAAGGGCTGTCAACTGTTAAACCTTTGCTAAATTCACGCACCGCACCTTTGTTTGATACTGCGTTATGTTTGAATAGAATCAAATAGATGGCATCCGCAAAATAAGACATGACAACAAACGCATTCTCGTTCCTTCCTTTCCTTGTCTTGTCAGATTGAGATATACTAAATGAATGATCCATGACTATATGAATGTCAAACAAATTAAAATTCAACTCAACTGCATTTATAGAACACTTTCAGACAGTCATCGCTACATACAAAGTGCTGTACATGGAGCAACTAACATATACAACAGTAAAGCAACAAATCGGTAACAAAGACGGTAGAAAGCACCGAACAGCAAAACCCAAGAACAAATCCGAGTCATGCTGAGTCAAAACTCACAAAGAACAAGGGATAGGACTAGATAATTTTCAAGTTGTCAAGTTAAATACAATAGGAGAAAGTATGGTGAAAGAGTCAAATGTTCTGCCTGTAGTTCACATTATTGTTGTAAGCATGAAAGGACCCCAAAAAGTATTTTTTCCCCCTGCCATATATTGAATCAGCATACAGTACCAAAAAAAATAATCCATATCAATTGGATCCTAATTAAAACATTTGCCCCAATATTTTGGAATTTCAAGTTTGCTTGATGTAAAAAAAACTCTGAAATCTTCACCCAAAAATGTGGACGTCTCTAATTACGCCCATTTCAATCTCTGCAAATTGTTAACACGTTATCTTCAGCCCGTCTCCCTTATCAGCAGAAGCGTAAAATTATTACACAAGACCACCAAACAGGGCAAACTAAGATGATTTCCTTTCTTTCCTTACTAGCAGAGAGGACGTGTGGCATGCATGGATTAACCAAACCAATGAGGACAGACACAAAGTAAAACTCAGATGGAGCCAGAAGAAGAAGAAACGGCGGCAGCAGCAGCAGTCGTTCAGGTGGATGATGCAGACAGGTTGCTGATGTACAAGATCGAGCGTCCCGTCTTCAATGAGGCCCACCTCAGGTCGCGGCTTCTCCACCGCAAAGAGAAAACCACCACCCTCCGACAGAAGCTCGCACTACACTTCCAGTAAGTCAAAGAAAAGAAATTGCAAAACGCCATCGACATGCTAACTAACTTGGCATCGACAATTGCGGGTCTTGAACACAAACGGTGGCGCGAACACAAACGGTGGTGCAACACACGTAGGCAAGGCAAAGCAGCGTTATTTATTTTGCGCATTTCATACACACGGCGTGTGATTCATATCTTTAAAATCCGACGTTTAAAAGCAGTCACAAACAAAGGAGTTCCAAGACAAATCATCAAAACAAAACCGTAACGTGCTGTGCTCTTCTCTCTCCATGTAGGTGTTCGTCCCAGCGAGCGAAGGCAGCGGTTTTTAGCTTCCTGCCTATTCTCACGTGGCTGCCAAAGTACCCAGTCAGGGAATACCTGTTCCATGATGTGGTCTCAGGTCTTAGCACTGGCGTCGTGCAACTCCCCCAAGGTGAGCAGCCTCTGGTTTGGGCAGCAGGACACACAAAAATTATTTGCAATAACAATGAATGATGTCCCCTCTCCCTCTCTCACCGTACCGCAGGTCTTGCCTATGCTATGCTGGCTGCTGTGCCTCCAGTTTATGGTCTATACTCATCGTTCTACCCTGTTCTGCTCTATACTTTCTTTGGCACGTCTAGACACATATCCATAGGTGAGGAAAAAAAACTCAAAACAAAACAAAAAAATACTTTTAAACACTTGAATCAAGTCCACCCACGTGTGTGTGTGTGTGTGTGTGTGTGTGTGTGTGTGACTCGCAGGCACCTTTGCAGTCATCAGCCTGATGATTGGAAGTGTTGCAGTCAGGGAGGTTCCAGACTCGTTCATGCCACCCACCAACGGGTCCAACGCGTCCGCCATCTTTGATGTGGCGCATCGTGACGCCCGGAGGGTGCAGGTGGCTGTGGTGCTCACAACCTTGGTGGGAATCATTCAGGTCAGTGTCCAGTTTGGTATATGAACCTCCGCCGCGTGTACTCTGTTGCGTCAAGACTGTGTTGCCCTTTTCTCCTCCCCTCCTCAGATGAGTTTAGGTCTTCTCAGGTTCGGCTTTGTGGCCATTTACCTCACGGAGCCCCTGGTGCGAGGCTTCACGACAGCGGCCGCCGTGCACGTGGTGGTCTCTCAGTTAAAATACCTGCTGGGGGTGAAAACCAAGCGTTTCAGTGGACCCCTCTCGGTTTTATTTGTGAGTTTGAAAGTTCAGACATTTTCTACTCAATAGATTTTTATTGATATGTATATATAATCTGTAGCTGTTCTTTTTTAATTTTTTTTATTTGTATTTTGCAGAGCATCAAGGCAGTGCTGAGTGACATTACGAGTACGAACGTCGCCACTCTCATCCTGGGCCTCGTGTGTCTCGTCTTTCTGTACGCCATCAAGCATCTCAACGAGCGCTTCAAAAACAAACTGCCCATCCCCATTCCCGGGGAGATTATTGTCGTGATTGTGTCGACGGGCGTCTCGTATGGCATGACGCTGGCCGCCAACTATAAGGTCGACGTCGTCGGGGAGATACCGACCGGGTGAGGGTTCACACGCCTTGTATCTGCGAATGGTATCTATAGCGATGAGCTATCTTTCTTCGAGATTAGTTGTCTTTCCAAAGATGGTTGACAACAGTTTTTATCTGAGCCGACTTGACATTTAACTCATCACTGTGCAAAGTACCCTATAGGTTTTTCTAACACCGCGCGATTGGACGTTCTATTTGACTGTTTAATTTGATTGCCCGACGTGCGTTCGGAATCGCACCGGAGAACATTTACAATAAGTCAGGTGTCGTGTTTGTATAACAGTGGCAAAAAGTGCTTCAGGGATCCTCTTTGCATTCCTCAGGCTTCTCCCGCCCGTCGCTCCAGACTTCTCTCTGTTGCGCACTTTGGTCACCGACTCCTTCGCCATCGCGATCGTGGGCTTCTCCATGGGGATCTCGCTGGCCAAAATCTTTGCCCTGAAGCACAACTACAGCGTGGACAGTAATCAGGTGCGCAAAGCGGAGGCTGGACTGACGTGTGACATGAAGTTGTGTCAACAAAAGGGATTCAGAGGGTCCGTTCGAAAAAAACTCAAAAAGACCTGTCGGACTGGTCTCTGTATTGGAATGATATTTTTTAAGTGGGTTATAGGTTTAGTTTTATTTATTTATTTTATATAGGGGGTGTAGGTCAAGTGCAAAGGTTAAAAAAAAAGTCACTAAGTATTGCGCAATAAAGTAAATTAAACTACATTTCCCAAACGACTATTTCAACATCTCATGGAAGTTATTTCGCTGAACACATCCTCAAATTCTAAATCTTGCTTTTTTTTTTTTTTTTTAATAACAGGAGCTGATAGCCCTTGGCCTGTGTAACTTCATCAGCTCTTTCTTCCAAACATTCACCATCACTTGCTCCATGTCGAGAAGCCTGGTGCAGGAGAGCACGGGGGGTAAAACCCAGGTAATTAGCAAAATCGATGTTACAAAATTGCAATGATGACGCCATGTTATGTCGACCGTCATTTTACAATTTTTTTTGTTGTTTTTTTTGTATGCTTGGTTCAGATTGCCGGCCTGCTGGCCTCTCTCTTGGTGCTGCTGGTGATCGTCGCCATTGGTTTCGTCTTCGAGCCGCTCCCACAGGTGACGCCATGACGCCGCGTTATCGAGAAACTTTCCAGCACTCGTCCTATCACGAATCACCGCGACGTCACATTTGATCCGCGGCGTCTTTTGTCTTTTCCGTGTCCCCCAGACTGCGTTGGCAGCGATCATCATCGTCAACCTGCTGGGGATGTTCAAACAGTTGAGAGACATCCCAACGCTCTGGAGAACCAGCAAGATCGAACTGGTCAGTCAACAGCAAAAACGATGCATCAACCGCGCTCGGTCGGTCACGAAAAGTGGTGTGCGCTAATGTTTTCGTATGAGCTCATTTATCATTTTTTGGGGGATATGAATCAAATGTTTTTGTTTTTATTTTTAATCAGGCCATCTGGCTGGTGACCTTTGCGGCATCTGTGCTATTGGGCTTGGATTACGGCCTTCTCTTCGCCATCGCGTTTGCTTTGCTGACCGTCATCTACAGAACGCAGAGGTCAGTCGATTTTTTTTAGTTTAAGGCACCATATCAAGTTTTTCGGGTTTAAGGCCGATCCGTTTTGTCCCGCAGCCCGAAAAACGCCGTCCTCGGGCAGGTTGCCGACACGGGACTCTACTGTGAAGTGGACGAGTATGAAGAGGTGAGTCGAGAGACGGAGAAAGAGAGCGCGCGTTGGCCAAGTGGCGCCCTCAACGCTGACCATTTGTGATTTGTCTCCTTCCAAGGCGGCGGAATGTGAGGGGATTAAA
Organism: Hippocampus abdominalis; assembly: GCA_018466805.1. Classification (NCBI taxonomy): domain Eukaryota; kingdom Metazoa; phylum Chordata; class Actinopteri; order Syngnathiformes; family Syngnathidae; genus Hippocampus; species Hippocampus abdominalis. The sequence goes on along the minus strand of CM031704.1, from coordinate 17,697,813 downwards.
ATTTTCCACTCCAACGCGTCAATCTACTTTGCCAACAGCGACCTTTACGTGAGCGCGCTCAAAGAGAAGGTAATCCTTGTTACCTTGGAACCGCAAGACGGCCGTGCGAACGCGGTGCCCCTTTTCTCTTATTGGTTGCTTCAGTACAGAAAGTAACACACTTTTTTTTCCCGGCCTGCTGTAAAAAAACAAAAAAAAAAAAAAAAAAAGCTTTGGTAATGAGCCTCATGCTAACTGAAGACTGTTCATTATTAGCCGCTTATATGCTAGCAGCCTGCTGGGAGGAATTTTCATCACAATCCTTTTTGATATTTACTGAACTAGAACTCACATCAGCCAACTAATTAAAAGCCACAGAACAAGTCTGTGCTTCCCTGACTGGTCTATCCAGATTCAAACCTGTTCTTACTTGGTAACGTGCTTTGGGGGATATATTTTGGAGCCTATCTTTGGCACTAATTTTCTATTTTTTTTTTTTGCAGACTGGTGTAAACCCCGAACACGTACAAGCTTCCCGAAAAGCTCGGAACAAATCAAAGGCCAGCAGCAGTCTGACGCGCTCTCCAAAAAGAAATGCTGAGGTAGCTTCGCTTACTCTTATTTTTTTTGTTTTTTTTTTGGTGGGGGAGGCGGAACTGCTTAAATATGTATTGTGCCATCTGTGTGCTTGTGCAATCGCAATTGTGTTATGTCCTGGATTGTGTAAATGCTGACAGGACTGAAAAAACTTGTTTTCATGGGTGAAGAGGGAAGGAAGCTTTTCTGTGACAATAATAAGCAGTATTATGTACTCGTATCAAATATTCAATCAACAACAGTTGTGCCCTGAGATAAGAGTGACTTTAAACAGATTTAGTGTTGCTAGTTCATGTGAGTCTGCAAGTCGGAAAATGTGCACCGAGCTTTTGTGTTTTTTTTTTAATTTTCTGATTAGGACGGCGAGGCGACGCACCAGGTTTTGCCTTTTAACAAAACGGGCGGCGATCAGAAAAACGGCCGCCTGGGAGAAGGTCACGGGGAGGCGGATTCCGAGGCGCTGGTCTTCCGCCCGTCTCTCTGCTCCGTCCGCTTCATCATCCTGGACTGGACGCACGCTGGCTTTATTGACTCCGTGGGAGCCAAAGCCGTCAAACAGGTTCTTTGTTTTTATTCCTTTCGGTCGAGTCAACACGGGGAGAAGAAAGCATGTATGCTAGTAGTCCATAAGACACTGTTGATGTCTGCAGGTTATTAAGGAGTATGCAGCCGTAGATGTTCAAGTCCTCATCGCGGGCTGCAACAGTAAGTACTCGGATGGTCCAGTGGGAGTCACTCATTTTATTTTCATGAACACTAAGACCTACTACACTACCACCTATTTTTTATTTTGTTTATTCTTATAATACATTGGTCAACTTCACACTTACTTGTGTACGGAGGTGAAAGGCATACCTGCACGTGGCATCTTTTCATACTAAACGCCATTTGTTGACATTCTTTGATTCTGATCCGACGTGTTTTTCTGCTCGGCTCCACACTAGGAAGTCTGCTGTCTGAGCTGGACCGGCTGCAGTTCTTCTCTGAAATCGTAAGCCCTGAAATGGTGTACCCGACCGTTCACGATGCCGTGTTGCACTGCCAACATTCCCAACCCAATTCCGCATGCTGATACGACTGTGAACTATTATACACTATTTTTTATTTTTTTTTGCACTGAAAGGCTTGTTAAAAATGTCCAGGATTTGAACAAATTCATCCTTAAGACGGTTGTCTTTGTTGTTCCTGGTTAGTGCAGGGTTGCATTGCGTATTTATGTGTGTGTGCGCGCGCGCGCTGTGTCAAGTGTTGAACAGCTGCAAACGGTCACTTTGCAGTAACAGGTGCACATTAAATAGGGAGATTTTTTTGCTTCCTAAATGCATTTCTCGTAAGTAACTTTGTGGGTAAAAAAAAAAGTCAGTATTTTCATGTTTAGAAATATATTCTGTCATGGCAGATGCTCACTGTGGAAATGTTTTGTTTAAAAACGAATCTTTGGACACAATGTGGCATAAAGGTTTATTTTTAACACCTGACAACAAAAGGACATTATTTCTTTACTCTCTGCTTTCGAAGAAGTAAAAAGTCAAACCGGACAACGCGCGTATATACACTCAATTGTAGGTCATGTATCTTGGCGTGGCGCTGAATTTGGCGTAGGACTTGATGACCTTGTTCACCGCCTCCAGGAAGTCCTTCTCGGTGGCAATCTTCCGGCGAGCCCTGATTGCGAACATGCCGGCTTCCGTGCACACGCTGCGAATCTCGGCACCTGACAAGAGCCAGACATTTGACGTCGGAAGAGGGAAAACTCTAAAGAATCGCAAATCTCTTGCCGATTCTTACCTGTGCTGTTGGGACAAAGGCGAGCGAGCAGCTCAAAGCGAATGTCCCTCTCCACGCTCATGGAGCGCGCGTGAATCTTGAAGATGTGTGTGCGGCCCTGAAGCGCCGAAAAGACAAAACACGTTTAATGACCCGTCCCACTTTGATTTTGCTGGACTTGTGAGATTTACCTCAAGGTCAGGCAAACTGAACTCGATCTTCCTATCTAAACGGCCGGGTCTCATCAAGGCCGGATCCAGGGTGTCGGGCCTGTTGGTGGCCATCAGCACTTTGATGTTGCCGCGCGGGTCGAACCCGTCCAGCTGGTTGATGAGCTCCAGCATGGTCCTCTGCACCTCGTTGTCTCCGCCAGCACCGTCGTCAAAACGTGCGCCTAGTTGGGTCAATAAGTGACATTTCATGAGGGAGGGGAAATACAATACAAAAAGCACTTGAACAGGACGCCATACCTCCAATGGCATCTATTTCATCAAAAAAGATGAGACAGGCCTTCTTGGTCCTGGCCATCTCGAAGAGTTCTCTCACCATCCGGGCTCCCTAAATAAAGGTAAACTTATTTGTTAGGCACGTGGTGGAAATTAAAAAAAAAAAAACTAGATACATCTATACCGTGCACTCACCTCCCCCACATACTTCTGCACCAGTTCAGAGCCGATGACTCTGATGAAGCAGGCGTCTGTCCGGTTGGCCACGGCACGGGCACACAAAGTCTTTCCGGTGCCGGGTGGTCCGAACAGCAGCACACCTTTCGGGGGCTCAATTCCCAAGTTGACGAACCGCTCAGGCTGGTGAGAGAAAACAAAGGCTGCCGACATCAGTCACATACCTATGGCGCCCTCTTGTGGCCGTTCAACTATCAACGTAAATAGAATGTTACTCGACGCATTAATAAGGCTTTCGATTTTTCAATCCAGAGCGTTCAGTGGACAACTCACATGGAGCAGGGGGTCTCGACCACTTCTCTCAACTTTTCAATCTGCTCCTTGCAGCCACCGACGTCACTGTAAGTAACATCGGGTTTCTCCTCCACCTAGACGAGAACGCGCAATGCGTTGTGTGAGTTTGCCCTCGATAAACTCTGAGGTCATTTGTACGTAGAAATTGGCTCGTATGTTTGTACCTGCATCATGGTGACGGTCGGGTCGATTTTAGGAGGCAGGGGGATATGGATCTGATACTTGTTCCTATCAACACTGAGACAACAAACACCAAGTTGCCAGAGTCAATGTTTGAAGTCTTAACTAACGTTAATTTAGAATGTTTTTTTTTTTTTTTTTTTCCTTACCCAACTCTCATGCCCTCCTCGATGTCAGTCGGCGCCACCTGATCGCTCAGGTCCACCACAAACTTGGCAAACTGTTTGACATTGATGATGTATTTGGGGTCCTCCGAGTCCGCGTTGATGATTTTTGTGCATCTGTTCAAACCAAATGGAAAAGGTTACAAACACATGTCGTTCGCTCCCATCGAATTAAAAGTCTGGAAATGTCTCTTAGTGCTGACTCTGTGTTATATCCTTATATCCACTGTGTACCTTGCGACTTGTAGTGGTTGTTCACTTTGAAGGGTCTGTTTGTCAGCAGCCAGATCCCAGAGAGCTGGTGGCGCCAGCCCCGTGTCTGACTCTTTAATACCTGTCACAGCAAGGAAACAGTATGATACGTTGCTGCAGTACACACTGTATACATTAAGGCTTCTTCTTTCTATTTTAGAAGCAAATGAACTTTCTTTTTGAGGAATGTGTTTCACTCAACCTGTAAGCTCGTTGATTTTTTTGAGCAGCTGCTGGATGTCATCTTCCACTTGTTTGATCTGTCTGGAATAAGTGCTTTGACCCTGGTGAGGTGAGACAGTTTTAGGATGTGGATTACAACACAATGTATTTCTTGACTACTATTTCTACCATCCCTGGAAGGACACTCACGTAAGTCTTCAGCAGAGCAATGTCTCCTTCATCCAAAGCTGTATGCGACATGAACATGTCATTGAGTTGGCATTATGACAGACAGTGGGCTACAAAGTTTTTATTTTAGGCATAAAAATACATTTGAAAGATAATGTCCAAAGTGTGATTGCACTGTGTGAATGCTTGTTCTATTTTATTCTCCTTACATCTATGATATGCTTCCACTTGCATGTTTCTCAATCAGTTATCACCAGTCCAATATAACGCCACACCAAACCATATTTTTTTTCATTTGGCATTCCAGCATTCACAGGCAGTTTCTCCAGAAAGTGCATTTTCTAGCTAGTTTTCTTTAGGACAACAGTGCAAATCTTCACCGTTACCGACCTGAGCTAACTTTAGCTAAGCAGCTAATGTCTTAAATCACTATTTATCCAACGATTGTTGTTTTTTTAAAATCTACCTCTGATTGGTGAGTCATCCTTGTCCTCCTCCTTTGTCTTCCTCTGATCGTCTCCTAAATAGTCCGGCATATTTGATTTGTATTATTGTAGTTTTTTTTACCAGTCAAACTGAGCTGCTGGAACAGCTATGTTGTACGATTACACAGCAGGTTTGCGCTTCCGTCCACGGACCGGAAGTTTGTGTCGGAGTGTTATTTCGGATACACTAATTATACCGGATTATTTCATTTATCGTGTACATAAAGTAAATTCTTAAACTAGTCTTAAATAACATCCTACTATTACTACCACTACTATTAAAAAAAAATAATACAGGCTAGCAGTGTACAAATCCCATCACGAAAGGTAGAAACTATTTTGCAGCGGGTATTTGGTCGAATGCTTTTATACATTTTAATATAGCGTTATTGAGCATAAATAAAATTCCCTGCTTGGTTTCTCTAGTCTTCTTAGTCATGAAACTGATAACAGATAGCATAGTTTGTCAAGCCCCTTTCCATTTTGTGTCCACTAGGTGGCGGTAAACAAAAAAGAGACAATCTGACAATAAATTTAATTAAAAGGAAGAAAAAGACGTTCGGCTGCTGCGAAGTGCGGAGGCAGAAGCGGAAGTAAACGTCACTTCCATGAAGAGTCATCGATACTGCTACGAAGAAAAGCAGCGTGACCTACGAAGTGCACTTGATGGAAGAAGTCTTCAAACTTGATTCGAAATGGCGTTCCAAGATCACGCGTATACGAGTACCACATATGATACAGTTAACCCCGTGGAGCCGATTTATAATTGTAAGTCTTATTTGCAAAACAAATAAGTAAATAAATAAAAGGGAAAAAAAAGACTGCGTGCTGTTGGGAAATTGGCGACCTTCAAAGTACACTACGTGTGCACGCGTGGACTTTGTTGTTACTACTTGGCTTGCTTTAGAAATGGCAAATCGAAAAAGATTTTCTATAATAAAGTGTTTGTTAGTTAGCAACCTTGCCAACGCTGTCGTAATTTCCGGTATTATGCAGCCTACGTTCTGTGTTTTGTATTATGCTGCGTTCATGGTTATCGTTATTATAGTACATCTGAAAGTCTAAATGTCTCCCTGCTGCTTTATCGTAATTATGTATTTTCTCTTCTAGGGAGCCTGAAAGAAGCAGAAGAGCTTGTGAAGCTAAGGATTTCAAATAATTATCTCTTTTCTGGGAAAAGAAATACTTCAGCGTGGGCATGGATGGCCATCCTCAGACAGATGGGCTTGCAATACAAACTGAACCACCGTCAAGCCAAAAAGAAATGGCAAAACCTAAGGCAACGATACAAGGTACCATTTTTTAACTTTACATTTATATTCAGATTCATGTTAGACATATTTTGACACATTGCTGTTTCTTCTTAGGAGCTCAAGGACAAAAGTCATTGTTATATGTGGCCTCTCTTCACATTGATGGATGATGCCATGGAGGGTAGACTGGAAGGCAGTGCCCCTGTTTTGGGAATCTGCGCTGAAGATAAATTGTGTATTTCGCCCAGAGGCAAGAAGAGAAAGAGAACCCCAGTGAGCATCTCACCGGCTCAAGTAACGAACATTGTCCCGGAAATTGAGGTAACATTGAATGGAGATAGTGGAACAGGAGAGGAGGAGGAGGATGGTGGTGATGAGGATGGGATGGAAGACAGCCAGGAGTTTATGTCACAAGACGAGGCAACGGAGAGGGAAAAGCGATTCATGGAGCTGGAGCGCATGGCCCTGCAACGTGACAGGGCATTGCTGGAGCGGGAGATTGCCATTGTGGACCGGGACCGAGCCCTGATGGAGCGTGAGAGGCTGCTGATAGAGCGGGAGAAAGAGATGGTGGCCAAGGACCGAGATGCCATCAATAGGGAGCGGCGGGTGCTGGAGAGACAGAAAGCCGTGTTGGAACCCCTCACCTCCCGGAAGACCACCAGGGACAATGACTCAATGGACAGGACGGAACGCTTTCTGGATTTATTCGAAAAGCTAATTGATAGTTTTTGATTGGGACTAAACCTTGGTCCTTTTGGCCCCAAAATGACATCGCTCCTTCCAGTTCATGAACAATCGTCTTTAGAATAAGCTTCACTGAATTTATATTTTTATATTCGGGGATGAGAATTTTCGGACCAAAATGACCATGGATCTTTTGGAGATCTCAAGGTCGTGCGGTGCGTTATGGGTCATGTGCTTTGCCCTAGTGCCTGTCGATTTTAATGCCAATAGCATTTACTATGGAATGAATCGCACGCCAGCCATAGTTTCATGAGTGAAATGAGTTTTAAACGACAAGGTTTAATAAAAAAATAAAAAAAACATCTACTTTGCATCGGTTGAAATGTCCAAATCGTAGCTTTCTACATTGACCCCATTCAATGTTGGTAGCGGGAGAAAATCCCTTACACCATAATGCACCGCGCGCCCCGGAAATCGGCAGGTGTCAGTTTGATGTCCGGAGGTTGTTGTTGTTGTTGTTGTTTTTTGTTCCTTTTCCGTCGTGAGAGGTGAGTGACATTGACATTTCAGGTCTAGTGTTCATTTATTGATGACGTTGAATTCCCGCCGCTGCTATCGCCGATGAATGTACGCTCACGTTAGCATTAGCTAGCGCTAAATTGTCGTAGCCCAGCTTGTTATTCGTGCCTCAGTTTACCTCAGTTAATGTGCCGTATATTTATTTGTTTTATGTGATAAGCACATTAACATCCAATTTGGGAGGACGCCCCCCCTCGTCGACTTGGCCTGTTTCGCTCCAAACAAAGACAATCACGTTTTTCTGACTATTTTCTCAATTGTCATTCTCATCCCTGTATATTAGAATACAGACTTTACAACAAATGCTTGTGTTTAAAATGCGTCTTTTATTGCATTAGGTACTCAAAATCTCACCTTCCATTGAGCTCCGGCCTTCAAATAAGTTTACATTTTCATAAGACTTATTTAATATTTATATTTAATCTTTACAAAACAAACATCTTTAAAATAAAAAAAGAGACCAGTTGTGAGCAGACATCAGACAGAAACATTCAGTTGAGGGTTGACTTTAACTCCTAAATCAAGTTGTGGAACAGTTTGGCTTTTATTTAAGTGTTTGTGGGTGTGTGTATGTGTGTGCGTGCACCCTTTTTATGGAGGTGTGCATGTACATGTTCAGTCACATCTCACGCATTTATGGAATCGTGGATATCCACGCAGAGTGGTACCTCGCCGCAAAATAGTGTATCCCAGTGGCCTGTGGAAGGCCACCGAAAGACGAGTGTCCGCATGCCCCGTGCACGTGTTGGGTGGATATTTACAGGGACACGTAGTGGCGGTCGCTGCGTTTGGGTGTGTTTCGTGTTTTATATGAGGTCCCCGACCGGGATGCGGGGCAGGCAGATGTACGCCTGCGGAGTTCGGCTCAGGTTGATGGGGTTGCCGTCAAGACGGATGTCCTCCAGCGCGTTGCGGATGTAGTTAAAGTCATGCAGGTTGCAGAAGGTGTCCTCGTGCATCGACTGAATGTTGTTACGCTGCGGAAGGGTTGAGAAAATATGACCATTATGCAAGGACGGTACTAAACCAGGAGGGTGCTATCGCCCTGTCAGAAATCGTAGCCCCGGTTAAGACCCTATGTCATTTCATTTGATATTCTAAAATATATTCATGAACTATTTTCTCTTGTGTGCAGTACAGTTTAGGGTTTGTGTGCCGACCGCCAATAAAAAAAAAAAAAAAAGAAGAGTTTGGTGTTCGCGCAGATACCATTAAAAAGTATCACCCCATCGAGCACAATTACCACTTTGGATCTCTAAAAGTCCATCCATCCATTTTCCGAACCGCTTCATCCTCACTAGGGTCGCGGGGGGTGCTGGAGCCTATCCCAGCAGTCTTCGGGCAGTAGGCGGGGGACACCCTGAATTGGTTGCCAGCCAATCGCAGGGCACACAGAGACGAACAACCATCCACGCTCACACTCACACCTAGGGACAATTTAGAGTGCCCAACGAGCCTGCCATGCATGTTTTTGGAATGTGGGAGGAAACCGGAGCACCCGGAGAAAACCCACGCAAGCCCGGGGAGAACATGCAAACTCCACACAGGGAGGCCGGAGCTGGGATCGAACCCGGTACCTCTGCACTGTGAAGCCAACGTGCTAACCACTGGACTACCGGGCCGCCCATCTCTAAAAGTGTAAAATTTAAATGGATTCAATAAAATTTACATTGGCGCTGCTTTTGACAGATGGAGAAGACTTGAGGAACAAACGAGGTCGAGAAAGCGATGCTGCCTTCGCCTCCTTTCTGCTTGACTGGTAAGAGACTGATTACATTTGTGTTTGCATTTTGAAATCATAAAGCACGCGCCCAAAAGGAGTATGCCCCTGTCTTTTGAATTTGATAACACTAAATATTGAACATGATGTGATCAAAATAAATAATAAATTAAGTCAATTCTAACCACAGGGAAGCCACTGAAAATAATAATACACTAATCTTAAAACTCACATAGTTTCAGTTCATTGCTGTCTTTTTTTTAAAACCCCAAAACTTCCAGACGTTTGCCTTGAAAGTTTTTAGTGCTAATATCAGTGATGTGTTGATGCGCTACTCTCGCCTAGCTACGATATTTCACGTCTCACGAATTTCTAGGAAAAAAAGACCTATTAAATGATTTGATTTTTGGTTTTATAAATCAATATCGGGCTATGAATTTTTGGGGACAAGGGACTCAAAAGACCTCTATTTCAAACCTGATTTGAATCATTGGCCTCTTTCCTCCAATCTACCAAGAGCTGCTTGGAAACTAGGCTATGTTTGTTAGATCTCAATGGTCAAGTAATGGTATGAATGGTCATCATTTTTACACTCAGCAAAATAAACTTTCCTTGAAGCCTGATTTGAACCATCAGCAAATGTTTCCCGGTACTAGAGAGCAGGTTCTTTCAAAACCTGAGAAGAACCTACCTGTAGATGTAGGGATCGCAGACTGTCTGGTAGAGGCACGGGGATGTAGTCAATTTCATTGTCGGTCAGGTACAGGTAGAGCAGGCCGGTCATGTCCTGGATTTTACAAGAGATGTGTGAAGTTTCAGTCATGGAGGATACCAGCAGGTCTCCCATCCTGACAGACGCACCTTGAAGGCCTCTTTGAGAATACCCTTGGAGTCAATGTAATTGTGGCTGGCATCGATCAGGGTCATGGTCTCCGGCAGGGCAGGCATCTGTGAAATGTGATTTTCTCGAATCACCAGCTCCTTAAGCTCCGGCAGACCCATAAATGCTTGGCTGTCAATGGACGAGATGGTGTTGGCTGTCAAGTCGATCCTCTTCAGCTTGTCTGAAATACAGCCAGACCCACACCGTCAGCTCTTTGCGTGTGCAGATCACACCAAGACCGGGTGCAATACATACTCATCGAGGCAAAGTCAGACTTGTTGATCTTGGTGATCCTGTTGTAGCGGGCATAGAAGTGTGTGGTGTCTTTGGGCAGAGGTGGTATGCTGTCCAGTTTCAAGTCATCACAGTACACCGAACCACCAAGGCATGTGCACAGCAAGCAAGTGGGCATCCCTGAAGGACACAGGGAGAGTGAGGAAATGGGGGAGGGGAGGGGGGGGGGCAAGGGAACGTAATAGTAAACGCTAGATTACATCTCCTAGATTTGCTTTGTGACCATGTTTTGACATTGATTACAGGTGGAACTTGGCGACCTTTTCTTTTCTCCATTCCTTGCTCACCTTTCGTGTCAACCTCAGGTTCTTCGGGTTCCTCGGGCTCTGGTAGACCAGAGCCCAGTGTCGTTTCTACACCACCAGTACCCTCCTGAGGGGTCTCTTGTGTCGGAAGCAGCCCCTCCTCTTGTTAGAGACAAGATTTGGCGTTGAGGAAACAGGTTAGATGAACACGGACGTGAACCACAAGTCTGGCAATCAGTGGGAAACTGTTTGCCGCAGTAGTTAGCAGTGTTACCAAGAATGTGTTTGTTGCATTTAACAATAGTTAAATGGAAATTACTTTTGAGTGTTAGAAAGCAGAGATACTCCATTGGCACCACTATTAACAAATCAAAATACCCTTTGGCTTATGTCTTGGATCTAGCGTAGATACTGACCTTTATCAGTCTCTGGAATCAGAATTATATCGGGCTCCTCAGGTTCTCCAGAGGCAGAGACACCAGAAGTTCCAGAGACATCTATGTCTCCAGAGACTCCAACATCCCCTGAGCTTCCTGAAACTCCTGAGAAATCCCCTGAAGTACCTGAAGCCTCTTGTGGGATGGTTGTAGGAATGAGAGGCACTTCCACCTCTTGTTTGAGCCAAGTTGGAGTGGTTAGGAGACACATTGGGAGGATAAGATGTGGGATGGACGTTCAATCAAATTGTTAACCATTCATTCTCTCACAATTAACCAAACAGCAGGTTAGGGTGACAATGGTTACGAGTAACACAGTGACGTGTTTTAAAAGTACTAACCTTCAGGTAATAATGTTATTCCCGACTCCCAAGACTCATCAGTGTCCCCAGAAACCCCAGAGCCTCCAGAGGCACCAGAGGTCAAGAGATCTCCGGAGAACCCAGACCCAGATTGATCCCCAGAGCCCAGAGGGAGTTCACTGGCAATACCAGACCCCCCCGATCCCAATTCAATTAGAATTCCAGAACTTCCAGAGCCAAAGTCCCCTGAGGCTCCAGAAGCTGTGGATCCCATGGCATCTCCAGATATCAAGAGATCTCCAGATCCTGAAAGATCTCCAGATCCTGAAAGATCTCCGGATATCAAGAGATCCCCGGACCCAGAAAGATCACCGGATATCAGGAAATCTCCTGATCCTGGGATATCCCCAGAAATCAGGAGGTGCCCAGATCCGGAGATCTCTCCAAATCCAGAGCCCTCCCCAGATCCATAGAGATCCCCCGATATCAAGTAATCCACATCCCCAGACACCAAGAACTCCCCTGAACCCCCAGAGCTGCTGAGGATCTCCTCAGAAGCACCGGAGATGAAAACAATATCACCGGATCCCCCTGAGGCACCCGAGACCAGTGGGTCCCCTGAGCCTCCTGACCCAGAAACCCCAGAGGCTCCTGAGGCACCGGACCCCACTGAGCCCCCAAAATCCCCGGAGACATGAAGGATGTCAATGGGCATCAGACGCAGCTCCACCTCTTGTTAGAGACAAGATTAGTTATTAATGGACACACAACAAACATGACACATTTAACCACTGACAGCTAGTTAAATGGAACACGTGCATAAAGAAAAGATGTAGACAACCACAATAGATTGGTTGTTGCCGGTGAAGACTAATGCTGCTTGCACAACCCTAAGACCCTCCAAAAACCTCAGATTTCAAGTAGCTTTCTGTTTGTGCCAGCTTTGAGCTGTTTCAGACCTTTTTGTGTGTCTGGGCCCATAAGAACGCCGGACCCCCCTGAGCCCTGAGGGATGAGCTGGGGCTTCAGGGGCAACTCCTCCTCCTCCTCCTCCTGTTCTTCCAACGAGGCCTCAGGCATTGGGTAGTTGTAGTCAGGTGGGGCCAGGGTGCCAATCTCTACCTGAGGGGAAGACGACAGCCCTGAGACTGGAATGCCAAGCGTTATAATTAGACTCTCCTCATTTGAATCCATAATTGGTAATATATGGATCACAGTTGCTTTATTACTCCCACCCCATCCAATCCTGTGCTTTTGCAGAGTCGGGACTAAATTGAGTGGCACATTAAAATTGCATGTGGGCTCAGGACTTACCACCAGATAGCAGCAGATAGTCCATATGTTGCCTACCCTCGAAATCCACCACATTTCTCATTAACCTTCAACTCAATAGTGATGGTTCCATGCTCCCAATAAGAACAAACCGACCATTAAGTTAAGATGACATAAATTGTGGATGCAGTTTTTTAATTATTTTTTTATTTTTGTAAATATAAACACATGACGATTCACAGTATGAGACAGCACAACGCTGCAATTCAAGTCTCCTCCAGTTGGTGGCAATGAGCCCCCACACACCACACAGCACAGGTAATACCTGACACTTAAACATATGCAGTAAAAAAGGACCACTCAATGGTCCTTGTGGAACCAAGACACACATGGTAGCTCCATGAACCTTTACTTTGCGCCGCATTTAAAACTAGGTCATAGCAAATCTTTAATAATACAGTATAGTAAAGAGGAAACGTAAGGAGATCTTTCCGGAAGCTAATAAGTCATTAATGGGAGTAATTAAGAGATGTCTCAGTGTTTGAGTTTTGGCTGGATGACAGTGCGGGATGCAACAAGGCAGGCCTTTGATTGCACTGACTCCCCCCCGCACCCCCACCCATCACCCACCACCCTTTCCCCAAAACAAACATATTCACCCATGGGGGAAGAAGAGGCGAAAAGCTGGCAAGCAGACGTGCAGAAAAAACAGCATAGGAATACTGACGCTCAATGTAAGTGCGGAGTCAAAGCCAAACAGTATGTCGCTGCCCCGCTAAATAGTTTAATCGTCACTGGAAGCATTCAGCTTGAGAAAAGCTGCACTGGATTGAGAAAAATACTTAATATCATGGACATGCTCTGTCGAGAATATCTGGCTGAGAGAGTAGACACAGTCTCTGAGCTTTCCGAAATAAAATTTTCATGGGCATCAACATAAGGCCTTTGCATTTCTTGACAACCGCAAAAATGTAAATTTTTACTCCCAGGGGAAAAAAACAACAACAACAAAGCATGTCATTGCATATGCATATTTTGACTTGCATCCCAATGCAATAAGGCTCACTATGGCCACTGCTGTGCTCGCTTCATTGTTATTCCAGGCCTTCGCTGCACAAAAGCTGCTTAAAGAGTCCAAATGTGTCATAGTAGAAGGTGGAAAAAAAAACAAACTCAGAGTTGCTTATTAAAAGGTGGAGATTTGCCCTAGATTCATTGCCGATGAGTCCTTTGCTCCCTCTTGAGAAGAAGAGAGGAGATAAATTGCAACACACACACACACTCAAAAAAGCTTGGAAGTGGAAAGTCAAGACTCAGCATTCCAGAGGCATGGAGCTCAGCCTCATGCTTCATTGTTCCCTCGACAACTGATGCACATGTACAAAATCTGTCAAAACGCTCCTTCACATGGAGGCATACCAAATGTCATTAGCTTTACAATAGCGTCTGCGCTCGGTGTTTTTTGTGTCGGTTAAGGCGTTGGGCGGGGGTTGTCTGACCAAGCTGATTTTTGTTTTTGTCAATGTATTCATGTGTCATATTCAACGGTAAGTCCATTTCCCTATCAATCCACATGTTGGAGTCCATTTTCCTCTTGGGGGGGGTGATTTCTGATTGGCTACAATGTTGTCATAGTCATGGTATACCGTGATACCCATGAGATGTGCTTAGGTGTAGGAGGCGGGGACTAGAGGTCATTTTTCAAGTAGTTGACATGGTAGTCGGTCTCCTGGCTTAAAGTCGCCCCCTCCTCAACTCCCCACTTGCCTTCGAACTTTGTGTTTTTGCGACCTACATTCATATGATAGATGGAAACACATGCCTCACAGGCCGGCCACATCAGACGGCGGCGGTTGAGCTAAACCAGTTGTGGAATCCTGGTTTTTGAGGCAGGGTATTGGGGGGAGGACGACTGCAGATGACTTGGAAGTAGCGGCGGTTATTATTGCGAATGACAACCACCAATCCCGCTCTCGAATTCTTTTATTTAGAGTCATTGTTAATCTTCCAAATTGGCGATTCATTCAGGCTTAGGAGTTTTGTCCTGCTCACCCGTTCCCAAAAAAACCGTAATCCGCACTGTTAATGTGATTTGTTGAAAACTGTTTTGCAGCTGCCTGAACAGCAATTCTCAATTCTGCCAAACTTACAGTACCGTCGGGGCCGCCTCTTATTCGGCTCACCTCGGGATCCTCAATGGTCGGCCCGTCCTCATAGTCGTACTCCTGGTTTTCCGAGTTAACGTCGTCCACGTCGTAGTTGCCGTCGTCGTACGAGTCCAGGTCGGCTTGACGGGAGAACCGGGGATTGGCCACCGCCACTTTCAGGACGAGCAGTCCCAGAACTAGTCGCACGAGCGTCTTCATTGTTCGCCTTTAGGATACAGAGGAACAAAACAATGACGTCTCTGCAGTTAGAATAGAAAACAAATCTCCTTGAATGTATTCCGGTTCATTAGTCATCGTTTTGAGCACTAAAAAGCCGCCTATTTGTGATTCATGAATTCGCCTTTTCACATTTGTCTATGCTTCCGAGCCTCAGCTACTCACTGGTGATGCAGGATGGCGGCTAAGCCCTCGCTAAATAGGAATGTAGTCTTTTGGTGTCAAGGAAGTATGTCAAAGTGATACATCGGAACTTAAAAACATTGTATTTTGGGGTGGAGCTAAGTTTAGCCTGGGTTGTTAGTGGAAGTTGCAGATTTTTTTTCCGGGTTTATTTGTAAGATGTGTTTTGGGGTTTTAGTTCATGCTGCATGAAAAGCGAATAATACAGCAAATTCAAAACATTATGGAGAAGTGTCAATCATTATTTTCCCTTTTGCTGCATGGACACTCACTGTAACTGGAAACAACCAATACATCATGATGACAAGTCTCCAATGCTGCTAAAACGCTCCACAACATTCCCTCGCGCTTGCATCATACTGTCCGACACGCATGCCGTGGTCATCAATAAACACCGAATGGATTAGTAGTTAGCTCGGGCGGCCATTTTCGGCTCGGCCACCACTAGCGTGTTACAATCCACGGGTCACGGTTGACAAAATCAGCCCAATGCGAGGCGCTTCTGTTTTCTGAGTGTGCAGGGCCAACTTTTACATGAGCAAGTCAGCCAAGTCGCTGCTTATTAAATTTTAGGGAGCAAGTCGGAATGACATGGGAGGTGCGGGGGGGAACTGTATTTTTTTGGGTTAATATTAGGTTTGGCTTCGAGTCCACTGAGGAGCACACATTTTGCTCCTATTTACTTTGGATTCCTCGGTTCATTCTCGTTTGTATCCAGTTCACTGTGCGGCGAGGCATTTGTGATGATCAGGGGGATGAGCGTATGATAAGAAGCTCTCGTATAGCTGGCATGGACTCGAGAACAGAGATTTATTGGTGTGGCAGGTGCAGCCAAGTCTCAGCATGTTAGAGGTAAAAAAAACTAAAAAAAAACATCAAGGAGTCCTCCAGGCCGGGGCAGAGAAACGGAGAGCGAGGGAGGAAGAAGCAGAAGAAGAAGAAAAAGAGAGACGTGGACAAGATGTTGGCCCTCAGGGTTAGACGGAGAGAGCGCAAAAAAAAGGAGGGACGAGAGGGAGGAGGGGTCCGGTTCAAGACTTGCTTGAACCTTTGGCCCTTCACAGAGGGCCTTTATGAGGGCCTGGTCATTGCCTGTCTCAGCACTCAAACTCCAAATTCCACCGAGGTTTGTGGACAGGATGGCAGTCAGCTTTTCGGGCGGCGAGGAAACGCATATACAGACAACCGCACGCACATTTGCTTGGAAAGACTCACAGATGCACACTATGTGTGTGTGCGTGTGCGCGTGTGCGCATGCATGTGTTTGTGTGTGTGTGTGAGATTGAGAGAGAGAGAGAGAGAGAGAGAGATGCCTCAAGGGTTCACTGCAAAAGATAAGAATGGAGACCGAGTTGTTCTTTTATAATGGCCATGACAAATACAGGAACTGATCCTCTCTCTTATGTTTGGATCACCATCGGACATTTCCGATATCCCATTTCCCCCGAATAGCCACGCTGCCTGGCGGCATCCCGCAAGTTTGCAGATTGCAAAAAAAAAATCCAGAGAACTTCAGCCATATTCAAATTAATTCCAGAGTATCTGCACGCTGCCATCGGGGCGATCATAAACCCAAACCTGATATTTATTAATTGAGCAAAGGCAAGTTTCATCAAGATCCCAAAGTAACATTCATCACAATCATCGAGGATAACAAATATTTTCCAAACACCACCGAATTAGCAAAAGTGAAAATATGGCTACGCTTGAAAGACCTCTGAGCAATGGTAAGTTCATTTTTTTCCCCCTACCAACTAAGCTTGCAAAGCCGCAAGAAATGAGCAAACAGAATTGAAAACAAAAACTCACGCATCCATTACAAACGTCATAATGTTCAATGCGTTCAATCCCAAATTCAAGCAAATAGTCTCAGTGCAAACACGGCCTGACAAATGGCGAGGAAGAATAATCAATCACGAAGGTCATAAAACCACCATCCAGTGCATCCCAATCATTCAGGAAAAACAATCCGTCACCTGTAGCGGCCCCAAACTCAATCCACAAGTCAATAAGGGAGCCCCTTGTGCCACCCCGCCCCCTCCCTCTCCTTATCATTGAGATAGCGGCCGCGAGAATGCTCACCTGTGTCTCCCGCTCTCCCGAATGCTCCCTTCAGCCACGATGGAGATGCTGAGGGCTCCGCAACTCGGCCAATGGCGAAGGGGTCGTGCAGAGGTGGCTTGACGAGGGCGGGGGGCGGGCGGCGTGTACCAATGTGCGTCCGGGTCTCAGTGGTGTGTTTGTGCCGTGTGCATGTGTAGAGGTCTGACGGACCTGAGTGCCCCTGCCGCTTACGTGTGAAGGTAGGCACTGAGGCTGATTGGACCGGAGCAGGTTGCTTTTGGTGGCTTGCTTGGGCTCGGGGAGGTGGAGGGCACCCACCCCATCCCAAATAAGAGTACATCACCAGACACACACACTTAGACATCAGACACAAAGAACAAGACAGCAGAGAAAGACCCCCCCCCCCTCATAGATTTTTATCCTTTACAAACGCATCCTTTATTTTGGTACTTGTGTATTTATTTCAATCACACTAAAATATTTCACTTCCTGATGTGAAAACTTGGCGTTTCATCTAGGTGCATGTGTGTGTGTGTCTGTGTGTGTGTGTACATGCATCTATGATCCAAGGGGCCTGTGGACACAATGGGACCTCTGTGAGGAGCCCCCGGTAGCACGGAGCCGAGAGGAAGTCCCTCCTTTTTTTCAAGCCGAGCTCAGATGTGCTCGCAGCTGATCCGAGTTCAGCCACGCGCCACGTAAGCGTGAGCGCCGATGAAGAGGATCTGATCTGGAATCAGAACCAAAGAGGCGCCAGGAACTCCTGATCTGACACAGTGGGAATGAATCTGGTAAATGCAGGACAATCCTGCATTTGTAGATACCTTTATTGAAACTGAAGACAAGAGAATACATCTTACTTTTTCAGATACACAAAGACCAGAATTGAAAAACGACAATGGATAAAAAATGAATTGCCATTAGTCAGTACGAACATATACAAAAAGTACGAATCGGTCTACAACTTATCTTAAAATAGTAGAAAATAAGCGGAAGTCAGAAGAAAACGTCATTGGGTTTAAATACATCTTTGGATGTTATCTAGATGATCAACAAATTTGTACAGTGAAGGCACAACTAGTGGTCTGTTAAACTGCCTGATTTATTTACACTTCCTAAAACTGAAAATGAGTTTTTTTCCCGTTGTCACGGGTGTCCGGTGTTCAGACTGTTCTTCGCGGTAGAGCCACTTAAAAAAAAAATAAAAAAATTAGATGACAATGGACCTAAGGAGACGGAAGCACAGAATGACATCCCTGGGAATCGGCGGTTCGATATCGTTGCCGTCCAATCGGAGGTAGCGCAGTCGCGGCACACTGTCGTTGGCGTCCACGCTGTCAATGTCCGTGGGGCAGACGTTGGAGCCGCTCACGCCTGAAATGAAACGAGAAACGATTACAATCGCTCATTGTTCCGCCTGCGCTCGTGCGAAACCTACTTTTAATGTTGTTGTGGTCCAAGTACAGCTGTTCAAGGCCTGCGGGGATCAGGGGCATCTCGGTGAGCAGGTTGTGTGACAGCTGGAGGTCCAGGATGCTGGAGATGTTGAACACGTTGTTGGGAACACCGCTACTGTCCAGCTTATTGTGGTTTAGCCTCAGGAAAGCCACCTTGGGTAAACCCTTGAAGTAGCCTGTGGGGATTTTGTCGATGTTGTTGCCGTCGAGAAAGAGCTGAGTGGTGGTGGGCGGCAGGCCAAGAGGCATGCTGCTCAACTGGTTCTTGGCGAGGTTGATCTGCACCAGGTTGTTAAGACCCTTCAGGCTGACCTCAGTCACAGCATCATCCATCAGCTTATTCCCCTGCAAGTCTAAGAAGGTCAGCTTATCCAGGCCAAAGAAGACCCCGTCAGGGATCTTGGAGATCCGATTGCGAGAGAGACTAAGGTGCTCCAGGCTGGCCGGGAGAGGAAATGGCACCCAGGACAAGAGATTGTCATCCAGGTTGAGGTGTTCCAGGCGCGACATTGCAACCAGGGTGCCTTTTTCCACTCCCTCGCTGGTTATTTTGTTACGACTCAGGTTCACCCAACGCAGCTGGGTAGCGTTGCGCAGGGCGTCGGCTGAGACGACTTGAATTAGATTATTCTGCAGGTAGAGGTACCAGGTGAACGGCGGGATCGGGGGAATGCTCTTCAGACCTTGATTGTCACAGTAGACTGCACGCGGGAAGTTGGAGGGGCAGTGGCACTCTGGAGGGCATGCTTGGATCTGGGCCATTCGTTCCTCGTAAGGCATATCCTGGCTCAGGACTGCGTCGAGCAGGCACACGGCACAGAGAAGCCTCAGAAAGAGTTCCATTTTGATGGACATCCTAGGATGCAAGCAAGTAAAAAGACATTGAGAAAATATAATGAAGACTATTTTTTTTCTGGGTTATCCCTTTGCCTTATAGAATAATCACAAGTTCATATTTGGTAGCACAACTATAAAGTCCATATTTAAGGATGCATACCACTGCAGTTAATCCTGAGATAAATAGCTGCTTTGCAGTACAAAAAAATTCTTCAGCTTGTACTGGAGTCTTCGCAGATGACTTTTGGTTTAAATTCTTAATGCCTCAAAGTTTTGTGCAGAAGGAATTTTATGTCAGGCATATTTTTTTCTATGGATAGACACTCTTCAAAGACAAAACACCTGTTTTTAAGAGACCAGTTACCAAAATTGATGATCGACTGCCGGATAAGGTAAGCACTCAGGACAAAGCATCTTGGTCTTCAAGAAACTTACCTCAAACCTTGTCAAAAGATGCGTCCACCCCGGAGTTGTCAAGGCTCGTCCCAATTGATGAGGCTGCAGCGCTCACCTCCCGCTATTTGTACGACCCGTTTTTTTTTCTTCTGAGCATGCCAGCTTGTCACTCAAAGCATTGACTAGCCAATGAGGTCTCATGCGCTAAGCCTTAACAAGACTCGAGACATGGCCCATTTAGAAAGAGGTCACCGCACCTCTACGCGTCCTACCTTGTCGGCTTGCGCGCTCGTGTACATTAGCCTTGCTTAGTTGCTCTGTGCTCTTTTGGACTAACAAATCTGTGGGGGTCACTGCCAATCTTTGCATTAATTCTGTGGGGCCACAACTGTTTTTTAAAATTATTATTATTATTTTTTACGTGCATAGAACAGATTGGAATTTTGTGTTTGCACCCTTGCAGAGTAACAGATAATTCCATACAGTAACTAATGGAGTTGTTTTATTTCAAATTGCAGTTGTGAAAGGTCTTTTGGCGAAGTCATTTGAAGACCGAGTCATTTGAAGACAGAGTTTCTCCAGTGGCGTGAGGTCAGCTTTAATCTGAGAGGACTTAATTTAATGCAGGCTCATTAGGCCAATTGCTTCCTAAACAAATGCTCCTTTCCAGTGATGACGGCAGAGGCCGCGACGGAACAGGATAATCCCCGGCAACTTGTGTGAGGGCCAGAGGCTATACACCACGCGACAGCCTCTTTAGGCACGTTGCGAAAGCCAATGGATCGGATAGGTCGGACGTTAGGCCTAGATGTGCCTTGAAACCGTTTCAACGAAAACCATAACCTTTCAGAGGAGGAGAATCTACTCAGATTCTGTCAAAATGGATAAGCATGCTGCAAAATGGGGCAGAAACCACAAAAATATGTTCCCTTGTTTTTTTCCCCCTTTTTCCTCCCTCGAGTACGCCACTTAACATTCTCGACATTGTCCATGTGCCGCAATATAAAAAAACACCCCAAACCCCGAACTAAAAGAGCATTGGACAATGTGTTCTTGAATGCATTGTGATGTGTTTGCGACTCTATAGGCAAACACATCACAATGCGGCTCTGAAAGACATTTGGAGGTTTGACCGCAATTGGTGTCAACGAGTGCGCGACGGACAACGCAAAGTGCCAAACGTGCAGATTGTCATGTCGTGGAGCCAGATAGCCCCAGCTAGCTTTGTTTACACACTGCGGTAGATTTATGATTTTGATCTGATGTTTCCATGCGACCACACTTTGTATCAAAAAGCTCCATACATACAAATGTATTGGAAACATGGTTTATTCGAAATGAGTTCCTCACAGTAAATTCATGAGCATTGACCGTTCCAAAGTGGCTCGAAAACGAAGAAAAGCAAATGAGCCAGACAAGATGTGATCGTCTTCCGATGACAATGTCGCGTTAAGCCACAATAGAGAACTTCCAGAACTGCAAAAGCTGTAGTTTATTTTTTTTAAATGATGATACCATTTGAATTCATGCATGAAATGGAAAGAATACAAATCAGCAAGTGTGCGTGACAAACAAATATGTGCCGGTTTCTCTTCACGGGCTATTGTTGAACTTTTTTTTCAAGAGTGAAGTCAGTATCCCAAACACGCATTTTACATTTTATTCATGAATACGTCGAATACGCTGACTTTCTTGCTGGCCCTTTTGCACAGCAACGCCTTCATCATACACGATACTATATATGCTTAACACGGAACATACAAAACAAATACAAAATGAAGCTACTGTAGAGACACTGGAGATGCTAACGTAATTGTTTACTCCGTCCTGTCTCCGGTTGACAAGCTAACGTGTCTAATTGGAATGTTCGAAGTGTGTGTCTTATTTGTTTATTTTTGTCAAAGTTAAATTTGTGCAAGTTGCTGACTAGCCTTATCATTTAGATCTACAAAAATTGCATCCAAGACACTTGCTGGGTGAGAAACTTGCTATAGCACCTCTAAACTTTTTGGTGTTTTGAAGCTTTATTTTTACATATATATTTTTTTAGGATTTTTTTTTCTCTTTCAAATGACTTGTTTTATATCTACAAATATTTGGTATGTATTCTAACTTTAAAATGCCCTCCCATTATCTACCTTATCATATTTTGTTTAATTATTATTGGGGTTTTTTTCCCAGGTGTTCATTGAAAATGAGACTGCAATGCCGCTACGGTTTATTTTTCATTGTCAGACTGAATGTGTGAGAGTTGCGGATTATTTCAACGAGAGTTGAGTAAATCCATAAACGACGGAGGGCAGGTGGGGGAGTTCCTTATTCAAACAGGATCTCAGAGGCCATGCGCAAGCACTCGGAGGTTTCGGGGGGCATGCTGTTGTGCGTGATGTTGTTGGCGTCCAGGCGCAGGTGCTTCAGGTGGGAAAAGTTGACGGTGGTAACAAACTTGCAGAAACTCGACAGGTCAAACTCTGCAGGAAAAGAGAGAATTTGGTCAAAAGTCATCGCGGGCCATGCGTACATTGAATGAATACAAGGATGCCGGCGTCCACTCACTGTTGATCTCGTTGGCTTGGAGGTACAGTTGCTCCAGATCCTCGTTGATATCAGGGATGGTCTGCAGCTTGTTGAAAGACAGGTCCAGCTCCACCAGTGACGTCACGTTGAACACGCCCGCTGGGATCCCAGAGTCTACCAGCTTGTTGTGAGAGAGCCTCAGGGAACGCAGACCTGGCACCTTGCTTAGGTACCCCGAGCCGATGCTATCAATGTCATTGGAGTCAGCATAAAGGATTTCCAGTGAAGCCGGCACACCGACAGGCAGCTTCTTCAGCTTGTTGTGGCTCACGTCGAGGGACAGCAGCTTCTTGGAGCCTTTGAAGGCGCCGGCGACGGCTTCGGACGTCAGCTCGTTGTGCTGCACGTTGACGGAGGTCAGATTCTCTTTGTCACTCAGGAGTCCGGAGGGGAACTTGTTCAACTTGTTGTGTGTCATCTTGAGCTCATCGAGAGACTTGGAAGGAGGGACCACTGCCTCCGTGAGAAGGTTGTGACTGAAGAAGAGTTTCTCCAGGGCGGTCAGTTTGTCGATGGTACCCGATGCAATCTTCCCGTTGGTGATCTGGTTGTTGTCGAGGACCAGCCACCGGAGCTCTGAGGTGACGTTATCAAACACGCCAGGCTTGATCTCGTCAATCTGGTTGTTCTGGAGGTACAGGTATTTGATTCCCGACGGCACCATGGGCACAAACTTGAGCTTGCGGCTGTCGCAATACATGGCGCTGGGGAAATTGATGGGACATTCGCACTCGCGGTCGCAGTTTGCGCTTGACGGTCCGATCAAGGAGGGCGGCACATAGTCCTCGTCCTCATACTGACACAGTGCCAGGCAGACGAGCGCTGCCAATAGGTGTACACGTAGAGGTACCATGGCTTCTGCAAAAGGGAAGGAGAAAAGGAGACGCAAGATGTTCAACGGAGATGCAAGAACCCCCCCAAAAAAACAGAGGAGACTCATTCAGCAGCGCTGCCACACCCACTCCCCCTGAAGCATTATATAATCACTCAAGAGCTCAAGACTGGAGACCCAAGGGAGCAATTTGAACCCTCAACAACAAATCGTCTATCACCTTCTCAGATTCCTGTGCTTACAGAGGCGACGGCACTGGTAATGCAACACAGATGCCCCAGAAATTCTTGAATGAGCCTGAAATATCGCTCGGGTCCTCAGCCCATCACTTAAGCGCTTAATCCTACCACCTATGGCATATTTTGACAGTCCTGCAGAGGATGGACCAGCGCAAAAATCTCCAGACTTGTTTGTATCCAAAACCTCCCCATAAATGCGAAGAACACAACCCCCAAGAATCACCCGCGGCTCTCTTTGTCCTATGCCGTTGTTTCGAAACCAACGCGGAACGATTCAAAAGCTCACCCCCGCAAACAGACAACCAATCAAATGGGAAATCAATCATCCCGTCCGTCCCCTGCAACGTACCGGTTTACCTGCGCTCCTCTCACGGCGTACTGTCTGTTTGGGGTTGCAGGGCCAGTGGTGGTAGAACACTGTGGTGTTCAAAAAGTAGTTGTCTATGGAGGAAAACACAGGAGAGAAAGACGGAGAGGGAGGAGAGAAAGAGAGACAGACAGAGGGGGGGAGATGGAGAGACAGAGGGGAAAAAGGAGGAGGAGAGGAGGATGGCGGCTGGAAAGGAGGAGGGGGAGGTTTTGGGGGGGTTGTATGGCGGTGATGGGGTGCTGGGGGTGCTGGGGGGGCTTTTCCCTGCAAATTCAGGATCCAGGGAATCAAAACATGCCATGAGGATGGATGCAAGTGTCCAAAACAAACAACAGGTGCAACCAGGTTGTTGGGTTTCGCCTTTTTGGATGCATCCTCAAATCACCTTGGTAAACTTGGTTATTTGTGGGGGGGGGGAGAGGATAAATCTTCCGTGTAGACAGTTTTGGAAAGTCTGACAAAATGCTGCTGCGAGATGGCCAGAAAAGTCTTGCATAACATTGAGACTGCAATACCAAGCGCTTTTCCAAAGTAAGTAGAAGCAGATCGCATCCATCTCGTGTTTCGCTCAATGTTTTTACACCACCGCTGCATTCTTTCCTCTCAGCAAATTTGAAAGGCCAACAATCGTCCGTCGAGACCCTCCTATTGGTTCCCCATTAACCACGGAGCTGGGGGCTTTACCTTCTTGAAGAAGGGGGGTGGGGGGGGGGATGGGCACGGGATGGAAGACGAGCCAAATGGCTCTCCCCCCATTTGTTGGGGAACGTTCATCTCCCTGTCAAAGCACGGTGGGATGTCGCGGCTGCTTTCGATTGGTCGCACTCCGCCCCGTTGCTCCTCACGGAAAGCAGAAATTTGATTTGCACATATGTTCGAAGCATTACCTCCGCCGGAGAGATTAGGTTTCACCGCCATTCTCTAGTCTGCAGAGATTCTGAGTGTGAATCACACATCGATGACATTCGCATCTATTAAGTAATACACGATGGCCTACATTAGGATTGCTCGCCTTTGGCGGAGGTTTGCGTTCCCCCAGCTGCCTTTCCAGTTCTCTGTTTAATTTTTCATTTCAACTGCCTCAACCTGATTGATGCCAAGGGAGACAAAATTGGGTGGGGGGAGCTCTCGTGGATTCTGTATTGCAGCAACAGACCTAGATCGACCCCCCCGTGGAGAAAGCTGTCTGATTTTCCTTGGAAATGTACTTAGCAACGTGGAACCTGCTAAGTCTTCAGCCAAATATTTTTCAGTCACTCAAAAGCTCTTTCGGCCCTTTCCGAATGCATTTGCCTTGTCAATAAATCCCAATTTTCTTACCAGAAAAGCACCTAAAAGGTTGCTAAACTGCTAATTTTGGTCATAGCATTTAGCATTATATTGCTAACACTAATGCTCCACACCCGCATAAACTGTTGATAACAGTCGATGCACTATAAACTAAATTTGTTTAATCTCGTTTCATATCGGTGTGTGTACATTAAACCTGGCAAAAAAAATACATATATATATATCAGTTATAGGTTTGTACAAATTGTATCGATTTTATCATTGTTGCACCGGGCAAAGTTTGCAGCCAATGACATAAAGCAACGAGCGCTTCCCAACCCGCTCCAATGGGACACACATGCTCCGATGGGGCTGTTCACAGGCCCAGGCACACACACACAGCATTAGCAAACATGGATATTCTGGGACGCCTTGGCACCGACACACTGAGTCCTCTAATAAACTCTCAGACAAGCAGCCAGACGCCACCTTCTGTCCCTGCCGTGCGGCCATGTGGTCACTGCAAGCCCTCGTGGGGGCAACATGTGCTGCACAAGCGCCGAAGTGAATCTCCGCCAGTGATAAGATTCGAGGGCTTGGTTAATACGTTCCTGCTGCGAATTGTAGTCGGAGTCAAGATTTGAATCAGTGACACATTCAGGTCACGTTTGCTCACTTGAGTCATGTCAAAACCTTCGATTGACTGTTGTGACCAAAGCAGATGGAAAAGTGATTCCCCCCCACCCCACCCTCCCCCCCAATCTCATGATTTTCACACGTCTACCCAAAGGCCACAGGACACGTGCAGGAAACTCCCCTTGCAGCCACCCGCTGAATTGCGGGTAATGAGCCTTGGGCAGGCAATGGGGCTTACAGGCTTGACGACAAGCAACTTGAGCATGTGTGTGTGAGAGAGTCAGAGAATAGATGCAATGTGCCTAACCTCCACATGGGGGCAATAGACCGATGTGTGAAGAAACCTCAGACACACCATCACATCATCTGTGCTTTCTGTGTCAGACTTCATTGAGTCTCATCTAAATATGTTAATCGATACTAGTAACCTGCTTTAAAGTGATAACGTAAAAATACGCTACAGACAATGAAAACATTCAACAAGATGTTGCCAAAACCTGCCCCCACAAAAAAAACCCCGTAAACTATTTCACTTTTGAGTCCATAGTGACAGATGCCATCTGGTGGCTGAAGTTCACTGGGATACGTGGACCGTCACTGACGGTCTGGTTTTGTAGTAATTTTATCCCGAGCTGGTTTGTGTCCCTGCGTTGACATCGAAACCAACGATGTTGCCGGCCGCATGTTAGTTCACAAGGGGAAAAGGTGGCCCGTTCATCACCGCAATTTCGGTAGACGTCAGTAAGCGCTTCTTGGTTTTATACCATCTCTAGATGGAGCCACCTTTCCAGGCTTGGTCCCGAAAACGGCACATTTGACCCCAGCAGCCTGGTCTTCAAAGGTGCTGTTTTTACAGATGCCGCGGCGGTCGATCGATGTCGATCCCCAACCGCAAAGGGCTTATTTGAAGCGAAGCGCTTTGTCTCACCCACTGCTCCGTTTCTTGAACCCAAATATTCCCACAGTCCCTCGAGAGCTGCCTCTTGTGTCAATATTTTTTTGTCCCGCACCATAAAAATGGTCACGTAAAAGTTAGCCAGTGCAAAGGTGGCGTTTCCTGCTGGCTAGTGGACCAGGATGTGGTCTCGCACCTTGGTCTATGATGATCTTACCTTCTCTTGGGCCCTCGTGAAGTGTTTGATGACGACAATGCACGGTTTTCTGTCATTACAACCATCGCAAAGTTTTTTTTCATTATTTTTTTTTTATTCTTTCAGGACACCTTTCGCGGGAGCTCCCTGCTCTGGAGATGAAGAGGAACACCTTTGTTGCTGATATATTAAGAGTTTAAGCTATGGTAAGTGCTTGTGCCTTTTTTTTTTTATGCAATGAGAGGTTTTTATACAGCATTTATATACAGTGTCTATACATAAAACATTCACACCGATTTTGGGGTGCAGCGGGGACGCCCTCCTCTTGAAAACAAACACACAAAAAAAGGTAGCAGGGGAAAGAACATTAGGAAGCGATTCCGGATAAAAATAGCAGGAATAAAAGCATGCATATAAATTTTTGGGCATGACATTTTAAACATATATGGTTTATTCTAAATTTAGAAAGGAACCTTGGTTCTCACTGAACAGCAAAAAAAATGAAAGAGGAGACGAGTGGTGAGCGTGAGCAAAGTGATGGAAGTCACGTCTTCTCGAAAACAGAAATGATTGAAAACTTTCTCGGCTTTCCCGCCTGCTCCACAGGCCTCGTCTACAAAAAAAAATTAAAACAATTAATAACCGTCCCATATGATGCGCATGACTATGCTACAGTATGAGTGTGAGAATATATTACGGCTCTACCAATGATATGCAGCGCGTGTTTGCTGCAAGCCGTTTTTTTTTTGTTTTTTGTTTTTTTTTAACTACCAACCGAAGCCGAGTTGAATATCGGTCTAAAAACAAAACTATGTAGTCAAACAAAAAATGTGCTTGAGGTCCATGTCCACCATCAGGAAAGAGTTGGGGTCGGAAGGGTGACGGTCAGTGGTCAAACACACACACACACTTTCACACGCTCATTTACAAATGCACACTTCCTTTGTGGTGGCTGTGGTGGTAAAGGATGGTGGGGGTGGGGTGGGGGGGGGGGTGGTGGTGTCTGGCAGAGAGCCGCTCTACTTCTTCCTGTAGTTGCCCAGCTGGATGGCGGAGCGGTCGAAGACGCAACGGAAAGTGATTGGCTGCACTTCCCAGTAGGGAACGGGGTTGCTGAAGAGGCTGATGCCCGAGTACATGGCCTTCTTTGTATTGAAGCCGGGGGGGCAGAAATCCTCCGTTCCCACCGCGGCAATCTTGTTGACGTGGAGGTAGACCACCTGCAAGCAAGGGGGTTGAATTAATTGCAAGCGTGATTTCGAAAGGATGATCATAATCATAAACTTATGCGCAAACTACCAAGGGCCCACACAATCCAATTGTGGCTCTGTATTCACTAGGTATTGAAAGAAAACGCCAGCCAAGTTTCTGGGGAAATCAGTTGAGTCGTTTTCGCCAAATCCTAACCGCTGACAAGCATTTTGCTCGAAACCTCCCGGCGGTATGACAAAGCGCGGGTCGAGATGCACACAATTGTGACAATCATAAAATCTCACAAACTGGATGGCGGTGAAGCACTCTTGACTCATTTCCAACGAATCCCGCAAAGAAACAATGTGTTTCTCATGAGAGCTCGCACTGTGTGAGCCTCTCGCAAAGACTTGCGCAAGTGGCATTTCGTAATTGTCTTTTCGTGACCATAAACTATTTGAAAGTCAAACAAAAGATGCGATATCAGCAATCTTCCTAATGAGCAGAATAACTTGTGACTGGGCTTAAGGTTTGCAATGTGTCAGTGCAAATCAGTGACGAGCTCAAGTCCAAACCTGGATGTATTTGTGGTCGGGCAGGCCGGGGGGCACGACGGTCAGGGCGTTGTGGTCGAGATGGAGCTCCCGCAGGTGGGGGACGTTCACCAGGGTGCCGTTCTCCACCAGGCTGATCTCATTATGGCTCAGACCCAGCCTGTGGGGAACAAGTGACAGGCACCACTTATCTCATCGTATCATTATCATTTGTAGGACAGTTATAATAATAATAATACATTTTATTTATAAGCGCCTTTCAAGACACCTAAGGACACTTTACAATCAGGAACAAAAACAATAAAACACAATGCGGGTTGAGCAGCGGTTGTAGTAGCCGGTGAGAAAATGAGGACGTGGAAACATCCGTCTGCTTGCACCTGTCGTTCCAGTCCAAGACTTTGGTGTGACCAAATGGAAAGTGAAACACGATTCTACTGCTGTCGCATCAAAGCTTTCTTTGTTCATTCCCAATTTTCCACAGTTTGTGTCCAAAACCGGTCATTTGGACAATCCTCCTTTTGCTTTGCCAAACTGCATCCAAGAGATTTGAAGAGGATGAAAAATCCCAAATTCTGTTTATCAAAAGTGTCGGTTAGATCGGAAAACCTCCAGCACGGACCGAATACAAAAACAAAGGCTTTTTTGCTCTGCTTAATGATTACAGTTGAGGACATCCTATAATTTATCTGTACAAACGATAGAAAAAAAAATTTTTAGTACTTGGCTAGCTGCTTGAGGCCTTTCATACTCTCAGCGGTGACCTTGGAGATTTTGTTTCCATCCAGGTGCAGTTCAGAGAGTGAGCTGGGCAGACCTGTGCAAAAAATAAAAATAAAAACCCACCGCCACCATCAAGACTGTTGAGGCTGAATAAATTATGCAAATTAACCGGTTACCTTGCGGGATCTCTGTAATCTGAGTGTCCGCAATGCGAATGTAGGAGACTCTCTTGAGGTCGGCAAAAGCGCCGGAATCGATCCCTGCGCTCTTCAGGGGGTTGGAGCCGAGCTCTAAAATGAGAATTGAGTCATCAGAAAAACGTGGATTTGATTATTCTCTGCCGAATACACGCTGGACATTTTGTTGTCGACTTACCCATGACGATGACGTGGGACATCCCCTGGAACGAAGTCTTCTTGATCTTGGTGATCTCGTTCTCGTGGATGCGCAGCTCCTGCAGACTCTTGGGCATGTTGGCCGGCATCTCCTTGAGATGGTTCTTGGACAGGTAGAGTCGCTGCAGCTTGGTCAGGGGGTTGAGGGCCTTGGCGTGGATGCTGCTGATCTTGTTGTTCACCAGGATCAGCGCCTGGGGACGGAAAAAAAAAATATTGGCGTCGACTAACCGCTGCTCTGTTTCCAATCAGCGCCATTCTTTTGTGTTATAATTGGGGGCGATGACATAACCAGAGGCTATAAATCACGCCAGACCACACTGTTTTGGCAAGCCTATCGCTTACACATCATAAAAAACAAGAAAATCATTCTTTCCCAAGGCCGGGAGGTGCTTACCTTCACCATTAGACTCGATTTTCGGACTTGTAAACACAAACTAAGCCATTGTAAGTCCTTCTCGAATTCTAACATTCGAGTTTTTCCACCATATTGCGTTCCTGCAAGGTCACCGTAAACTTTTCCATGACATCCCGGGAGCTTATCAGTCGTCAGTACAAAGTGGGTGGAGGGGCGGGGGGGTTTCATTCAAGTCCGCACTGGCGTTCGTCTCCACGCTCATGTCAACAGACTTGAGGCGATGGGAGGAATGTGACCCGTTCCGAACGGAGAACCAGATCTCGGAAATCCACACGTGAATAGTTTCCGTGCACGCGGAGACTGAAGGGAGTGGCGGGATCGGAGGATTCACCGTCATCCCAATTTTATGAGAACCGGTATATTGCTTAGTCGCCGGGTGTATGGAAACCGCAAGACCCCGGTTGCAAGGCCTCTTACGTGCAGCCCTTTGAGGTTCTTGAAGTCGTTCTCCTTGATCTCGGTGATCTTGTTGTTCTGCAGATCGAGCAGGGTGGTGTCATCTGGGATGTCCTTGGGAACCTCCTTCAGACCTGCGGGGGGGGGGCAAAAAAAAATCTTCCAGACTCGAGAATAATATCCCAAAATGTCACTTAAATAAAAATGCATGTTCATCGTGATTCAAAATTCGGAGCCTGCTCAATCACCTTTGTTGTAAATAGGTTCAGTCTAAGTTCCGAAAAAGCAGGAACTTTTAAACCGGTATGTTCACAATATGCTCCCAAGGGACCAAATAACAATAAATGTTGAGCGTTCTCAGAGGCACACATGGCAGGAAATGGAACTGAAAACAAATTTCCTGAGCGACATAGCTGCACGCTAAGCTCATGCTTTAGCGTCACATGACACGTGTCTTGAAACAGTCTCGCAAAACCGACACCTGCGTCCGGGATGAGGAGAGGCATATCGCGGTTACGGCGTTTTGCCATCTGTGGCAACACGCGACGGCTTCATTTACATTTGAGGGGCGAAGAAACAGTTTCGATTTTTGAGGTCTGGGTTGAGGTTGGAGCTCCTCAGCCTATCCTAACAGATTTGTCTTACGTGAAACCCGAAAAATGTCGCCTCATGGGTGTAGCCCCGCTTGAGTTTAGTAGAATCTGTCAAACTTTACGCAACACTTGAAATCTGGCGGCCGACGGTCGCGTCTAGTATGACAAATTAGTCGCCGATTGACGTCCAGGAAATGATTAAGACCAAGACTGGATGACTCGCCGCTGCAGTTGAAAGTCAAGTTTCGATAGCGAAGCCGCGTTTGAATCACTTCCAGCGCATGTTAAGCAAATTTCCTCGCCGCGTCTGCGACACTGGATTACGACAATGCGGAGTTTCTTATCGAATGAGTCTTTTGGTCGGCTGCGAACTGCACACTCGGCAACACTCGCGATTGATTATCATCAGAAGTGGCTCAGTACTCACACTCGGTCCTAAAGTAGGAGCGTCTGGTAAACATCATACGAATTTAAAAAATAAGAATAATACGTCATTCCGCTAACGTGGTCCTAATTGAAGTCACCTGTCACCCCCCCCGCGGTTGGCGTACCACTTTGAACGGTCACATGTTTCTCATCACCGTACACGGAGCCTCTTTGCGGCTCCCCACTTCCTGTTGTTACCGTTGCCGCGACAACACAGCCCACAGTGTTTTCATAACCCTCTTTGAGTGTCATTCGAACGCAACTGCGTACTGCTACCGTGGACTACGCCTGGAACGTTTGTCGGACAAACCCCGACACCTTTTTGTGATTTTTACGGATTCCAGCCATGGAGCTTCATGGAACACCGTTTGCTCATTATCGGAACATCTCAGTCGAGATGGTTGTCTGGCACTCGGTGTTTTACGATCACCGCACCCAGTTTGTCCGTGAGTCTCCGTTTAACCCTGAGACTTGAGCACCCCCCTTTTTTTAAACAATAAGTGGAAAGAAGGCCTTTTCTTGTCGTGTGTATATACTGTACGTCAGATTAGACAAACATGGAAGATAACGTTGGGGTAAACTGTTGTGACTGTGTGGAGCGGAATTGTGGTCTTTAAGTGATCTTGTCGGAGGACATTTGGGCTCAATTAACATTCGAGAGTTCCGGTTTTTCCTCTCGATGGATTAAGACTGCAAAGTTCTGCCGTTTCAGTACGGAAAATCCCCTGCGGTGTTGGGTGAATGGACCATTCACCCTAATGTTACCCAAATCTGGTGGTCTTACCAAGATCGGAACACTGGACCACACGCAGGTGGCACTGGCAGCGGAATGGGCACTTGGGTCCTTCGATGAACATCATGGTTTCTTCCACCTGAGTGGGCGACTCGGGCAAACCGGAGCCGGGCTCGTCCTCCATCATGAAGTCCAGGAAGCCAGATTGGCGGAAGGGAAGCGCCCAACAGGCGGTGACCAGGAGCAGAGAGAGACAAGCCGATCTCATGGTGCTGCTAGTGGAAGGGTAGCCTGTGGAAAAATTGACAAAAATGTGACTGGGACAGAACTTGGCCCACTTGTCCCTCAAAGAGGAAAATGGCACAATACGGCGTTGACGAGCAGACATGGCGACATTAGGAACGGACGCGATCCGGCTATTCCGATGATTTATGGGACTTAACTAAAAATGTAATATTTGGCTCCGTACTTGTATTTTGACAATTTATCCATCATGAAATACATACTGTTATGTAATAATTAGCTTTTCCGCAGCAGGTAACAACTCGTCCAACGATACACTTTAGCCAAGAAAAATGTGAAATCTGCTTTCGACGGCCATTTTTCACGACTCCACTGGTTCTCTGCTCACAAAACACACTCGCTGACCTTTCACGGCGCGAGCACCCGCCAATCATCTTGCCATGCTTTGTAGCCTGTGTAAGCTTTGTAATGAAAGGGCACGCATGAGCCACATGCGGCTGACGAGCGATTTGGCTCGGAAATCGCAAACCAGGATGCGGAAACCGAGGCAACGTTTGCCACTGATTGACTGTTTACGCGCTCGCATAATCCGACAGCATCGTTAGGGCGCTTGAAAGTGTGAATTTTGTCAGTCCGGGACGGAGTTACGTGAGGCCGCACGGACGACTGCATCGACCCGAGACGTAATGATAACCCTCGTCCCAGCCAAAAAAGCAGCAATCCCGGTCGCCACAACCACTTCCACACAACCGAGAACGACCTAGATTAGATTATCTGGTTATTGTTAAAAAAAAAAAAACAACAACAAAAAAACACATGTTTGCCATGTTGTCACATTTTCGTTGCAACAAAGACTTCTTGTCTGGGCTTTATAAGATCCAGAGGACATCGTGTTCCACTTTCCTCGCAAACTGAGTCATCTTGGCTCTGTCAAGCTCTCTTATCTCCAAAAAAAAAAAAAAAAAAGTACAGATTCAGCAAAAACAAAACAAAAAAACCCAAAGACATCTCATCTGCGCACACGGCGGGCCAAGTTCTCGACAAATGCCTTTCGGTTGTTTGTTTAGGGCGAGGTCCTTCATTGGAAATGTTCATTGTTGGGATTGGACGCACATCTGGCAGCGCGCATTTCAGAAGATGCGTGTAGAATCGGCGCTTTCAGCGTTAAGTAGTCAACCGCGTCTCCCGCTTGTGACCCGCGACGTCCGCGCACCCCCGGCAACCTTTTTTTTCGGTCCCCGTTCAATTTTCATCAGCCTCTGCCAGACGGCCAGTTTTTCCACGGCAGCTAATCCTGCCTGTAAAACAAGAGTGCCGCACCATCTGACACATGGTTTGTTTATCTTTTCAAGCCGTGCACCATCTCCAGTTTAAAAAAAAAAAAAAAATCCATAGAGCTCATTTATTTGTTGTGCCATCATAATTTACCCCCCCCCCCCACCCCCCCAAAAAAAACCCATAGGCATTTCCTCAAAAACAAAGAAGGGTATCCACCAAATCTCTCATGATTTTCCCATGGGTGCTTAAAACTCCCAAAGCCGAAAACCTTTTCAAACATTGATTAGAATTCAAACTTTTTTTTTGCCAATAGAATTTGGAAAGATCCAACATCCAAACCGAAACGGCGCATCCCCTCCAAAAAAATCAAAAAGCATCATGTTATCTATCATAACACGACCAGTTGCGCCCTCAGGCACGCGGTTCTGGCGGGATGATGGCCTCGTGGAGAATCCACCGATAGCAGGACACGTGTCAAAACATGTCGCAGCACGTCTTCGCCTCAAACATTTCTTATCTGCGCCTCCAAGCAAAATGTAGCTTTCCTCCCACCACCCCTACAAAAACTGTTTTGTCTCCCTTCCAGTGAGGGAGAAGGATATTTTCGCTGGGATGATTGCTGATCATTTTTCACAGCATTCCTTTTTAAATAGGGTTGTAATATTTCCCAGCTGTGGCTTTGCGTGTGCGTATGTGTGTGTGTGTGTGTGTGGCAGGTACTGCGGGGACTTACCATGTGGAGGATTTAGCTGTTTTTAAACATGCTTTTTGGTTGAGTCATCAGTCGTTCTAAAATGTCCACCAAATCTTCCAAGTGGTGAGAGCAGGCTAATTAACTCTTAGCTAAGCCCATCCCAGACTGTGTTGTGTGCACCCCCACCACCCCTGAAAAACCCCTCTTGACATAAATGCAGCACTAAACAACCCGTTTAAACGCACCCCCCAAAATGTTTTTGCGCTTTAAAAGAAAAGTGTATTTGGACAATATTTGATATTAGAATACAAGACCAGTATCAATGATACCGATACCGATTTTCTTGGTAATCAAGTTACACTTTGCATAAGTCGTTGTCTTTAGGGGTGCCTCGGGGGTGGTATTTGTTGCAATTTTTTTTTAAACAGTTGAGATGGATTCATGGCAAGCCATACTGTATAATTTGGTATCGTTCCCTGGTATCGTTCCCGTAACAAGTCAAAAATCGATGCTGGTATCAATATTTGGGTGGAGTTGGGAAACTTCGGTGATGTTGTTTCTGTGCAAGGACTTCATCAAAATTTGGCCCCCAGACTGGAAAATATCTCCATGTTCTTCTTAAAACATGACTGAGATCCGAATGTATGACCAAGAGACCAAAGCTCCTTCCAAGTCAGTCCCATCCCCCGCTTCATGGTCCCCCCCCCTTAAACGTGGCCCCAGCACTCCTAATGAATCCCAGGCAGGAAGCGGAGCTGACTGGCGTAATTTTTCCTCCACTTGCTTTTTGTGTCATTTTCCCAGCTTGCGTTCGACTTTTGACAACACCGTCGCTGCGTTGACAGCATCGTCAAGGCCTTGTGACATTTAAAACACGTGTGTGTCCCCATTAACCCCCGCCTACCCCTCCCCCAGCCCCAAGCCTCCTCATCCTCCCGCGCATGATGAAAAAGTTTCTGGAAGAGCTCCCACTGTCGGTTTTGTGACTTATCAGGAAATTTCACAAGAGCCAACATGTGCAAACACTCAAGAGTGAGTGAACGAGCCCCCCCCCCAACCCCACTCCCTTGTAAGACAATAGACAGCACCATGATTGGGATTTTAAAAATATATTTTTTTTTGTATATGTTCGACAACGTTTCTGCCACCACCCAATTCCATCCCCCCGTCGCTTTTGGTATGTCGCTCCACTGTTTGTTCCCCCTAACTAGAAAAGCATGTGCAACTTTCATTGTTCTTGAGCTTTTGGACTGCAGATGGGGGAAAGAAGAGCCCAAGATCTCCTCTGCACAAACCTTCCATTCACTCACGGCTGCTTTTAAATGTTAAACATCTGCTTGGCTCCACGCTGATTGTCCTCCGAGCCCAGATTTTCATTTCTTTTTTTCTTTCTTCTTTTTTTCTTCCCACTGCAGCCTATAAGTCCTGTTAGTTCTTTTTGCTGCTGGCAAAGAGGATGTAATGAGTTTGCTTGACAGCTCTTCTCGATGATGGAGGATGAAAGCTGTGCAATTATACGATTTAATGGCAGGTACAATGTTTATTTATTTTTTTTCCATCTTGAGTTCAAAGCCTTCAAACTGCCCCTCGAGCAATTTGGCTCCTGCAGGGAAGCGACGCGTAGGAGGTTCTTTTTTTTTTTTTGGACAGATAAGGGCTTTGCTGCTCAGAAACAAGCCATTATTCATGTAAATGGGGTGAATAATCACAGAGAAATGCTTGTTTTTCCTCATCGATGCAGCAAATCCAAATATTTTCCCAGAACAAATGACAGCGAATACCCCCCCCCCCCCCCCCACACCCCCACCCACCACCACCACCACCACCACCCATTTGTGTTCTCTCTGTGTCAACACAAAAAAAAAATTACATTTTCAAGCCGTCGCCATGCAGGAATGCTGAAGCTTCCACGCGGGCTCCATCCAAACAATCAATCGGCCAAGTGTCAAAACAATCCACTTGGCTACACACACAATAAAAAAAAAAAAACGGCAGGAATTGGATGAACAAAAGACGAAAGGGGGGGAGAGTGAGAGAACCAGCATCAACAGGCACCCACCACACCCCCTTTATCCCGGCAAAAGGGCGCCTGAGTGGAATTCCAAGTGAGAATCAGAAAAGCTTGCAAAGACATAGAAGATCAATACACATAAAATGACATCGTCCAAAAAGCTTTGCGCATACGTTCCGATTACTTTTCAGCACTTTTCCCCCCACTCCCGGTCATACGATTCCCATCATTCTCCCCCTAGAAGTGACAAGGATGCAGCAACCAACCTGTTCCCGGGAGAAGCAGAAGGCAAAGAGCAGAGGCTGGGACTCCCCGAGAAAAAAAAAAAAGGGAAAAAAAATCCAGGCGATTTTGTTTTTTTCGGGGGTGGGGGGGGATGAGGAGGCAGCGAAAAGCGGCTGCTTGGGCCTTTGGGGTAATTGGACTCGGGAGCGCTCGACAGTGGAGATCAAGCAGGTGTGCTCTGTCACAACAAGGGGAGGGGAGAGAGAGAGACGCCGAGAGAGGAGAGAGAGTCGAAAGCAAGAGGAGGGAGGGCGAAGGCCCCAAACAATTGGTGGAGCCCGGGCAGCGAAAACAGCTGGAAAGGGAAGAAGAAGAAGAAGAAGAAGAAGAAGGCAAAGAAGGAGTGCAAGAAAGGGAGAGTAGAGCAGTGATTCAGCTGGCAGGCATCGCGACATCTGGTAATGATATGGAGGACTTGAAAACTCCTCTTCGTTCTCGTTAACACATTCTGGCCTCATTTATTCCCATCCCTTTCGAACGATGGTCATCGGCAAGTTGTCCATCTTCAATGACCCTTCAGACAGTTTGGTGGGTTTTGTGTTTTGGGGATAAGTCGACCAAGGAAAATGAGATGTGGCATGATGGTCCTCACAATTTCAGGGTTATCCCATCCGCAAAAAGTCAGAAAATTGTCAGGAATTGGGATGGCATTTGCTCGGCTGGTCTATCATTCGACCCACAAAAAAAAAACAAACGACCAAAAACCCTTACTCCAAAACACACAGGAGGTCTGCCATTTTTGGCCAGGTTTGGCTTGGTACCACCATCTAGAAAATTCAGCCCCCAAAGTCACTTTTTTAGCCATATCGATCATGCGGAAACCCACCAAAAAGTTTTGAGAACCCATTCCCAAAAGGAAGTTCGGAAGTTAAAAAATAGCCACTTTGGCTCGGTAGCCCCCACTAGAATAATTTCTTTCTTTCTTTTTCATTCCGCTTCCAGAGCCAGTTTCCAATAGCAATGTGAAATTTGGCCAATGTGTCTATCATGAGTAGACACACAAAGACAAAGGAAGTCTTCTCTTAAATGAATTTGAAACAGCCACTTTGGCTCAGCAGCACCCATTAGTATATCCCTCCATTATCCGAATTGCTGATACATTTTTAAACATTCAGCCCCTGAAGCTAGTTTCAAATTAGGAATGTGAAGTTAGACTTGCTATACCGATCATTGAGTAGAGTAGACCCACAAAAAAAGTCTCAAAAATCCTCCAAAAGTCTCCCAATTTTGGCTGGGGTGACTATTTTAGGCTATTTTGGCCGCTTGCAGGCGTGCCTTCCAAAGTGGACTCTGATTAGGTCGATCAATTTCTTCAAAGTCTTCAGACCTGCATCGAGTTTGAGTTCATCTTGAGATCTGAACTGCATCAGAAAACAGGGGAGCAGGTTTGATCCTGTCTGGTGCTTCCATGTGGCAACCCCTCTCCCCAGCGCGCACACACCAACGACTTGACTTCACTTACTGTTTCCACCATTATTCCTCCATAGGCCAGCACTCCGTCTTTTTTTTTTTTTTTAATTCATACTAGCGGAAATATTTCAAGAATGAGAGTTGGGAGTGTGCAAGTAAATCCCAGACTGGATGGACTCTTAAGTCGTTTTGCAGGACTGCGAACAGAGTTGTCCCCATTTTCTGACCGGCTGTATCTCAACTAATCGAATAAACAGATCACACACACATGCACACACACACACACACACACACACACACTCACGTGGGGCCCTGTGGGAAATGACCTTTGTGGGCCGATGCAAACGAATCTGGCCGTTGACGCGTATTCATGTGATAATGATGCTTCACTTGGAGGAAGTTTGCTTCAATGTTTGCACTGTTTTCTTTCGTAATACACACACACACACGCACACACACACAGTGGTCGCTCATTACGGCAAAGTAGCCTCCGTTCAATGCAATTAGTGGCTCATTTAAAGCCGTTTTGCTCTCATTTGAATTTCTGACTAACAGGTTGCAAAAATGATTTACACTCTGTACTTAAGTAACTACAGATACCTGTGCAAAACGAAGACTCGAATACTGTTTTTAGTAAGAAAAATGAACTCATCACAGTATCGTACGATATCGTTATCCGCTACCACGTGATCAGTGCTAGTTAATTAGCCTGCCTATGGCGTTTTGCATGTGTGTTAGCTTGAAGCTAGCGGTCTTTCGTAAGTGATGTGGTTTCGTTTGCTACAGTGAAACTCCTCTACAATGAAATCTACATGGGTGAAAATACCCCCTAGTGTGAAAAAAATGCTTTAACACCATTCCCACTTTCCTGTTTCAAATTTGCTACAGTGAAAAACCCCCTGTTGTGAAAAATTTCTTGCTGCAAACATGATTTTGTTGTAGAGGAGTTTCACTGTATTTTGTGTTGAAGAATTGCAACGACTGCTGCAGTTGACTCTCGCTGTTTAGGGAATCTGGCGTCCAAGTCTGTGCCGTCTCCCGGGTAACCGTCCGAGGGAACATTTCCGTCGCTGCAAAAGAACCGGGATATGCTAATGTCGGCAAACGGAGCTGCCTGCCAGCCTGCCAGCCTGCCCGACGACTCAATTAATTGTGATTTGCTGGATTTACAAGTTATTACACCAAGGAGCTTAAGTGGAATACAGTAATAGCATTCGGAATCGAATGGCAGGCCAAACTCCGCTGCCTTCAAGCGAATCTTACGAGAGTTCGAGCGCCGGTTTAATATGACGATGCGGTTTTTCCAACCGGGAGACGGGATCAAGCTTTTGATTAGAATCAAGGCGGCCTTTCGGAGTGGATGAAACAAGTACGCGCCGAGCTCGACACTTTGCGTCGCAAAGCCAGGGCAGGTAAGACGGAGACTTGGAGCTTGCGTTCTGTCGCTAATTAAGTGAACGATATTGTTCCGCGCGTCAGATCAGCCATCTCATCCGTATACTCGTTCATACACCAAAACCCAAGTGAACATGCACACCTTGTGTGTGATCTCATTTTCCTCCCATCCGTCATTTCCTTCCTCGTGGCCACGGTCGTCGGCCGTAAATCTGCATTTGCAACCAGTGTGAAGAGGCGACTCTAATGGATCGCGCGTATCTTCCCGATTGGCTGGGCTCTCCTCTCTTTCCAGCACGACGACTTGACTTTTGATTGGCGAGCGAGCGAGGGGAGGAGGAGGAGGGCTGGGTTGGG
Organism: Hippocampus abdominalis; assembly: GCA_018466805.1. Classification (NCBI taxonomy): domain Eukaryota; kingdom Metazoa; phylum Chordata; class Actinopteri; order Syngnathiformes; family Syngnathidae; genus Hippocampus; species Hippocampus abdominalis. The sequence goes on along the minus strand of CM031704.1, from coordinate 17,657,952 downwards.
GGGGCTAAGAAACTTTGCCAGCAACAGAATCCTTTTTGTGTGTCAAACGCCAAGATTTCAAATGAAAAAAAATGTTTTTTTTCAAAGTCTTACCGACGTTTTTCCCCTACTGCTAGTCGTTAGATGCCTTCCAAACAAAATGAATCACACGGAGAGTTACTCCCCCCCCCCCAGCCACCCCCACCCTACAAACGGTTCATCATGGCATCGCACTAACTCAACCGATTTAAAGGCCTTTTAACGGCAACAGTTTACATCTTGTTCAAGGCAAATGAGCCTTTTACGTTTCTCAGCCCCAAAATATGGAAGAAGTTTGACAATGCCGATGGATCACATCTGCATGCGATCAGATTTCTCCAATGCGTTGCCACTCAACAGTTGTCATGAGGCCCGGCATAGTTGCACAGTCTCTGGATTTGATATCATATGCTGCTTGCATGTTAGGGCATCAAAGACTCCTTTTGTATATTTATTATAATTTTTTGGGGGGATGGGATTTAATTGTTGTAAATGCTCTTCAAGGGCTCACGAGTTCGCCATGTCCCGCCTTGAAATCACACCAGGTGACGCCCACCACTGAACTCCGACATTTAGAAATGATTTTCTTGCATTCTTTTGGTTAGGTAATTATCTATGTACGCTTTTCTCGTGCGTGTTCAGACGTCGTAGGATATTAAAGGAATCTGGACAATAACATGACAGGACACATTCAGAGCCAGTGAGTGGGGCGGGGGCATGCGGGGATCGTGGATGTCAGTCAAACGCTCAAGTAAATTTGATGTTTTAATTAGATGCATGTTGAGGGTCTATGTACGCATTATTTACTTTTGTTACGATGATGATTATTATATGCACATATAATACCGGATTGCGAAAGTATTTTTGAATACAGTGAAACTCCTCTACAACGAAATCATGTTTGCAGCAACAAATTTTTCACAACAGGGGGTTTTTCACTGTAGCAAATTTGAAACAGGAAAGTGGGAATGGTGTGAATGCATGAAGATTTTTTCACACTAGGGGGTATTTTCACCCATGTAGATTTCGTTGTAGAGGAGTTTCACTGTAAATTACATTTTTGCATTTTTGTGTGTGTATATTTTGCTCGAATATTAATGTTGTTTTAATGCTATATTAAAAACAAATTGCAAATTTTTGTTTTATTAAGCCATACATGTTATGAGTATTCCTATTTATTTTAATTTTGTCTCCATTTACAAATATTGCATTTTACTGATTTAATTTTTGCTCAATGTATTTTTCATAAAAAATTAAATAAGCGCCAAATTTAACTTTATTTCACTCATTATTAATAAAATCAATAAGCGTCCCCATGTTAAATGCAATACGGATGTTATTTATATCCAAATTCATGTTTTTAAAAAAATATTGTCATTTTATATTCATCGAGACATCGTTTCGATCTTGCCTCCCTTGTGTTTTTTCTGTCTCTCCCTGAAGCGTGGAACCGCAACCGTGGCCGTTTCCCAGTCGTCAGGAATGTTGTTGGGACTTAAGTTTATTTGATCTGGACTATAAAATGTGTGCGAAAGTGTACATGTGTTTGCGTGCGTGTCTGTGCGCGCTTATTGCTTATTGCAAGCACATCAGCAGCGTCTGCTCCATTGATTCTTGGAAAAAATCTTGGCCATGTTTGGCAAAAAGTGGCAGCGGATCTGATGGAAATTTCCCACCAAACATCTTGAAACGTTCGGCAAACAACATGGAAAATGTTGCCGGTGGAGGTTGTGGGGATGGTGTTGGAGGGGCAGCGGCGGTAGGGGGTGTGTGTGTGGGGGTTTGGTATCCGTGCCTGGAGCAGGAACAAATCAGCCAACATCAGCACATTGCCTGATGAGACGACTTGTGACGTTTTCCCGCTGCTTTTACTGGAAGCTCTTGTCTGGACTTGTCCATCGCGGAAATCGGAGATTTGGCGCCCCGATGGTTTAGTCCATCATCATCCCCACCCTTGGCAGGCCCGATTGGTCTCCGGGGCTCATCCTGATGCCGTTTATTCCGTTGACTACCCGAGAGAACTTCCTGATTCCAGCTAGACGGGACGAGACAGACGGAAACTGACAAACGGTTGCCCTTGCTCCAACCGCATTGATCACTCAACGTCTCGTTTTAACTTTTTTGTTTATTTCTTCAGCCTCGCGGCCTGAACCTGTCTGGAACAGGGTGTCCCCGGCAGAACGTAGTAGAGTGATGTCTTGTATGTAATCATGAAAATCACGCTTCGTTGGGATGGCGTCACTCAGGGAATCGAACGTATCCGCGCCGGAAATTTGGTGATCACGTTTGCTAGTTCCTACTGCTCTGTCATGTCTAGTCAAATGCATACGTTCCTAAAGCAGTTTTTGGTCCAGGGACCACATGCTGCTGACCTTTTGCCAAGGAGCCAAACATACATACCACGGGCAACTGTGACTAAATCGCTTTTCTTAAGTGATCACACAATCCTGTGATAAGGAATCAAATGTATAGTCAAAGTAATTTGTGCCTAAAACAGTTTTAGTCCAAAGATTACACATTCCTGTTCCTGCTGCTGTAATGTTGACTTTAAAGTGATGACTGTGGGACAAACCATAGCATCTACATAGGATGGATTGGTCTCTGGAGCTCTTCCTGTCTGAGCACAGTGATGCCAGTTGTTCTGGAACAGGATCCCCCTGCATTCCAAATGGCTCGTTCCTTTTCCTGCTTGCTCTAGATTTGACCTTTTGCGACAACGCTATGCAGTGTCATAGCATTGAAAACAAAGTCAACTCATTTTGTCTCTGGATTGTAATATCTGGGTTATCCTGATTGCACACAGTGGTGATGTTCTGGAACAGGGTCTCCCTGCAGTACAGAATGATGGATTGCCGACAAGCCCTCGCAGGCATCACGCATCTCAGAAATGCCGTAACTCAAAGAACATAACGTACAGTAAACGCTAACAGCACCTAAACGGGTTTTCGGTCTGAAGGGATTCCACGTTTCTGTTCCTGCCACGCTAATTTTGAATTCCAAGTGAGGACTTGGAGCAATGACAACCAAGACGTATTCTAACAGGACAGATTTGATTCTGGGGATCTTTCTGATTCGATAGACGATGTCCTAAGATGTGCTTTACAGCAATTACACTCATGACTTCGATGGCGTACCTCTCGGATCCCAACCAGCCAGTCGTAGGTATAGCTGCGCACAAATTAGCGTTTACTCCGAAGCGATCACCACCCTGTTCCAGCTGCTCTCATTTCGTCCACAGCCAAGACAGCTCGGTTGCCTCTTCTCGTGTACTGCAATTAAAGTAATGACACCGTACGTTGATCCATTTAAAGCTGCGACACGGACGTGGACCGGTCGCCGATGGCGTGCCGCCGTAAGGCCATAAATCGAGTTTTATCACAATTGCGTCAACTTTTTCACACGTCAGACTTGTGCGCGCGAAATGAAGTATTCCGCCGGTGCTCCTCACTCAAAACATGTGCGGCGACTGTCGTATTTTTTTTACTCATTAGGTCTTTCGAACGGATGGCGTACATCTGGATTTCTCAGCGCTCGGCAGTCAATCAGTTTGTTTCTTTTGGATTTTTCCCAGTTTACTCCACCGTCTGCACCACAAACGTCCCGCCGTCACATCCAACTTTGTGTCACGGTTCTCCTTCTTGGTCAGACTTAGGTAGTCATTCTCAAAGGCACAGTTTAACACTTCTCTCTCATGCCAGAGGAAGATATCGGACCTGAGTATGGGAGGTTAGAACTAAAATTAGGACACGTATGGATGACGACAGCGTCACATTTCAGCCTCAATACATCAGTGAGCCCTCAGGAGTGATGTGGTGCATGCCGGGCTTTTCCAAAGGTTTGATGTCGAGACGTGTGGAACTGACATGTTTTGAATCCAACGTCCACTCTCAGCCATTATACTTGAATTAAGTTTGATGAAATATCGTCGCGGTTGAACGTGAAGCACATTTGATGGCAGAATCGTGATGAGTCATCAAAAGTGAGCTAAAGTAGCCGAATTTCACCCGAAATAAAGACAAGTGGGCATTTGCTCACATTAGCGCTCACTTTTACAGCTGCCAAATGAGAGGCCTGTGCAAAATCGGCAACCCTTTGTGTCAAATGACTCACAATGCATACTTTAGGCCACGTTGCTGACTGCTGCAGTCGCCTGCGCTACTTTCTCTCCGCCCGTGACGTCTCAGAGAGGGCAACTGCTTAGGTAACGTCTGCTCCTGCCGTTGGAAAACTGCGCATCTGACCTTTAACGCCCAGCGACGATTCCCTGACTTTTTGCACACGCCAGCGACGATGTTTTATTGTCCGCTCGCCCGTCTAGACTGCGACTGAGCCCGGACAGGAAGCAGATGGGCAAGCGCTTCCTGCGTCGACCTGTTTTTATAGTTTTTCTCCTCGAGGCCGACAGATGGCTGAGAGGAATTTTTACAAGAGCAACTGTGTTTGTGTGTGTGTGTCGCGATGGGACTGATGAAGTCAACATTGATGCCATTAAAAAGCACAGTGGACAATAGAATTTGAAATAGTGTCCGGAAAAAGCTCTTTGAGTGTCTTCGATTGTGAGCTGTGATGGACAGGTTGGTATTCCATTTATTTTTATGGAGTTATTTTTGCGCTCAATCTGCGCTGCACCTGACGGCTGAAAGCAGGGCTGTCCGAAGTGCAGCCCTCCGCTCGCCAAATTATCTGCAAAGCCCTTAAAACGCGCAGATGGCTCATTTGCCGCTTGAAGAATTTCCACACTTTGTAGTGGGACATTCGCGGTCTCATGAAAACCACCGTGAGACTCTTCGCTGAGGATAAAGAATATACGCCAGTGAGCGTTGTTATCTGTCTACATGTGTTGCCCCATTGTTTGTATTGAATTATGTATTGCTGAAGGGAGTATACCATTGTCACACAGGTGCTATTTGTTAGCACGTCTATGGAGTTTCCCCACATTGTGATAGCATTAAGCTAGTGCAATTGTAAAATAAGTGAATGTAATTTATCGTATTATGCTAGCAGCTGCTTTATGATTATTTAGCGGGGGGAGAAAAAAAAGCGTGCAGTACTTTGTTTTTTGTTTTAGTGTTTACAGGCCACTCTAGCTGCTCCTGTTCGGACTCCCTCTGGCTGTTTTTTTGTGGAGCTACCCCGGTGGGTGGGGCGGGGGGGGGGGGGGTGGGGGGGTCGAGGTCTTACTGGAAATGCTGTTAAAAAGAAGAGGCTCTTATTTTTGAAAAGGCACAATGTGATGACAAGGGAGCATGCCGTGGATGGTGCTTGAGATGTGTGCGGAGGTCCCTCTGGCTCCCATGGTTCCCCTCCTTCCCTCCACTCCTCTCTTGACTAGCTCAAGCGCCACCTCCTTTCCCTCGCGTGCAATCGCACTCTGCTGTGGATCCGAGGTGCCAGTTAACCCTTCACCAGGACCCCCCCCCCCACCCCCTACTCTCTATTTCTTCAAGAAGACGACAATGAATGTCCGAGTTTGTAGTCACCACTACAGTTAGGGAAGCATTTTAAAAGGATCCCCTTTTATATACCTCGTCCAGGTATTTTCACTGAAAAAAACAAGGCCTTCAAAGTAGCCACAAAAAAATTCACTTGATATGTGGTTGGACTTCTCGTCGAGCTGCATGTGGTCAGAACCACAACACATGGGCTTGCTTTAAGGCTGTGACTAAACAACAAATGTTAGTGGCTGAACAAGTGATTAAAACATAATCTGGAAACACTTTAAGTTCAAGCATTGCAGCATTTTTGTCACAAAATGCCCCAAAAGTCAATCCCCTATTTTTCAAAAATAGATTTTGGCTGCACCTGATTGTATTCTTAACCCTGCGTACTGTAAATAACATCCAGGTACTTGTGATTTGGGTCAGGGTCCTGCTGGACTGTAGGGAGGTGCTGGTGAGGCTTTTCCGCCCGGCCACAGCTCTTCCCTTCCCGGACACCGAGCCAACAAGCGCTTGGATCCATCCTCCATCCTCCCCCCATCATCCCTCCTTTTTCTCTCCTCTTCTTCGCTCCCTCCCTCGCTCCTCATCGTCATTCTCAGCGCCTTGGTGGGTGCGGTGCCACGTTGCCGCGATGAATTGAATCCCGGCGGCGCACAGCATACGCGTGCAAATCGCATTCCGCGCCGAAACAGATTTATTTTCTTTGTAAAAAGTCTGTGGGAGTTTAAAAAAAAAAATTCCACATGCATATTTATTTAATTTTTTTGCCTCAATGACAGTTTTGTGCAAACATAAGGGAATTTGTCGCTTCACAATATTCTCTCTGTACTCTACTGCCATCTAGTGGTCACGTCGCTCGCTCAAGCAAGTCTCATTGGTTTTGTTGAGCGAAGCAGCACAGTACAGTGCTTTATTTCTATTTGGAGCGTCAGAAAATATACATCTTGACCATACGATATAGTAGTTGGCATACTTTAAACAAACATTTTTTTTTTGGGGGGGGGGGCGACGCTTCATTGGTATTAAGAGAGCAAAAATGTATCCTATTTATAGATTGAATACACAGATTATTATAAATATATCCCCCTCCGCCCACAGAAATGCAGGAAAACATTTGCAGGACTTTATCTGAGCGATTAATATTGTCCAAAGTTACCTGCACGGGTCAAAAAAAATGAAACAATTTTAGTATCCCAGCAGTCATATTTGCCTGTTTTCTGGTGTCTCAGTAGAAATGCACAACTTGAAATCCCCTCAAGCACCTGAAGGCCTTGGAGTCCAGCTTTCCCATGTCCATCAAATTGTCCGCTAACTGCACTCGGACAAGCCCGCTGAGGACTGAGCCCGCTTGACCCCAGCAGAAGGCATCCCGAGGCACCGACTGGATCTTGTTGTGAGTGAGCGCCAACGAGCGGAGGCCTCGCGGAAGCTGCCTGGGCACTTGGCTCAAGGCGTTGTGGCAAAGGTCCAGCTGGTGCAGGGCGCGTAAACTCAAGAACGCGCCCGGGGCCACTTTGGAGATCTTGTTCCGGGCCAGGCCCAGATGCTCCAGGTTCTTCAAGGAGTTGAAAGCGACTCTTCCAATCGCGGAGATGAGGTTACCCTCGAGGTTTAACGTTTTGATGGACGAGGGGAGGTGTCGGGGTACTTTTTGGAGTCGGTTGCCCTCCAGGTTGAGACTCTCCAGGTGGGACGCTTGGAGGAGAGCGTCTTTGGGCAGGCCCTTGTTGCTCAGTCTGTTGGCACTCAGGTCCAAAATCGCCAGCCGCGTTTGCCCGTTGAATGCTTTCCCGCCAAAGTGCTCGATGAGGTTGCCTCGGAGGTACAGCTCCTTGACGGACAGAGGCAACCCAAGGGGGACGCTCGTCAGTTGATTGTGATCCAGGTTCAAAGTCCTCAAATGCTGCAGGGGGGACAGCACGGCATCCGGAAGTGATCCCGATGATCCTTCGCCCAAACTGTTGTTGCGGAGGCTTAACACCAAAAGGCCACGACAGCGAGCCCAAGATGACTCGGACATCACGCTCACGCGGTTTTTATCCAGGCGAAGCTCCTCCAGGGAAGACGGAAGGTCCGCGGGTACACTCGCCAGCAGGTTCCCATCCAGGTAGAGACGTTTCAGGGCCGGGATGCCCTCGAACGCCCCCTCCACCGAGTCGTCCGTCAGGCGATTTTTGCTCAGGACCAGGAACTCCAAAGAGGCGTATCCCCGGAGGAGGTCCAGCTGGATGCTGTTGATGTGGTTGTTCATCAGGAGGATGTAACGTGAGCTGTAGGGGATGCCGTACGGGATCTTGTCCAAGGATTTATCTGAGCACTGGACCACCCTGGAAAACAGACAGATGGGGGACATGAACCGATTCTGTTAATTTTTTTTTCCCCATCTCCCAATTTTTTTTTTCTCTGTGCAAACCACCCAGAAAATTCCATTTGCGATCAATTCAATGCCATCAGAATTAAACGGCCTGGATGAATGAGAATATAATGACAGGCATCATGTCTTACCCTCCGTAGCAAGCGCAATCCGGAGGACAGTAGTTGTCTTTGAAGTAAGGAAAATGCTCCGTCTTTTTGGTCTTCATTTCTTTCCCGTTTTTTCCATTTCGCTTGCGATTTCCAATACGGGCATTTTTGTCACTTTTGACTGAAGGCTCGGTCACTGTTTGGCCGGACTCTCGTCTTTCAATGATGGACTTGTGGTCCTCTGGAGTCACAGTTGAGAAAATGCTGGGAGCTTCTGAATTGGAAAAAGATTGAAGAGTCGGAGTACCACGAGGCACACTATTTGATTTGTTTTGGATGATCCCTGCCACCAGCATGCTCTCCCGCTCTTCTTGCAGTGCGTCTCCGTTGGCATCTTTACTCTCCTCTTTTGTATTTGTTAACCATTCACGCCCGTCCAAAACCTCCAGTCCTAAAATCACAAGATCAAAATATTCACCCAAGTTTTCTATAAACCAGCGTGGGGTTTTTATACTTTTTTTTTTCCCCGGTACTTACCGGCACTTGGTTGTCGGATGGACAAATGTAAAGGCACAATGATGAATAAGAGCAGGAGTGTGAGAACTTCCATTTCATCTGTTGGCCTCAGAATCGTGTGTGAGGGTTATTAAATGGGAAAGATAATAGAATGAGCTTAAATAACGGGTCATTGCATCAGAAAGACTTCAAGTACATACAATTATAGAAGACAGTTGCGATGAAAAGATGACAAGTAAAAAAATAAATAAATACCTGATGCTGAACTCCTAGTGTGTCCAAGCTCAGCTCCCGTTTGAGGCTTATCCACAATGTTTTTTGTGTGTGTGTGCCGTACAGAATCCCCCCCAGACGCAACCAGTCAACCTTTGAACCGCAGGCCACCGCCATCAAGCCCCCCCCCCCCCCCCCCGCCCCCGCTCCGAGCCAGCAGATGACCTAAATGATCCATGTTCACACTCAAAATGCCTTTTTGGGGAAGAGGATTGTCGCACGTACCCTCAATCTGAGATCAATGGCGGGAAATGAGGACAGGCCCAGATGGGAGGTCAGAGGTGACTATTGTTTTTTTTTGTTTTTTTTAAACGGCAACTGCTGCTTGGAAGTTAGCATCCTGGTGTGTGTAGATGGGCCTGATTACAATCTTTGACCTCTGTGCTCCTTCAGGAAGTCTGGACCAATGATAAGTTAAATCTAAGTTGTGTTTGACTTGGCTGAAATTATGTGTAAAATATATATAATTTATACTTTTAAAAATATTATACTCATTTGACATATACAACCCCAAAGGTGCTTTAAATTAAAAAAAAAAAAAAAAGTAACACATTAAAAGCACCAAAACCAAATGCAGTGTTAAAATTTGAGAAAGAGAGAATATTTACATCCTTTTTAGACAAGCAAAAGTCGCAATAAAAATCGATTTTAAAAAGTGTCTGTTGCTGTGATAAACCGGAAATGACAAAATATAGAAATCAAATGTTATGGCGTTTTTAACTAATTTGCTGTCATAAGTTTGTTGCGTTTGGGGGTAAATTAAACTAAATAAAATCCTTTGTGGCAACAAACAACCTGATTGAAGTTTGAAGAACTGTCCAAAACTACGAAGTCACACAAATTTACTTAATGTTGCCAACTAGAGTGAGAAAACAACAAATGCAAGACGACAAAAAAAACTGAACAAAATAGAAAATGCAATTCCATCAATGTCCACCAGAGAGCAGCCGAGCCCTACGGAGGAGACGTACATGAGTGGCTTTTGCATTGCATAACACATATCAGAACATCATACATTAAATAGCTTTTGAAATGATCCATGTTACATAACCACACACATACATCCAAATTTGTCCTCGTTTGAAAATTCCAAAATCTCAAACAGGCAGCTTTCACTTCCGTATGCGAGCTCCAATGTTGAAATCTCTCCGAATGATTAGCAGTTGATCATTCAATTCCAGTGAAGTGACATCTTCATTGGAATGAGGTCATTGCCTGAGAAGTGGTTCCTACGTTTGTTGCCACACACACAAAACACAAGGTCAGGGCAAGGCAGCAGTAAAATGTGGAAAATGGGTTCAAGAAGCCTTGTTGCGCTTCAGTAATATTTGTACAATTAGTGCAAAGTGGGAAGTACTGTATATTATTACACTGGTCAACAGCCAATTTTAATCAGATTTGGCTTTATGTGTCCCCAATATTTCTATGCTGATTTCAAACATGGCTTTACTATTTTTTTTGGGCTAGCGCATTAGATGAAAAAGCTTGCGCAATACGGATGTTACGAGTTGTAATTTATAGCTTTGACCTTTGAGGAAAAAAAAAATTCCACCTGTTGTGAAACCTCACCCGCTTAATTCGCAAATATTTACAAAATATATTACCATATTACATATGCTAGAGAAAAAGGAGGGCAACAAAAAAAATGTAGAAAAATGTACTTGCCTTTCTGATTTAAAAACATTTGGACAAATTTGTTGACCCGTGTTAGCGACAACTCCTAGCATGGCCTAGCCTAGCCTAGTGTAGCCCCTCCTTCCTCCCCATCTGCTTGTCTGCGGACTGAAGCGTCACAGGCGAGGAGAACAAGGCCGAAGGCCAAAGGTCGCAGACTGTGATTGATTTTGGTGTTGCCTCCTCATGGGCGTGAGTGCACACAATGGTTTTTTTTTTTTAACTTTCCTGCTACTCCACATTCCCAATGAACAAAAGATCATTTTTCAGTTTTCAGCATGTTATGACATGTCATCTCGATTTCAGGAACACTTAGTTGTAGTGACCTAAATGCAGCACCAGAACTTTAAAAAAATAAAAAAAATAAATAAATTGGAGGGGTTCCCACTGGCATGTGTGTTCCAGTTTTTGAATTTATTTTGAAATCTCCCATTGCCAATTCCATGAACGCAAAGTAAAATTAAATATTCTCAAAGACTAACATACAGTGACTAACACATACAAGGTGTTTGAGTCAATCACAGTTTTATTTTGGGTGTATCCTTTTCCTCGCTAGAGAAGAAAATTGTGTTTTTGTCCAAGGAACCAGCGGATGCCGCCTTTACCGTGCCTGCAAATCCAAATATTATTCCGCTCGTAGTCCCGTTGAGGCGGCGGCGGCTCGCCATGTTGTCTTAACCCTACCCAGAATACCTTCCAACCAAATTAAACTTGTGTTTTCGTGTACGACAGGCATGTGGGAATACAGGGAGGGCAAGAGAGCTGAAAGGATTAATTTTTGGGGTGGGAGGGGGGCTGCAAAATGAGAAAAGCTTTTCTGGGCTGTTTGTTTCCAGTTCTTTCTCTGGATCACATCACGGCCTTGCAACATGTTGGGTCATTGTGCCCCGATTACATGACATCCGGCCGCGGAACAGGCTGATCCAAACAACAGAAATTGGCCAAACGGGCACAATTTGTGGAAATGGCACATCGGCTCCAGGCCAGGATATGAAGGATGTTGAAGTTGTGGAGCTGCGAGTACTTTACATATTCTTTTCTGGCATTTTAAGGCTAGACAGCCATATTCTGCATTTATCGAGCCATTTGCAGTCTGCAGACATGCAACAAGTGTGACAGGATTGTGCAGAAATGCATAATACTGTATACTCATAAGACTTGAATTGTCGCAGGAGCAGATGGGCAAACAAAGCTGGACCTGCTGATTTAGGTCATTGATTTTGTCATATGCACTAGTTAACATTAAGGCAAATCCCCACTAAATATGCAATACTGTATTCTTTCTCAAAAACAATCACAACAGAAGATACAACGAAGGGCTGTTGTGCATTTAATGCACGGTGATTATCTTCCTCCCCACCCCTAGATTTCGTTCACTTTTAAACCCGGAAGTGAGCGCTGTAAACAATTAAAATCATGCCAGTTGGGGGGAAAAAACGTAGTTTGGTTGAAAAAGCAGCAAAAGCACAGAACCGACATGACTTTTTCAAAAACAAACTGCATGTGTGCGTGTGTTTGTCTTCGATGCGACAAGGTTTTGCGGTGACATCCCGCTGCTTTTCAATGAGACAGCTGTGCTTGTGTGTTTGTGTGCGTGAGTGTGAGGGCGTCCCTACATGGCGCAGGCTGCCTGGCAACTGGCCTCTCATTGGTCCGCTGTCCGACCGCCTCCGACCAATAGCGCGAGAGCCGCGATGCGGAAGTCAACAGCTGACAAAAACCACAATGGGTGAAGACGACGAGGGGGGCAAAAAAACAACCTCGACACTGTGGGAAAGTTTTGGCAAGACTAGCTTTAAAGGGTTAGAAGTGGTAAGTTTTTTTTTGGTAGTTTGAACAGTGAATGTAAGCATTCCAAACAACTTTGCTGATCACATATGACATAAGCTGTCTAATAGTCAGACCATGTTCGCAAACAATTGTCCTTCTGAGGTGAGAGAATTCACTTTTTCACCAAATAGTCGACCCCTGGCTGTAATCTAACATTTTCAAAAGTCAAATACAAAAAAAAAAAATCCCCGCCAACAAAACAGACATAAGCTTATTAGACCTGTGGATGGTCAAATGAAATAAAAGCCTCATGAACACATTGATTCGTGCCATTTTGAGTGACTAACCAAGGGGATGGTTTTTATTTGTCACAGGCTTTTCGGTTTGGCAAGCCGAGACTTGCCGCAGCCGAACCTGCGTTTGCAACAGCTTGGAGTGGGCTTTTGTGGGATTTGAGTCTCATCTCAGGGGGATAATGGATGTTTGTTTTTACTGCGGGCCGTGACGCACGTGCTAGCTCGCCTAGGAGGCAGGGACAAGAAAGGTTGCAGAAAATCTACCCTATTCTGCAAAATTATGTGGATTGTGTACATCACCAGTGTTGATTGACTAACTAATTTATCCTGTAATTTCCCCCCACAGTATCTCTTGGTGCTGCAGTTACAGCTTCTTATGAAACCGACATGACCGACCTGAATCAAGAGAAGGTGAATTTTTCATAATAATAATAATACATCCATCCATTATACTATGCACCTAATATAAATGTAAACGTAAAAAATAATAAACTTAGCTGTGAAATCGCAGTGTTCTTTGTTAGCTCCATTCTTTTGCTGTATAAGAGAAAAAAAAAATGTTAAAGCGGTGGCAGGAACTGAGTCAGTGGGAAGGAAAATAAGCAATAATCATGATAAGGGTGATGATGACGATAATGATGACACAGCTTCCTCGCACATTAGGAACACGGCAACCTGGCACCAATGCAGCTTTTAATAAACCAAATGAGTCCAAGTTTAAGTCTACAAAAAACTAATTGCACGCTCAATATTGACACTTCCCACTGCAGTAAATATTAAAACCATTAAAATGTTCCTTCGTGCAATAACATCATTTGCATGTAGGTCATCCGACATGCTGACTTCTCATCGTCATGAAGGGGCGTTGGTAAACTATGATTTGGCTTCACATGTTGCTGGCATTGGCGTTTCATTGACTAATACCTCCTATAAAAGGCATGCAGAACCCCCCCTCCCAAAAAGAAACAAACAAACATGGCCACATGTGAGAAATCAGTTTCATCGTACTCTCACTGCATTGCCCAGACAATCTGAGTTTAATCCAAAATCCAGTCCTTTGATGTCTGCTCCAACCCCCCCCCCCCCTTTTTTTTTTTTTGCATTATGGAAATCAGACAGGATTAAACAGATTCTGAGAGGGGCTACAATATGAGTCCCAATTTCTGTTTCCCTGACAACAATGATTACAGTTGTCATTCCCGGATTATTCTGTCTCGTGTCAAAACAGAACGTTTAGCCTGGACGACGTTGCTATGGCAGCTGTGTTTTGGCCTGACCTTTTTGTCGCTTATAATTTCGCAAATGTGGTTTCGGATGAAGGCGATCCGAGCAGATGGTTTAGTGACTCTTTTGTGAAGCACCCCATCAGAACTCCCTTTAGCCTCGCGATCTCCTTTTTCTTTCGTCCAGTGCTGTGCTAAAAATGTGCTGAATTGCAAAAAAATAATGTGCTGTTCTTTTTTTCCAGAGGCGGTCCTCAAGGACTTTCCCGGATGGTCATCTGACTCATGGAGGTCAATCAGCATGGCTTTGAAAGGAAAAACTACAGCAGGTAAGTCAGTCAAGCACACATCAACAAAAAAAGTCCTTTCACACTCGCCACCCGAGCCGTGTACGATGTGAAAAAAAAATCTGTATTTTGACTGATAGAATCCATCCAAGTTGGACATTGTCGTGTCTTTACACAGCAGATCCAATTTCTCACCTTTTTCATAAATATAGTCGATAGAATAGTGATGTCATCATTTTTCATCCAAAATATGCAAAACAAACACAGTGATATAAAATGTGAACATCACCTTGAAAGTCAACCCTCATCATGTCATCGCTTCGATTTATATCAGGCTATCTCTGGTTGCTTGGTGACTAATTCACCATTAAAAAAAAAACGCGAGGGGAGAGAGAGCCATTTGCATATTGCGAAAATAAAGAGCCAGGGCAAGTAAACAATCGGAGGGCCGATTCTAATCGCCGCTTTGAAAGAATGAAAGCGATTAAAAAATATTTGACGTGTGTGTCTTGGGCGTGTTTTTCCACAATGCCTCATGATGACATTCATCAAATGCAGGCGTCACGTTTCATAACTCGCTCCAATCAGGGAACAAAGCCAGCAAAGACTCAATGGCGGAGAAAATAAGGAGGCTCGTTGGTTTTATGTTACGTGCAAATATGAGAGGCACTCCGGTGAATAGATAATATTGCTGAGCAGAGGAGCCCCCCCCATCCCCTTCCTGCTCCCCCTTCTTTTTTTTTTTTTGCCCTCCATTATCTGAAGGTCTCTTTAATCACACACAGGGCTCACTCAGCCCCAGAAGGGACTGAAGCATTATTATCTTTTACGCGAAAAACAATTTCTCACCTGTAAGCAGAGAATAATGTTCCTAAGCAACTGCTGACAGTGTATCGCGCCCAAACATATACTTTTTTTTTTTTTTTTCCCGAGAACGTTTTGTTTCTTGGCTTCCCACTCAACTGCCGGGGCTCCGTAACATGATCAGAATTTTGTCAAAGTGGCTCTTGTAACCTCAAAAGTACATTCTGCGATCTTGAGGGCCTTGTAAATAATTGGCCTTTTGGGATAAATTTACATAGATTGAACCTCGAGGGTTACGGGAATGTACTGTACTGTTTGACTGCATCTAAAAACGATCATACTGTATCTTCTGGCCTTGTTTGAAAAAAACAACAACACAATAGACAGAACACTATCCAGAGGCTTGTTTTCTCTCAACATTTGAATAACATCTTGTTAAGCGACCCAATGACCTTTTATTACATTTGCTATGCAATATGCCCGAAGGCACAAACATACTTCACCGCCTCGCTGTTGGTTCGTAGCCAGATTCTCATGATGTTCATCGCCATCTGCTTAAAAGATGGATTACAAGCCGCGCAAACGTTTTGTACCAGACGTTTGGGTTTCAACGTTGTGACATTGAATAAAATTTTTTTTAAAAATCGAGCGTGCCGTAATGTGCAGAATGTACCCGATAAATGCAAATGTAACTGTGCGCAGAATTTATTGATGCCCCGACTTCCTCGAGCTTTGCTGCCTAATGTCGGCATCGTGCTCCCGCAAAAATTAAGTTGGCAGTTGTGCCGAAAGCGCACATGGCACTGTGTCAACAAGGTGTCGCGACCACAAATGACGAGCGAGATGCTAATCAGCTGCGAGTTAGCGACGGTACTTTTTTGAATCAAATCAACCCCCCCCCCCACGTTTTTTTCCATCCCAAACAAAAACCCTGCTGTACTTTTCATAACAAACCTTTCTGTCGGGCCATGAGTCAACAGCGAATGTTTCGTGAAGTCATTTGTAATTTCAAGTGCAACTTGTCCCCCCCCCCCCCCCCGACGCTCCTCCGAGCCAAACATTGTGTGCGCCCTTGCCGTGGGGATTGAAGTTTGCCCGGCGTGGCGCTTTGTCCATTGTTTGACGCGATAAATACCGCCTGCTGCCGTTGTAATCGGCTTCTGGGGTTGCTCAAGCAGCTGGGATTGCGTTAGGTGCGGGATATTTGTCAGCGTGTGAAAATGTTATGCAAAAGTTAAAGTGTAAAAATAGGTTATTTTGGTGGGTCTGTTAGTATTCTCGACGCCGCCGACGGTTTTGAGTTGTTTATCTCGCGGCGGGGTTTGTCGGCGGGATTAGTGGCCAAGCGGTCCAAACAAATGGAGCTAAGTAGGTACAAATTCGTTATGTCAGGCATCAAACACCTTGGGATTTATAGCTTCGTATCTATTAATCGCAGCTGCTCTCGTCCGAACTTTCGTACGTGACATCACAGACTGCTGTTTGTTCTTGCGCAGCTGTGAAGTCTGCCCGGCAGTAAAAAAAAAGTCCCTTTGTCTGCCCTTCCTGGAAAATTGCTTCATAAATGTGACAATAATGGCGCGCTGGATCAACAGTACGTCACGTCGCAGAACAATTGAAGCAGTTGGAGGTCGGTGGAACATTGCCTCAAGGTGAGGGTCACCATAGAAACACTGGGTGGCCTTTTTTCTTTTTTTTTTTTTTTTGCGTCAACCGGCCCCTGATGAAGGAAATCCTGTTTGAACAAGACATAACTCTCTGTCTTTCTAACCTGCCCCTGAAATACGTGATTGCGCACATGCTGGTCTTGCCATAAAATTAATTTATAATTAGGAAGGTCCAATCCAAAGTGACAAGCATATACTTGGCCTCGCGTCAACCATTAGCACCAAGAAAATATGATGCCGAATCCAGAAATATACTCATGCGTGACAATACCATTAGCGTAAACCTCACTCTTAAGCTACAACTACACGCATACTTCGCCCTATTTTTCTGCATAATGATGCTCCTCGGGTCCCCAAATAGAATCCACCCCCCCCTTACTACAGTGAAACTCCTCTACAACGAAATCTACATGGGTGAAAATACCCCCTAGTGTGAAAAAATCTTCATGCATTAACACCATGCCCACTTTCCTGTTTCAAATTTGCTACAGTGAAAAACCCCCTGTTGTGAAAAATGTCTTGCTGCAAACATGATTTCATTGTAGAGGAGTTTCACTGTACTTCTAGAATCTATCACACATGCAAATAATTGGTACTATGGTGCCCTACATCAGTCAACTTGTTAGCAACACCAAAAGTGAATTCGCTACGCAGACCAGGCGTGTGTCTGCATAGTAATGCGTGAGAGGGAGGGGGGGGGGGGGGCAAAGCTCGGCGTCTACTGTGTGTGTGCGTGTGATTGTCTGCTGCAGTGGATGCAGTCTGCAGGGGGTCTGTTCCTTTTTGTCAACAACTCGCCTTCAACAGCCAATCGGATCATGCGCTAAAATGGCCACCCGTGCCCTGACAGTCACCTCACGCACGCGCGCACACACACAGATGTTGCCCAGGTGGACGCACTTCATTGCCATGTAAAGTGCAAGCCGAGGCATTCGCGACACTCTGACCTCATTTCTTCCCATGTTTGGAGGTTGGAGGGTTCAGGGGATGGAGGGATGGGGGGGGGGTTGCTGAAGACAGATATGCATTAGTGGTAATGCTGAGTCTGTAGTCCCCCATGGCCGACATAATGGCATACACTGAAAACATCGGGCAGGGGGCCTGGGGGGTGGGGAGAAGCAATCCAGCGTGAACGCTCCGGCCTGTTGTTGACGTTTGCCCTCTCGCCGTCCTTGTTTGTGCCTCTGGAAGAAAGCCTAGCGCGGATCCCTGTCCCTTGTCTTGATTTCGACGTCGAGTGTGTGCACACTCGGCCGCCGTTTCCGCGGCAGAGAAGATAAATAGGTAGACCATCTCACACTTGAGGTTTATTGACGGATTGATCCGTCGGGTATGGCGGTTTGGATTTCTTCGACATTTTCACATTGATGCGTTCCGTCCAATTAAGTTTCCCACGGCGCAGGGCTCAATTTAAAACACTCGGGGCCCAATGAACGTGATTGAGTCAATCACCCCGGAGTCAAGGTCGTGTAAGAACAGCAGTGGGACAATAGACCTTGGGGTCAGATCCATTTTCATTTGACATCACATTTCATAGGCGACTCCAGGCAGATTGATTGATTCAGCGCTCCGGTGCATATTAGAGGAGGCGCGACACTTTTAAGGCCCATGCGCAGAGCAATGCGTCTTCATAAAAGGTAGCATGCCGATGGAGATGTCTGCAATCGTGCCTTTCTCGTGCTTGCATATTCATGGGCGATGGCTGATGAAAGATTCAAAAGGCCTCAAGTCAAACACTCCATTGTGAAGAAATCCAAGCGGGCTGTTTATTGCTTTCCGGGCCCAAATGTAGAATTTCTTTCCTTCCCAGATTAAGGGATTAAAACACGAAGGAGTGGAGACTTTTTCGAACGAAGTCCAGACAGCAGCACGTCGGAGGTGTGGGCTCAGCGAGGCTTAATACGGGATTGTCTTTTACGACGTGCTTCGACGAATGCGGGGAAACAGCCCGATCAGCTTTGTGCCTCTTGGGATATTGTGGTAGTGAGCGTATTGCATCCATCTGTCTCATCACGACCCCCACCAAGAACACCCCCCCCATTGCCCGCCTCATTTAATTTCCAGGTGGGCCTCCCCACCGCCCCTGCAGCCGCACCCGCCTGCTTGACGGACACCCAAACGAAACCTACGTGGGCGAAAATACCCCCTAGTGTGAAAAAATTTTCATGCAGAAATCCATTCCCACTTTTCTGCTCCCTCTACGAC
Organism: Hippocampus abdominalis; assembly: GCA_018466805.1. Lineage (NCBI taxonomy): Eukaryota > Metazoa > Chordata > Actinopteri > Syngnathiformes > Syngnathidae > Hippocampus > Hippocampus abdominalis. Next base: position 17,639,315 of record CM031704.1, on the reverse strand, counting down.
GAAAAGTCCCACTGTTCCATTATACGAAATCTTTTTCTCTGAGATAAAATTTGCTCCAGTGAAAAGTCCCCTGTTGTGAAAATGTTCTTGCTACAAACATGATTTCGTTGTAGAGGAGTTTCACTGTAGCAGCAGCGGACAGAAGTGTGCCGGGATTAGATGTGCGGGAAGAAATTACTGTCAAATGCGCGTTGTGGGTGACTGTGTGTGTGTGTGTGTGTGTGGTTTTTGTGTGTATGCCAACTTGTCTCTTTTGTGTAGCAGCAGAACTAATGAAAGCAATTGCCACTGCGGCAGCCCAACATCTGGGGCTCTTGTGCGGCGGCGACACAATGGCCGCACAGACGGCGCGTGAAAAATGACAAAATGGCCGCACCTTAGCATGAAGGAATTGTTTTGTAACAGGTGACGAGGACTTTTGATCATCTTCATTTTCCCGCACCTGCGCCCAGATAGTTGTTCAAGGGCTGGTTGTTGTTTCCCTTGCAGAGCTCCCTTCCGCAAAGTCTCCCCTGGTTTCCAAATGTTCTTTTCCCCGTCGGCGGTATGGCCGCACGTCGCCGGTTACCCTCATCCGTAAACAAAAGACCCCGCCGATGCTTTTGTAACGTGGGGCGCCAGCAGAGGTGATAATGCGGTGAATCATGAGGACGAGGGTGAAGAAGGTGGCTTATGTCATGAGGTCACCCCGGGGGCGGCCTCCAGAGAGGATTCAGGTGTCGCGTCTATTCAAAGCTTAAAAGCCACGTGATTTCTAATCGGGGATGACGTCATTTCTTTGTGCTTCCCTCCCCTTGGCCAGTCCATGTCTGGGATTTTTGCATTCTTGTCCTTCCTCAGTTCTATGCAAAAAATGTATTTGCATGAAATGCCACCGAGTTGATGCCGCGTTCTCGCCACATTAGGGTGCAACGCGCTATGTGAGAGCGAGAGCGTGCTAGCCGCACTGGCGTGCGCTAATTGTAGCAGGGGGAAACGAATAAAAGGGAAATCAACACGTCACACAACATGCGCATGACGAAGCCCATGAATTGTCTGTTTGTGTTGATGGCGACCATGTGAGCTCTCCGCGGCTCAGGATCAAACCAATCGTCATTGCGGTGATTTAGTCCTTAAATGTGAGACCCTTTTGATTTGTTATTGAATAACAGTAAAATAAAATTTTTTAGCTTTTGACAAATCCTCCAATTTGCCAACAGGGAACATTGGTCGCAACACGCAGGGAAACGCCTAAACAAAGGTTGTCTATCTCAATCATAACAAACAAAATGTTACCCCCCCACCCCCTCCAAAAACCGCTGCGTGTGCTCAGACCGTTGTACAGTCTGAGCTGTTTGGAAGTGGGTCATCTCTCCACGGGACGGCAACAATAACAGAAAAAAAAAAACATAAATACATCTCACAATGGTCCCGTGATGACTCTGAGGTTGGGGGGGGGGGCTGATGTCTCGTCTTTTGTCCTTGCGGCGATATCTGCGCTACATGGCTGCTACTCGACCTAGCCGTTGGCTATAAGCCGTCCGCTTGCATCGTCTCCGTCGTCTAACGCAAAGCTTCTCCACCTTTTTGACCTCGGCGTCGGCGACATCGCCGGGCGTCCTCCGAGGCCTTCAGAAAGACCGCAAAGGTGTCCCGCCAGGCACCCGCTCGCGCTTTTACAACTTCACTGGGCCAGGCGTAGGTTTGAAAGGGTCCCCTGGGGCGGCACTCAGGATTAAAACCGTGGTGCGCCGAGTTGATGGATGGGGATTTTGGGACATCTATGTTGCCTTTTTGTTTTTTTACACAAGCATGCTGCAGATTTGGAAACAAATGTGAGGCTTTGTTGGACCGAAGCATACAAGCCAGAAGAATCTACATGCAAACAATGAATGTGACATTTTAGTCACCTGAAAATTCTGAATGGCACGTTTGGAAAAAATAATTTTGCGAGTTTTGCGGGTGATTTAGTTTTTGGGACAATAGGCCGGTGGGCTACGGAAGGATGGCGGGGATTAGACTGCAGGTCAGGAACAAAAAAAACCCGAAACAGAATATTTTGAGGAGCAGATGTTGGGCCTCTTTCTGGCTGAGCATCTTTTGCCCACCCTGCTCCCCACTTTTCTACTCCCCCCGCCCCTCATTCTCTTCAGCAAACACACAAAGGGGCGCTTGGCAAAGCACGAGCCAAACAAGTGTGTGTCTTGTTGCCGGCGGTGACGCAGAAGGACCAGGACTTGAAGGCTAGTGTGAGGGCCCTTTTGGAGAACTTCTTCTGGGGTATCTATGGTGACGAAAGTCATTTCTTCACATCGGGGAGGGGGAAGGAGTGTGTTTGGGGTGGGGCGGCATGTTCCAAAGGCAACATGCGAGGCAGGTGTTCCTTTTCAGTCTTTTGTTGTATGGTTTTGTTCTTCTGAGAACACAAGCCGAATAAATCCAGGCACGCGAATTGCTGCTTTTTATTCAAGCTTGAATTCACTCATTTGTGCAGCCCCACTCCTAATTTAAATAGACAAAATGTTCTCCCGCACCAAATATGTTTTTCGGCCGGCGTACAAAATTATCCATCGGTTTCGTAAGCCGTGCCGCGAACACAACGAATCCATCACCGAGTGTCCAGTGTCCGCACAGGAGGAGGACATCTAATCTGTCGCCCATTAGGGATGGTAAATATAGTAAGTCATGTTCCCATTCGGCAAGGTGATGCAACCACCCCCCTGCGCGGGCTTTAAGCCCTTACATGGTTTGTTTTTTTAGCACCATTTTCGAGCGTACATTTACACCAACCGATACAGGCCGCGGATGTTGCGTCACATTTTCCTTGTCGGGTTGCCGCCGCGAACCGCCGTGTACATACAGATTTAGATCATCAGGGTTATATCCTGGAATTATTTGCCAGGCTATTTTCTGAGTTATATTCGCCAGGCTTAAAGAAAGAAAGAAAAGAGTACATGTTGAATTTTTGGAAAGGGTTTTCGTCCCCGCGGCTGGCGACAACTTACGCTATTTTGAATCAACAGTTCGGCGGATCGTATTCAGACCGGATCCGTAGCGTTCAGGCGTCTGTGAGTATTCTTGTGAAAGTGCGTTTGGGTGTGTGTGTGTGAACAACACCCCTATCTGACTGGTTTCCTGTCTCCTCTAAAGCTTGCCCTCAAAGAGCCACACTGGCTTTGACGAGGTCATTTCCCTGGACGCACCTCCGCGTTCACACATGCATGCGGTTTTAGTGCTTATAGGTGTCAGTCACAGCAGCACTTGATGGCACATTATTACCTCTGACCGAGGATTTTTTTTATTTTATTTTGGTTGTCCCAGCATATTTTGTAGAGCACTCAGACGTGGGCCAAGGAAATCTTATTCGGTGCAGATGCAAAGATTTAGTATTCATGCTAATGTGACAAAATCGGGAGCGGGTCTCAAAGGCGGCGCTTTCCGTTCGGAACGTTTTGTTGTTGTTGTTATTAAGGAAAATAAATGCGATGACAGGCAAACTTCGGGAGTGAGAATGTAAAGAAAGTTTGTCATGGGGGGGGGTAAAGGAGGCCTTGAGGGAGGGGGGCTGAGCATTGTTGACATGCAGTTTGGGTTTCTATGCCTCATTGTCTGCTCCATCTGTCTGGTTTTATCTACTCTTCCCACCCCCACTCAAGGCCCTCCTGCCTCAACCCCCCCCCCCCTCCCTCTAAAGCGAGCTCACACCCTTCCTTCATTGTAGCACGGTCAGTGACTCCCCCCTGCGTGCTGGCAGACGACCGGGAAGCTTCCGCCCTCGGCAACCGCCGGCTTTGTCCGCAACCGACTCGTCTAGAACGCGAGCATCTGCTAGCGAAGCCGCGGCGCTGAATCTCGACGGCGTGAGTGGAAACTTCCGAATCGCAGTCGGACGTCAATGCGAATGCGGCGTGCCGTCAAACGGGAGAGCTCTTGAAACCGGAAGGAAGCCACGATTTTAGATGAATTTGATAGCACAGACCAACAAGTAGCATCCCGACAAAAAAAAAAACAAGTGTTGACTTAAGAATGGGTAGCTTTCAGCATTTGAGTGTCTTGACTAGTTGACCCGACCGAAGGTCACGCCGGCACATGTTTGACATTTCCGACAAAGCCCTGAATTTGTATTCTGAGGCCATTTTAGCCCCCCGCGTGCTCGGGGATGACTTTTTAGCGGCGTGCCGCGGCTTTCGTTTCTCACCGCTGCAATGCCAACACCCTCGGATAAAACCAGAAATATGCAGCGGAGTAAACAACATCCGCGCACGAGTTTTCACAGCAGAGCGAAGAGTCGCAGCGCTGCGACATTCCCCCGACCCTCGGAGCGGCTTTTGCGTCCCACTGAGAGGCTCTTGTTGCTTTTTCGAGAGGTCAGCACTTCAACTGGCTTCTCACAGAGACGCTCTTGTTTTTTTTTTTTTTTTTTCCCCTCACATTCCCAAAACAACCGTGGTGGCGAGCCATTAAGAAGCTAAACATGTTGGGTGCAGTGTCGGGGGGGAGGGTTGAAAAATATTGGAAAAGCAGGAAAGGGGGGGATTCGAAAAGAGAAGGGAACTATTTGTTTAGTCGCCGTGATATTACGCGCCGCCGTCCGTGCACGCACAGAAAACATTTGTCTCCTGCGCGATGCGTACAAGTCGTAACTTACTCAGCCTCCGCCTCCTTTGTCTGTTTAATGTGCGCTTCCACCACCCTTTGACACAAGTAGGCCAATATAGCAGCGCGCAGGAATGCGAGGCATGGGTGGAACCCACTCTGGCCGCTGCCAAAAGTGGGTGGAGGTGTTGTGGCACAAATATCCCCCTGCGTACAGCCCCCCCCCCCCCCCCCTGCACCCCCCTCCCCACTCCAACCACCGACAGCTGCGAAAGTTAGTGCGGCTCGCGCTGACTGACTGACTCATTGTCCGTATCGTAGACGATGCCACATTTGTGAAATGAACTTTGGGGACGTTACATTTGGCCAGTCGGTGATGTGAAAACGGTGTTCGCTAACGCTAGCTTTGTCACAATGAAACGGAGCCTCAGCAGCTACAAAACAAGGTTATTTAGTACCTTTCACTGGTACGTCGCTCCATTTTTTTTCACCCGACCCCTTGTGTTGTTTGTCTTCGACTGAGAAGTAATCTGATATGTAATTAGTCATATATTAGCGCCATCGGGAAATGAGTTTGCCATGGTTAGTCATTAAGCCGCCACTTTATGTAGGGCGTTCTGTTATCTCCAGCTCACCGCCACAGCCGGATGATCTCCCCAACAAGACGTTGCGAATACGGCGTTCATGAATAAATGAGCTTTAATCATTCGATTAAAACCTTTACCTCTTCGTTTGTAGTCCGAGCTAATGAGCGACTCGTGTGCTTTGGCGCGTACGTGCCCGCTCGCATGCGTTGGTCGGCGAATGTACCCGTTCCGCAGCGGCACGGTGTGTTCCCGACACCGTTTACGCCGATGTGTTTTCCGCTAACGTGTGTCTGCCGCAGACTGTTACATCTCAACTCGGGGTGTTTTGATAGTGTTTGACATTGTGTGTGTGCGCGCACAGATGTACTCATTGCGGGGAGGATGAGGCCTACGTCTTCCTGTCAGCTATCTTACTTCTTTTATAAACTTTCCCTTTTATGCGACGCGCTAGCTCCCCCCTACTTCCTCTGGGCTCTTATCCCCAATTCAACAAACAAGTAACAGCTGAGGTGCTGCGTCTTTTTCCGGAAAAGCGAACAAACCGCGAGAGTCACGTTGTTGGAAGGTTAGCGGCGTGCGGTCGAAATTGATCTGCAACAAAACAGGATGTGAAAAATTTCCCCGGGTTATATTTCCCTTATCACCGGACAGCCACCGATGCAAACAATGCGACGGGGCTTCCAGCTGTGCCCGTCCCACACGCCGCAAAGTTCACGCTATTGATTGTGAGTTTCTTTTGAAATGAAAGGCCCCACTGAAATAAATCCATGTCTGTGCGACTGTGTGGCCCGGCCGCACGCAGAGGGCCTCTTGCTGAACCTCAAGGCCGGGTTATATTTAGGTGGCCGTTTGGCGCCGCGAGTGCTCGAGAGTCTCCTGATTGGGAGAGGCTGGCCGCAAGAATATGTTGCCAGCGTGTCTGACCGCCAACTTGCAGACCATATGTGGGAAAAGGCAAAACGGACCTCGACGTGGTTAACGCCGCCGCTTATCATTAGCGCACCGGGCACATTCAAAAGTAAAAGCGAGACTGGGAAATTTGCTTTGTAGGCCGAGACGCTTTCTAACATCGTCGCCACAAACGCTTGACTTGAAGCTCAAACAGTGAACCGACGACGGTGTCGTAGACAAGCAGCAACGTATCTCTCTGTGACGTTTTAAATGAGAAACACATGGTTTCGTGCTACCTGCTACATGCTAGCTAGCAATAGCGAACAGCAACAGTGTGGATGTTTAGTGAGCTATAATTTCTACCCAAGGATCCCTTGTATTGGCAACGATTCATGCTAGCAATGAGGTAAGATTAGCCAATAGGCTAATAAATATTAGCGCTTGACCTCTTTGCATCCATTATAAGACTAGACAGGAACTATCCAAACAAGACCATAACTCTGCAGACACAGGCACCAAAACATCAGTCTTTGGTTGCCAAAAGTCAGCCCTCCACCTTTTGGAATTTAGTGTATTTCACGCTGACGAACCATCCGTGGCAGCGCTCCATCTGACCTGGTTTCAGTGCAACGCTCATGCCCACCACCCTCCGCTTCGACATCAAACATTCGACTGTGCAGTAACTGCGGCTGCTCTGTCCTGGGCAAAAAATCTCTGCCGCGTTACTGGACGCACGCTTGCGCAGGCACGTGTCAAAACACATTCGGGACACTGTACATATGTGCGTCGTATAACACACACCCACACCTGGACCTGCATGTTTGGCTGAGGACAAAGTCTCCCTTTTTTGTCCCCGACTGCCACACCTTCACCATAACCTCACGCAGCCCTCCTGGCACGCTAACAAGATTGAGCCATGTGATTATGGCCTTCTTTGTCCTCCGTGCTCGTTTTCGCTGATGACAAAGCATTGAACATTACTGGGCGGGGCGCATTCAGCTCGGGGATGAACTGTGCTCCCGAAGACAAGGGAGAGATGATAGGTCGAGACTCCGGGAGGCCCCCGAGAAGCTTCCCAGGGAATTTAGTGGCGGGGTTGTTTGAAAACCAGAATCAGAGACACCGTGATAGAATACGCAAATGAGTAGTGAATTAAGAAGTTCCGTAAAGGACAAGGGTGTCCCGATGAGATTGGAAAATCGGATTTTGAGGCCCTTGTTTGCGCTGTCACCTCAGCGTTCTTATTGTTTCGCGCTCTGAGGTCACGACTTCACGCCACTCGTTTATCAAGAAAAGGGGGCGGAGTTTTGTTTGCAGTTGTCATCACTAAGCAAACGCAGTCAACGCTCTCCGGCCAAGATCATCTGACATGTGCTGAAGCAATCAAATATTGATTTTAAAGGAGATGAGGCAAAGCGTTAGCAAAATATTCCAGTTAAATTTAGATCACGTGGGCTTGTTTTGACTCGCTTTCTAATTCCATTCATTGGCTTAAAAAAAGTTTTTAAATGTTTTTTTATAGGGCAGTGGAAATCAGAAAATAGCTTGTGAAATTTTCCCAATAACACAAAAGCCAAAACAAAGTCGTCTTAGCTCCAACGTCCCAGTTCCAAAACGGCGAGGAGGTCACATCCCAAATATTAAATAACGTGCCTTCAATGGTGTCCCAAAACAGGCCAATAATAATAATAATAACGACAGCTCACGTCGATATATGATGCCAAGATAGGAAATCTTTTATTACAGAGAAAAAAAACAAAACTTTTTCTTCCAAAATATAGAAATCTGTACAACTTCCGCACAATCAATTTACATGAACTGTACAAATTTACAGCAGTTCATCGCAACATACCCAAGGAAAAGAAAAAAGAAATGAACACGATAACGATGACATGAGATCACAAGCTTTTCCTTCTTGGGTAAGATCAGATTTTTTTTTTTTGTGTGTCTATTTTCTGCTTTTATACGTAAATAGAAAAAAAGGAAAGAAAGAAAAAGTGAAAAGAAAATGAACAAAACCAAGGATACGTACGTCTATGATTACAGCTTGAGGAAACTAATTTTGGGGGGGGGGGGGGGGGGGGGGACCAAAACAACTTTGGTCCTTGCCAACACTTTCTTCAAAAATGGCTTCACTTACAAAAAGCGTTACCCGCGTTAAAAGATGACTTCGAAAACGGAACACATCCAGAAAGGGACGGGAACAAAATTATTGGCACTTCCCATGTGTAATGTTATGCACTCTACCATTGCTTGTACGATTACGATACATTCTACAATATGTAAAACACGTCAAATGTGAAAGTGGCAATAATTTCAACTCCTTGATGACAATTTGACACGTACGCCAAAAAATAAAAAACAAAAAAAACAAAACCTGACTGTTCCCTTTCTGTGTCACGTCTTAACACGTTTAACAAGCTTTTCCTAAGAGTCTTTTGTTGAATGTCCCAGGCCTGAGTTTGGCAATACATTCCAGGAGAGACTCCTCGCGTCTCCAGAAGAAAACATTTGAACATTTTTCGTTTAGTGCATTTCATGTGCTATTTTGCCTCTGACTTTTAAAAAACATTTTTTAAAAACTTTTTCTTCGACTCAAAGCACTCGTCTGACAATTCTCCAACCTATGTGCGCATGAGCTGAATGGATGCCATTGAAATCGTTACTCCTACCGAGGACGTCCGCCATTTTTTTCGTTGGTTGGTGGCAACGGTTGAGAAGGCGTCAAAGGGGGATTTGGTTCTTTTCTCCGAATTTTGGCTCTTCAAATCGATCAAACGGATGAAAACAAATATCTCAGGGAGGGGAGTGGGGGGGGGGGAGTCTACCAGTGTGACTGTAAAATACAACTACCATAAAATGTGTGACATGAATAGGAAAAAAAGGGGGGGGCAGTGGTGGAAAGAAACTAAACCAGCTCTTCTTCGGGACAATTTTTTTTTTTTAATGCCACGCAGTGCTGACGAGCATATCAGCAGCGAGTGGGGCAAATAAGGGGGTGCAGTGCGTCAAAGGCTCGAGCTCCATTACCCATGATCCTCTCAGGCTTAGGTGGGGTGGCGGGGTGGGTGGGTGGGTGGGGCTTAAAAACACCAAGCCTGCTGTGACAGATACAGCCCCCGGCTCCAGAACCGGGTGTGGGCGCAGCCGTCACATCCTTTCATATGCATGTAAACAATGATGCTACTCAGTAATTAAATGCAGCGCAATCCAGTGAGATGAAAAACGAGACAACAACGCTGTGGTACCCTCAATTATTCATCTTCTTTCTTACGAGTTTCTCGCTAACCCGCGCTACCCGCTTCCACGTTTGTGTGTCTGTGTTTGTGTGCTGGTTTGTTTATCTGTCACTGTGAGGAGGTGCTGAAGGCATCGGGGTGGGGTGGGGGGGGGGGATGCTGAACACATTTGGAGCCGGGAAGGCCAGAGGGATTTTAGCTGCCCTGGACACGAGTCCGGCCCTGGCCTTGCCCCGCTCCTTTATCACAAAGCAGAAACCCCCACGTCCCGGCGTGCCTTCACCGATCGCAACGTGGGTGATGGACGGTGATATGTGTCACATTAAGTCGACCTGCACTAGCGTGGGTAGGGCGGTGCTATCAGGCTAACAGTGCTGGCGTTGCTTTTGGCTGAAAGGGAGGTCTCAGGCTGGTGGGTGTGTGTGTGTGGGGGGTGATATGTGGCAGTTGAGGCACTCGAAGTCGGACGAGGGGGAGGGCGAAGCTTGAGGGCAGTCTGGACCACCGGGGTTATCCGGTGATCACTTGGAAATCACTTAATGGCTCATAATCATGAGAGGAGGTAAGGCAAAACGCGCCTCCAAAAGCTTATAAAAGGACTTCCCTTTGAAAAAGTAAGGGCCCCTGGAGATCACTGAGAACCAGTGAAGTCACAGGCTGACAAGGCCCGGTGTCGCTTTCCAAAGTTCAAGTCAAAAATGAACATCTGACAGTCAGTGCTCCGTGCCCCCCCCCCCCCCCCCCCATCACAGACCCTCTGGATCAAACCCATCAGCAGTGCCACGAGAACACCGCGGCTTCTCGCCTACCGCCAACAAACAACCTCCATCTTCAAGAAAAGCTCTGAAATGTTCACAAATACAGTGTTAAAAAAAACAAAACCATGAAATCCAGAGTCTCGCACTCCCCCCGCCGGACAGACAGCCGTCTAGTCCAACCGGAGAGCTACAGTATGAACAAAAACAGATATGGAGGGCGAGGGGCGGGGGGAAAAATGGTGTGAAAGTTGACATTCGAATGGATGGAATGCAGGCGATTTTAAAAAAAGGAGAAAAAAAAGTATACATCCCACACAATCTAACGTCAAAGTGCATTCAATGTCAATTCTAACAGATTTGGATAGAATTGCCCCCCCCCCTTCCCTCTTTGCTACACTTTGAAATTTGGCGAAACAGGAGATCGTATGGTGAAGGAAAAGAGGGCAAGCACAGGAACTTGATTGTGAATTCAAACATTCTTTAAATTGACAGGGGGAGGGCGGGGGGGGGTTAAGGGGGGCGGGGCTGACAGTTCCCCAAAAGCTACAGATGACACGCCGGTATCCATAGGTAACAGGTGTCGCAAAACACTTGCACTTCCAGGAGGAGGTTGAGTCACTGAGGGGGGGGGTTGAGGACGTCGGCTTCAGTCGCTTGCATGTAAAGATTCCCTGTGGTCCAAATTGGGGGATTATACAGAAAATCGAGGCTTTCATGAGAGCTGCGTTACCTCAATGGGCCCAACCCTCAACTTCCTCCTCAATAAAACAACTTTCAATTTTGGACTATCAATGGGGGATAATAATTCTACGAATACATTCCATACAATTTGGTGTTGTTTTTTTTTTTTTGTGTGTGCCGTGGTATGTTTAGCATGTACCCATCGTAACCACAAGTAAGAAAAGTGCAAAGTCAATGCTGACGGCCCCCTTGAGGGATGAAGCTGGTCACCGTGTTTACAGTCGAGGGTTGGGCGGGGGGGGGGGGGGGGGGGGTTCCTGGTCGGGTGGTGTAGCTGCCCCAACAGTTCCATCTCCACAAGGACTCTCTTAAAAATGGAGTACCCGGCTGATCCAATGACACAACAGAACAGATGATCATGGGGGAGGGGGGGGGGGTATCAAACCTAGAAGGTTTTAATTACTTGGATGATAGGGCACGTCCTCTTGTTTTTTTTTTTTGTTTCTTTCATTTTTTTTTTTTCCTCTTTCACTATTTCGTTTCATATTCTTAGCTTTTAAAAAGGCTCGCCTCGAATCCGGTCAAATTCATCCCGACTGGCCAAGGTGTGACCCTGAACGACTAGTAGGCCGAAAGTGCGCACCGTTTAACTGGACACCGTCATCATGTTGTAGGCTTTGGAGGGACTGGCTCTGCCCAGCACCATCAGTTCCTCCTTGCAACTGATGTGACTGTCCACCATCGGGTTCCCCGAGCCGCCGCTCCCCGAGGGCGAGCCGGCGACCGCCGATCCCGGCATGACCGCCGCCGGCATGGGTTGCGACTCGTACAGGACGCAGATGGAGCCGTCCTCGCCGATGCGGTAGGACACCTCAAAGGGGTCCACCCATAGCGTGAGCTCGCTGGGCAGCAGCAGGTAGAGTTGCTGGATGGTCAAGCCGATACGCTGGCCCGCCTGCCCCACCAGAGGGTCCATCTTGTGGTTGATGCGGATGCAGCGGTACCCTGAGCCTTTGCAGGGCCTGTCCGGGAACCAGTGGTGCTTGTATTGTTCTGCCGGGACACAAAGAGGAGGAGGGATACAGGTTGAATACAGATGTCAGGTTGCGGTTGACTCGATGGGGGTGCTGCAGAAAGTCCCGCTAAAGATAAACACGACTGGATTGAGGTCCGCAAAATTGGTCAATCATGCTTTCAGGAGCAAGTCTCGCAAGGTATACCTCTGATATACAGTACAAATAATTGATGAGATTTAATTTCTATGACTGTACTTGAGAGTTTGATACTTTGTCTCCGATAGGGACTTTGGCTGTGGCTATTGCGTCTGGATCTGCAGTGCAGTATTGTCAGGGCGCAGAAAAGCAGCACCACCTGCTCCGGTCCTGATAAGCGGCCATAAAAGAGGCGGCCAAAAGCGGCCTGTGCGTACGTGACAAAAAAAAAAAAGAGACGCATTGAATTGCACAATCCCGCCCCGGCTGCCGTCAGGTGTCACAGTCTCCCATGACTGGCTGAACAAAAACATGAAAGTCCCAAGTCTGGCCAGCCATCTGGGAGGCGTGGATCCGCCCCCTCTTAAAGGGACAGGATCCTGTTTTTGTGGAAGTTTTTTTTTTTTCCAGAGTAAGGAGTGGCGCCATCACTTTCATTTCCCCCTTTAAACATGAAAGCGTTGACTGTCATACACAACCTTCCGTTTCTCGACGGCAATGAGGTCTGGACACATTCAGGCCTCTTTTATTTTGGAGCTTTTTATTTAGCGAACACAAAAACGCCCCTCCCGTCGACTTGGATAGAGCTCATCCATATTGAACAGACGCCATTGTAACCAAAGAAGTAAAGTAGGCTTGTGTACAGAGCACCTGTATTCCAACAACAGGGATAATACCCCCCCCCCTCGGCCCCGCCCCCTTACGCCTGTACAGTGTAATGGAAAAGCACTGGCTGATCTATCGGGCCGAGCCACAAAAGACAACCACTTCCAAACCCCCCCTGGAGCAACTTGGGATCGGGATCAGCTCGACGTAGCCTGTTCTTAAAAACCAGGGCACTGGGGGTGGTGGGGGGGAAGGGAACTGGAATGCGGACGAGTCGCGTAACCCGAAGAGTTGAACAAAAGACGCTTATTTATTCGCAGCAGAAATGCTGCGGAGTTGCTTCGGGGGCCGGAGCAAAGGTCGATCAACAATGTGGTCATCGCACCCTTTTGCGAAAGACAGAAAACGTTTTTCTATACATATAAAAAAAAAAAAACAACGTCAATTCCCGTACATGTTGAGTCTATTTTCAGTTTACCGCCCCTCCTCCTCCCCCTCAGCGATGACGTCGCGTCCGCCCCCGTCTTTAATGTCCCGCTATAGGCTCCATCAAAACAACCTCCTCCCCCCACCGAGGCAGGAACCATTTTGCTGAAAACTTTTTGTGTTTACAAGCCAAACCCCCAACAGTTTTTTGTTTTTTTCCACCGACAAAACCCGACTCATACCTCGCTTACTACGTTATCTGTGAAGACAAAATCGACTTTCCAGCGGACACGCACGCACATTATGCAAAGTTTGTCGCTTTTTTTGCCCGTTTCGAAGGAGTTAAGGCGTCCCGTCTCAAATTTTACTGCCGTATAGACGGGAGGCGCTTACGATCTAAATGTGGGTCATCATCCGATCTGCTGCTCCATACGTGGAGTCAGGCAGATGTATGGCAGATTTACAGCAGGGTCAGCGGGGGCGAAAAAAAAAACCCCCCAGACCTTAATTCCCTAAAGTAGGACTCATGACTCTAATTCTGCTTACATGGATGTCCATGTGCGCGATGACGTCATCGAAAGAGAATAAAACTCGATTGACGGTTTTAGCTATGTTTTTGTCACGTTAAACGATAAAACGAATAATAAACATGGATTATTCGGGAAACATCTCATGTTGGGGACATGCAGAAAGACGTGAAATTGCGGTCGTACCGATGGCAATTGAAATTTTTCTTTAATTGTTTAATTATAACTACTTTGCATTACGTAATTTTGCAGCGTCTCGGTGTTGCTGTCGCGCTCGGCGCACTTCCTTGTCCTCCACCCCCTCCCTCACTTTTTTTTTTTCCTTCTCCCCACTAACAAAGTAGCTCGGTTCTAAGCTCTCCGTGTGGGTTCTTGACAGCACAACATTCGATTGTGTAACGTAAATCGTCGAAATTGTGCTATTTGGTCAGGCATACCCCCCCCCCCCCCTTTCCCCCCATTTGTCGCCTGCGTGCGCAAAGCTGTGTGCGTTGGTGGCGCTGATAGTGAGACTCCGCGAGAACAAAGAAGGCTTCTTCTGACTCCCTCACGGTCCGACTACGAGCTGAATTCGAAGCCCGTTTTAGCGCCGAATGAAAATAAAACTCGGATTTCCTGAGAGGTCGCGACGCGTCGTGTGGCTTGTTGACCGTGACCTGAAACAAAAGAAGGGTTTTCGCTCACCCGACAAAATGTCCTGTAGACTCTGGCTGAACGTTTGGACTTGCCGATCGTTTACGTGTCCTTTTACCCGCAGAAATCTCGTCAAAAATCCCACGGCGGCGTTGATCTCTGGTTTCATGGTTCCCCGGGCACAAAGGGTATGCATTGAGGAAGGCAACGGCCACGGCCTGTGTGCGCCTTTTTTTCTGGTCACTGCGCGCTCGTCGGTGCGTCTTTTTCCTCCACTTTGAACCCAGATCCAAGTGCGCTGGTTCTCGTGCTCATCGAGGGCTCGGCGTTTGTTTTCCTCGCGGAGATCCGCTTGACACAGAAGCCTGTTGTTGGTAAATACCACGCAAAAGGGGGAGGTCTTCAGATGGGATCCTTCAGCGCTCTACCAGTCCACCCTTTCCACTGCCCTCCTCCAAAGTGAAGCTCCTCTAATGGGGTAGAGAGGTTTTATACAGCCCCCCCTCTCTCTCTCCCTCCGTCCCTCCCTCCCTCCCAGAGGTGACGGCACAAGCTGCTACAGCAACAACAGTTCACCAATGGCAGCCGCCCCCCAGTGTCTGACGAGCCACGTGTAGGAGGAGCGTCGCGCATACGTCACCCGCTCTGAAATAAACATAACCACAGAGCGTGAAAGCCGTGCTGCTGCGTTGGGAGGCCGTCGGTTAGCGCAACTGTCGGAGAATCGTGCCAACTGTCTTTGTTTTGCACGGAACGAGCGAAACAGTTGAGTTTGGACGCTGCCCAAAGCGCCGAGAAAGCTGGTTGCTCTCCTAATTTGTTTGGGTTTGGAAACCAGCAACAACAAAAAAGTGTCCCATAGAAATACAGTCAAACCTCGGTTTTCGTACTTAATCTGCTCCAAAAGACCAAAAACCGAAACCATGTTTCCCATTGGAATCAATGTAAAATTTTAATCCGTTCCAAGTCAAGAAAACAACTTTTTTTAAACCACTTTTTTTTACCATTTGACACCATAAACTGTACACATGTAATAGGAGAGCAGGTAATATGTAAAATACTGTACAAACAAACTGTAGTATGTTTTATTTTCACGTCCTGTGTACGACGCTACACGAGGAAGCGACGCTACATGAGGTAGCGAAGCCGAGAGGAGTGAAGTGACGCATTCAAGTGCGCTCGGTTAGTTCGAGAACCAAAATTTGTTCGTCATCCGAGGCATAAAAAACTCGAAATGTTTGTTCGAAAACCGAATTGTACGAGAACCGAGACGTTGGAAAACCGAGGTTTGACTGTATCATGTTACTAACTGTCACCATCAAAGCCTATGTTTTACCACTCTTCACTGTCATAGAAAGTGTAAAAAGAAGTTAACACATCTTAGCTTTCTTGTTACGTCAAGTGAAAGGCTACCGACATCTCTGATCCTTATCGTACCACTTTTGGGAGTCCTACATTGAAATAACCGAGTGCAGTCAAGATCTCTCGGGTGAATTTAGAAAGGCAGCTCGACTATTTGTGTCTCTTGAAATCTAATAACATCAGTATTCATACAGAGACTTTTACCGTGACGGTGTTCTATTGTTTGCTTGGTGAATTCAATGCTGTCGTGTTGACTTGATGTCACAATCAAAATACTCAGACAACTTTATGGCGGGTTTTAATCTGACAAGGCCTGGGCTTTCCGGCCATATTTTTGAGGGGCAGGTCAGTCAAGTGAGACAAAAACAGGAAGAGAGAGTTGCCAGTACTTTGCTTGAGTGAGTGACATCACGCTTCCTCTACTCTGAGACTCGAGACGGGCGATCGGTCGACCCAAACGGTGTCTTCGGGGTTGTCAGGCAAAAGTGGGAAATCAGTGGAAAAGTACAACCAGAAGCTCCGCCTTGTTTGCTGCAAACAGTCACGGTGACCCGCTGAGTGCTCTCTGCAATCATCGTGCAATCAGTTGGAGCGCTCGCCTGCCTCGGCCCTCGTGTCCTGAAAGTGTGCTAGAGGGGCACATAAGGGAATAAAAGCACCAAAAGCGCATTATCTACACCGCCACGATTCGAATCTTTCATCCAAACACAAAATGGCGTCGTTTGTAAATGCGATAAGTAGTGGCATAACACTCACATTGACTCACTCGCTCACTGTCTGTGTTGTTAGTGACGACGCTGCCAACTGCTCACCTCACTGCAAGTTCACACATGTGCCGCCCCCCCCGCGCACAACATGTCCAAAGTCGCAGTTTCGCCAGACTTTGGGAGAGTATGCACACCTGGAGAATTCGCTTTACCCTTCAGAGTGTTGCCAAACCTTTGATGGATCATGAGTCATTTAAAACACGGCTTTGCTATTTCATGCTACCGCTATATTCCACCCAAAAGGTTGACCTGGAAAACCTTCCTCTGATGTAAACAAAGCGTGCTCGCTTCCAGATGACAATTTTCTAACTCTCTACACAATATAGTTGCGAAAAAACTGTAACCACGTTCGCGAACACAACTTTGGAGATCTTTCATAGCAACCTTATAGCGGATAGATCATTTCAGAAACGGAACATCAGTGGGAGTAATTATTCATCCTGGAAAGCACCGTACCGTTCCTCTTTCATTTTTGATCTTTGGGCAAAAAAGTGAAACACCGAGGAGGATACCAGGTGGGAGCACCAAAAGGGTGGGGGCATCCTGCTTTTTGGCTTCTTTGCACTCATGAATGGAAGCTTTTAACTCCAAACCGCACGTGAGCGGCAGAAAGGGAAAGAATGTCGGGCTGCTTAATGACGGCACAGGAGGGGCGGGCGAGGCCTGACCGCTGCAGGCGAATGTGGGTGCACCCCCCCACCCCACCCCGCACCCAAAAACACTGTTGGTGCAGAGGTTTCGAAAATATGTGCATGCTCAGGCACAGCTGAGAGCCACATAAAGGCTAAGCTAGCTCGCCCATTCAAACGCGAGACTAAACAAACCAGCAGCAAACGTAAACATCGTGTTGATTTGATCAAATAGTCCCTCTCGCGCCGCGAACCTCCGCACCAGTTTCCGCGTGTCCTGAAGATTATCTGC
Organism: Hippocampus abdominalis; assembly: GCA_018466805.1. NCBI lineage: Eukaryota > Metazoa > Chordata > Actinopteri > Syngnathiformes > Syngnathidae > Hippocampus > Hippocampus abdominalis. The sequence continues at coordinate 17,622,131 of CM031704.1, read as the reverse complement.
TCATTTAAGCAAACGCACGTCATTCTAATTAAACAATTATCTCTTCAGATTCGGGAATCGAACAAAAAGGAACCACCGTCACGTGTCCGTGAAGCCACCACACAATTTGAACGTCCAAAGAAAAGAAAATGGCTGTCCTGAAAACACAAGTGACCTCATCCCGCCGCGGGTTCGGGGGCGTTGACTCAAACAGGAAAAGAACTTTTCCTACCTTGGATCCGCTCATCACCGTCCACAAACGTTACTGTGTATTCCCCTTTTGACTACTACTTCAGTTTTTACTGCTTGATTCATAACTAGCAACTGTAGTATATGGTCACTGCGTGCGGAACCTTCATCATGCCTGGCCCGGTCGAAAAAGCAGTTTCCGATATTCCCAACACGTGTTGGTGAAACTCGGATCGGAATTGATGACATTTTTGTTGACCAAGACCCAAATTATTTCAACTCTGAATTGGCTCCGCGAACCCGTTTGTAACTCGAAACGGTCAGAAATCGAGGTCATGTTTCCCATTGAAATGAATGGAAAAGCAATTAATACGTTCCAGCCCTAAAACTAGGGCTGTGTGTGTCTAAAAATAAATGTAATGCGTGGGATGTCAGATTGTTACTTAAAAGGTAAATTTGCCACAAATATTTTAAAATATTTTTTAGAATTGTCTATATGCCTCCTCGTGACATGCGCCGACGCCTAATTTGACGTGATTACACCGACATTACCTGTTCGTTATCTTAATTAAAGTGACATTACATTTAAATACATAATACACACTCTATAAATAGAAATTATTATTGAAATGATTTTCGGACTTCTATTAGGCTACCACGTCATTCGTAAACGTAACCGTTATTGAGTTTGTGATTGGATGATCAAGGACGTTGAAGGGTGAAGTTTCAATGCCATGCGACTACGTTATTAGTCACCCCCACACAGATATGAATATGAAAAATTTGATGACTATTACAACGTGTACTTTTATTTGTAACGGCCACTCGCCACACGTTACCCTAAAGTGGACGGACATATCGGCGTCGAGATGAACGCCACATGATACCCGCCGCCCTGAGTGAATGTTTAACTCGCCCGTGATTATTTTTAGCCGGGCTGAAACGGACACGCGGCGAGCGACCGTCTTGAGTGTTCCGTTGTATTTGACTTTCACCGTCTTGTACGAACGTGCTGTCAACATTGTTTCACGTACAAAATGGAGGCGGTGGAGATTGTTGAAAGGGATATCAGATCAGAGAAGATCAATTTTCTCTTCAGCTTTATCAAACAATCACGCTGGCCTTATTCAAGGTCTTCGCCCGATTAGATGGAGGGCTGCGCACTCTTAGATCTGCCTTGTGTTCCCTGGAATTCGGTCTGCCTGCCAAGTACGTCAAAGACTGATAGACGGCGAATGCCGAGCTTATCTTTTATGGAGATAAGACTTTTTTATTTTTTATTTTTTTAATCAAAGGCCTCAATCACAGTGCCATCTTTGAACATCATATTGCTAGCTCCGCCCCCTTTGAGAGAAAAGATCCAGAAAGTTCCGGAACGTGCGAGTCGATGACGGCGCTCCCTCCGGCGCGTGACGCATGCTCCGAGCCGTCCTCAAAACAGCTGCGGAATCCCATCAGGCGGCCCTCGCCCACGCCGGCTGCCGCTCGTAACACACGACAAAGCTGAGCGGGGCCGTCACGTGCCCGACGTGCACATCGGCGGAAAGAAACACTCTTTTAGAGACCTCGTGTGGCTTTCCCATGCGGTGTCTTGGCCTCTTTGTGAAAAGTTGCGCCTTGTATGGGTCGTTTGAGTCACACTTGAAGAATGTGTCATCATAACTCGAAAACTGTTTGGTCAGCACAGTTTTGTTCACTTCTAACCCCGAGCGTTTTCCATTGTCAAGAAGGTGCGCATTTTGGCGGCACCCAACCAGAGTTGTAACGTGCCCGAAAAAGGATGACGCATTCAGACACACAAGTGTCACTTCCAGAGGCTGAAAGAAAATCTGATTTTTTTGTTTTTTGCAATCATTTGGTAAAACACGCCCTTGAACCTAAAGGGGGAAAGCACTGTTTTCTCTGTGTACACACGCCAACCGCAACCACCAAGGCCGACTCGCGTCACGGGACATGCCTGGACTTGTCAGAGGTGCTGCGGTGGGTCCGTGTCAACATAATGAAACCCATAAAGCTCCAGTTTCGCTCCCCGCCCCCTCTTCTTGCAACCATTAAGATGATAATTGGATAAAGTAGCTGAAATACAGTATTGCTGGGTTCTTTGAGGCGTCTGTATGTGTGGTCGGTCCAGAATTCTGCTGCTCGCCTCTTGACTGGTACTCATAAGAGGGCGCATGTAACTCCTACTCTGGCTCCCTCTAGATTTCAGAGTTCTTTTTCAGATCTTATTATTTGGTCGCCCGTCTTAAAAACACATCTTAAAACTCATTTTTATTCTTTGGCTTTTGACTCCGCATGAGACTTGATTTTGTAGTTTGACCGCTGTTGCGCTTTCTACTGTCTTTGCTAATCACATATCGTTTGTTGCCGCATGAATCATTTTTTTGCTCCATGTTCCGCATTTTGTATACAGCGGTGGTTGGGTGAAAGTGCTCGACAAAATACAGTTGAGTTGAGTATGTGTGGGTGGGAAGCGGGTGTCCATATAGCATGCGTTGCCATGGTGATGTCCACAGACATCAGCAGCACTTGACAAGCTTGCACAGACCATGGCTAAAGGCTATGTATACATGTCCGTACCTCATATTTTGGAAAGATAGAATCTATAATGCATTTAATAAAATAGATACAAAATGTTTGGTGGCTCCCAAATTGATTGCGCTTTGAAGTAAGTTAGCGAGATGGGAATTTCGAGTTGATTGGGAGTGAATTAGCTCTACTACGCGGCGCGTGTCACTTTTCACACCGACGTGCAGTCTGCAATGATACAATTGTGACGTTTGTGTGAGCCCGCGAAAAGTCATAACCTTCGCATTCATCTGATATTCTCCCCATATGGCTGCCGAGGCTCGCTGGGCTGTAGCGGGGGGGGGGGGGGGGCGATCAACTCTGGTTGCCAACAGAGGGCCGTATAGAAGCTATAGATTAATGTCGGATGACATGAACAACCCACTGCTAAGCCCCGGCTCTTACGGTCCACATTCTGACGAGGCGCACCCACTGGAAACTATTTAAATATTTGGTGGTGGCTGCACTCAGGAAATTGAAGGCCTGCAAACGCTGTACAGGTGCCTGAAAAGAAAGACGGAAAGTAACAAATGAATATTTGAGCAATTTTAGTTGGAAATCTAAAGAAACTCGGAATTTGCTCGCTCTCGCCGTGATGAGCGGCACATTTATTTGGATTCATCTGTAATTTGTTTATTGCGTTGCGTGTTTCCTGGCTTCCAATTCTCTGTTACTCAGTACTTCGACCGAAAGTGAAAAGAGAAGGTCAATCGGCTGTGGGGGGAAGCTGTTAGCATGCCGCGCGGCTCTTTCGGAAGCCAAAATGGCCGATTGAAGGACAGGCCGATAGCATCTCCACAGGGTGGCTGCGCTTTGCTGTTTATCAATCATCAGATAAGACGTGAGGAGATCGAAGTGTTTATCCGATTTTTTTTTTAATGGCTTTCTTTCAGCTTTTCAATCGCGCAGAGTGACAGCTGCCAATATTATGCGTAGCAATTTACAAAACAAAAAGTTAATGGACGAATTATTTTTATTTTTTTTACTGGCCCATGATATATTCTGGAAATGCTTTTTTTAATGCGATCCGCGACACTGCTGCTCCGTGTGTATTTATGAGAGTCTAATTCCAAGCCAGGGACAGGTTAGCAAAGCCACTCCCTTCCCCAAAAGCTGCACTTTGAAGATTAGCAGGCTACTTTTGCTACCCTGACATGTTCTTTTTTGTGATGTATCACTCAGGAAAAAAAAAAAAATGTGTTCCAGCATGTGTATGTCTCGAAGGTTGGCTTGCGGATGATCAAAGGTTGGGTCTGAGTATAATTGTTTGAGGCATCGGCATCCAAGCGTTTCCGTGACTGAATAGCTTTGATGGCGAGAAGTGGAGTGTAAAAGACCCCCCTCCCACCTCTTCCTCACGACAAAGTTCATTTCTTTATTCCTCCCCTTGGCAAAAATAAGACGCGCTTTGCAATCAGGAAAATGACGACACGATGACAGTCATCGTGAGCATTTTCACGGGCCTTTCAAATCGAGGTTTTCGCCACGCTAGCCCCGAGGATAGCCAAAATGCGCTTACAATGCGGCTAACAGAAATATTCTTGATGACAACTCATGGAACCCACAACTCGGTGATCACGCTCGGAAAGCCATCTGTTTTTATCAAAAGCGTCCTTCAGAATTACTTGCCAGCCCCATGCAAATGAGTGTGAGCCAAAGCGCCTGCTACGGCGGCTCTGAGCGCCATCCAGAAGACGTATGGGCCAAAGTCGCAATCGCCGTTTCATTTTTTGCGCGCTGTGACACCGCTGAATATGCCGAGAACGATGGCGCACAGAACAGAGGAAGGAAAACCACAAAAGGGAGAGGAGAAATTGCAGTAGCTTGAAGTGGAATCAAGGCTTCTGAGCCTCATTTGAATAGCGGGGCGCTTCTGGAGGCGGATTATTCAATGCGGGGAGTGCCGCCAGCAAACGGGCGAGAAGGAAAGACTGGAAGGCGGCTGACCTACTTGAATGGGAATTGGAATCGAAGATGGGCAAAGATGATGACGAGAGAGGCTTCTTGCTAGCATGTGGCTAATTCAAACCAGACGCGAATGCGGCTTTTGGAAGGCATACGCCGCTGGAAGCTTTTAAGACTCGACGACAGACCGTTACAGGAATCGACCATAACGCGGGTGAAGATCGATTTGGCAGTAGCAAGCGAGCATTTCCAACTTCCTATTTATTCGTATTTGCCGTCCGACAAAGTGTTAGCGGCCATCTGACTGGACGGCAACGCTAATCCATCTGTGCGGCTAACTTCAATTTCGTTTGTCCTGTTGCCATGGTTTCCCATTCTCCCTTTGTGGGATACTTAATCTATAGGTAATTAAATGTCACATCTTTTACACGGCGGGAGATTAATAGTTGGCAAGTCCAAATAAATATTGACTAGGGAGGGAAACGTGCGTTGATGTGTCGCGGTGTCCTGAAGGGAATGTCTTTGTCTCTGCACGTCGGCCATATTGTCATGGATGGAAGAAGATAAATGCTTATATATAAATGCTTCACATCAAGAGAGATGTTGTCTTTTTGACTGCTGTGACAGAAAGTCATCAGCAAATACGTTTTTGCCAAACCAGCCCGGGGATTTACGGCAATAGAAAGAGCAGAGGCCGGGGGGGAGGGATTGACCTGAACGGTTCTTGCGGAATCATTAACACGTAGGTGCAGAGGCATCGTGAGAATACAATCGTAGTCATATAATCTACTGCGAGATCAAAGGCGGGGAATTGGAGGTTGCTTGCGAGAAGAACATTAAAAAACTCAGACCTCTGCCAAGGCCAAACAATCCCTCGAATTCTACCTTTGCATTGACAGTACAGTCAGCTGTGTTTATAGTGCGGTATAATATTGTCATAAAAAACAAACAGCAACGCTTGGGGCACGACAATTCAATCCTGAAAGAGGATCTCAATGCCCCCCGCCCCTCCTCCCGCAGAAATAGCAGACCGAGCGGGGAGCGCCATGATGTCACCCCGGCGATCGATGGTGCCGTGGGGGCCGCCGACGCAAAAGTGCTAGCCGCTAAATGTGTTCGCGTCAGACTTCAACGCGAGTCTCTCTCGGGTGAAAGCGAGTGTCTGCTTTCAAGCCGGTGGTGGGAGCGTCGAATTGAAGACTTGGAGTTTGGTCCAAGTGTAAATGTAGTCCCATTTGTGAAACCTCAACCCCACAAGGTCAGATTTTGACCGAACGTTTTGTTTATCTTGAAACTGCATAGCAGGCCAGATGAGATGCATTTGTGGGCTGTCTATAGTCCATGAGTTGAAGGTTTCGCAATCCTTGCCATGAACGTATCGGTTCACGGGCTCTCGCAAAGGTCAAAGAATGATACAACTAGCACCGACCTCAGAAATGTTAAATAAATAAGCGATAAAGCCATCACGGGGCCAGACGGCAGGGACGAGTGGGAGGATACCATCCGAGCATGCTCACTGTTTGTATCGCCAAAACAAAACAAAACAAAACAAAACAAGTGCTTTATGTAACACGATGTGGGCTTTGGGTGGCAAACGCCACCACTGGAAGCGAGCCAAGGTTAAGAATAAAAAAATAAATAAAATTCAATTAAAGCCAACAGAGATGACGGCAATCCAGAGTCTATCCGCATCCCAAAGTCACACAGAGTGTCACGGCTAAAGGGATAACCGGAGGGCAACCGTGACCTATCAACTCGTCCTGTGTGTGTGTGTGTGTGTGTGTACATGAGCGCGTACTCCAAGTGTGTATTGTCGCTCGGTGGATGCGTAGGTGTCATCAAGGTTGTTCCCTTTCATGGCTCCAATGCAGAATGAGTCACACTTTGTTCGAGCTTAATTACACGTCTGAGAGCATTTTCAAGGTGACCTTCACACTTAGTTGTTGACGGGGCAAGGGGGGAGTTGGGGGGGTCCTTCAGTTATTTAGCTACATGAGCTAATGTTGTGTAGTTTCGGCTTCCCCTACTTGCGTCGAGCTTTGGTGCTGTCATTTCTCTCAGCAATCGAATACGCACATCTCGTCACATTAGGTCAATAAGTGCGTCGGGTATGGGCAGGAGTACAACTCAATTGACCCACTTTGCAGACATAATCAACAATGACCATTTATTTGATGAGTAGCCACATATACACGCACACACACACACACATACACACACAAGGCCTTGTCACTGCCCAACAAAACGTACGACAACCCAACACGCATCTGTCCCGCCGTCATAATAGCTAGCTTGTTATTAGCCGGCTCGCCCCGACCGCCGCCGGGCAAGCCGCCGAGGGCCTCAAAGGGCCCCTTTTTTTCTCTTTGTGCCAAACAAGGCTGGCACAGAGCGGGAACGGCGTGGGCGCGTGGGAAAAGCGTGGCCGACACAATGCGCTCGAACATCGTTGTTTTGATTATTCTCTCCCTGACGTGCAAAGTGTGATTTCTGGAAATAGTCGCGGATTTTTGCCTTGACGGAATGCCGCGCTTGCGTCGGTTTGGAGCTAAATTAGTATCTGGAGGTGGAACATTGAGCTTTTTCATCAGCCTGGCTGCTTGCGATTTGGCCTCAACAGCTGACCTCTGGACAACACACACAAATATGTGTCCATTTGGTTGCCTCCCGGGCACGCCCCCCCCCCCGGTTCCTCAAACTCTTCCCAAACTGTGGCGCAAACTGTCCTCCCCAAGCAAAACAACAAAACATTTGATCGAAAGGGGAAGTTGTGCTTCCCCACTGTCACCAGACAGAAGACATGAAGAAAAAAAAAAAGGTGAAATGTTCAATTTGATACACGTGTTGTACTGAAGCAAGAAAAAAAAACGGACAAGTCGGATAGCAGAACCGAAACATTTGTCATATTTATCTCTGTGCTCAGTCTCCACTCCCAGATCCTCTCCTGCAACTAATCTCAATAACAACCTGATTTCACAACACAATTTACGCCTCACCCCCGCCGCCAAGGACACGTCGAGGTTTTACATACATTATGAGCTCAAATCGTCACTCGGTGCTCTCGCTTGTGAATGCAGCGCTAATGCGGGCCTTGGGGAGAGTGTATTGTGTGTGTGTGTGTGTGTGTGTGTGCCTTATGGCATGTATTATACTTGCATTATGCATGCAAAGTAACGACGCCTCATAGCATTTATCAGTCTTTTTTTACCCCCTTAGACTAATGATTGGTGCCATCAGCACAAATGCACAAAAGAAGCATTAAACGAACGGGTCGAGCGGTATTTTCCGTAACCAACTTCAAGACGGTCCATTTGCTACGTGCGGATCTGCGGCATTATTTGTGGGCGACCTTCGGCATTTGTTTTATTCCCCCACAAGTGAACGGCAAGCCAAACAGAACCGAGTTGATCACCGGGGACAGAGCAAGGACCACGTTCTTTGACCGTGTACAGTGAAACTCCTCTCCAACGAACTCATGTTTGCAGCAAGACATTTTTCACAACAGGGGGTTTTTCACTGTAGCAAATTTGAAACAGGAAAGTGGGCATGGTGTTAATGCATGAAGATTTTTTCACACTAGGGGCTATTTCCACCCATGTAGAACAGAATGGAGAGGGCTTTAGTGGTAGCCAAGTAGTTTCAGATTGCAGCACAGCTCACCTAACAACTTTGTGATGAGGGTGGAGGGGGGGGGGGGGCAAGGATCAGAGAATTTATATTGTGTGCACAAACAAAGGTGTGTGCACAAAGCTTCAAAACACAGGAAAACAAAGGTCAGGCATTAGGGAACAGGTTTGACATTCCCCTACAAAACATCTCGACAATCTCCTTACCGCAGCCTCACACCCACTGACACATTTTACACACACCGGTGTTGTTTTGCCGCGAGCCACGCCCCTCCGCTCGCCTCACCTGCTCTGCGACGATTCTCATTGGTAGACTTAGTCCTGAGACGGCGACGCCCTCGCAAAGGTTCAGTGACCTCCATGTTTACGCTCAGAACGAAACTATTGACACACATGATTTTGACGTTTTCACGATCGTTGACATTTTTTCCTTTAGGAGGGCTCGAGCATGTGCGATGATCTACTTTTTTTCTCTCCACAAAACAATAATTATAACTTTTTATTACTATCTGTGACACCAACGCAACGCCACCATTAAAACGGGTCCAAACAAGTCATTCGTTTGTGCCCCCCCCCCCAAGCGTGAACATTCTTTATAATCCCCCCAGACTGATCGTTGGTGACATTTCATCTTTTGTACTACGTTCTGCTAGCCGACTCGTCTAGACTGTTGCATAATGAATGGAAGTCGATCCGTGTGCCCGATGGATTAAAATCCAGAACTCCCAATTTTTGGGACCAAGCCGTGGATCAAGCGCCAACAGAATACGGCGCAATCTTGCACTTGAACACGCCGTGAAAACACGCAGCCATTAGCAGCGATCGCTAACGTGACTAATTGCACTTTGTATCAGGTTGGAACTTCCTGTGTGTGTGTGTGCCAGTGGTCGTGTACTCGTCGTGTCTGGCTCGGATGTTCGCGTATGTTCTTATTTATGCACGCGTGAATTATGTGTCCGTGTGAAGCGATCCACATGATCACGTATCGATCAGGCTGAGTGTTGGGCTGTCTGTGCTGAGGTCAGCAGGCTCTTCCCACAGATCCTACATTGTGTAAACACAGCTGTGTGTGTGTGTGTGTGTGTGTGTCGGGGCAGGCAATTACAGGATTGGGAGTTTGGGATGGAAGGCGAGGGTATGGAGGGTATTAAGGAGGGGCTTTAAAAGGGGGGTTTTAAGTAACCCCGCTGGAAAAAAAAAAATTACGTTGTGAAGGTAAACACCAGGGTGGAGCTCAGTTTAGGGGTCCGCTATCAGATGAAGGGCAGAATTGCAGAGCGAGCGGCTGCGTGGGTTTAAACGTAGTATCCGTCAATGTTTATGTTAGCGAAGGGAGAAAATGGATGGCAGGTGTGTTTTAGGAACCAAAACGTGAAGTGAATTTGCCGTAATTAAGTAAAGGAAAAAAAAAGGTAGACTTGACAGAAACGCATATGAGAGCAGATGAGGGCCTTGGGAAGAACAAATATTTTCCTTGAAGAAGGGAAAAGTCACAATTGTTAGCATTCAACAAAAAAAAAAAAAAAGAAAGAAAGAAGAAAACTGCTCAAGAACAGGCTTGAGGTGTTTTTTTATTTTTCAAGTAGCATTAGAAGGTCGAAAAGCATGTTGTGATCCTGCGTCGAATACTTTACGACCTTGATGTCTCAAGAAGAGCACTTTTTGTTTTGGGAACTTCCTGTTCTAAATGCACCCCCCCTCCGCCGATGACATCACTTGTGACTTGGATAGACGCCTCTGGCCAAAAGTTGTACTACAAAAATAAAATAAATCTCATATTTGAGAAAAATAAATTTGACATGCAAGAAACAGACGGTTGGCGGTTGTGGTAAAAATAAATGTTTGCTTGGAAATGCCATTTAGTTCAAGGTGGTGACGTTTGCTGGCAGGTGTGGAGCTTTGTTTTGGTCCCGTTGCTGCGGCATGAAGTTGGCCCTTCAGGTCAGAGTCCAAAGGTGAAGGTTCAAACCCGGGCTGAAGTCTTGTGTGAGAGCCAGCTTTGTTTTCGCAGACAGAGGAGAGGTGGTGGGGGGGAGGTGGTGTACACTCGCTTTGCCCTCACGCGGCACATTATCGCGCGTTTTACGCAAGCGGAGATGTTCATCCATAATGCATCACCTGGCGTGTCTTACGTAAGGCCACTCGCGCTTACATAGGTGTGTGATCGCTCTCAGAGGAGCCCGCCTCGGGCACACGGTTGCAAAGCAGTAAGTGGTCAATGTGCAGCCGGAAGCTGCAGCCGGAACAAAGCGCGTTACAGAGCATTTTTGCATAAAATAACACCAATAGAATAGAGCACATGGCATAAAACATCAAGGCCTTGTTGTTTGAAGCGGGTATGGATGAAAGAGGAGAGAGTCAAAGTCTCCACTGGCGATATTGCACATAAATGATGCAATACTCAAAATGTGAACCCTTTTTCTTCAAATTTCCCCTCTAACTGCATCCATATGTATATTTCGTCAAATCCAAACTGATATATTGTAGTTAGTTGTGACGGTTAATATATTGGGTTGAAAAAAAAACGACTTTGTTGAGGATGTGACCAAAACTAAGATAAATGCGACTTTAGCGACCCCTTTCGGTCAACTCGTAAAAGGAAGCGCGTTCTTCTGCTGCATCCGATCATGTTGCTTTGCTGCCACCTAGCGGACATTTCGAGGTTTTACATTTCTATCGGAAGCCGAAGCCAAAGTGGATTCTAACGACGACCAACGTGAATAAGCCAACGTTAAAGGGTTTGGTTTCAAATGTTTGCATAAGGGAAAAAAAATGGTCGGCGTGTGATTCATGCTCATTTGGAGCAACAGTCACGACTGAAACATTTCTTCTGTGCTTTTTATTTTTTTACACTGCTTGCTGATAAGGCGACATGGGAATGATTACCAAAGCATAAATGGCATTTACGCCTACAATGTTATCCAATGATGTTCTAAGTGCTCCATATTAATCATGAACCATTCAGGAAACAGTCCAGCAATAACAAACCAGATTTATTATTATTGTTATTTTAAAAAAAAACTCAGTAAAATCAGTTTGAACCCTCCTGAACAAATTATATTTACATAGTTCACAGTGGAAAGTTGGTACACTTTGGTTCACGGTCAAAGCGGATTAGCAGGCAGAGCAGACAGTGCAAGAACAATAATAATAATAATAATACAACTTTTTGGAAGCTTAAGGTGTGACGGTATAACAGCAGATAAGTCCCTTCTTTTTTTGGTGGGCTCCACCTGCGTGCTGTCCCACCGCGAGCCCTTTCAAAGATTGTCGGCGGTAAACAGTCTGACATGACGGAAAACAGCGGCTCGTCTCAGATGAGGAGTCTCCGACGGGGTAGGGGGGTGGGGGGGGGTGTCAGTCCTCCCTGCGAGGAATGCAGCCTTCCATTTCGAGGACCTCCGGCCAGCCCTCAAACTTGTTGGTGTCTGCTTTGTTTTTGATGTGCTGCAACAAACGATGGTCAAACTTACTTGATTGCGCCATCACGTCAACTTTTAGCATTGTCATTGCTTTTCGTTCGTTTCGGGATTATAGTGCCATCTGTTGCTTTGGGTATGTATTTAAATAATAGAGTATAATTCTCAGAAAAAAAAGAAATTAAGCGTCTGGGACTTGAGTTTTTTCGAGACCAGAATCCAACAAAATGTCCAACTTCGGCCGTCTTCCTAACATCAAAGACAAACTTGGAATAAAATGGCCGCCGGCGCACGCTACCTGCTCAAATGGACTCTTGGTCTTGATCCCTTTCCCTCCGACAAAGATCCAGTTATCCCGGAATCCTAAATTGTCGATGGCCGAGCTTCCCAGGTTAGCGATCAGCTTCCGTGCTTCGTTGTTGAGCCTGGGAGGAAAAAAGAAAAGAAAAAGATTGTCAGTTCAAGGCCGGAGGGGATTCATGCGTTTGAAGACGGTCAGGGTCCCAACTTGGTGGAAGGATCATCGAAGGATGCCATCATGACCACCGTCCCTTCCTCGATTTCCTTCAGGAATTGGATGAGGGGAGCCACGTCTAAGATGGAATACAGTGACACGTGACGCACTGTGCAGTGCTGCCGTTTTTATCTGGAAAGTAATATGATGCTCACTTCCTGCCCACATGTCGAAGGACTCCGTTTTGTTCGGCTGTCCTGTTCTTCCTGTGTAGCGGCAAAGAATGAGAACTTAAATCATGATCCTCCGCCATGAAGAGAACCATAAAAAAAAAAGGTCTCAAAATAACAATGGCGGTTGTTTTGTGTGCTCAACAGATGAAATGCGAGACAAAATATTTTCACTTTCAACATCGCATGGAGCTGGAGCGAACCAAAGATTATGAGCTTGTTCGTGAAAAATGGACCATCCAGGCCGGATGATCCCTTTAAACACGAAGGTGTGCCATTACCATTGACCAGAGCAATGTTGATTCCTCGTCCCACGTTATTCATCACGGCGCTCATGATCCTAAGAAGAAGAAGAAAAAAAAAAAAAGAGGGCAGAGGAGCTATTGACGTGTGCGGGAGAGGACACGCCCACATTCTCCAGGGGCTCTATTTGACTTCCCGCTCGTTCCTACACCTTCATCAAACACAAAGATGGGCACTGTATCGCGTTTACAATCAAAGCAAAGTCGTAAAATCTCCTACATTTTGTCCTCCAGGCACATTTTGGGCCCAACCACGCTGGCCGCGCCACTCGCCATCTTGAAGGCAAATTGACCCACGGGACACACCTTGGAAAGTCCACATTTGTGCCCAACTGGTTTGGCTGCTCGGTGAACACAGATTGCCCCCATTGATTTTTCAAGTGGTCAAACGGGTGGCATTCTAACCGCACGATATATACTTACATCCGTCTTTTATGGAAACCGATCTGCCTAAAAAGGACACAAAAAAACAAGACATAGTTGTAGTGAATTTGGCATTTTGCATCGCCAGCCACTCTGCTCCTCATCACTCACTCGTCATGCTTCCCAGCCGGAAATCCGCCCTTATCTCTAGCAGATGGAACGCCAGGTAGATGGCGAGCATGAAGGTGGAGATCACCGCTGCCATCTTCAAAACGCCTGAGGAAAGAACCACATTTGAGGATGATGTCAGGGTCAGAGTCCGCTTCTGGAACATCAGATCTCCCAGATGTTATTGTTTTTAAAAAAATACTCTTGGGGTCTTACCTCCAGTTCGCACCATATTCAGTTAACTTCAGCCCCACTCTGAAAGGCCCAACAAAGCACACAGCTATTTAAAAATATTATCATGGGAGAAATCTTAATACTAAGAATCTTAATACTAAATCTTATACTCCCTTGTATCACCGTTGTTTATGTCTCGTGACCTGTTGTAATTGTCATATGCTTTTTTGCTGGAATTTTTTTTGCCTAACTTAAACTATCCTCAACTTGAGGATAATTCAAGTATGGTTTTTTTTTTTCTCCCCCTTTCCCTCCCTTGTGGTTTCTTCCGACTTCCGGGCTGAGTGAACGCTGGCGCGCCTGGCTGCCGCTGCTCAACCCGTTTGGTGTTTTGTCGTTTTGTCTGATTGTAAAGTGTCCTTGGGTGTCTTGAAAGGCGCTTAGAAATTAAATGTATTATTATTATTATTATTATTTAAGCAGCAGGTAGTTTGTCACGTTTTTCCAATGAGAACTTCCGATTGGCTCGCTGCCACATCAAAGTTTGATACCCGAGTAACATCTTTCCGGGTGCCACTCGAACGCTACTAATTTCATTCAAACCACACGAACAGTTTGTCTTCACCATTTTTAACTTTTCGTCTTTGATCATACAATACAATCAAATAATTGTTTTATTACTAAGACGACTGTTGATACCTTCGGACAGAAATGACGCTACCTCGTTACGTTCTTTCTCACCGGAGTCAGTAAACGCTGCCATCAAACCTGATGACAATATTTGCATCTTTAAAAAAAAAATTGAACTTACAGCGACTAAAATTCCTGTTAGATGGATAACGGGTGTAACGAGCAGACGTTGCGAGTGTCAAGTCCAGAAGTGAAAACTGAACTGCTGTCGTCGAACAGAGCGCTCACACTTGACACGGGGGGGGGCGGGGGGCAAAAAGAAGAGGCGGTGACAGCAGAGTAATACTATTTTGTGTTTCTTCGTGTTGTAAACACAAACCAACCAACAAGATATTGCGGTAAATGTGATAAAATATAGGTGGATTACTGGCTGGGAATCTTATCTGTTTTCGTATTTCAGTGTCATAGTGACACCTCTTTCAAAGAGATGATCTTTTCCTACTTCCTGAATTGCTATTCTTCGCTCACTCAAGAGGTATTCTACGGTGTAGCGCCCCCATATGGTTTTCTACGAAATTACAAGCAAAGCTTTCAATCACAAAAAGCAAGAAACATGAGCCAATTTTTCAGTCATTTGTATCACAAAAAGACAGTATAAAACGACTACTGTCAACATGTATGCCTTTTAATATTCAAATAAAAAAATGTACAAATCAAGGCTGCATCAAACCAATCCGAGCAAATGAATGTCAATAAATAACGTAATTTCATTTTGTCGCTGCTCTTCAACTCCGCTCTCGTGCCGGTTCAAAAACCGTTTTACTTTAGAAGATTTTGCTGGGGAGAAAAAAACATGATTGTCGTTAAAATTTGTTTCCAACATTGGAACAAAAAAAAATACTCAGTTGATGTGAGTAGTGATTACATTATCCGAGCCCTGCGGACATGCCGATCCATTGCTGCTGTTGGCACTTTCACGATCCCCCGTGGCTCCATTGCGGTCATCTTGAATCTGGAGATTGGAGAAACGGTACTCTGGTGCCCTGCAGGAGGACAGTGTGACACAACAATCAGCTGAAATGCTCTGAAAAGCCTCTGAAGTCTTCCCAATGGGCACCTGCTTGGCTCACCTAGATTGATAAACCCCTCTCCTGATGGCGACCAGAGCCGAAATGACAGCGGCCAAAACGATGATGCCCGCGCCAGCGCACACCAGTATCAGCACCATCCGCTCTCGCTGAAAACCCCCAAAACAAGCTTGAAAGCAATTCAAGGAAGATTTTGTGGTATGTCAAAGCTACTCACAGGTGTGTCAAAGTGTGTCACTGGTGCAGTGGCGTCAGCGGCAGGTGAATCGGGGCTGGGTTTGACACCGCAGGGTCTGATGATAGTCTGGACCGCCAGCTGAGAAGAAAATCCCCCCTCACAGCGGTCACTGGGGACCTTGCGATAGCCTGCCGTCAGGAGCTCGTCCTCTTCTCCGTTCAGGCACATCTCCAAGGTTTTGTTGTGCATGTCAGGCCGCGGCACGCAGTCCGATGTGTTCACTTGCTGCTCATAGCCGTAGTCACTGTTTCAAAGGGTTTGTTTAGAACGGCCGCTCGATGGATCCTGAGGTCTTGATCTGCTGTTCTCACCACAAAAAATCTTCCCTGGTGCACAGACAGGGAATTTCCGTCTTTACCGTGACATAGCCGCGACCATTCCGGCACACGGCTTGTTTCTTCCGTCTGCGGTATGTCTCCTTGACACCCAGGACGCAGCCGTCCCTCTCCAAACCGTCTCCCCCGGTTGAGTGCGCCAACCACTCCTCATAATCCTGGTCATTACCTGAAGGAATGACATCAGAATGTCGTCTCGATTCAGGGAGGATTAGGCCAAGGGGCTAACCAACGAGAACTTACATTCTCTCGTGATGAGGCTCTGGAAGTCGATGGTGACCGCCACCCACATGGGCTGGTTGTCATCCTCAGGACGGAAGCCCCATACGCTGACGCTCATGGCCTTGGTGCCCGGCTCGGAAGACAGGCCGGCGAAGAAGAAGGGCTGCTCGGTGAAGTTGTACGACTTCCAGCACTGGCCTTCGTCGGTTGAGAACCTGAGGCAAAACAGGAAATGGATAAACAAGGAGAAAATAGAGACCCAAAAGCAACAACGAAAGACGACCAGAAGAGCTGCTACAGTGAAACTCCTCTACAACGAAATCATGTTTGCAGCAAGAAATTTTTCACAACAGGGGGGTTTTCACTGTAGCAAATTTGAAACAGGAAAGTGGGAAAGATTTTTTCACACTAGGGGGTATTTTCACCCATGTAGGTTTCGTTGTAGAGGAGTTTCACTGTATTTGTTCCGTACTTGATTGTCTTGACCTGTCCTTCCCGCCGCGCCTCCACGGCTACGATGAGCCCACCAGAGTCCAGGATGCTGTAATGATGGGGACCCCTCAGCGTGGCCCTCCAGTTGTAACCCCCGTCAGAGGAGACAAAAACATCTGGAGGCTGCCACGACGACAGGCAATCACCCACCGAACCTAAAGCACGAGAGAGTTATATAAACCGTTTAAAACGGCACCTCGAGAGATAAAAGTAGCGACTGTTACCGTGCGCGATGACCAGACCAACCGCCGTGGGATCGGACATGAGCAGCATCGGCACGATATGATTGATGCGACTGTGTTCTCCGTGAATATGAAGGTTGCACTGCTGAAGGCGGCCATAGGTTACGCAAATATATATTCACGCACATATAATACGCGTTTGAACCGCATTGAGCACACACGTTCTTCACTTTCTCCCCACATTCCACATTCTGAGGTTTGGAAAGCTGTCGCCACGTTCCTCCCCGGTTGAACGAAATGACCGATCTGATCCGTCCATCTGAAAGACACCATTGAAAACGTTATCATCTCTTTCGCCCGTCGTCGTGTTCAACCTGACAAACGGGAACGGACGAGCATACCGTTGTCCAGTTTATTAGTGAGGTACACGCCGCGGAGCGATGTGATGTTCCGGAAATCGCTCTTGCGTTGCCCGTCGAACAAGTGCCGCTCGAGGGATTTGGAGAAAAGGATGCCGCGGTCATCTGATGTGTACATGGTCCCGAAGTAGGTGTCTAATAGGAATTGACATTGATGTTGAAAGACTTTTGTCTGTTTCAGCCCCCAAAAGTAATTGAATAAGAAACACACGGCAAGGACAAGGTCATCTGAAATTGGCGACAAACACATTGGGGAGTGTGTTTGTGTGTGTTCTTGTGATACACCCTGATCTCCAGATAGGCTCGTCAGCCTTTTGCGGCGCGCAACCCGAATCTCTCGCCAATCTGCAGTTGACAAAAGATAAAGCCTCCCCTCTATCTACCCGACTTATCTGGAGTCGTGTCAACTCAAGGATTTTTTTTTTTTAAAGGAGGGAAATGCAGCTATTTTTGTGACATGGCTTTTAAAAAGGGCTAATTTTTTTAATTTATTTTTTTATAGGAATGTAGAGAGGGTGAAGGGAAAGAAAACACCGTCCAGCTGGCATGGTGTGCGCAAACACAGTGAGTATGATGGAATGATTTGTCAGCAACAGCCAAAACTCGTGAAACCAGTTCAGTCTTTGCTGTCGAGTATTTCCGTTACAACAAAGCAAAAAAAAAACACCAAAAAAATCTTTTCATCTCTGTTTTTACCTCCCGGGTTGTCCACGTGCATAAAGAGCATGTCCTCGTCCCCGTCCAAGATGGAGTAAAACTGCAAACGAAAACAAATGGATCGTGATGACTAATTTCATTCTTGGCTCGTCTAATTTACGAGTTTGTGGGGGTTTTGTTTATTTTATTTTATTTTTTAAATCTACCACTGACTGTTGAAAAGGAAAAAGCCATCATTGGAATTATGGCTTCAGTTTGAACAACCGCTACAATTAGCTCCATAACTGAAAAGTGCGCGATTGTGTTAGCTCGTAGCGATGTTAGCCTTAGCCTCTTTTTACCTCAGTCGCAACTGAAACAGGCTTATAAATATGTTTTAGTGAGGAGATTCTCACCTGTTCGGTTGAAGCCGACGGGAGTAGCGCTCGATTGAAGGTGTCTCCTTGGTCGGACGAAAAATACATGACCCTCGGAGATCGCTGTGAGTAAAATAACGCAAATCGTCATCCGACGGTGTGGCCTGTAAACGGGGCGTTCTTTGACAAAAGTCTCACCGTGTCTTCCATGACGGAGAAGAAGAGAAAAGTTCCGATGTAGCCAAAACTGTAGACATCCTCGTGGATGGTGGCGAAGGTCTTGCCGAGGTCTTTGGTCCTCTTCAGCTGCAGATCGCCCCTCTCCTCCGCGTCCACTACGACGACGGCAAGTCTTGATTTGATCGACACTCAGGAAAACAATTGTAAAGATCCGATTGGATCGGATCAATGAATTACAGCTGCCATTTTGTCCTCTTACTTGTGTCTGCTTTGCTGCAACTGAAGAACAAATTGATGCCAGCTCCCCTGAAAGAAAGAGTCAAAAACTTAGACTTGAACAGCATTCGATAGGAATCCAATCTCAATAGGGTGTTTTGTGTTTTGACAAGGTGTCTTTGTGTGAGTCACTTCCTGTTGTTTCTCACCATGAGAAAGAATGCACTCCATCATGCACTTTTGTCCACGTGGCGCCAAAGTCCAGCGTCAGCCACAGAGCACCCTGCAAAGTCAGGAACAGGAACACACTTGGCTGTGTTTACCCTCTTTGACCAAAGGCGTGACACGGGCTTGCAATAACATTATCCAGTAGATCAAACATGATGTCTGTGTGTGTGCGTGCGTGACCCACCTCGATGCTCAGCGCCACCAGCAAGTCGGGGTTGAGGAAGTGGTAGGTGATGGGCTGCGCCAGGTGGAAGGGAAGCTGGATGAAGCGAAAGGTGGCACCGGCGTCTGTCGAGGTGAAAATGATGCCGCCCGGATGGTCCACCACGGGTGTGTCGGCGGTTAATATCACCTGTTTCAATTGTACGTGTGTGGTTATGCGAACCACGGTTGCTTAAACGACCAACAAAAGTGTGAACTACTCCATGTCAAAGAACCATGTGACTTCTCCCAACCAATCAAGCTAAGATAATATGGTCCTTGTCCGAACAATTTCATCCCAAAACAACAAATACAATGCTAACAGTGCCGCGGCAAACATGCTAGCATCCACAGGAATTCTGCTCGCGCGCGGCGTCCAACTTACAGAACTTCCTGGTCCCACGCTGACTCCAAACTCCTCTTTGATGAACGTGTGGTTGATGCTTTGTGAGATGTCATGGAAGGACTTGCCGTAATCCGTACTGGAAAGGAAGATTGGATTGAACAACAACGTCGCTGCTTAGCATGGCGTATTGGTATCATTCGCGACTCACCTTCGGTAAAGGCGCGAGGAGCCTCCTTCGAGAAACGTGTCGATGGGAGCACTGATTGTGGACAACACCAGGATCACCTGGAAAGATGGAGCTAGTTTCGTATATAGTTGTTCATGTAGTTTTGTTGTTTTTTTGCCACACTCACCCCAGTACCATCGCCGACCCACGTGAGAATCACGTAGGAGCCGTCATCACCGTTAAATCCTGTCTGAAAGCAAAACCACACCGAATTAGCTGTCTAACTGAATATAAAAAAAACGACTTTAGCTTATTAGCATTCTTTTGCTTTGCGTATCCTCATTACTTTAAATTAATGGCTTTTTACTGATCAGTGATTTTATTATCTGTTGCCATGACAATTGTCAAAGTCTATGTCAATAAATTAGAATCTCATGGGTAATGTTATTTCTGTAGTAGCCTGTATTCAAAAAGTGAGACTTGATTCATTTCGTGCACTATAAAGTAAGGGTTAAACATCATTTATTAGATGCATGCATTTGAGAAATTTCCAATTCAAAACAAAGGATCACAAAATAGACCGCGACCCTTAGTTTGAGAACCCCCTTGGCCTCATTCGGAAAAACCCATCGTGCTAAAGCAACTCCTCACCTCGTGGGTGTTGTCGTCTAGGACTCGATGCTCGAGAGGTGTCAGGCTGACCTGACAGGAGTCGAAGGCAGGACCCCTAGAAGCCCCGGACGCGCCCGCGGAGC
Source organism: Hippocampus abdominalis (assembly GCA_018466805.1). Classification (NCBI taxonomy): domain Eukaryota; kingdom Metazoa; phylum Chordata; class Actinopteri; order Syngnathiformes; family Syngnathidae; genus Hippocampus; species Hippocampus abdominalis. The sequence goes on along the minus strand of CM031704.1, from coordinate 17,602,043 downwards.
CCCTCCGCGGGCGAGTGCGCGCCTCTGCCCCGAATTGGAGCAGAACGCAGAAAGCCACGACTCGCTTCCAGATCATGACCGGTGCCGCAAACGCTCGGGAGCCCCAGTGGAGGTGTCCGCGGGCGGGATGCGTGTGCTCCGAGTGGCGGGGGAGAGGCAGCAAGGGCAGGCGTGTGGGAGTGGGGAGGGGACGGCCCATTAACACGAAAAGTGCTGCGTCCACTGCCGGCGCAGGTGTTGAGCCCGCATCCCGCACACATCGCACTTAACGCTGGGGGCCATTTTGCATGGAAGGGCCCCGTGTGACCTCACATGACGCACAAGTGGGCTCCACCAGAGAGAGAGAGCGTTTACTTTTGAAAAAGAGCTGTAATCGTGAACAATGCACGCGCTGAAGAACCATTTTAGCAAGTTTCGGCTTCCGCTGGCTCATTACCACCTTTATTTGTTGTAAGTGTAGTAGACATGAGTGTCCACACGAGGGTGCTGTTTATGCGGAAGTGGGCAAACTGAACCAAATATGATTCAAATTATGAAGAGTCCTGTGATATTTGTTCATATTTAAATATATTTTAATGCACATTTACGAATTTATTTTTTTGTTTAAAAATGCCCTTTTGTTGATGTAATATTTAAACTTCCAAAGGAGATAAAACGTTCGAAAGAGAATACAGCTGCCGTTGGCTGATGATCCAGCTCTTGAAACACGTTTGTGACATCTTTACTCAAACAGTACTTATTTATATGCAATGTGAGGTCAAGTTTCAATTGGAAGGATATTTATTCCCCAAAAGGAGAGAAATACTCAAAGCCAAACATGAACAAGAAATCAAAGCAATACGAGGTTGAGAATAAAATCACCTGTTGTGCTACGTTTCTGATGGCTTTGTTGGCTTTTAGATTTCACACATTTACCATTCATTTTAATATGTGACAATGTTGCTGCCTGCCAAGATTTGTCATCACAGGCATACATTTTAAAGATGCACACACAATTGGAAGGTTGGCCGGCCTTTTCAGTTAGCATTAATTTGTTTTAATTATGAGGCTATTACACACTAAAATATTCATCCTGAAATCATTCCCCCATGCTGCTTGCAGCCACTTTCTCAACGCCTGCATGTTACAATTGTGTCTTTGGCTCAGCAAATTTCAGTAGTGCTCTCCTTTTGCATTTTTCTTTAAAGATCCCACAGTTCCACAAAGTGCATCCAGCCGACGTTTTGCCCCGCCGTCTCATCAGTCCACGTGCGGGGTCGCCAAAGACCCTCCATGAGGCTTCGGCGCGGCACACCTCTCCATCTCCAGCTTCCAGTGGCAGTCTTGGACGTACATCAGGCCGCCAACCGAGTCGGCCAGGCTGAAAATGAAGGCGAAGATGCTCACAGCGGTCCCAAAGAAGTAGAGCTTCAGAACAGCTGGAACCATTGCACCAGGTGAGCAACAACAACCCTGTCATATGGAATACAGGTACACAATTTAATATCCACACACACATTTACACATTATACATATGCGTGTGTGTGTGTGTGTGTGTGTGTGTGTGTGTGTGTGTGTGTGTGTGTATATCTATCTATCTATCTATCTATCTATCTATCTATCTATCTATCTATCCATCTATCTATCTATCGATGGATATATATATATATATATATATATATATATCTATATATATATAGATATATATATATAGATACAGGTATATAAAATGTATATTCTCAAAAAGTCAAAACTTGTATGCGACTTTAGTAGTAGGAAGAATGGAGCGTTCAATATTTTAGTAAATGCCAAAACTAGCACGAGAAATAGACGCAATTCACTTCCTGTTACAGCCAATACACGTTTGACGACGTACATGAAGTTGATAAATCGACCTAAACCATTTGACGTTGTTTTCGTTTGAATGAAACGCGATTTTCTCCATCTCGCCAAGGGTATACTCGCCACTTAAGTTGTAAATCACATCGCGGACAACGAGCCGAATGACGGCGAGGGTGCCGTTCAACGGAAGCACACGAACGCAGCAGCCAGAATGCACCAAATTCGTACAAAGCGAACATAAACGACCCCAAAAAAGGACCCGCGTGAATTCTCGTGAAATTTCACCTCCTTTTTGTCACTTAAAAACACGCAAATGTTTCCGACGGGTTAATAACGTGGCAAGAACTCACTGTGTGGCTTGTTTCTTTACGTGCGTGTCGCGAAGACTGCCGAAGGTTTCCAACAACAAGTCGGGACCTGTTAAGGTTCTACGCAGCTACTGAGTTATTGCGGAATGAAAGTGGCTTTGGAATTGTCGTTTATATAAATGTTTTAATTAATCAAGTGCTGTGCTCCCATCTTCTGACCGCATCTCGTTCGTTGGCCGGGTAGGTCGGGAGCTGTGGTAGAGGGAAGCAGATAGGCTGTTGTTTCCGGTTCAAGGAAAATTACTTTTATTATTACAGTATTATTATTTTTAAGTAATCACGGTTTGCATCCTCCTCTGGTGTATAAAGCTAATCGTAACCACACTAGAACATTTCAATATATCACTAACCATAATCTTCTCGCTCAAACCTGCTTCCAATCCAGACATTTACTGAGGCGACTTGTTGAAAGGAAGCAGTTTCTTATTTATTCTGACGCTCGTGTACTTCCCCCAAAAAAATCGGCTGCGGCTAATTCTCACACACACACACACAGACTGGTCATGATTACCCCCTCCGAGGTTGTCACGGTGTTGGAGAAAACACTGGGCCCTTTGAGTTTTGACTTCAATGAGCCCCCTTTTAAAAGTAAAATGTGTACAGTTTAGCCTGTGACAACTAACTAGACTTATCTGGCCTCTTCAAGAGTTTAGTTTTATTCATTGTATTAACATACTGTTTAAAAACACATCGATTGAAACATACCGTATGGATACTTGTCATATTTAGAGGGTTTTTCTTTGTATTATTTTTCCACAAGTTCGTCTTTAGTGTGACATTTTTACATGTTCATACTGCGCAAACAGTAAAGGCACCATAAATCATTATATGAACTTCTGTATTGTATTGTATAGTCTATTTACTCAGCACAAAGGTATAACTTCGATTGTGGCACTCGGGATTAAAAACAACTCGGGAACGGTTCTCTCCACTTCCTGTCATACGTTTTCATTATTACGTCAAAAAAAACAAAACTAAAACAGAGGCCGAGAGAGAAGTTGCGCAAGCAGGCTTTGTGAAACTTAAGCCAGAAGTTTCTCAGCAGCCGCTGGAGGATGGCCAAGCATTCAGACTGAAAATCTAAAGGAGCACAAATTAGAACCTCATGTCTTTCACGGGAATGACCCAGCCACGAGGCACCAAATAAACTGCACTTCAGTCTGCATGTCAGTAAAAATGTTCAAGGTTAGCACTTAGAATTGAACTTTGAATTGAATTACAGTGGCAATGGCTCCCCATCATGACTCGAGGTGTAATGGCATGCTACTTCCAACAGAGGGCAATGTAACAGTCATCCACGCACTCCTGTCAAGGTCAGAGAGAGGGAGAAAAAAAAAAAAAGAGAGCTAACACACTCAATGAATATAACACTTAGTTTTAGGTTTGTCGGCTTAGCTCCCTCGTGACTGCATCCGCACCGCGCGCACATGACAGCCATTAGAGCGCGCGCGCATGCTCGCGTCCGTACCCGCTTTCATTGAAGCCGGCTCGTCCACCATTCAGTCTGCCTGTGATGTCCTCTGCCTTTCATGTCAGATGACCAGGCAGGTTTGATACGTTAGCATGTGGCGAAGGGCATTTAAGAGGATTTTTTCCATCTTAACTGTCACCGTCACCTGCGGGTAGTCGTAGTAAAGTGTGTGGTTAAGTGCGAATAACACACCGTGTGTACGGCGCACATGTCGGTTGTTTGAAGTTTGAAAGTGAAGTCAGCTGGGGAGGGGGTGGGGGTCATGTGACTGCATATAGGCATCGCTGTCTAAAAAAAAAAAAAAAATGCTCATCTTCACAGTGAAATCCTCTTTGTCTGGATTACATGGCCTCACACTTTGCTGCTGTCCCGCTCTCTTCGCTCCAGGGCCCGGCTTTGCTTTGTCCCGCTTCCCCGTTACGCCAACTCCCAACTCTGGCCGGTGACGTGGCGCTGGCTTAACATTACCACGGTGACACCCGCTCTCTGGGAGAATCTCCTTGGCGACGCCCCCCGCTGACACGCCTGTTGTCTCCTTTCGAGGCAGGTGCATCCTGTGAGTCCTCCATGCATGGGAACATCTACTGCTGCGACCAGATAAGCTTATTTGGTCAACAAATTTCAAGGTTCTCACACGTGGAATTCTCAATGTAGTCTACAGTTTGCAAAGGAGTCAAACGTCTTAAGTCGAAGCGGAGATGGACATCTGCGAGGGCCAACAGGTAGAGCGGAGGAGGATGTCGGGAGACGCGCACACCCGAGGGGAGCACTACGTCCGGCACGAGACTGCGGCACAGCGTTACAGCGCCACCCGCATCCAGGCGGGACTGGGCCCGGAGAGGTAGGACGTTCCGATCCGAGTTTCGGCGGTTCCACGGCCACTCCGGTAATAGCTCCCCTCGCTTAGCCCCCCCCCCCCGATGCTAACAAAAACAAGACTTAGTGCAAGCTTTTAAATATAGGGCTCTCCTGGATCACCGCGGGGCAATCCCAGGCAGGCTTGGAAAAGGAACTACTGAGCCGTATGGCCAATGACCCACTTTCAGCAATTCAAATCAAATCCCTCCCGGTCACCTAACCCCTCACTTTTTATGGCAACAGAGTGGCTGTCTTTGTTTAACTTTCTTCTCAGCGCACTTGGGGAGATGTTTCCACAATCACTTTCGTGTGACCTCGTTCGTCCATTGGTCGCCGTGCAAGGCGATGATTGTGTGCATGAGGAATTTAACTTAATCTGACAATGAGATTAATGCACACGTGGTCATAACTTTCAAGGATAACCATTTGAACACTGTTAGAGTTGATTAATCAACTTTTAGGTTCGTTTGGGCCAAGACCGTAGACGAACACAGCACGCGTTTCTTGTCTTGCAGCATACAAGCGTTACGTTCCTGCGCGATGGCCGATTTCTGCCCTCTCAGTATCTACACTAGTCAACCTTTAACTAGTACACCACATAAAAATGTAACGACACACTCAAAAGTGCATCGTTAAAGGTTTGTTTTACCTGTGCGCTGCATTTTTTTGAAAAAATGGGCTACGGCTCATCAGGTATGCCAATTTCCCATTATCGGTCTGAAAATAATGATGTATTCACTACAATTTCTACACCTTGGTTGTTCTGTCTATACCAGGGTGGTATAGCAGAACAATGAGATGCTCTTCCACCAGATGGCAGAAGGTACAATTAAACCTCGATTTCACTCAGAGTTAATTTGTGGTAAATTAAGTAAATTAAGACGTGATCATCATTTCAGTCTGTCTGACATTTTTTGTTTAGATTCTTCTCATGTAAATTTGGGGATCATTGGGATACACAAACCCATCCACCACGATAAAGTGACAACTCAGGGAGGGGCGTATTTCCCTCCCCCATTTTATTATTATTATTTTAAAATTTTATTTACTTCTTGTCAAAGTGGTGGTCTGGATTTTATGTCAAATGACCATCCAGTCCGTCCCCATGGCAGCGCTTTAAAAAAAAAAATGCATTCACTTGTACGCATTGGAAGGTGGATACATTTGACGTCACGCAAAGTGGGCATCTCAACCGCCTCCGCGCGGAAAGGGGATGTAACGAGGCGGTGGCTGGGACTGATTCTCCAACCCCGCACCGTGGCACAGAGTAGTGGCAAACAGTCTACAGTTTTGCCGTACTTTCCCCCCCTCCCAAACTCACTTTCTGGAGCCACGGGTGACGTATCTGCTCTCATTTCTTCGAGGTAAACTCACGCCGACGTTAGCATGCCACTTAGCATCCTCACTACACCGCTACACATTTCACTAGGAAGCTGGGAGATTGCGTTGCAATTTGGGGGTTAGCTCGGAAGCGATTCGGCGCTCGGGACCCTGTTCAACGAGAACACTTAGCCCGCACGCAAAAAGTTAAAAAAGAAAAACACGGGCGAGTTGACGCGAGACTGGGGACATGCGCACATTCGAGAACAGTGGCATGTTGCTAATGCTAATCGCTAACTCAGTCTCCACATGTTATCCCCGTCGGTGCGTGCACTGACGGGGGGAAAAAAGTTGCTCTGCGGTCACTTTGAATACCAAACGTGACGATTAAAACAAAGATTCAAATCGTAAAAATGATCGTCAGTGCATGTATAAGATTTGAATGCAGTGTTGCCATTATTAGAGCACGCTTTTTATTTACACTGCTATTTATTCCATGTATGACTATGATTATCATTTAATCCTTGCGATCCCTTAAAAACGGTCATGTTTTTGCACTTAAATGTCATACCTGTTTTTTTTTCTGCTATTGCCTTACGTCCTCTTCAGCAAGTATTGAACTAAATGTGACCGAAGCATCACCTTCCACGTCACCCTTGCGCATCAGAACACCGAACTCGCTTCGAACCTGCACTAAAATACCGTCCACGCCCTCGTCCGTGAAGCAGTTTTGCTCAAATGAAAGCCAAATACTGTCGTATGTGAAGCAAACAGACCGGTCCTTCAATTCGGCCTCGATATTGGAGCTAATATTTAAACGTCATCTTATGTCATGTAGCCTTTTTAAGAGCACGTTTCGCAGCTAATGTTTGCTCGCCTGCAATGTAGATCACCAGGCAAGCGTCGTTCAAGAGCTTTTTAAAAACACCTAAACATACCTCGACATACTCATTTGCTGATGTCATCTAATGTATGTTTTTTTTTCCCCATGTCACGTTTTCTGCAATGTTGACAGTTTCCCGTTCTTTTATACTCTGCTCAAAACGCGTTTATTCTATGTATGACATCATCAAGAGACAGTGGGTGCTTGGTTCTCAATAGGCTTTTTTTTTTTTTACTGAGTCGTTGTCAACAGACTGCCTGCCTCAAGATGCTTCGGCGGCTGCCCAAAAACCTCTCAAAGGGGTACAGTGGGAGGATTTGTTCTGTTATGACTGTTGCGTCTTAGATTGACTAGCTCGGGCAGGAATTTAAATACGTACATAGATGTCTCGCGGAAAATTAATGAGCATTATACCTGGTAACAGTGAATTATCTGTACTGAATCCATGTCTTTTTTTTTTTTTCCTCTTCCAGCATGGCAGATTACTTAATCAGCGGCGGCACCGGCTACGTCCCGGAGGATGGACTCTCGGCGCAGCAGCTCTTCTCCATCGGTGACGGCCTCACATACAAGTAAGACATCAACGCGCCCGCTCCCGAATCTGGCTTTGAAAGGCACACGTGTGTCATCACTTAGAGCTTTGTAATGGCCAACACATTCTGAACCAGCAGATGTGACCAACACTCGGACGGTCAAACGGCTGAAGAGCTATGCTCTAAAGGAGATGGGTTGACTTACAAGTGAGTAGAAACAAGTCCGTTTGAAACTCGGAATGATCGTGATTGTCCTGCTCAAGAAGGAGAAAAAAAAAAAAAGGCGAGAAGAATATCCTTGAGGTCAATCATACCGTGACAATACAATGAATGAGAGCGCACATTTTATCAGGAACCAGTTGGTGTGGGATGAACAATGGCCCTTTAATGGAACCTCTATAGTCGGAACAAATTGGACATTTTCGAGGAAAACTTTTCATGTGAAGGCAAACCGTCCATGATGTAACAAACATGTAACATCGAGTGACGGTCACAAAAGAAAAACAAAACGGCATCACATGGCTCCTTATTTCATGAGCGTACACACTGCAGATGCTTCATACACATATCCGATTTATTGAAACACAAAAAAAGGAACAATTCATGGACTAGCATGTAGCTACCATCATAACATTTGAAATGATATTTTGGAGGTTCCACTGTGCTTTCTATCTCTGTGCATGTGCTCTATGCATGGCCTGCCTTCATCAATGAGATTCCATCGCGTCCAATATGACGAATCATTTACAAGTCAGGCGGCCCGGTAGCCCAGTGGTTAGCACGTCGGTTTCACGAGAGGTACATAGCTCCGGCCTCCCTGTGTGGACATGTTCTCCCCGGGCTTGCGTGGGTTTTCTCCGGGTGCTCCGGTTTCCTCCCACATTCCAAAAACATGGGCAGGCTCGTTGGGCACTCTACGATGTGAGCGTGGAATTGGCTGGCACCAATTCAGGGTGTCCCCCGCCTACTGCCCGAAGACTGCTGGGATAGGCTCCAGCACCCCCCGCGACCCTAGTGAGGATGAAGCGGTTCGGAAAATGAATGAATGAATGAATGAATGAATTTACAAGTCACTTTTTCACGACTTAACAAGGCAAACGATTGCAATTGTACCCCGAAACTACCGTTTTTAACTGAACATCTCCGCACTGACGTTGAATGACGCGCTTCCCATTAGCGACTTAATCGCACGCATCACGGCGTCCTCCGAGGCCGCTCACATGACAGCCCCGATGGAAATCATGTGAAGAGCAGGCGAGAACAGAGGCAGAGTGCTTTCAAAAAGTGTGTGATTCCATACCACACTGAATTTTGAGGGGTTTTTATGGGCTCGCTGTTGGTCACATTGCATTGTGAATTCCTAAAATGGGCAAAAATGTTTTGCAGGCTTGAGGGTAGAATTGGCTAGTGGCTGACATTTATCCGAAGAAAAATGGACACGTTGCCACTGTAGGATGCAATTTTTAAGGAATTTTGTGAACACCTTTTACCAATGTATTTCTTTTAACTTTTTGCTTGATAGGTTTTTTTTTTTTTCCCTTTGGCTATCCCTCCCGCTTTGCTCGGCCCTCTTGTTGAATATGCACTGTCATCCTGCATGGCAAAAAATCAAAAGACTGCAGGGCACATTCCCTGTGTAGTCTTTACTTCATTTACAGACTGGTAATTAAATTTTTTATATTTAATTATTGTTTTTTTTTTTTTTGCTGTGTCAATGCTCGACTTTGTGGCGGCTAATTGCTAACAGACGCTTTTCTGGAATTCCTGCTGGTCTCCACACGGATGTTTGTGGGCGTGGGGGCACAAACACTCCAGCCGGGCCATCTTGTTTTCGGGGCCTTGCTGCACACCCCAAATAGCTGAACAATAATGTTCATGTCAACGTCACCTTTTGTAACGTGACATTGTAAACCGCCATACAACTAGGAACAGACATAACAAAACACTAGAGTTAAAACTACTCGCTTTTTTCCAACTTCAATTGGCGGATCGCAGATATTCGAGTGGAAAAATAATGACAGATGATGTGAACAGCGACGGGGGAAAATTTTAGGTACTCCATATCTCATTCTTATGAGTTTTGAGGCAATTTCTGACAAGACTGTTTTGTTAGGACTTTTTGTGCTCACGGTCTCCCTTTTTTGTTGTCTTTCAGTGACTTCCTGATTCTGCCCGGCTTCATTGACTTCACCTCAGACGAAGTGGTGAGTACGTCGCCACGTCTGTTCCCGCCTCATTCCCCCGTCCAGACTCATTTCGACGATGCCAAACCTCAGACCTGACTGCCAAACAGAAATAGCCTTGTTTATTATTTTTGCACGTTTGACACCTCTCCCTTCAGCCTGCTCTCCCCTAGTCTGCTTCGTTGCTCATCTCACCCACCTCTCCCAGCCGGTTGGCCATGGGGGAGATAATCTCAGGAGGGTTATGAGCAAATCCCCCCTTCCACTGCTTGCTTTTTTTTTTTTTTTTTCATCTTGCAGGTTTTAGTTAATGGATAACTGTAATCTCTGTACCCTCCGCCATGTGCACGGCTAAGAGTAATGCTCAAAGCAAACCGTCCTGGTCAATGTTAACATTTTCAGTGACACGAGAATTTCGATTCTTCATAGCGTCAACATATACTGTCTGAATGGAAATCGACGTATGGAATAAACACTTAAAAAAAAAATATATATATATATAAACAATTCAAATATGTAACATGATGCAAGGGCATATATACGAAAATAAAGATTGCCAAACAATGGCAGGACACTGCTGCATTTTGATTGGCCGACAGACATTCTTTGCTTCCATTTTACAAAATCGACTTGTTGATCTTTTAATACATTTGCTCTTAATCTTGGATGCTTCACCTTTCTGTCATTGATCCATTGTGGCCTCAAAGTCGCGGTTCTTGTCATTTGCGGCTGATGAGAAAAACAAGTCTCTGGCTTTCAGTAGACCCCTCTCACCTCCCCCACACCTCAATCTGGACCAAGATGTCACCGACCGTGTGTGTGTGTGTGTGTGTGTGTGTGTGTGTGTGTACGGTGTGCAAGTGTGTGCGAACGTTCACATATTCCCATCTCCCAGCTGGAATCTCACAGCTGAGTGATTGCTCTATAAATGGAAGTCTGAGGTGGCTTTTCCACCCTCCTCCTCACCTTCGCAGTGTGAGAAAAGTTGCCTGTTTCCTGAAGGATACATTCAACCCTTTCCCATGTGGCAGGAATGTTGTTGCTATTTTCGCACAGATGCCTTCCCTTGTGGGAGGCCAGTGTGCAGATAAAATTAGTCCGTTATTGAGAAAGACTCTGATTGGCTCATTCACCTCCTGTTCCAAGATGAAATGACGCCCTCTTGTGGCCGATATGCATAAATACGCGGGCGTTGAAACGAGCTGACTTATTTCAATGTTATTTTTGTAAGTTAAGTATTTTAATACAGAACCTATTGTGTTATTTATTGAATTATTCAGTTGATATATATTTTTTCACCTATTAGGATTTAACATCAGCGCTGACCAAGAAGATCACATTGAAGGCCCCCCTCATCTCCTCACCCATGGACACCGTTACAGAGTCGGCAATGGCTATCGCAATGGCGGTAAGTTGTTGATCACGTGGGTGCTTTAATATCACGATGATTCAATTCTAAAGAATCTTATGGACTTCATAGCTAATGGGCGGCATTGGCTTCATCCACCACAACTGCACACCGGAATTCCAAGCTAATGAGGTCCGCAAGGTCAAGGTATGCCAGGCGTCATCTTGTCATCGTCAATCCAGTGATGATCTTTTTTTTAGTTTACTCTAAAATGTGTATTTCTATACCATGCCATTCACATTTCAGAGATTCGAGCAAGGTTTCATCACGGACCCAGTGGTGATGAGCCCGCGCCAGACGGTCGGCGATGTGCTCGAGGCTAAAATGCGCCACGGCTTCTCGGGTATCCCCGTCACCGAAACGGGCAAAATGGGCGGAAAGCTGGTGGGCATCGTCACCTCCAGGGATATCGACTTCCTCTCGGAGAAGGACCACACCAAGCCCTTGGCGGAGGTGTGAGCTGGGAACCCATGCATCTTATCCACGGATTCATCTAGAATGTGAAAATATAGACTATATAAATCCTCTGCTTGTGCCGTTTAAGGCAATGACAAAGAGGGATGAGCTGGTGGTCGCTCCGGCTGGCGTCACGCTGAAAGAAGCAAACGACATTCTGCAGCGCAGCAAAAAAGGTAAAAAATACTCATCTGGCTCAGTTTGTTGTCATCGGTTGACGTTGTTGATGCAAAACAGGCAAGCTGCCCATTGTGAATGACCAGGACGAGCTCGTGGCCATCATCGCCAGGACGGATCTGAAGAAGAACCGCGACTACCCCCTGGCCTCCAAAGACTCGCGTAAGCAGCTGCTGTGCGGCGCCGCCATCGGCACCCGCGATGACGACAAGTACAGGCTGGACCTTCTGGTGCAGGCGGGCGTGGACGTGGTGGTGTTGGTGGGTCTTTTTACCGTGCTTTTAAGGTGGTGGGGGGGGGGGGGGGGAGACACTGTTGCACTTTAAATCTAAATAAAACCTTTTTTTTTTCTCTTCAGGACTCATCACAGGGCAACTCAGTGTTTCAGATCAACATGATCAACTACATCAAGCAGAAATATCCAGAATTGCAAGTGGTGGGAGGAAACGGTATGTCCAAGGAGCCTTTAAAAAAAAGTTCTTTTCTTTCTGTGTGTAGGTAGATAATTAAATCTCTGTCAAACCAATATCTAATGCGCAATTGTGTCGTATACTAAAAATACACCAAATTTGGTCAAATATTGTAATTATTATTCGTCTTATTGGCTTGTTTAACATTCTGCCCAATTTTTAGCCTTTAAAAAAAACAAAAACTCTTGTGGCCTTTGAATTTCCACCCCTCGCTTTAATCGACCCATTCCTTCCCAGTGGTGACAGCGGCGCAAGCCAAGAATCTGATCGACGCCGGCGTGGACGCGCTGCGGGTGGGCATGGGCTGCGGCTCCATCTGCATAACACAGGAAGGTATTCATCACAGCTTTGGTTCTCTGTGTACCGTCTCGTGGTTGCCCGTGGCAACCGCAGCCCAGAGACTCCTCTCGGTCATGCCGGTTATCTTCCTGTTCTGGGTTGCCACGGCGACATCTCCCGCAATTATTAGCGTCTTGTCTTGCGATTCACTGCGTTGTCTGCGTTTGCAGTTATGGCGTGTGGGCGGCCTCAAGGGACCTCCGTGTACAAGGTGGCAGAATATGCCCGGCGCTTTGGCGTGCCCGTCATCGCCGACGGTGGCATCCAGACGGTGGGACATGTCGTCAAGGCACTCTCACTGGGAGCATCCACCGGTAAGAATGTCCCCCCCTGCAAAAAAAAATAAAATATTCTTGTACCACCACATAATGTTGGACAAAATTGAAGCAATCGAGTCAAAGAGACCTAGCATAGCACGCAGGTTTTCAACCCGAGTTCCTTATCTCAATAATGACCCGTCTTTTCCCGCCGCAGTCATGATGGGCTCCCTGCTGGCAGCGACCACCGAGGCTCCTGGCGAGTACTTCTTCTCGGACGGCGTGCGGCTCAAAAAGTACCGTGGCATGGGTTCCCTCGATGCCATGGAGAAGAACACCAGCAGCCAGAAACGTTACTTCAGGTGCGCTTAAGCCACGTCGTATTGCATGACATGACATTACCGTCCAATTGTAAGGTGGAGATGTAATGGATGTTTTTTCTTTTTCTTTATCTGACATAACAGTGAGGGCGATGCAGTGAAGGTGGCACAGGGCGTGTCAGGCTCGGTGCAAGACAAGGGTTCCATCCACAAGTTTTTACCGTACCTCATAGCCGGTATCCAACATGGCTGCCAAGACATCGGGGCCAAGAGTCTCTCCGTGCTCCGGTGAGGACACGGTCAAATTCTTCAACCCTCCACTTTAGACTTCAACAGCAGCATCTAAACGCCTATTTGCTGTGTTGTCAAGCTCCATGATGTACTCTGGCGAGCTCAAGTTTGAGAAGAGAACCATGTCGGCACAAGTGGAAGGAGGCGTTCATGGACTTCACTCGTAAGTAGCATTTTTTTTTTTATACGCTCCGAGTACGCTTGATTCTTAAAAGCATTGAAACCATAAAGCTCAGCACCTGATCGTAAAATCCCGCAGACTAAAATCATTCTCATTTTGAGTGAACAAATATTTATTTTTTAAAATAATTTCTGTTTTTAAATGATAACCAAAGTGGTCACGTGATACGTTGTCATTTCCAGGGTGAAATAAAAAATGAACCTGTACTCAAAAATGTGATGTCGGGCTTCGCGGCATGGCTTCAAGCGGGGCTGCTAACAAAAGTAGTGGAAGACAATTCACCTTTTTTAGCATGCTCGCTAATAGCAACTCTCTTGAGCTTTGACAAAACGGTCTCGTAACCGTGCCGAGTTTTGCATGCGCTCGAGTGAATTTCAATGCAGCAGCTCACCACTGAAACAAAATGGCTACCAGAGTTGATATGGCACGTCGGGCACTAATTGTGTTTCCTTGCGTCTCACCTCGACAGTTACGAGAAGCGTCTTTACTGAGCTGCGGATGGGCCACCATACCACCTTATTAAAAAAACAAAAAAAAGGAAAGAAAAAAAAACAAAAACAAAACCAAGTGACCAAACGCTTTGAAATGACGATAGACCTCCCACCCCTTCCACCGCCATGTCCACCTGTAGCTCCTCTCCACATCCGACTTTCCACCAACATCAAGAGCGGGAATAGCGGGAGGGGTGTTTAGCGCTCGAGACAAATCAGGGTTTTCCAGATGCTCCACGGCGACACGTCTGACTCTCGCATTGCGGTTCTACGTTTGTGGTCGTGTTTATTTTAACGGGGGGGTGAGTTCTCTTGTTTACTTTGCACCCTCGGGCGCCGCCCCCACTCATTCATGAGCCCAAATATCACGCGGTGGGACCAAAAAAAACAAAACTGAATATAATCAGGTATGTTTCCACGTGTGAGTTTATGTAAAAGCTGTACAGTCTCTTCTGGGCTTTGGGATGGAGCAATGAAGGGTTTTTGATATGCATGCTCTTTTTTCCACAAGCCCAACGCGGTTGTATTTTTATTCCGCTTTGTTGTAACGGTACACATACTGCCAAGTGTATTTATACGTGCTCCTTTGGAACGTCAAAAACCAAATTGAGTGAAAACAACCCACCAGCCTGTTACCTTGTGTTCTGCTTGTTGCGCGTTTTTCTAAGACTTTTGTTGTTGTTGTTACCAGAAAAATGCCTTGACAGGTGCACAGGACCCTGTTACCAAAACAACTCGCTGCGCTTCTAATCGCTGTCTTGTATTACGTCAAGTATTCGATGTGGCCTTATATGCTAAGGCCTCACAGTTTACTTCGCCCAGCACTGGGTTGGCTTGACGAGCAAAGTCGTGTAATCTAAAAAAAAAAATTTAAAAAATGATATACGCCCATATTACAGACGTTAGAACATATTTGTTGTTGTTCTTTTTTTTTTTAATCCTGAATGGAGAAGACTAGGTTTTTAATTATTTTTTTTTGGTGGGGAAGGGGAGGGGGGCACCTGTTTACCTTTTTAAAAAGCACTGCTGAGGGGAAGCTGCTTTACCATTCAATTTGGTAAAACGAATAAAGAAATGAAGCTGTTGTCGTCTGCTGTCTTTTTGGGGGAAACCAAGCCACAAAGCGTCATTTGTTTACAAATACACTTTATTAAACGGTGTGCATTTCATATGTGTGTATAAATTAGTAAGCACAGGTTATCCGTTCGGGTTGAAAAATCTTCTGGGACTGGCCAGCAGAGGGCGCCACTTGCTCATTTGTATCCTCAGCAGGTTGTGCTCCAGCGGAGTTGAACTTCAGTAGTATTTTATAAGCGCAACGTAATACACAAATGCAAAAACATGACTTGCTGTACAGTATCTATCATCGCATTAGATATTTGTTATTTCGGCTATGCTTTACAAACGTATTTTACTTACTAGGCGGGGAAAAAAAGTGTAAAACTTAAGCTACCCATTGTTTTTGGCACTTCGAACTCGCGTAGACGACGACTGATGACCATTTAAGGAAGCTCCGCCCAAATGTGTTATTTGGCAGTGTTAGTTCACCATGCGCTTGTAAAGCTGCTGTCAAAAGTAACCCTTAAAATTCCCTTCTCATGAAGTCCTCTCATCAAGTCTTTGTCCATTACAAATCGATGGTTTCGCTACAGATGCTGACCGCATCGATTTGTCTGCAAACGCTCATAAACTCCTCCTGGACAGACCGGTCGGCCTCTGACGACATATCCAGGTCCAGGCTCTCTTGCGAGTTGGCGCCTAGCGTTTGGTACTGCCTCTGCGGGTTGCTCTGCTGCTGAGCTCGTGCTTCCGGACTCGGGCAGATGACTAGTGATGAGTCCCCGATGGACGCTTGATACTGAGAGCTGGACGAGGAGCTCCCCCTCCAGCGCTCGGGAGACGAGCAGCTGGAAGAGGACAGGGATGGAGATGGAGGACCCCCGACTATGATCTCACCTGCTTTCAAAGTAATGTCTGCGCAAGAGGAGGTCCGGTAAAGGGGGTCACTGAGGCTGGGAAGTGCACAGTGGTTGTTTATTATGAAGTCCCTGCTCTCCGTGGGTGTGGTTGTGTTGAAGAGACTCATGGGGAAAAGAGCCTCGCTGAAGAGCGCCTCGTCGATACTGCGACGTAGGTTGATGGGCGACGGCGGCCTCAGGTCCGTCGTGGAGTCGCTTGCAAATGAAGATCCGCCTGACGGCTGCCCGCAACCTCCATTTCCAAGTTTCTGTGAGTCCTTCATGTCTAAATCGACTTCTAGATCTCGATAGGCCAGAGCCCGGTTGCTGTGGTACAGGAAGTCCAGCCCGTTGAGACTGGTAGACAGTCTATCGTCCATGAGGGTGTAGAGCGGAAGGCTCTCTGTTTCACCGAGGCCCGCCCTGTCCACAATAGCGAGTTTCTCACGCTGCCCTAAGCTCCACTGGCAGTTCCCCGGCAGGATGGGTGCTTTAGATGCCAGCAGTTCAGTCCAACAGCTTCCGGCGGACGGTAGCTGGTTGGAGCAGTAGACCGGCTGTGCCACGACCAGCACCAAGGTGAGGCAAACGCCCAGTTCGCACAGTCTGCAGCTGAATTGAAAAGCCCACCAGCACCACGGGCGGAAGACTTCCTCTCCCCCGGTGACACCCGCGGCATTGAGCATCGCGTACAGCTGCAGCCCGGCGCAGGCTAAACAAAAAAGCGCGGAAAGGCAAACCGTTAGAGCTGCGCGGTCCCAGTCGCGGCTCTGGGCGAAGGGGCAGCGGTTAAATCGCTCGGCCGGTGTCGGGGAAGTGTTGTTCAGATGGTAGATGTGCTTGGAGTCTGCTCGCACGTAGACGTAGAACACAAAATAAGCAGTGGACAGGAAGGTGGCAAGGACTACAAACGCTCCACGGGAGATGAGGGACAGGAACAGGCAAAGCGGAGGTTTCCGCTGGTAGAACTTGAGCAGGGTCCCCGGACCGAAGGCAGCAGCAAAGTGCAAGGTGACCAAACAGGCCAAGAAACAGGGTCTTTGGAAGGCCGAATAGGAGAGCTGCATCCTTGAGCGCATGGAAAGCAGAAGGAACACCAAGCCGAACGCCGCCGTCAGGCAAGGGAACGGTGCCTCGTAGAGCATCAACGAGGCCTCGGCGGAGGGCAAGCGTTCCTGGTGGCCGTATGCGTCGTACAGGAGCGAGAAAGATCTGGTACCCCCGGCGGCCAGCAGGAACAGGCTGACCAGAGCAAAATAACCACAGCCCGATGGACAGCGCAGAGGCAAGCAGAGAAGGTTGAGTGCGCAGGCTAGCGTTAGCATCGCAAAGACACAACCGGCGCCGTACACGTGCGCCTCCCAGGCCAGGCCCCAGGCGGCCATGGCGCTGTTCCAGTCTGTGTATAAAGGAACCAACATGAGTGGAGATGAGAACGTTGAAGGCCCGCTGGACTGGTTTGTGCTTGTGATGTTTTGCAGCGGCTTCATGTCCGATGACAAGTCGCCTGAGAAGTTGAAGGCCCCGGTGGGTTCTTTATTGCCGTCTGGAAGCAACGTGTCGGTGCTGCTCGTCAGGTCTGACGTCCGGTTCTCTGTTTGAAGGTTTTGTGTACTTTCAGCTGTAGTCACTAAAACAAATCAAACGAGCACAAAATAGTTTATTTTTTACCTCCGGATTTGAGCATCCCTGCCATATATCAGAACCATTCCCGCCCATTCCGCCTCAGTAAGAAACATTGAGAACTGGTTGTCTGATGACGAGGTAGAAAGAGGGAGAGATTCGATGCCGTTATGCGTACGGGCTCATCCGTCATTTTGCTGCAGGCTTATCGCAAACAATCAAGAACCAGCCTCCCTTTAATGGACCCCAGACCTCGAGAATAATAACCCGGCAATGTAGGCAAGCTCACCGCGGGCTTGTTTCGTCTTGTTTTGCAGGAAATGTGTACATTAAAATAGACCTAAAAGACTGGAGCATAACTAGGCCCACTTATTATTCCCTATGACAGATCTCATGACGCTTCACACCTTTTTATCGGTTATTTTCTGGTCCCTTTTGTGTATGTTCCCATGGGCTGCCGCCTTCAATTGGGCCACTCCCTTCGGTGGGCTCGGCATTTTGTTTTAACTGGGACAAGTCTTCTGCCCATCATGTTTAAACTGTGCTTGCCTGCCCCCAGGCGCAATGAAATCTGCTTTGACTCTCCTCCAATGACGGAGCTTTTTCACCAGCAGTCAGCTTATTGCCTTTTCGTCCCATTAAAGACTTTGTATTATTCCGGCGGGGTTGTAATGCAAACGTCAAGATGGAGGAAATACGACAGCCCCTAGCTGGGAACGTGGTGCAGCAGTCGGATTTGATTAGTCTGTTGTCGGAGTGCGTCTTTCAACAGTTTTTGCCTGATTAAAAACATGTTTTGGTTGTCAGTAGTGCAGTGATGACATCATCATATAGGGAGGAAGTGCCACCAAAGGGAAAAACAAACCTCGATAAAAGAGGTGCGGCTCAGAAAAGTGTCGGTCTGTGTATTTGCTTTCCAGGGCGATCGGGATGCCACCCTAGGGGAGGGATGGATGGAAAACGTGACTGTCTTTTGCACTCACGTCATCGCGCGTCTGAGCTGATGGTCTGGACTGAGATTGGTGGACCACAGCGCAATGATAAATGGCAGAATTTAACGTTTGTGCGCCGCTAGGTCACGTGACACATTCCTGTGGGAGCATGTCGGTCACATCTGCAGTGCGTGGTCTAAAAAAAAAAAAACCAGACGGACTGCTATTTTTTAGGGTTTGAATCCTAAATTCACCTGCTGATGCTTGTCGGGGCAAGTAGGCCCATCCGTACTTATTGTGTCCCACAAAAGGTTTCATCTGGAGAAGAGTAACCTTCACACATTGAACTCGTCAACCAGATTGGTTTCTCTAAAACAAGTGGCACATTTAACATCTATTCCTGGAGAAGAAGTCGCTTTTGCTATTCTGGAGCGAGCAGAAGAAGTGGGTTACAGCTGTTCCCGCGAAGTGGGACACACACTTCACCAGAGCTCAATTTACATCGTGAGTTGTCCATGTCGCATCCCGCGAGGGGAAATAGCAAGACAATAATGGCTGCGGCACTTTTAATGCGACGGTGCTTTCTCAATTGTTGATTGATGGCGTTTGATGAAACATAATTTTCACCAAGCACCTTAATCATTAAATCGGACCTCCCTCCGAGTACCAGATTGGACTCATGCAGTATAAGGGATGGGAACTCTTAGCTCACCCGTTTCTCCTGGCACAGACGTCGTCGTCGTCGGCGATGAAACATCCGTCGTATAACTATCCGGGGCCGCGCCTTCCTCATCTGCTTGATCCGCCTTAGCTGTGAAGAAACGAGCTGTTTTAAGCTCCGGGTGGCTTCCGAAGTGAAATGACACCCGCGCACAAAATAATAGTTGCCCACACTACGCTGCACTTGGAAGTGGAAGGACTCAGTATCTTAACCCAGTTCTGTCAAATGGGTCAGCCTGGCCTCCACTTTTATGCAGCCAGTCATCCATGGCACTTGTGTAGTGCGCCCAGTCGCATTGATATTTCCGCGCCCGTGTGCCTTGGTTTCACCATTTTTGATCGTCTAGAAACAATTATTCATTATTAGCATCCTTTCTGTTGTTTTAGTGCCTTGTCCGATTAGCACTTGTCCGATTAGCATCCTGCGTCATTTAAAGCACCGTTCTGTCAATCTTTCCCTGCAAAGGAATACCGTCTCCTTTGTCAAAACACTTCAAAACGCTTTCAAAGCGGACACGGCGGCTTTAGCGGTTGTCTGGATTTGTACAAAGCCGACAAAAGGCGGAGAGGCGGGACGGGAAGAGTGGGAGCGTGTTCAGCTTTGGTGAACAGCGGCTGGCGAGCGTGTAGTGTCCCGCCGGAGCTGTGGATGGTTTCGCTGAGTGTGCGCTCGGAATACTGATATGCTCGCGTATCGGGGGGGGGGGGGGGGGGGGAGAGGGGCGGGTGATCCCCTCCCCACCGACACATTGTACAATGAGTAGTGACACTAAGGTTTGACATTGCTGCGGCGATACACCTTGGGAGCAATGCATCCCATTGCCGTGCCGGGGAAGTGTAAACAACAGATACACATCTGGTATCTAACCTTACTTGGTGGACAGATCGCCTGTCAATCACAGGGTCTTAACTCATTCAGTACCAGCCAATTCTAGACTGAAAAGACGTTTAAAAACGTCTTTGGGAGTGAATGAGTTAAATGCCCCGCCCCCAGCCCCATTTTGAACCTGCTCCACCAGGCACTTTTATCTTCATTTTCAGGGAGCCCAGCTTCCCCTCCCCCTACAGGTTTAGACTAATCGACTGATCAGCTTGCAGACTAATCTCTAACCCGACATGATGGATGTGTCTGTACCGGGAGGTGGGTCATATCCTGATTATTAAGCATGCAGATATCGTCTCGACAGGTGGGGAATGGGTTTGGAGAGAGCGCGAGAGAGGGAGAGAGGATGTTCCCTCCAATGTCACTTTGCTCTTTCAAAGCAAACCATTTTCACGATTTCCTTTATGAAAGCAGGTTATTAAAAAAAAACAAAAAACTCTTCAACAACATCTTTGACTTGTCAGGAAGCTGTCAAATGTCATGGAAACCTTTATAGCATTGAGAGTAAGATCCTGACACCTGGACCTCCCCCTCTGTCACCTGGGGGGCGGGGACAGTTCTGTTTTGATCGACCCGATCTCTAGGCGGGGCTTTTGACAGCTGCCTGTTGATTGATCACCTCAATCAATCTCTGACCCCCCGCCATTGATTTGTTTAACTTTGTTTACCTTCCGCTTTTGGGGCAGTCGCCTTCCCACTGGTGGGGGTGATGGTGGTGATCACCCGCAAACTGGTGCTTCGAGTGCTGAGACTTTCTGTCGAGTTTTGTGTTGTCTCTGCCGTGGTGTCGGGTGGAGTCGGGTGGAAGGTGATTCCCGTTTCAGGGTTTATTGACGTCTGGTCAGGATGAACTGTGAATTCTGGTGCCGTCGTTGTCGACATCGTATGTAAAAATTCGCCGTCCTGCGCTGTTAACGCTAGCGTTGTGTCCCGATGTGGGTGTCGACGTGTCGCATTTTGTTCCGGCATGCCTGAGCTGGTGGGTCTCAAAGTATTCCCGATATGTGTTGCAGAGGTTGCAACAACAGCGCCATTGTCACCGCTGCCGTGCAGAGGATGCGATGTTCCCGCGGGAAGGCTTTCCGTCCTTATCTCGGTCGCGCCGCTTAGGGACCGAGTGGAACCGGCGGGAAGCGCAGCGGCTTCAGTCGCGATCCCGCCGTCTCCAGATGCGGATTGATCGGTCGGGTCTGACAACTCGCGGCCGCTTGCGTCCAACTCCGTGGTCTCGCTTTGACCTCCGGCGGGGTAAAAAGGTAAAGGAAACGGCAGCGATGGAAGGGACGGGAGCTTTGGCAGGCTTGGCATCCACCAGTAAGAGCCGTATTTTTTGGGGGGTGGCTTTTCCCTGGAAGCCGTTGGTCCCCAGAGCCCCTCTTCGTCAGCCGAGGTCTGCTTGCGAACCAGGAGGAGACACCAGAAGCACAGGGCCAAGGTCCGGTGGAGGCGAAGCATGCTGTCGTCGGCGGTGCTTGGTGAATGGGTTACATGTTGAGGAATGACCTAGAAAACAAGAACAAACGGTTCATGTGTGAGGGGAGCATTTTTAGAAGGCCACATCAATCGATTTGCCAGCCTCTTCGAGTTGATGGACTTGACAGGCCCAAAAGCTTCCCGCCCTGCAAAAAGCCACTTAAGTCTTTTGGACTCCGTCAATTAGTGGTTTCCTTGAGGTCATTATTTTCCCGACGCTTTACCTTCTCAGACTCAAAATCTTGCAAGGAGGGTGAGGGGGGGCGGGGCTTGTCCATAGCTCAAGAATTGGCTAAGGGACCTCCTTTTTTTTCCTATGCTGGTTCAAAGTCACTGGACTGTTGCCTGAGTGAAAAGATGAGGGGACCAAAGGAATTCCCCCCCTCTCCCCCCTCTGCAAGAACAACAACCTACACCCCCCGAAAACCCCCAACTCACCCTTTCTCTTGCACTCTAAATCTCTATTGTGTCGATGTGGTCCGCGTGAGAGAGAAAATGCCAATATTGTCAAACCGTAACAAAATTAATTCCCCA
This sequence comes from Hippocampus abdominalis, assembly GCA_018466805.1. Lineage (NCBI taxonomy): Eukaryota > Metazoa > Chordata > Actinopteri > Syngnathiformes > Syngnathidae > Hippocampus > Hippocampus abdominalis. The sequence goes on along the minus strand of CM031704.1, from coordinate 17,580,093 downwards.
TTAGAAGAGCTCCAAGTCTTTAATCCGGACCACAGCATGACTGTGGAGGAAGGCGGGGGGGGGGGGGGGGGGGGGGTTAAACTCATGCTTCCCACACACCCTGCTTTTAGAATCTCATCTGTGCAAGATTCAAGTCAACCCGAGATGTTTTCCGGTGCAGGTTCTAGCACGCGCGCGGTCCACCTACACGCTTTGGATGACTTTTATGCGTGCAAAGATCGTACAGATGAACGTCTGGGGGGGTGGAGAGGGGGGGGGGGGCGTCTTGCCATTGTGCTCCCACACGCACTTCTCGGATGTGCCCACACAAACACACTTTAGAATTTTATATTGGAGGTGATAGCAGGAAAGATGTACGTTTTTTTTTTTCTTCGGTAAACTGTCTTCTCATCGTTTCATTATTTACAAGCTGGAGGCGGTCTATGATTAATTGATCTCACGTTTTAGGCGTCTGTATCACTTTCACTCTGCATCCCGTTGTGTTGTACGCATGTGTGTGTGTGGTAATAGGCAACTCGCGGCGGTTGCAGATTTTTTCAATAGCTCATGTTGCTCCCGAGTTATTTCCCAAGTGTGTCGCCTTCCCTGCTCCTCCCCGGCTCGTCTCGGCCTCTCGCCTTCTGTCCAAAAGCGCTGACGTGAAAGACTTTTACTGTATTCCACAACCTGCCTTATGTTTACGGTTACGTCACCTCATCCCAAGTGGAAAGCTAGCTATCATTTAGTTCATAATGCCCCCCCCTGAAAAAAGAGACTCAGCCACTAAGAACCCCCCAAAACACCACCACAGAGTGCCGTTTTTTTTTTTTTTCTTTCAGCCTTTTAACTCGTCACGTCATCCAATGCTCCCCCTTAAATCAAGGCATTGTCTGCTGTGACAGGCAGCAGAGCAAATGGAAAGAAAAAAAAAAGCCATAAAAAGAGCGCAGCCGGTGAGAATTTACAGGCCCTCCCTTCCATCACGGTCGAATGTTGCTCGAGCGAGCGCAGCCTGAAGCACGGCGGAGGGTTTGAGCGAGACATCCTTGACACGCCGTTGTCGCATTCTCAGTCCGGGAGAGTCAACTGCGCCGCGGTCTGCCCGATTGTTAAGTGTGCAAACACCCCCACCCGGCTTTCCAATGTGTGCTCGTCTTTGCTATCTTAATGAACCCTACGGCAGTCTTTCACAAAGAAGCACCACTTTGCTGATAATAATAATGGAGTGGGTAAAGATTGAGGGGGAAAAAAAAAAAAGAGAGCAATGTGACACACGAGGGTTTAAGTCGACCTGGGAATTGACCAGCTGCCCACCTAATTCCCAGGTCACCTTTCTTAAGCTCACGGATATGCAGTGTGAAAGTCGACTTTTCGGGGTTGAAAATTATTACTCTTTACGCGCGTGTTTGAAACGATATCGGAAGCGGGCAAAGTCCTGGTTCGACTTCAGACCCGCTGCCCCACATTGTGACTTGACACTCTTGGCGGTCGTATGCTTCTGATGCTGCGTCAGAATCTGGCAAATTCTGCCTAGATGGGTTGCGCGAAAAGGGCCGAAGGCTTATGAAACGATCCCGGGTGACTGAGGCGGCTTCCGGAACCCCAAGTCGATGGTCGCTGTACTTGTCTCATCGGAAGCAGCAACGCTAGCATCGTTTGTCAACAAAATGAACCACGAGTTGTTTACAAACGGACGCAGCCGATCAATGCTGCTGTTTGACCGTGACCGTCCCGAAATAGCCCCCCGGCGGCGGTGCCATGTCATGCCTTGTCATGTTGTGGTGCGGTGACTTAGAAGGGCATTGAAAGAAGATTAATTCCCTAAGTGTTCTAATCTGTCGCCTCCCAACAGATGCCCACGCCTTCTACCACTTAAACCAAAAAAAAAAAACCAACCCAAAAAAAAAAACCTGTTGATTTCCTTCAAAGCTGTCCATCACTGCACCACCTCGGGGGGCTGACGGCTAAATGCGACCTCAGCGAACACTCTCCAGGCGCTCCCCGTAGCCCCGATGCTAATCCTCGGATTTCTGCACCTTTTGCCGTCTTGCCGACATGCGCGCGCGCCACGCATTCTTGAGCAGTCGAGATGAATGCCAAACAGTTTCGACTAAAGCACAATGCCAAGTGGCTTACCTGCCGATGTTTGGAATGAGCTGCGGAATTCCCGACCACCTCAGCAACGCATGCGTGCGTGCGTGCGTGCGTGTGTGTGTGTGTGTGTGTGCTGCAGGCTCTCTCTCGTGTGTCAGCGTAGGTCCGACTGCATGGACTTGTAACCTCTCTCTCTCTCACTCGCTCGCTCCCATCCTCAGCCCTCCCCTCCCTCTCACGACCAAACACATCACCATGACGCTTGGTCACACATCAGCGAGCAAATTGTTCATTTGCTGAAGGTCGTTTATTGAGGATAAAAAAAAAAAAGAATGATCTTTACTACAGTTCTGCTCATATGTCTTTATAATGTCTTTAGAATAATTAAAAAAAAAAAAAAAATGAAATAGGTACCGCCTCATTTCTTTATTCCTATGATTTTTTTTTTAATGGCCTCTAAAGTTAAACGTGAATCCCATTGAAAAATAATCGCTCGTTTTCTTAAAGGTACACACACATCTTGAAAAACTGTAATTGTGTTCTTTTGAAACATCAACAATTTTTTTTTTTTTTAACAGATCATCACGACATAAAATAACTGGAGATAAAAATGCAAAATTCCAAACAAACATTCCTCCGCAGACCTTGAGATCCGCTGGAATGTCCCAAATATAGGAACAATCAGTCGAAACCACACCAGGGAAGCATAATTTCCTGAGTTGGGTGCTCTTCCCCCATTTCTGTCTCCGCCCACCAATCACTTCGTCACAAGCTTCATGACATCTTTGACCTTGACTCGCCCTCGCTCTTCTCAACACTTTTACCCCTGCAAACACGCAGGAGTGTCTTATTGCCACAACAATAGCACGAAAAAAATTTGGCAAAGCTTGATGTCGACTTATTTGTGTCCACGCGGGACATTCAATTATGGCAAAGTAAGTCTTTCACTTTGACTTTGACTTCCCAAGCACCCCGTGTGCACCTTTGCCACATATTCCTGCCTTATCAGTTGACTGCCGAATCTCTCGGCTGATTTTGGGGACATGATGTCCTTGGTCCAGTCTGACTGGCGACCTTAAGGCTCGCAATCGCTGGAGGACGTGCAAAGATTTGTGTGAATGTGTGTGTGTGTGTGCGTACATCCCGCTTTAGCGTGACAATAGCAGAGAAAGTTGAATTGTTTTTCACCCCGCTGTGGAAAGTGCGACTCTTTTTATAGCCTCGTAATGGCCACAACATATTGTGTTGTTCTTAAACAAGGAAGTCCATTTCTAACAATGTTTTTTTTTTTTTTTTTTGTGGTTGTAGCACTGCATCATCTTCAATTAGTTATCCCAAATAGCTAAGCATCTGTGTACTGCAATGCCCATTAAGTTCCTCGCGCCCCTCTTTGCCCTCTCCACGAAAACAATCGGGCGTCCGCACAAACAATGGGCCAAAGGAAAAGCCCAGGGTGGAGTAGGTGGGGTGGCAGGGTCCCAGCTTCAAGATTTGAGGCCCCCTAATTTTCTGTGTGTGCATGTATTCTGGAAATTTCTTTTTTTAGGGTTAATCATCGTGCCCTCTGTTGCTCTGCTATGATTCTGACACGAAGTAAATGCATTTTAGTCCAGTTTCAACCCAGTGTCTTTATTTCCCCCAATGTATTTAATCATTTTGTTTTCAAATGTAATGTCTACCAATGCGCTAATCAAAAATTGCAATGACACAAATTCATTAAAAAAAACAACAACCTGAATTTAGAGTTAAATGACTACGGTCATGGCTGACGTTTCCCGATTGAGCGTGACTATGTCTCCATCATGTGGCCAAAAGTGCATTGCAGTCACCTGACGGCGCCGCATTCCGCCTCGTCAAAAGCCCCTTTTTGCCCTTCACGTTTCTGTATTTAGACTAAGGCAGTCACAACTTGTTCCACTGGCTTATCTCGACTATAAATAAAACCAGATACATGAGGGTAAACACAGGACATGCGGTTATAAAAACGTCCTCCAAATGCAGCAGTCCCCTTTGAACTGATTTAACTGATTGATTGGAGTCCACGCTTGCGCAGTAACTCTTTTTGGACGCGAGCGCGGTAGCAGGAGCGCGCATGCGTGGAAGAGAGTCGCGGGGGAGGGGGGCGGGGGGGTGTAGAGAGAGTCGCCGGCTCAATTTCCATCGCGGCTGCGCGCTTTCATCCATCGGCTGGACACGACGACGACGACGACGAGCCAGCAGCGGGAATACTGAACCAAACACGCCATGGGCAACCTGCCGCTCACCACCGGGTAATATACACCTATATTTATATTCATATGCATGCATTTTTAATATGGATTTTTGAGTTTCGTGTACTGGTGTAAAAATAGGTCATGCTGACATAGAATGCCGCATTGTAATCCAGTCATGCATGTTTTAATTCTATTGTTTTCCCGATAGGCTGTTTACAAACGGGGCGCCCCCGCCCCAACCTGACAGCAGGTTCACCAGCGTGCCCATCAGCAGAGGCATCACCTACTACCGGGCGCGTCACCCTTTGTCCACTTCCTCCGCCACCCATGACCCACTTCCTGCCACGCTTATCCCATTACGGGCCTCCCCGCCTCGCCCCCTCCTCCTCTTCTTCTCGTGGCTGGGGGCCCACCCGGGGGCGGCAGCCAAGTACTTTGACGCCTTCCTAATGCGGGGCATGGACGTGCTGCTGGTGCAGAGCGGCGTCATGCACTTTCTGTGGCCCCGCTGGGGTTTGAACTACGGGCTGGAGCTGTTGGAGGTCCTGGAGGCGCCCGAATTAGCCAGGCGGCCCATTGTGGTGTACGCCTCGTCCATCGGGGGCTACACCTTCGCGCAGGTGCTTGTCCACGTGGCCCACGGGCACGCCAAGCACGCCACTCTGCCCCAGCGGGTCGTTGGCCACGTCTACGACAGCCTGGTCGCCGGAACCCTGGAGCACATGGCCACAGGTGAGCGAGCGCTCGCATGAGATGAGGTTAGGTGACCCTCTAGTGTCAGTGTAGGACAAAAAAATATATTTTTTTGCAACTGGCAGAGCAGCACACTAGTGGTTTTTAGCTCTCTTAAGTCTGTTAGCTTAATGCTAACACCGAATGGGAAATACCATCGATGAGCTAGGAAATAGCATTAGTGTTGCAGTGTTGTAACCCATTCGAAGCAATGGGTCTTTGAACACAACACAAATGACATAACACTAATCACGGGCACATGTTCTTTAGCATCTGAAGATTATTAAATGTCAATGTGGCTTATTGAGTACTGTCCTGTCAATGTAGGCACAGTTTTTTTTTAGTTGATTAAAACAGGAAAAAAATACAAAAACTGAACTGTTTTTGATTCAAAGAATGATTCTATGTTCCCCAGGTTTGGGCAGGACACTGGCGCCCCTCCTGGAGCGCATCATCAAGAGTACGGCCATGTTGTACTTCTGGCTCTTCAAAGCCAGCACGGCCGACCTGTACCAGCGCGCCATCCGGGTGTTCGCCAACAGCCCCGTCATGGCCCCGGCGCTCTTTTTTTCCAGCGAGGATGACGCTCTGTGTGACGGTGACGTCCTGGATGCCATTGTGGCCGGTTGGCGGCGCAGGGGCGTTGCCGTCGACAGCAGGAAGTGGAAGGTGTCAAGGCACGCCGCGCACAAGCGTTGCCACCCGGAGGAGTACCGACACACGCTGGAAGCCTTTTTGGACTCGCTGCCTTTGAGCCCACCTCTTCTTGGCACAAATGTACAATAAATATTTTTTTTCATGTATTTGCCTAATGAAATTTTATTCCCTGGACAGTGTGGGCTGGTTGCAGTTCTCAAAATGTCCACAAGAGGGCACTCCTCCCTAATAGATGCCTAAACCAACCATTTCCATCCATCCATCCATCCATTTTCCGATCGGCTTTATCCTCACAAGGGTCGCCAGGGGGTGGGAGGTGCTGGAACCTATCCCAGCTGTCTTCGGGCAGTAGGCGGGGACACCCTGAACCGGTTGCCAGCCAATCGCAGGGCACACAGAGACGAACCACCATCCACGCTCATAAGCACACCTCGGGACAATTTAGAGTGTGTGTGTGTGTGTGTGTGTGTGTGTGTGTGTGTGTGTGTGTGTATATATATATATATATATATATATATATATATATACACATATGTATAAAGGGCTGTGTGTGGAAAAGTGTCCCACCTGAGGCCGCTACCGATGTAATCCAAGAAATGCGGGTTTTGTTTGTAGTTGTGCGTGTGGTGGTGGTTTATTTTATTTTTTTCCCTCTTCAGTACCAAGTGGACCTGCAAGGTTAAATTGATACTTTTGTATGACGAACAGATGCTTGGGGAAGTCATTTTTTATTTGTGTTTTTTCACATTGCCGCTTTGGTCCGGCGCAGATACTTTTTGGGGTAAGGGCTTCCTGGCTACTGTCTTAGGAACAGCAAGCCCAGACCGCAAAAAGACCCACGCAGGACAAACTAGTACCCCGCTTGCTCTTCTGGAACCTCGCCGCCGCCGTCGCCTGCACAGTTGAAGTAAAAGTACATTTGAGTGAATTCACACAATGTGTTGAGGGCTTTTCTTTTTTTTTAACCACGTTAGTATCAGTTACCATCTTTGCTCACTTAGCCCTTTATCTGGAATTGAGTTTATGAGGCAAGGAACCACATTTAGTAACTTACTCAGAATTTGACACCATGCTTTATTTGTGATTTCGTCTTTATTGCACGTGGAACCACATTTCGCTACAATTCTTACGGTCTATCAGAACCATTTTTGAGAACAGTCTTTATACCATCATCAGGCATGAAACTACATTTCGTGTCATACCTCTTTAGCGGCTAACCTTTGTCAAACAAGAAGCCATATTTGGAAACACAATTTGTTGTCGCGTAACAATATTTTTTTCGGTAGCGGAAACATGTAGTCATTTCTTGGGTAATAGCTTTTTTTGGGGGGTAAGGAACCACATTTGGGAACAGGTCTTCATCTACTATTGCACACGGAATCACATTGAATATTTTACCCTGGAAATTGTGTGTGCCGTCCTTTCTCAGCTTTATATCGACCTTGATTCGACTTGTGAACATATTTTGTAGCATATCTCTTTCAATCAGTAATCATAATGTGGCCCTTTGTGGGGCGAATGGAACCATATTTGGCCACGTCATTTCAATGTTGGGGAGAAACCGTGTTTGGGAACGGCACTTTTATCTGGTGGCGTGCCACGTATAAGATCGTCTCTTAAAAAGGAAACACAATATAGCTTGTTGTTAGGCGATGAACTCCATTTGGTAAGTTTATTGGCTGCAAGATCTTTTTTTTTTTTTTAGTTACATCTGGACCACCAAAATAAGAGATGTTTCGAATATAATGGTTTTAAAGGACAGACTATTAGGGACACCAACCATAATACAAATACTGTGAATTAATAGCTTTAAAAATAAGTCACACGTGGAGGACATGATGGAGTCCTTGTCTTTGTATGTAGCCGTGACATCACGCCGAGGCACCCGCCACACTTACCTCACAATGTGCGTCATACGTCGGGGGAGGGGCAAAGAATGGCGGGGGGGGGGGGGGGGTGGAGTATTATAGTGCCACGTCTTAATCTTTTCCATGTATATTTCTCCATTAAAATCGAGAACGGCGCGCACGTTGCCCCGCGAGCTCGTCCACCTACGCGCGTGCACGCGTGACGCGCACGACGTGAGCTGTCCGCGGTGCTGAACAACGACGGCGGCGGCGGCGGCGGCGGTGAACGCCCAGAAAACAAACACACGCGTCCACGCGTGACAGAGATGGGGGGGGGGGGAAATACACGAGCAAGCGTGTGTGTATGTGTCTGTGTGTGTGCGCGTGCGCGCGTGCAAGACGACGGGGATGAATCGGCACTTGTTGCCTTCATGTAACGTGCACGCGCCAACGTTCACATGAATGCACGGCGACCGCGCTGAATGAAATACGATGTTCATGCAGTTTTGACGATAATGGTAAAGATGCTCACCCTGTCACCTCGCATGTGGTCACCAGTGTTGCGACGTCAAGAAAATACAAAAAAAATCCCTGGAAGAATTTGAGCGATACCCACTGACGTGCAGCAGTCAGGCTGCATGCGCCCCACCAACACCAACGCGACCACCACTCGCGCTCACACACAACCTACCGTTCGTTCTCGTGTTTCTTCTTCATACTGCTCTTCTTCCTCGATGCAATATGAAAAAGAAAGAAAGGAAGCTCCGGACACTCAATTCCTCTAGTCTGCCGCTGCTGCTGCTTCTTGCTGGTGACCTGCATTGACGTCATTGCGTCATTAGGTTTCCCCTGGAAACACGGGAGAGCTAAAAATAGCAACACATTAATTCAAACCCCAGGCTGAGGGAGAAAAAAGAGAGAGAGTTTGGGGAAGGGAGGGGGGCTCTTTTTTGGAGGTTGTTCTTTTATTATGTCAATTTCTGTAAGAGTTTGATTTATTTTCCATTGTTGTAGCTTTTTCCTTCATGTCATGACTTATTCAAGCCCAAAATGCATGTTGCAGCATTGTCTGAAACGTTTAAAACATAAAAGGAAATGCACACGTGAGCTACGGTTTTAATTATTTATATCGTTGTGTTTTTTTTATTTCTGAAGCCAAGTATATTTTTATTAGTAAAATGAAGTACATAATTCAGTTGTATACTGTATGTACGATCTACTCAAAAGCCCTCCCTCGTGTGGCACAAAAATGTACTACAACGTTAAGTCCGCCCTACTCATAACTATATTGCCGTTAATTGGTTTGAGTTGAACTCATTTCCTACTGACGGAAAAATTGCAGCTTTCAGGTAACCTAATGCATAAAATTCATTTCGTAAATTATCAGCTAATGTGACCAAGCATTCACATTTCAGCGTAGGTTCTTGTTTGAATGATTAGTTCAACAATTATTCCCTCGGCGAGATTCGTAAAAACTCAAGCTCCCACGTGACACAAACGTATACTGCCACTTTAAGCATTCCCTTCTGATAACTTGCTGCTGGTTGGTTAAAAAACAACAATTTAAGCAATTTATTGTTTTATGGTCATTTGAAAACATTCTGCGAACGTTTGTACAAAACCAAAATGTCGTGAAAGTTCACTGCCATTGTATTGGCTAAAACCTAGGCCACGCCCATAATGTCGGAAGTGACCGTCGGTCGCGATGCAATCGAATACTGTTGTAATTAAATGTAAGAATGGACACCTTGCGACGGTATGTAAACAAATTATTTGAGCACAGTAACGTTTTTAAATGTATATACATGTGTATTTTTGATAATTTGAAGTGTTTATGCCCCCACACATGACACTATCTTTAATTGTCGGTATGTAGAGCTTGATCACCTCATCTCGCCAGTCGCCATTTGAAAGTCAAAGTGCCAAAACGCATTTAAAAAACATAATAATTGCGTCGCATACGTGGCGGTGCTGCATAATGATGCCTTTTAACTCGTGTAAAAAGAGTGTTTAATAAGTATATATACTGTGACAGCCTTGGAATATGGTTCAATGTGTTTGTAATGACTTGTACGACTCAATATGCCACGCCATACTCGAGGGGAAACGCGTATTTCATTACCGTCAGTGAGAGACAACAAAAAAACAACGTTTTTTTGCCAGTCTTTCAATATTTGTTGTTATGTGGCCAAGATTGGGCTATGGGTCAGTAATGATGTGTTTTTAAATACAAATCTGGAACGTGGTCAATGGCCTCATGGCAGCGCTGCTCCCTTTGCCCCATCTGCTGGCTAATGACGGCAACTACACATCGATTGCTGCTGCTCTGCACCTTTGAAAATGTAGTGAAGGGTTCACAATGGGTGGCTCGGGACCCTTAAATGGACCAATTTGGGTTGTAGTTAAAAAAAAAAAAAAGTTATTCGTTTTTGTAGACATACAATAGATATAGATTACGAGCAGTCTTTTTTTAATGATTCATGCTGTCCCAATTTTTCATTCAAAAATGTACTTCACACATCTATTTCCCATTGGGGTTTTTAATAGCCGAATCATTACTCCCAAGTTTGTTTGCATGCTTCATTTCCTAAAAAGACCAGTTACTGCAAAAAAATATATAAATGGAATGTTTTGACTAATTTCTGAAATCATGATGTGTTGTGTTTTTGTACATTGTGATGTTCATCCTGTTTCTGAATATGGTGCTCCGAAAGGCACTATATAATGTATACACGTGTTGTTGTGTTCAAAAATGTGGTTTACATATTGTTCTGTCAACTTTACATTTTCTCTATTCTGATGCAAGTGGAAATGTTGTAAAATAACGAGATCTCTATATCAGATTTCCAAATCTAGAATGTAAAATGTGTGATTACTCCCAGGGCTTATTGTGAAGCCTTTAAAAGGCTCAATAAAAATCCAAACTATCGTTTGACACAACACGAGTTTCTTTGGGGAATCTGTCCTCCTCCCCATCCGTCTCTCATTCCTTATCAAAACTTGTCAGTCCTCTTGCGTTTATAAATAAACAATCTTGATTAGTGCCCCGTCCTTTGGAATTGAAATGAGGGCAAAGATCTGAGACGTCCCCCTAGGAAGGCAAAGGTGGTGCAATGAGCAGAAACAGCCTTCAATCGAGACTATTCCATATTTACTTGGCACACGCGGCCCTCACTTGAAAATGACCACCAGGGGGCAGGAGTGCTCAGGAGTGTACATCTGGAGCCCCCCCCGACCCCACACCACCCCCTCTCTCCAGTCTTGACTGTGACTGTGACTGCTTGGAGACGTACAGTACACTGAGACGCAGGAATGATGATTTCCTTTGGGGCGTGTAGAAATGATTACATCACACATTCGGCTACTTCCCTCTGACATCACACCTGGAACAATGTCTTCTAGACAATTCGTCCCTGAAATCTAACTGCCAGCTCAGGTGTTAAGCATATTTTCCAAAAAGTACTGACAGTCTTACATTTTTATTAACATTTTTTTAAGGGACCTTTGGAGAAGCCTGAACAAGGACCTTGAGTTTGAGAATTGAATGCTTATGGTGCACAATTCAATATTCAAGGCTCTCTCTGCCCTCGACATTTTTAATTTTATTTTTTTATTTTTTTAATCGTTAATTATTTCTCGCTAGTTGCCGCGATTTAAAAAAAAAAAAGGCTGAGAGTGGAAAGGGCGTCCCAGGGGTCGTTAATGAGTGAGTGTGTGTGTTGGATACCGACATGGGCATGGGGGGGGGGAGCACAAATTGAACGTCAAGGCCATTACGTAAAAAAAAAAAAATTGGTCATAGCCCAGCGATGTCCTTCTACAGTGCGAAAGGTGATTGGCTTTTTGTTACTGACTCTTTCAGAATTAATAATAAAATCATGTATGTCCTGGCTTTCTTAGGAAACCATGAAAGTCGTGAGAGAAAAGAACGGAGAGTCGCCACCAAAAGATCAACGACCAACCAAAACACGGGATTGACTTCCAAGCGATTTTGTCGACAAGAGTTTAAGGTAAGGAATCGAACTGAACAGCCATGTGGTTTTGTCGTTGTGTGTCGAGCTGTAACCAAGAATCCGATAAATCAGCTGATTCTTTAAAAACAGAAATAAATAAAACGTCTGAAGCATAATCAAACTCTAATAATGCAAAAATCAAGTTTTAACTCGTAAGCTGCGGTTTCGGCAATGCGTCCTATCTCAAAAAGAATATACTGTCTCCTATTTTTTAGTTTTTTTTTGTATTTCAGGGAAAACCAAACCCTTTCTTTGGTATGAAATCCACCGGCTAATCTTTTAGTATTCGAAGCAAGTTTCGCATCCGGAAGCGCGCCGACCTTGTTTATCTTAAATAGTTGATGTAGCAAGACAAAAAGAGTGTTCCGGTTGGCTCGCTAAGTGACATTTTTAGGTCAGGACACAAGTGTGTGCTTTGTTTACAAGGACTGGTTGCAGGCCACTGAAGCACAGATGTTAAATTGTGGGAAGAAAAAAAAAAAAAAAAGGGTTTGCGCATCACTTTTACAGCATTTGTAATGGTGTGCCTCGTCGTCTCAAATAAATTCTGCCTCTTAAGGTTTTTTTTTTAGGTGTGAGGTTAAAAAAGTGACTTTTTAAGGCGTTACACGTTGAAACGTCTCGCGCATTCTTTGGCACATACGTTAAAACACACTTAAGGAAATGACAACCATTGTGGTCCCAAACATTAGCGACCCAAAGGATTACATCCCATTTATGCATACGGCAGCGAGTGCAGGATTAGTATTATCACTCTTGTCCAAATACTCTTATCCAATTTCCATTTGCAACCCTGCTCTTTCCATCTTGTTCATTAGCGAGCGGTTACCGAATGAAGTGAAGGATGGCGCGTCATCGCCCCCCCCCCGTGCCCTTTTGTCCCCCCCCCCCCCCCCCGCCTCTCGCCGGCGATCAATATGTCTTGTGTGCCGCGCGAGTCGCTCAGCGCTCGCTTATCTGAGTTCTATTAATATGCAGACAGAATGACACGCAGATGCGGCGGACGGAGAGCCCGACAGTTCATTTTCCCCTTTTAGCCAAGGGCCAGCCGGTGGGGAAAACGAGGAAGTTTTGAGAGGTGAAAGGGGGCTGCGGAAAACAGCTGGTGACGTCTGGCATTAGTTACCTCAGCCAGGGAGGTTAATCTTGTTTGGTGTGTTTAACGCGAGGATGGTTTTTCGAAATAGCACGTCTTCCTTAAAAATTTGGGGAAAACAAAAATGTCTTACAGCCAAGCCATAAGACGACATAAGAGAGCGAAATGAGAAAGTTAGACTTTCTCGTCGAAAAGTGCAAAGTGGTATCTTTTGAGCTCCATTTCACAATAGCAATCGCGATTAGCGTCATCGCCGTCACCCCCAACTGGACAAATACCTCGAGGCGGCGTCCCCCCGGCGATCTCCCGTCGCTAGCCGTCAGCGGGATAAACGGGGGAGGTTGATGCATCGCCGTACGTGGGTTCCCGCTAGACAAGCGTCCCTAATGAGCTCGCCGTTTATGCTAACGCGCCGGCGCAAAAGTGATGGCGCAACATACTCATCAATGCAGTGATCCTTGGAGAAAGTCCAAAGCGTCGCATTGATCCGTTTCACGGGGCGCCGGCTGTCAAAAGCCACCTAATGGATGGTTCATCTCAGTAATGAGTGGTTTTGCTACGCGTTTTTTTTTTTTTTTTTGTCAAATGTCTCCCTTCTATGTAATTGTTGGCACATGTTGGACAGCTTTTAGCTGAAAATCATGTTTGTCATTCCAAAACGTCCGGCCTAATAACCTGTCATATTCTCGGGCTTGCCTTTGCGTTCATGGACACCAATTACATTTATGAGCGGTGGGTGTCCAGTGGTACTCAGGAAGGTAAACAATTTGTCCTTGACTGATGAAATAAAGGTTTTTCCCTCCTTCGAGCTATAAAAAACGTTATCCATCTAAGTATTCAATTAAAAAAAGCAAAACAGCGTTATTAGACAGATTGAACACCGGAAATGTCATCGTTGACACTTTATTCATTAAAATAACATTTTAATGGCAATTACTGCCGCGTCTGTTTTTTTTTGGAAGGAGCTAATTTGGCGGTACACGTTCGAAACAAGCCGTGATTAAAAAAAACCAAACAACAACAAAACTCATTGGCTGTTCACAAGCATCATTTTTACTTTGTCCAGCTGTTGCCGCAGCACACACACCTGTACATTTGCGCATAGTTGATATTTCGCATTTCGAATAAATGCTTCGTTAAGTTGGATTCGCCGTCAGCCGTGCCTGACGTGCACCCTGCCGCGGGTCACGTACGAGGCGAAGGGAGGTGGGCGCACATCGACACACTTCCATCTTTTAATGCCTTCGTGCAGGGAGGAGGAGAGGGAGCGGGATTGGGGGTGGGTGGGGGGTGGGGGGGGAGAGATCCTCTGCATTGCAGCAGGGAGGCAGACTCCTATAGACGCAATGCACTTCCCAGGAAAACATTACAATCCGTCGTCATACTTTTAGCGACAACAATCTAGCTTTTATTCGTTGCATATTTCATGTATTCATCATAACACTTTATACCTGCAGTCAAACTGCCAAAACGGACTGTCCAAGAGGTCAATTTGGAGTTCAGCGACCAATGTTTCGGAAATCCAAAAATGTATTGAAAACAACCATGATAATTTTGCCAAAAGTAGCTTCATGCTAACCGTTAAGAGACGTGCTAACAAATTGCATCCATGTCACGGTGCGCAACCCTTATAATAGCTATTTGAACACACACAATGGAGAAAAAAAACACATCGACAAATAATATAACAGTACTCGCGGGCGTATATTCTTTATCATCTGCAAAGAATGACTACAACGACTGCTGTACTGTACGCCTGAATTATACTGGCCCCCGTTTTATGATGAAACCATTTGGAGTTCTGGAATTGTAATCTTTAATAATCAATCGAGTGTAAACCACTGCATTTAAATATATATATTTTTTAATTCAGTTAGTCATGTCGTGCTCTGAGTGTGCTTTTCTGACTAAATTCAATGCGGAATGTGCTAGTTCAGCTTTTTTTTTTTTTTTGCAGCCTTTCTCGTCGTGTCAACCTGCATTTGAGTAGATGACAAAGTCGGGTCCGCATAGTACAACACAATCACCCGCGCGCGCACACACACACACACACACACACACACGGCAGGGTTCATGTACCTTTCCCGCTCCCTCTTCCGCCTCTCACACTTTCGCCTCAGAGACCTTTTCCCGCCCCTGTCTTCTTCTTTTCCCATCACGGCTCTCCTTCCTGATACCTTTTGCCAGGCCGGCGCCCTCCCGCCTCTCCCTCCCGCCTCCCGCTTCCATTTCCTCCTCCTCCCCAGAGGCTCCCGTCTCCACCGTCGGGATCAGAGGCCGCTCCCACTCGATATCTCCCACCTTGTCAGGCCGCCGGCTGGACCCCCCTTTCATTGATCCTCCAGCCGGCGCGGAAGCCGACCGGCGTTTGTTTGTGTGTCGCGCACACAAATCGATGCGGCATGATCATCGTTTGTGTGTCGACGTGTCGCCCGCCCGGTTGGCTTGACCCTTGCCGATTCCCCGTCGGTATTTCCAGTCGAGCTGTATTGATGAAAACGCGCTGAAGAGCGCGGAAGGGGGGGTTGATGGAACCCGTCCATATATGAACGTCACTCAGAGCTTTGTGACATTACATTTTCGCAGAACATAAACTTTAAGTAATTTATATATAGAGTGTAATGATGCAAAGTACATTCGACCGCCCTGCATATTTATTTGAATTACGACTTTCTTTCTTTCTGCTGTTGTTTACTTTAACCTCAAGGTTATTTAGGAGCAACTTGATTTATTTACCATTAGCTTGTTCCTCTGTCTCCCCCCCCCACTGGCCTGTCTCCTGTCTGCCCTTAATGCTTTCAAGGCCGCTGAGTCGGCATGTATCCGCGACACTTTTAGCACAACTTCCTGTGACACTTCTTGTACAGTGTGTGTGTGCGCGTGCGTGTGTGTGTGTGTTGACCTAGCTGTCCACGTACGAAGCGGGCAAAACGCGCGACGTTGGCCATTTGGCTGCAGGCTTCCGCTTGATGTGCATTGTCATTGTCAAGACTCCTCAGTGGACACACACACACACACACACACACAGGAAGCAGAGTGTAGACCAAAAGCGTCGGCCCAGTGCATTTGGGCCACACCAGCCTCCGCCACCACGCATCCAAAGTGCAAAGAGAAGGGGGTGTTCTGACGCGACGCGTTTGCAAGACGACCCGAGAGTCGCTTTGAAGAAACTTCCAAGTCGTCTCGGCGGCCCGTCAAAACGCAGACGCTCACGCATGCACGACTGTCACTTTTGGTTTGTTTGTGTCATATTACCTAAGGATGGACTAAAAAATACGACCACCCTCCTCAATAATGACCCCTTTTTTTTTTTTTTAATTGAGTCTCAGTAGCTGGAAAAGTCGTCTTCATTTGCGCCTGCGTGACTATTATACTGCCCCCGGTGGCCAAATTGTGCAGACCAGAGGAAACATGATTATTATTATTATTATTTTAATTATGTTTTTATTATTGTTTTTATGTTCACAATCTAACACTGGTTGTGTTTTTTTTTTTTACTGCAGGAAATTTCAGCCCAGCCGTCAGTAGAAGACATTTCGAAACCAGCCTTGACTTCCAAGCGACGGTAAGCCTCCACTATATAGACATCACCGTACAAAAAAAAATGATTCATCCCCATTCCCAAACAAGTGATTCTCAGCTGTACAAAATGAGAAAAAAAATGTGAGTAATGAAGGCAAAGCGCAGCGTTTGGTTGTGTAACGTTTTCGCACAGTGTGCGCAATCCATTCTCTGCGTGCCACCTTCCCGCCTCGGGGTGAGAGCGCTTTTTCAGGGGGGTGGGGGGGAGAAGGAGGAGGCAAATCCGTCTCAATTCTCCCATCATTGCGTTTCTCACTGTCTCCCACTTGAAGAAGGGATGTTGTTGTGATGAGCCGCGCTGGCAATTTGGTGTCTCGTCCCTGCCACCTGTCTCTCCATTGTCCACTTGTGAAGTCAAAATCGATCCCCCTCTGTGTTGACGGTTGAAATGATGAATTGGACTGGCGGTTGCCGCAGCGGTGGGAGCAAACATGCTCTAAGGGGAAAAAAAACCCAAACAACACAAAGCCAGTTGGATTGCGAATGGCAATGAAACTGTGTCACTGAACCAGGGTGAGCTGCCAAATATGGGCGAGGCTTATCAAAGTGAAGCCTCTTTTTCAATCTGCGCAGGATGCCAATTTAACAGGCGTTACATAACTACGGCGTTATTGAAATCGCCCTCCTGCGGAGAGAAACGCAAGGCGCAATCACAGGAATGGAAGTTGGCTTCTGATGGCATAAACAAAGCCATAAATTTGTCAACCCCGTCGCTCGTTGCCGCCGCCGCGCAGCGCAGCGCTCCCCGGACATCCTCTCGGCCGCGGAACAGTTTCCGCTCCGCTGATTTTGCCCCTCCGCCCCCTGAAATTTCCATCCAAACTCGGAGGCGAGCGTCCAACCTCTCCCCTCGGCATCAAAGTTTTAAGGCTGAAGGGATTGTGTGCCTCCTCTCTGCTTTCGTGCGTTTTTGGTGCCTCGCGGATATTTCCTCAAAGCTAAGAGTGCTCGCGAGGCCCGAGTCCTTTCACCGCCGCGGTGGCGGCTACTGCCAAGCTGCTTGTGCTGAACACACTCCAGAGAAAGACGGAAAGTCAACAGCTCGATGTTAACCCGCACGGCCAAGAAGCGACTGAATTGATCCACTCCAAAAAAATTGCACTCGGTCTTGATAGTCTCCCTGCTTGTTCAAAAACGGCGGTACGACTTGTGCGCCGTCGCTTGCTTTTTGGTGTTGAAAGTGTTGAAGTGAGCAACACACGTAGGCAGGTCATATAATGATAGTCACCGGCCTGTATTTTTCAAAATTATTTGCAAAGCTCCAGTCCACCCCCCCCCCATATGACCGTTTGCGAGCCAGCTGCGACGTGGCGCGCTAATGACGCCGCGAAAGCATGCTGTCAGCACATCCTCTGAGCCGCCAGGGCCGCCGGAGCACGCTTACATAACAGAGCTGCCCCCCCGCCCCCGCCCCCGCCCCGCCGCCTTGTCGAGCCCTCGTGGTTATTAGAGGGCGGAATGAGAGGCAAAAGAGGACAGATAGAGGAGGAGAGGTTCCGGAATGAAGTCAGCATATGCTCATTGCATCCCCCCCCCCCCCCCCCCCTTTCGTGTTGCATCTTGTACAATGATATCATACCGCACCCACCCCCCCTTGAATGCAGCCTGACACCATAAGCCAAGGTATGCTTCCTAAGAGACTTCCGGTGAGGCTTTTTCCACGACTCAGCGCTACGTGGTGGGCCGGCCCGAGCACCTCGGCGGACCCTAATTAGCCAACCGCTAATCAAGCCCAATTAGAGGATTAATGAACACGTCGGGTGAGCGCTTGGGGGGGGGGACCTCCCATTCGCTTCAACTACCCGCAGGCGCTCGATCCCGCCTTGGTGTTTTTCGGCATATCCTCTTAAGTCTAAAAGTGTGGGATTCTTTTGAAACAATCGCAATCTCATCTCCATTACTCAGCTGCACAAGGCGAGGTCACATGGGACGCCGCCAGCCAGCGCAGGAAATAATAATATGGGTGCGCTCCGAAACAGCTCGCCCAGCCTTGTAAAACAAAGTCGTCCGACTTAAAAAACATTACGAGGGCCGCGGCGCATCGCGGCCAAGGCGCTTTATAACACAAACCTGCCGAGCCAGCTCGAAGGCAACGCGGCCTGTGCGGCGCTCTTATTTGTTATTGCGGAAAGGGGCGTAAAGAAAACACTCCCAGGGTCCACCCGTAAATATTCGGAGACGCATTAGAATATGCTCGAGAGCAACAAATAGAATTGTCACACGCCGAGCGAAATCTCGCTCCGCTGTCAAATCCCCCAGCGGCATCCCCCAGCGGTGCTCATCGCTCGGCAGTCAGCGCCTTCGCCGCGTCGTATTTATATGCCTCTAAAACTTTTAAGCACGTCTTCAGCAGACCCGCCGCCGCCGCCGCACTATGCTACGCTATGCTGCTGTCACAGCAGTAAGGCTTATAAGGCTCCGCAAAAGAAAAAAAAACCAAGCAGTGCCGAACAGCTTCGAGATTGTAAATGGGCTTTTCACCTGCTTTGCATTTTTTCTATCTTCAAGCTACTCATCGCAGTTTGACACTCATTCCCCTTCCGATGACGCAGGATCAGGGGCCAATATCTTGCACGTTGTGACTTTAGACAGCAGCGATTCACACGTTGCGTAATAGCCCTCGATCGGCAACTTCACTCCAACATGGCCGACTTGCTGTGCGCATCAAAGCAAGAGTTCTCGAGACCGAATCTTCGACTCACTCGCGGCGAAAACATTCAGTGCTCGTGCAAAGATCCGCCCCCCCCCCCCCCCCCCCCGTGCTTGCTAAAAAAATGTTTTCCTTGATTTCTGTCGACATTCTTTGTCATCCAGGTCCTTTTTCTTTGAGCCGTCTTCCCCGTACGTTTGCGGTTCGTTTGACGATGACCTTGCTTCATTATACAAGCATCCTTGGCGGTTTTACAAAGAAATCCTCATTTATATTCAGCATTTGCCGACACGCTGCGCACGCCTGACAAGCTTCTCGGGGCTCGCTGCACCGCACGCAGCGGGAAGCCATCACCCATGGGCGTGCGTACTGCAGCAGCGTGTAGAAGAGGGCGGGGGGGTGGGGGGTCGAGGGGGGGGGGGGGGGATGCAACTTCACTTGAGAGAGTGACGGCGGCGCTATGACGGAGATGGAGACGACGTGAAAATAACGCAGGGAGAAATGTGGCCATGATGAAGAATTAGGAGAGGGTGGGAATTGGTGTGTGTGTGCTGTTTCCACTTGTTTCCTGACAGGGGCAGCAGAGATGCAATTAGTTAGCATTCTCACCTCAATTTTGCCGACGAAGGCCCAAGAGCTGTCGGCGGGGTGGCCCCCCCCCCCCCCCTCCTACCTGCGAAATCGTCTTTGTGCGTCCCGCCGTTTAATAAGCGACATTGTCAGTGAGCAGCTGATGTTCACTGACAGTTCCAAGTAGCCAAGGCTAATTGGCGCCGACTGACTGGAGAGCGAGCGCGCCGCAGCTCTGCCGGGCGGCGCGATGCGGTCGCTACTTCTTGGTCCGTGATCTTAAATCAATATCAAGTGAGGGGGGGGGGGTGCTTGTCTTTCTTCTGTTTGGACGCTCACACCACGCTGCGTCTCCAGAAAGCATTCTGCTCAAGAGTAGCCGTGATCATATCGCTGGTGTTTGGTTTTCATTTGTTTCCATACAACGCATGACAGCAGTCGTCAGAATCCGCCGATTGCTGCTGATCAATATTTTAGCGGACGCGTTACGCAACCGCACTAATGTGCTGTGTAAGTGTGCAAATGTGCCCGTGCTTGACATTTGGCTGAAATGTCTTTCATGCTGACACAGCCACAGAGGAGCGGCGCCCCCCACCCCCAGCTAGCCAGCCCACCCCCTCCACCAGAGGCTGCGACCGCTGTGACGCATCAGTGCGTGCCTGCTGACCGTGGTCGTCACGAGGAGCATGAGGGGCAGAGAGAGGGGGGTCTTTCATGCTGGCAGACCGTGTCCGTCACTGCAGGTGCCACAGGTGAGTCACTTGCCCGGCGGGGGCGTGCTGTGGAATCGGTGCACACGCCAGTTGTAATTGAGTAGCTCGTAAAATTCCACTGAATCGCCGCCTTTAAAAAAATAATACCATTTTAAAAAGCTCGCAAGTCAACGTACAATAACAGTAAAACCAAAAAACATGCCTGAAATGACAGAAGAAGTCGGCCATTTTGGTTTAAAGCAGCCATTTTTGGAGCTGCAACATGTATCTATATCTATTTGAGCTACATTAGCCGACTAGCACTACCATTTTCAAACATTTTTTATAAAGCTCCAGGGAGCCACTAGATGTCGCTAAAGAGCCGCTTGCGGCTCTGGAGCCGCGCGTTGCCGACCCCCGTACCAGACAGATAACTCCAAATGGGGGTTTACGCCGTTTAGTGTGTCTGGAGAATCGGTGAAGGTACATCGATATTTATTATATGTCAATTTGACCTGGATTAACGTCCGTGTTGTTTGTCCCAAGTCTTGCCTCCATTCGATACTGGCGAGTTCAAATCTCCTCTGGCTCTCAATTTTCCCCCAAGCCGGAGGATAATTAATGTAGCCCGCGTACTGGCAAGCAATTAGTAAATAATGAACTCGCTTGCTTTCTTTCCCACTTAATGAAGTCTTTTTTTTACTCCCCTGACAAACAGCCTCGGTAAACCTCTTGATCAACTCCGCCGCTATGCATGCACAGGCCACTCTGAGGTTCCTCCGCTTGAGGCCGCGCGGTCTCGGCGGACCCCCGGGGCAGTGCATTATTGTGCCCTTAATTGTTAGCATCACGCTAATCTGAGCCGGGCAGCCTTGTAGTCAATAAGCAGTCTGCGCCAAAGAAACATCAGAGTGTGGCAGCGTGAATTTACGCGTGCGCCTTTGGAGACAGCCAGCTTGGTTTTCGCTTTCTGCCGAGTCAACTAGTACCGGATGTCAACTTTTAGGCTACTTTTTACATTCTACGTGGAGTCAGGATTAATCAATTCGATTAATCGATTAATCGAATTGATTAAAATCAATTTGGTAACTGAAATGTAAATCAGTCTGAACGTATCAATACAGTTGTATCGATTAGGCAACCGCGTCTTGACGTGACGGAGGCTTCATTGATTTTAAGACTCGACTTAAAGGATGCTCCCGCTTCAGATTCACGTTACGTGCTTAGATGGGTTGCAGTAGAACAAAAAAAAAAAATGTTAGTCATGGTACCATTTCGAGCTTTCAAGTTCTTGATTTAAAAAAAAACAAAAAAGTTTAATAACAATCACGTTGTCAGGTCACACTCCATTCTTGTCATCTGAATGTATTCTTGCATCCCGAAGCCGCCCCGCGAGAGACGCGGGCATCGGGCTCCGGGGGAGTTCTTTCTCTGCCGCGGTGCTAATTGCGGCGCGGGATCGAGTCCGGGCCAGATGGAGGCAAGATGGCGCAAATTGATTCCTTGCATTCGTCTTCATTAAGTCTTACCCTCTGGAGTAGGGTGGGGTGGGGGGGGGGCACTTGCAGACTTCTAACACTGTAAGAATCTTCCAAACTCTCGCGGTACGGGACGGCAATTGGGTGTCAAACCGTCAAAAGGTTGGTTTCTCGCCCTCCTCCGACTCGCAATCAACCATGCACCGCTCTCGGCACCCAACGGCAGCGCGAGAGCGCCCGTTCTCTGCCACTTTCAATTACAGGTTTCCAAGCACGCGCTAACAAGGCCCGGAAGGTGCAACGTGCCGTAGTCGTGCGCTAAGGGGGGGGCAAAAGTTTCCGATAAAAGTAACAAACCAGTGGAATAGAAAAAAAAAAAATGACTCGGCAATAAGTGAATTGGGGGAAAAAGGGGTTCATGTTTTGTTGCCGTATCGCCGCCGCGCCGCACATTGGGCCGTAGCTTGCTTGCTTGAATGGTGCCATGTAAGCAGGAAGTTTTATCTTGTCATATTTTGCTCAAGCATTTATTTACTAATCTAAATTTTCCTACCGCGCTACCCGGATTATGCGCCGGCGGATTAAAAAGGAAGGCGGGAAGGTGACTTCAGCCTGTCACCAAGTTGGGTATTATTTTGTATTTTTTTTTTTTTCCTACCTCTCACACACTCACACTTGTCCATCCTTCTCAAGTTTAATTCCGCTTCCATCCATCCATGCGTCCGTCCGTCCGTCCATCCATCCGCTCCCTTATCAAGCTCCCGCTCTGTTCTCTAGTGTTCTGCGCTGACATTAAGCCGCTTAGTGCTCGTCTGGTGGCGGCGGAGGCCGAGTTTGACTGTCATTCCCTATAAACAGGTACTTTGTGAGTCGCAGCCTCGGCGACGGCTTTCCGCTGCGCGCGCCGCTGTGATTTATGTGCCCACAGCCTGCTAACATAATGCACGCAGCATCGTGGGCAGCTCTCCAAGCCCACAATCTGAGCCCATGAATTATTCCCCCCCGTCGTCGCGTACACGCTCTACATATTCCGCGTCTCTTTACCGTGACGCCGCGGTTGGCGTCTTTCGCGTCTGTCTTGTAATTTACATCAGGGGGGGGAACTTCGTATGGAGTCAGTTCATTACCAGGTGAGAAATACAGTGAAACTCCTCTACAACGAAATCTACATGGGTGAAAATACCCCCTAGTGTGGAAAAAATCTTCATGCATTCACACCATTCCCACTTTCCTGTTTCAAATTTGCTGCAGTGAAAAACCCCCTGTTGTGAAAAATGTCTTGCCCGCAAACATGATTTCGTTGTAGAGGAGTTTCACTGTAGTTTGTGTGTGCCTCCATGAAGAGTCATAAAAGAGCCGCAACTTTCAATCGGCGAGTGTTGTACAATTTTTTTGGGGCTTGTCAGCCTCATTAGTGCATCAAAAACCAGCAAGCGAGTTCGGCCTTCATTAAAATTTTGCATGGTTGTGAAAATGTGCACGATTTAAATGGCTGCAATCTATATCTGAATTTATGTTGTGGCAGGACAACTCATTGCTAGTCACGTATGAGTTCCTGGCTCGCAAGAACATTACCGACTCACCCAACCTGGCTCTCTATGTGATTTTTTTCTCAAGGTCGAGGGGGTCATCGAGGGGACGTGATTTGAAGATGCGAACGACATCAAAGTGGTTTATGAAGACGGACGGCGCTGCGATCCATGGGAAACCCTTCCAGGAGTTCATGAAGGTATGGCAAGAGAAGGCCGGGGGAGGTGCGTTAAGACACCCGGGGGATTACTTGCAAAGGGAAAAAAAACGAGGTCGTAGTTTGGATTTGAAGTCATTCTTCCTTTCGCCAAAACCAAACCTGCTGACAGACCTTGTGTCTTTCGATCACAGTGTTATTAGATTCACGCGGCGGCCCGCTCGGGCGGCAAACTAGAAATATGACTTTGCACGAAAGCCGATTATTTTTGCGACTCTCCATATTAGCAATTCCCTTTCGCTATCTTGTCTTTTGTCCTCGTTTCCTGCCTGGAGCTGCTTGAGTGTATGCTACAGCTAAGCCTTGGGCGTGGATGTACAGCTCCGACTTTTGCATTTTGAATTCCATCTGATGTGGAGCCGGGGGGGGTGTCCTCTATTTCTCTCGTGCTTGCTTGCGCCTTTGGAGTTGACATTAGAACATCTTCACATGCGCCGAAGGCCTCCGGTTGGCCGCATGGATGCTGAGGGCCGCCCAGGTCAGCTGAACGCACAGCATTAAAAACCAAACCTCGATCGGGATATCATTTTTGCCATTTCCTATTACCGGTCACTCCCGCTGTGTGTCCCCCGCTTGTTTTCATTCTCCCGTCCGCTTCCTCGCCGGTGTTCATTTTATCAGGCTTGCTGTTGCGGCGACCGACAGCTTTGCCGTCGGGCGACCGCGGAGCGCCGTTTGACATGGATATTAGATCTGCCAATCACAGAATTGCAAGTCATTTCGGCTTGTTGCTTTGAACAAAACGGAGCCTATTAGCATTAGCACGCTAACGTAGTTTGAGATACAAGGGGACAGACAAAACAGATGCTGAGAGGGTACTTTACGTCGTCGCAGTGCGGCGTGTTTTGCAAAGTGACCACACATCCACTTCGGCTGGGTGAATTATCGGCGTGACAATCAGCGCTGGCGCTTGATCAGAAAATAATCGAGTCACCTTTTAGTTAATGGAGTATTCCGATTAGTAGTCAAGCATAGAATTTTTTTTTTTTAAGAATGTATCTGGCCTTTAGAAATTTAATTTTGTGTCGATGTCTTTCACGGTTGCTAACGTGAGCCTTCACCTCAATATTTTATGCGCTTCACTTCCTTACTTCATCACCGGCGCTCGAGCGGTCGGAATTCTCCGCCAACCCTCTCCATGGGTGTCGCTGCCTCCATTCCGGGGCCAAGAAGGAAAAGGTCAGCATGTTAAATTCAGAAACCTGTTGCCTTTTAGGTCACCCTTCTCTTGACCAGGAAGTATATAAACCCCTCCTCAAGTAGGAGCTCCCCTTTTTTTTTTCTTGCCATTGACATTATCAAAAACGACTTAACGATTTTCTCCCGCGCGGTCTTAACGGCATTTCGCGAGCCCTTCAAAGCGACGCAAAAGGCAAATTCGGCCAATAAAATCGGGATATGAAAGGAAGTCGCCGAGGAGGTGATAAAGCTCGAAAAGGCCAGTCGTGTAAAATGAGTGAGTTTGCCAGCGCGCTCAGGCATTCCACCCACAAAGGCTCCTTAATTCTCCATCGCCGCACTATCTCCGCTTTTGCTTGTTGCCATTTATTTCCCGTCGCTTGTCAGCCGCGTTGCCATTATGTCTCTAAAATATACCCCCGAGTGCAACAATGCGGGGCTGACTTGTGGGACAATGTGGATTAAAGAAACACGGAAACGAGCCAAAGAGAGAGTAGATTAGCGGCTATATTTATCAAAGAACGATGGATGGGAGATTAAAAATGACAATGTACTTCATAATATCTGATTTATTCATCCAGGTGACTGCCTCGATAGGTTTCTATATCCTCCCGTCGGCCTATCCGTTAATCCCTTAAACCCGTCACCGGCTTTGTCGTCCCCCGCGGTTTAGGCTAGCATATGCGCAGAGCGCGTCATCCGACCTGCCCGTACGTCGGAATCCCACGCGACCGGCTAACACTTGGCAGCCTCATCTGTGAACTCGCGTTAACCCCCCCCCCCCCCCCCAACGTCGCCACTTTTCCATATCCAAAGTTCATACTCCTTTGATCAGTCGCGTTTGTTGCTCACGTTCCACGCGCGCGTCCACAGGTGGGAAATTAGCGGCGCCCCGTCTCCCGCGGAGCCATTATTCTCACATCATTTGCTTTTGCTCCAAACAGATGGCATGTGAAAAGTCACGAGGAGACGCGTAAAGTTTTATCGGAGACGTGATAAAAGCCCGTATCGAGACTTTTATGGAGACAAACCTCCCCGCTCGTCGCGCCGGGTTTGGTTAGCGCTGACATTTTTCAAGCATTTCAATATCAAATCATCGACTTTGGTGGTTATCAGACTCAGTCAAGTTTGAATGGCGTAAAGGTCAGTGACACTTTCTGGAATCCTACTTTGGCATATCAAGGCCATGATGTCCGCTTCCTAGGCTTTGCCATTTCTGACCAACTTGGGTTCACAATCCAATTTTCTCCATCTCTGATTTTTTTTTTTTCCTTCCTTTTGAGGCCTCTCTGAGGTATCGAAGGCCTTTTGGTCTTTCAAACTTCACTCATGAAAGATGTTGACATTTTGGTAATACACCACAGTTGCTGATCTGTGTCCGCACTTTGACCTTGTTGTGTCTTGAGGGACTCTTCTCATCTCGTTCCATCTGTATGCACATTTTTGTTTTTTTTTAGTCCCCCGTCCGTCTGTGCAGAGTTTGCGAATGGATGGTGGCGTGAACTTTTCCGGGTCACTTAGCGCATTAGGAACTTCTGATTTCTTTTTGGCGAGCGGCTTCAATGATCGGGCGCCTCCTCGAATGGCTCTCATCTTCCTGCTGATGAATGCCCGGCGCGATCACGGCGCGAGAAAGGCTCAGGCCAAAGTGCAAAGAGAGCCCTGGCACCGTAATGGCAGTCATTTGTCGCTGCCACATTGGCCCAGGAATTGAATAAGTCCATCATGATTGCAAAATCCGTTCCGAGACTTTTTTTTTTTTAAATACCGAGTCATGATTATGGTCTAAATTCTGCTGACAAAAGCAAAGGCTGCGTTAGTCAATATAACTCATGTGATAGTCTGTTTGTTGTCGCGTTTTAGGGTTAACTATTAATTTGCGTTAAAAAAAAGCTTATGTAATTGCTCGATTGCCAAAGAAAATCTGGTGGGGATTTCCAATAAACAAAATTCCCAATCAGTATTCCCGGCGAGTTTCTCTTGACACAGCCCCCCCTGCTTGATGCTCGACCTTGACCAATCGGCACACCCTCCGCGCTAACAGTGAATTGCGCTGATGGGTTGCATGCTTGAGGGAGTCATGAATTTAGAGCCTCAGCCAGCACCAGCGGAGGACGCCACTCTCAGCAGTTAGTCCTCTCTCCGATTGCTTAATAGGCTCCCTTGCGTTGAATCCCAATGTCCCCTTTCGACAAGTCGGCATTCGAAAAATGGAATGCGGCAAGATGGCAATCGCATCCGTCATTTTCTTTGGCCAAAATCCACAACTGCGATGCACAGAATGGTAATCTAATATGATCGGCTTGTTTAATTGGCACTTTGTACCGTTTAGCCCCTTACATCTGTCGGAGCAGCCCAACCCATCGTCATCCCCGTTAATCAATTGCCAATCACTTTTAAAGAGGGCAAAAGATGTATCTATTGATCGAGACCGCAAAAAAAAATCAATCGCGGAAGTGGGTAGCTGCGCCCGAGCAGCCTTGTGCTTACGACAATCCACGCCTGCGAAGAAACAATTCACTCGAATGGCGGCCCGAATGAGTTTTAGAGTCTGCGGAATGGCTGCTGATGAGATGCCAGGCGTGTTGGAGGATGTAGACATCGAAAACCAGCTGAGTAGGGGGTGTGGAGGACCAAACTTGGGCACCCCTGGCCCTTAAGGCGCAAGTAACCCCCAACCATTGTAGCCTCACCCTCAGATTTGCAATTGTCATTCTGACAAGCTAGTTTTAATGCAGCCTTCTTAATCTTTTTTTTTTTTTTTTTCGCCACCCCTCCCCGACAACTTTGAAACAATAGCTAATTCAATCAGGCGCGTGGATTTGCTAAGCCTCTAATCCACTTGCGTCATTTTATGTAAGTGTCCACGCGGTGACATCTGCATTACGCACATTCCTCTTTTGTGCGAGTGCGAAAAACACTTTTCCTGGACTGAAAATTTCCATTTCCCGGCCAAAAACCTCGCCAAAGTAAAGAGAGAAAAGGCGCGGGGTGTGTGTGTGTGTGTGGGCGGGGGGCTGTAAGCAGGTGGTGTGAAAAGAAAGTTCTCTTGGTACCAAGTTGAGTGTTTTTGTAATGGGCGCACGCTGTGATTTTTTTTTTTAATGCTTTATCATCCGTCTGTGCACTCCCTTAACCTGATATTTTTGTGAACATTCTGAAGGCTTTTGGTCACCGTCCGCTGAATGGCAACACACCTTCTCAAGGCTCTTTGCTGTCTCATACCGAGCTTTTATCATCTCTCAGCATCCGCGGTTGAGCTTATAAATAACCTTTCCGAGGTTATAAAACCATTTTTCTTCCTCTTCCCCCGAGCGTTTGTCCTTAGCGCCCTGCGATTCGCATCGTTTTACATTCAAACGCATTTCCGTAGATATCTGACGCTTTCCTAAAAAAAAAGAGGAGCTGATTTGTGCTGTCTGCACGCGAGCACAAATCTAAAATGATATGAAATCTCCCGATTCACTCCTGCTGTCACCTGATAACAGGATAAGCTGTCCACCGTAGTAACCGCTGTCCCTGAGAGGGTTTAAGAAGCATTTGTGAAAATCTTGTCCAGGTTCTGTAAGCACAAAGCATGACAGTCCACCTATCATAATCCACAATTAGGTTTAGGGGGCGGGGCATAGGAATATTATTTACATATTCTATGAATAATAAAAAAATCGGTTACAGTCAGATTTTTGTGACAAATCCTCCTGAATTCCAAACGTTTCGTAATGCCAAAAAAAAAAAAAGCCATACAGGGACACTCGGAGTTCTCGGAGGGGGCCAACAGAGAGCAAGGACGCAGGCTGTAATTACACCACTGACTGGCTGCTCTCTAAAGCAGGGAGCACCGTTGTTCCAGGGAGAATCGTGTGCATACATCCATGCCGTCGTGTGTGTTGGGAGAAGGCTTGCAGATAAAAAAAAAATAAAAAAAATACACTGAATAAAAATTGCAATGTGTGCAGAGGCACTGAAGGATAAACCGGCCCATTTCCAGCAGGAACTGCACAAGCCGTTTCCGAGTTCACCGTCACAATGACTCCTGTTTGTGCAAACAGATCAAATATCGTACGCGGTGAGTCGTACAAAGTGCCTCTTTTTTTTTTTTTTTTTTGGGACACAATGGCACTTAAAAATGTGAGATAAGCGCGAGGAGGCGCCAGATGATCTCCGCGGCTCGTAAGAGTGCATTCGCGGGTAAATGTCCTTTAACATGATATTGCAACTAGTTTTCAGTTCATCTTATTTTCCTCACGATTATCTGCCATGGGGGGAGGCTACCAGGTGGCAAAGCAAGCATGGAAGTTGAAAGGCCACTTGTATCTACGATCTTGTTCTTTTTTTCCCGGTATGATCCACAGTGAGGAAATTGAGAGCTCCTCCTTCATCGCGACCGACTGATAACGTTTCAGCAATTGTCCCACGAATGTTTATTGGCCTTGGAATACATCCCGTGTTTCCCCGTAGCCTACAGACGCATTCCACATGCTAGCCGCCTTCAATGTGATCTCATAAAACCTGAAAATTCACCCCCGCTGTTTTCTATACAAAGCAGACTGGTTGGATTGCACAATAACGATTTTTTTTTTTTTCTTGCAGTACAAATGGAGCTTCTCATATATCCGGAGGACGGCGTTCACCCCCGCGGCAAGATCATCTCAGCCCGGTAAGTGCGAGATACCGTCACTAAGTCACCTGACGTAACCGACGCAATCGTTCCGGTTCGAACGATTGCGCCTTAGCTCGTCGACTTTCGCGCGAGAAGCAAATGCGTGACGCGCTTTGTGACGGCGCGCATCCAAATCCGTACCCAGGCTACAAACGTGCGCTCGATATCAATTGTTTAACCTCTTACTGCAGGTGTGTAGAAGATCCGGAAACATTTCCTCTCGCCGTCGAAATGAACGTTTGTTGTCATTTTGCGCAATGTTTCGTGGCTTTTGGGTGGGGGGGGAGTGGGCGGAGCAGACTTTGCCCACGATCCAACATGCCTTTTAATCCATGTATCGGGAAACCATCAGCTGTTAATATTCACATCGTAAACCCATTCGGGTGAGATAAAACGGGAATAAGCCCACAGCCGAGAAATAAAACGGGAAATGGGGAGTTGCGCGGGGTGAGGCGAAATAACATTTCCGTCGGCGGTGCCGCTCATAAATATTATAATTGTGTGGTTATAGAAAAAGGGAGCGCTGCCGGTGGTGTGTCGCGCGCGGTGATTGACTTTGAGCGAACGCCGTCTCACCTTTTTGAATGAACCGAACACCGCCGACAAGAAGCAATAACGCCATTTGTGAATTCAGCGGAATCCCACCAAGACAAAAAAAATACCTCCGTCCAGGCCACAAATTGCAACTCTCTAAGCGAGAGCGGCAAGTCCGTCCTCGGTAGGTCGTCTCCACTTTTAATGGGGCTTTAATTTGCACACAGTGCCCCCCCCCAAGTGTTGGGGGAGCCTC
The DNA here is from genome assembly GCA_018466805.1 of Hippocampus abdominalis. Lineage (NCBI taxonomy): Eukaryota > Metazoa > Chordata > Actinopteri > Syngnathiformes > Syngnathidae > Hippocampus > Hippocampus abdominalis. The sequence continues at coordinate 17,550,114 of CM031704.1, read as the reverse complement.
GGGCATAAGTGATTCCTTTAAATGAAGCACCAATCACCTAATAGCCTCCCAATTCCCGCCACTCAGCGTGCTATCGGCCCAATCAGGACCCCGCTGAGATAGAGACGCTTGACTTTGCGGGGCCTGGTTTGAGTCATTTACTGCTTCCCTCAGCCAGAAAGGGTTTTAAACATGTATTTTTTTTTTTTCTTTTTTCATGGCTCAGTCGCCGTCGACAGCTTTTCTGGCTCACCGAGCAGGTCAAATTGGTGAAACTGAAGTCTTTAGGTCAATTTAACTGTAGCAAATGAAAGGAGATTAGTGCCGGGCAGGTAGATGATGGGCAGATTTCACAGATGAAATACGCTCTTAAAAGAGCAGGGGAGACAAACATCTTAAAAGTCAGGCTGAACTTTTGAGAAAGAAGAAGCGGTTGCTGCTCCGTGCCATTCTTGATGCCCTTTGATATTTTCTACGCGGCGTTCAGTGTCGAGGTTTCAACCCGACGACTTCTCGCCGGCGATGTCGCAGAAACAACCTTTTTTGTTTGCACACCTCGGGCAAATTTAGCATCCAATTTGGCGGAGATTTGATGCCCTTCTAAAGATATCTTTTAAGAAACCATGTTTAATTGCAGCAAAAGGCTTTTCTCGTTGTCTCGAGGCTGCGCCGTCAATCATTTGTGTACAATGACGACGATATAAATCTCCTCCACGAGCATCGCTTGGATTTTATATCGTGTCTGCAGACGGATATATCATATTCGTGACAGCGGGCTTGAATACATCCTCCTGTCTGTATCTTGCATGACAATTACGGCCTTACATAAGCCAGCCCCACTTTGTCCATTCGCCGAAACCTCGCGCGACCCGCCGTCCGCTTAGCAGGGCCTCAAATGGCTGTTTGAATGGCGGAACCGTCATTGAGGTGCAAGGGTGGGGCGTGTGTGTGTGTGTGGGGGGGGGGGGGCGGGGGTGTATTTAATCAAGCCCTCTTGTAATATATAGCAGCATTTTTGTGGCGAGTGCAACGCGCCCACAAGCATGGACGTAAAACAAAAAGTGAGCGGGCGTCATTTTCGTCCTGCGGGATTTTCAGGGACAAGTGATGCGTTTGGTTGCGTTTTATCGCTTTTGGCGTGAGCATATATACGTCTTGTCCCAAAGCAAGTCAAGCGGCAAGCGGCGCGATGTGTGCCGTCCGTGTGGATTTACGGCTTCATCCTTGGTTTAAACCCCCCCCCCCCCCCCCCCCCCCCCCCCCCCCCCCCGGCGTGCTTCGGGACGTCCTTGCCTGTTGTAAATTATCGGTCAAGCGATGCGCTGGTAAAAAGGTGCGCAACACATCATGAGCGCCAATAAATTAATACGGGCCGTCGGTGAGGAGACCCCGCCCCTTTCAGTGTATTGGACCTTTTAATGTGTTTTAGGAAAGACTTTTTTTTTTTTCTTTCAACTTTTGCCTCATATCGACATCCTCACGTCCTGTCTTTCCAAAGGCTCATAAAAATCCTATCGTCGTCGCGGCGACGTAACGCGTCTCCGTGAGTGCTTTCTTATTTTGCCACCAAAGCAAGCATTTGGAAATTGACGTTTGCAACCAAGCGGGCCCTTTCCTATTCAAGCGCTCGCATGATCTATTCGATTTGCGAGGGGGCGTGTCTTAAAGTGGAATCAAATAATCGCCTCTCGCGCAATACCTCAAACGTTAGCGTTCTGCATCGGAGGCGGGGGAGGGGGGGGCCCGAGTGGACTGTTAATGTGCCGGCAATTGAGATCTTAAGTGTCCTTTCACACTTTTAATCCAATTGACAAGGCGGTCCGCCCGCAAGGGGCGGTCCGGCTGTCCTCCGCGCGGAGAAATCCTCGTCTGCGAACTGTCCAGGTTGCTCTTCCATTCTGTCGAGAGAAATCAATTACGCTTTAATTGCTCGGATTGGATCGTAGCCTTCGGCGCCGAGGCGAGCGGACAATGAACCTTAATAACCTCGTGATATTTCGACATGACGGCCGCGCGTGCCGTATTTGTATTGTGTCAGGAAAATCACACTGCTTACCTTTTTTTCTCCGTCTGATTTGGACAAGATGATTTACATTTCGCTGTCTCTGAGAGCTCCCCCCCCCTCTCTGGAGATGGCCCATTTTTACTATCAACACTTGGTCCCCGGCCCACCCTTTCCGTTATCTTTCCATCCCCGTCTGGATTCCATCTGAGGCGCCGCGAGCCTCTGATCATACGTCTCTGGCTGCCCGTTTGCCGCGATAAAGCCCGCCGGAGATCAAAGTCGAGAGTTTTACGTAATGACGAGGGAGAAGAAGATGATGGGGGGGGGAAAGGCACTGTGGATTTGGCGAAATGAAATGTTGATGACACTTGACTGAACTTTCTTTTTATTCTTCCGTCGGAGACGACTCGGATATCGAGATGTTGCTCCGCTCGCACATTGCCGGAAGTACGCTCGCCGGACACGCGGGAGCCAAACCGAAAGATGAATCGAAGCTTTTGCCTTAATGCGCTTGCTTTCGATTCGGTCTCTCCCAAACTATGAAGGGCATCTGACTGATGTTTGTTCGCTTCCTTCCATCGAGGGCTTTCTTTTCCGCTTCATCGGCACTAAAAACAAGAGCAACGCGTCGCAGTTTCCGTCTCGTCCGGCGCTAAAACTCCCCCAGGCGAACGTCCGACGGGCCCGCCGCGACTCATTGAAGCTCAGCCAACAGCGTGTACAGGAGAACGAAAAAAAACCGAAGAAAAATATCTCTTACGCAAATGGAGTTTGACAGAATAAAAAGAAGCGACCTCCGGATGCCTCATCGAAATGAGCGCCAAGCGGCGACGACTTGGAATTTCTCACTGATTGTTTTGCGGCGTCCAGACAGGTTGATGCGAAAGCGACGGATTGCAGACTGTAACTCTGGCAATTCCCTCTCTCCCCATCGCTTATCTGCCTTTTCTCCTCAGTCCAGCCTCTCATCTATTTTTTTTTTTGCACGGGTCTCTTGTGTTCATTCTTATGTTGTTTTTTTTTTTTTCTCCTCTCCCAATGGCAGCGGTTTAATGAGCTTTTCCTACACTGTCTCGCTAAACCCAATCTCTTTACCTCCCATCTCGGCGGGCCTATCTTCCAAAAGCACCGATGTAACCGCCGGTGCGTTTGCCCTATTACGGGATGCTCAGCCCTGCGGAACTCCGCACTTGTTTCACTTTTTGTTTGGCAGCTTTTTCGTCGGCACGCTCGGCGGTACCGGCGAGGCAATTGATGACTCGCTCCCGCAAATCCGATTACCACGGTCACCTTTTAGATTTGATAAACTCGCTCGCCTGTTGATCCGGGTCTCCCGTCCCGGAGGCATTGATAAGAGGACGTGTTATTTACAAGATGCCCGTTTTGAGCAAGCAAGCTCATTTGGGCTTTAACAGGCTCTTAACAGGGATCAGATGGATGGGGTGGAGTGTCATTGATGCTAATCAGAGCGACGCAGCTGCTTCTTGTGGATGCGGAAAGGATGTGTTGGATTTGATGGCGGGTGATTCGAATTAATTCTGCGGTCCCCTCCAGAGGCTTTTTTGGGTGTCCTGATCCCACCTCGCCGTTAAATGATTTGCTCTTTTTGTGTTATCTCTCGTGGCCCCGACCGACTTTGTCATCACTTGAGCTGCAAAGCTTTATCCACATCTTGTGTCAACCTGTTTTTTTTTTTTTGTTCAGTACATGCAAACAAACTCCACAAGGCACTCCCCTTAAATTGTTCGCCACAAGTGAGCGGAAATCGAACCAGAGAGCGCTGAGCCTCGACGCATGAATGTGACAGTGACAGCGGTAAAAACAAATGTGGCTTTTTTTTTTTTTTAATGCGAGGAATGTCAGCTTGTTTCCTCGGGGAGAAAATGGCGATGTCAGAAGGAGTCAGTCAGAAAAAAAAAAAAAAAGTCGCTTGATCCATCAACACGTTAGTGGGCGGCAAGTACAAGTGCATGTGCTCGTATGTGTCATACGCGCGTGTGACTTGGACATCGGCGCCGCAGTGTGAATTTTGACAGTAACAATGTCGGAACCTTACAAACTGCCAGACGGTGAAAGAGAGAAGTCGAAATTTGCTCCCCTGCAAAACCGAAATAACTCTATCATCTCTGCTGCCGCGACCCGGGTTTGCCTTTTGTCTCCTTTATCCCAGCCGCCTCTTCTCCTGTCAGTCTTCTCGGTCCAAGGTCGGCGCCTGATGCCGTTTAACACAACGGCAGGTCAGCCGGGTTCACGCTCGCGCAGGAAATAACGTTTCGCCGGCCTTATAACCCCCCCCGCCCCCCACGGCCCGCGTCCAAAATGGAAAGCATTCATTCGTGCGCTGCGCGAGGAAAGCATTTTCTTTTCTTTCTGGCCTTCGTCGAATAAAAGAGGTGCCACGCTGACACGTTCATTGTTGTCAAGGCGCCGCGGCGTAATGGAAAATTTTAAACAACCGCCGCCGTGACTTCACTAAGACGAATCGGGCGACCCGGTGTCGGCGATGAAGTGACTTTACCATAACAATGGCCGCTATCCATCAGCGACGCCGTCCAATTGCCCGTTACTGTGAAATAATCCATTACGGGCAACAAAAGGATCGGCGGCGGCATGGGGGGTGCTAACAACTTCCCCCTCCCGCGCTAAGATAGAACCGCGACGACGTTCCTCGGAATTGGTAGTCACACGCTGGCGGATGATAGCGCCTGGTCCGTCGATGTAATGGATTAGCTCGTTGTGGCGTCTTCGCAGGCTCACGGGCCTCTTTGAGTCTGGCTAGCTAAACATGCTAGCTACCGATCCGCTGTCCCAATCCTGCATTGTCCACACCGCTTAAGTGTTCAAATCTGAATGTGGGTCACATGATCTCGCTCAATGACTATTGATTGCATTTGTCTTCAATTTTGGGAAACTGCCGACGTACAGAAGTAGCAAATGATCCATCCGATTTTTGCCCACATCTTCCGCCAGACGAGCCTAAGCAGGGCTCAGCAGCGTTCCTCCACTTCCTCCAAATAATTGCTTTCTGCCTCTTTTGACGCGTTTCTATCGAAAACAGGGAAAAAGCGACGCTTTTGTAGTCCGACAAATCTCCTCAGTCCTTTTTCCATTTTTGGTCCCTTCTCTTCATATCTCTCAACCATTCTGTCGATGTCTGTCTGCGTGCACTTTTGTATTCACCATCTTTCCTCTAATCTCTCCTGCTTTGTAGTCATTGCACAAACATGCAAATGCAGAAGGCCTTTTTTTTGTTTGTTTTTGTCCAGAATCCGCGGAGATCGCAGCGGTCTCGCTAAACGCGGGTGCCCAACTTAATTAGAATGTTGCTGGAGCAAGCGTAGTCCTTGAACCTCCACCTTTCTGTCTTCCTTCTCCCCGTTGCCATGGCGCTGCAGGCAACCGGCACAACATGTGGCGAGCCACCCGCCGCTGCGCTCCATTACAGCTCGAGCGCTGCCGCTTTTTTTTTTTTTTGGGCTCATGAGAAAAGTGTGTCCTGATTTTCCCTCCTTGACATCAAAACCCCGCAGCAGCACTTGTGCCGGCGGTTGTCCGCATCAGGGGGGGTGAAAGGTACCCTCTGCATCTTTTAGCAGGGGGCTCTCAATCCACTTAACTCTGCACTGAATCGAGATGTTTCACGGGGAAACCTTTGTTGGGGGGGGGGGGGGGCTTTTCGGCACACGGCCACGGCGCTGTTGGTTGGATCGCTTTTGATTTAGTTTTGACGACCTCCGCTCGAGGAACGTAATTAACTCGTATATTTACAGAATTCACTCTGGCATTGACCCGAGTCTGGTCTGCTGAGATTTTTCTGAAAAGGACTAATGAGTTTTTAATGCTGTTGATGGTCTTCTTGGCGATGGCCGGTTCAACTTGGCAAATTTGTCGTACGAATGAACTCACGTCAGCGATCAATCGGCATCCGCTTTAACCGCGTCGTGGTCCTCTCCAAAGTGGCGTCCGATTTGCGCAAGGACGCTCACGCATCCTGGCAATCACCTTTAATGTTCACAGCCCATGTCAGCTTTCCACTCCGGTAATTTTGGGCCTGTTCCGGCGGCACTTTATGGCCGAGGCTTGGAGTCTCCATCCCAGGCTGGAGGCTGTTGATAAACCTGCCAAAGTTCCTGCATATGATGCCCAGACCGGGGAATCTGGGCACGAGGCTCCAGTTGGCACAAGGTAACTGAGAGCGGTAAGCACTTTGGACATGTCTCTCTTTTTCTCTCTCCCTGCAGTAAGAACCTCAAATTGAAGCATGAGAGTGGAGAGATTTTGAAAGCGTATTAAGTACCATTTTTCCCCAGTTGGCGTTTTCCTTTTGGAGAGCTACCAGCGATTCAACGACGAAAACCGCGACGAATTGCCGTCACTGCCGGTTGGTCGGATGCTCGTCGGATTATTTTTTTTTTTGGGCGATCAGACAATTTGGATGGTGGAAGTGTTTGGTGTACAATACTTGCAGAGCCACTTGAAAATCTTGGGAGTCCCAGAAAAGTGAACGCTCTGTTCCATCTTTCCATCTTTCTTCCCATTTTCACTTGTTGTGGGCACGTAATGCCTTTGTCCATAAAAAGTCAGCCAAAAGGGAGGTTAACAAAGGTGGCGAAACTCGCTGGCTGCTGTGCAAGCCTCATTGAGTTCCGAATGTTTCTTTTATTGCTCAAAGCGAGCTCTAAACACCAAGGCTTTTTTTTTTTTTCTTTTAGCTGGCACCATCCAATCACAGGCGCCAGTGCACTCTCACGCCGCAGCCAGGTGTGGGCGCTCCGTCCGACGACGGAGAACCTCAAAAGGTTTGGAATGTCTGCGGATACTGGTCTGAAATCGTCGTTGTTATTGGACAGATCTGTTCAATTGACATGGACGGCTTCTGCTGGCCCGTCCCCGTAGGGCGGGCGAACTGTAGAAGACGAGACCAAATTCAATTCCGATGATCAAATCTATGCGGCGCCTGTAATTTGTATTCATTGGACCAGCATGAATTCTTTTTTTTTTTTTATTCCCACAGAGAGAAAGGGACTTTATCCCCTTGCAAAAAAAAAAAAAAAGCCAGTAAGACGCAGTCATCTCACCGCTACTTCCTCTGGCACTTTAGCTCTCGGTGCAGTGCGGTCATAAAGCTCGCTCTCCCAATTTACTTTCCCTTTATGAGCCATTACCATGTCACGTTCGCTTTAGGCGAAGGCAAAAGGAAAAGTTTTTGCTTCTTTGCTCCTGCAATATCGGACACAAATCAAATATCTGACTGAGCCGGCCTCTCTTTATCTGCGCCTTAAGTAAAACCGGCTCGCTTTATACTTGATGTCGTCGACGTAAAAGCAAGGCACTGTCCGCTTTCATTTTTGGAAAGAAAGTGAGGACGCATTTTTTTTTAAATCCAAGCCCACCGGTATTAATAATAATAATAATTGACACGAGGAGAGCCCTTATTGGTATTGCTGCACGTCAACCTAATCGCCATTTCCAGCGCTTTTTTCATAGCTTGACAAAAAGAAAAGGGAAAAAAAACTAGTCTCACCTCATGAACTTGTCTTTAATGAATCAACCCACCTAAAAAATGCCCCGAAATGACACATGCTTGTTCGAAGTGGACATTTTGCAGATATTTTGTGAAATACAGTGAAACTCCTCTACAACGAAATCACCCATGTAGATTTCGTTGTAGAGGAGTTTCACTGTAGATGTTTTTTTTCTTCTGATTATTGTGAAATATGACCCACTCAGTATAAAAGTGTGACTAAATTGGTTAGGGTTAGCCCCAAAATTAGGATACATGAATTGCAACCTTTGCGTGTCTTAGTTTGCGTCATATGAAACAAACCAACCCATGTGGAATTTTCCATCCAACATTGATTTCATGATATTTAAACAGGTAGGGGAGCTTTTGCCAGTGACTAATCGTAGTCAGCGTGATTAATGATGTTTGTGCAGCGTGGGGGGGGGCTGAAATTAGCCAGAAAAACAAGTGCCTTGTGTGTCTGTTGCGTGTGCGCGCGGAGTTTACTTCAGGCTTTGTGTTTCAGAACTGGGTGTCCTCCAGTTGGGTGCGCAGGGATAAACTTACCCGCCCCAATCGCGGCGCAATCTGTTTGCATCGCTGATCTCTGGAAAAACAGCCCATGAATCATCATTAGCGGCGATGATAATTACTCACATTGCAGCACTCCCGAACCGCCAACCGCCGCAAATCCTCCGCAGGGTGTCAAAAGTGTCTCGGATCATGTTTGTTGGCTGTCGTCGAAACAAAAAAAAAATGGCAGCGCCGAGTCTATTGAATTTATTGCGGGCCCCCGTTGAACCTTCGCTGTGTGTATTCAATTTGTCTTAAAGCCACATTACGCTGACATGTAAATCAGTGTCTGATGCGTACAAGCCCCCCGACAAATAAGTTCACTGTGTTGATTAAACCCATCAGAGGGATGCAAATGAGGCGAACGCCACGCGGACTATGGGGCCAAGCTAGCTGGGGGGGGGGGAAAGGCAGCTTGAGCATCTGATACTTGACATCTTACAGCATGTCTTTGGCAAAAAAAAAAAAGGAAATAAACAGGCCATCCTGTGAGCACGAGCCTTTTGTAAACTCGTATCGCCGCGGCGTATGCTCGCCAAGCTGTATGGATGAGTGCAGCGTTGGCGCTCCGGGAATTAGCCGCGGCGGCGCTCAAATGATCCTCCCGGAGAGAGGGCGACACGTGCCACCTCGTTGTCCCGCGTCGCGATAAGGAGATGCCATTTTGCCGAGTCTTGCGCCGATTAGTTATTCACGGGGGCACAATGACGGCCAGCTCGCGGATGTCCCGCCCACCGAGAAAAGCCGTATGAATACATACAATCCCGTGTTCCTGCGTCCTTCACACTTGCATCGCTCGGCCTCGACAGGATCAGCCGTTGCAAAGCAGAGCAGCCCTTTTGTCTCCTCATCCCGCGAGCCCCCCCCCCGCCCCCTCCCCCTGAACATTCTTCTGAATGAATCCCGCACGCGGCGTCCCGAAGGACCGCCATATCTGTGCACCACCCCTTCATCTGCTCGCCCGCATTCTCTTATCGGACGCTCTCACACCCTACGGTGGTCTGCTGGCCAACGTCAAAAGGGCCCCCAGATGGACAGGATGGGTGCAGATAACCTTTTAAATCGGAAAAAAAAAAAAATTATGGTTGGATCAGAAAGAGGAGGCCACAGCGCGCTGGGGGTTTTGTGGTGATGAGTTGGCAGACCTGGCATTTTGTATTACAAAAGGAATGTCGACATCAGGTTTTTTTTTTTTGGACACATATGGTAGCTACCTCATTGATCCGAAAAAGATTATTATTTTCGGGGTTGGAAATGTTATGACAGGACAACCAAAATAGGAACGAACAACTTCAAGCATTTTTGGATGGCTGGTGAATTGTAGCGATGGCACAAAAGGGTCAAAGGTCTCCCAAGAGACCCAATAACACTGCCTGGGTTTTTTCAGACAAATAGTGTCGATCAGGAAGGGTAAACGGATGTCATCGTATGTTCACGATTGATGGTTTTCAGGAAATTGCGTCTTTTTATCGCGGGACCCGTCCCACCTCAAGGCTGCTTTATTTCAAATAATAATACAATGCAAATTGCCCGTCTTCTCTAAAGTAATATTCCGATAACTCTGAAGCGCAGCACCGTCGCGTCGCCTACCGCAATGCTTCTTCATTAGTACTCAGGCCACCCGCGGAAAAGCAACGAGTCGTGCCGAGCCACAGCGTGTGGCGAGCGTGGCCGCCAGGTGATTCGAAAGAAGCTAATGAGGTCAACGTGTAGAACCTTGTCGAAAACTTGTCAAGTGGCTGCTCGGCTCTAAGGAGGGTGGGGGGATCGGTGGGGGGTGGGGGGGGCGCAGCGGCCCGCTGACAACTGCCGCTGGTTCGGAATGCTCCCAACGTGTGACGTGTAGATTATTTCAACGCGCGAAAGAAGAAGCTGCTTTTGCCGCCATTGATTTACTTGCCAATAGCAGATGCCGAGAAAAAGATCGTTTGCGGAGAGCAACCTGGCCCCCCGACAAATCATTTCGTCGATTTCTAGTTCTCTGTTTTGCCTGAACGACTCCTGTTTTCCACACCGCGACTCCATTTCCTGGCAATTGCGGTCGGATTAAGAGGAATCAAAAGATGAGTGCCAATATATCATCACCCGCTCACGGGATTCATTTGCAACCGATTCGCGTCGCTCGCTTGTGTAAAAAGGGTCGGCCAATTTTCAAAGTTCCGAATCGACGAGGGCCGTCGTTGACTTTGCCGACTTGGCGGCGGGCGAACACGTCGGCGCGCCCGCGTTTCAAAGATTGGAGCAAAACAGTCGACGATGAACCGGGAATAAAACCACAAACAGATGGCGCTTGTCAAACCGCGGTGACCGCCATTAAGAGACGCCGCCGCGCGCGAGCGGAATGCGCACGCTCGCTAAAAGGACGTATTAATTCTCATATTTGCTCAATGAACCGGTCCGTCGCAGACGCGGCGCCATCAATATCATTTTTTTTTTTTACCCCGCCCTCGAGACGCCACTCCCACCATATTGGGTCTTAACGATGCCTGCACCTGCGCGGGTGGCAGCGGGGTCAAAGGCCAGCACGCTGGGCCAGGAGCGCTCGGGAAGTTGACACAAACCAGAAAATGGAGCGTTTCCTTCTCCACTGCAATCTTAGCATCCGCGCTTCTTCCCGGAAGCTCCTTCCGGGACTTTCTTTAACATCTGGCTGCATTAGCGTGACCTTCCCCTTAGTGGTTGAGGACTTTATCTGGTTGCTGCTCTGCGCGTCGCACTAAAACCTCATCATTTCTCTGGGAGTCCATCTGTTATTCTTTCAAGCCATTACAGTAATAAATTGCCCATTTATCAATAGTAAAAGTGTCCGCGCTGGGCCCAGGTGGGGTTTTTACTACCCATAATCTGTGCGTAGATCAGATGCCAACGTTTGCGGTTAGCTTTGATCGACGAGTTTCCACTTCAGCCCCCTGGACCACCTCGTGACCTCGTGACCTCGTTCCCGGCGTAGATCTGAAATGTGAACGACTTCTTTCTCAGCCGGCGAATTTTCCATTTGTCCGTAATTCGGAGCTCGCATTGCATGGGAATAGGACATCTCATGTGCCGCTTTTCTCCGGCCACGCGTTATTTCAGATGATGTTCTTCCCTTGTTCTTTTGCTAACTTTTTCACTCTTGCTCTCAAGTTGTTCTCGCTCTCCTTCATCGCAAGACTTTGGGCCGAATTTTGCTGACGCGGCGCACGGCGAGTCCCGCCAAGACTGCAGGGCATCACTTTCCGATGCAGCTCCATCACGCTCATGCAACCCGATTCGATGCCAAGACCGGACCGAGTGAACCCAGCATGTTTGGTGGGGCTGGAGAAATGTAATATACCATGTTGAATGGTCCCGCTTTTCTCTGGCGGTTTATCTCCACCTGCGCGGAACGCCGCATTTAAGATAAAAGATGGCCTGCCCTGCTCCCTCATTAAGATGGATCAGCTCTCACTGGAAGGTCATTCCGACGGGGCTTTGCTCTCTGACTCTGGAGGCAGAGATGGATGCCCGCAAACCCAAGACCACGTCCCCCGTAAAACGTGAGCGTTTCTGGCATTTATGCCAACAAAACTGCAGCCGCAGTAAACAGTTTTTCCTCAAACTGTTTAGTTTAACTTTGCTCATGACGTATTTTTAAAAATGAATCCGTTGTACGTATGGACATACAGTCCCGGCAGATGACAAAAGCGTGGGTGAGCGTGGCGGACTGTGGTCGTTAACACAAAGTTAACATGTTTGAGCGCATGTTGGTCTGACGAGACGGGTGTCAAAGTGAGGGATGCTAATTGGCTCCCCCCCCCCCCTCAGCACCCTCCCACCGCATTCTGGACCAGAACCCAAAATCGACACACTCGCCGACATGCATGCACACCCGCGTTGGGCAAATCGTTACAGCGGTGTAGATCCCATATTGAATTTTGTGTACCCAGACGCCACAAATTTACAGCGGCAGGGCCATCCTCCATTAATTAGAAAAGTGCATCAGCGAGATGGATGCCACCGATAACGAAGTTGAGCTGATGAGGGAGGCAACATGCAACTCGCCGGAGAAATGGGTGTTACCAGCGCCGAGAATTAAAGACATAACAAATCCATGCGATTCCCGCTTTGTGTTACAGCATGTGGCGAGTACAGCCACCATCTGTGTGTGTGTGTGTGTGTGTGTGTGTGTGTGTCGTCCTGGCACACTATGAGCCAGGACACACCAACTGGAGCAGGAACAAGCACAGATGAGCTTTGGAAGGTTTTTGGAAAGCTGATATCCCTCTGCTCAGTATTTAATATTTGATACTGCCTTTATTTTATGTTAATGTTAAAACCAAATTAATTCCTCGTCATTTTCCAACCTGCCATCTTCCCCCGAGCGGCGTCCGATTATTTTCCACGATGCCATAATTTACAAAGACAATTATGTCCTCAACTGTCCTCCTCCTCCTACTTTACAAGCAAACGCTCACGTGACCCCCGCTAGCCTCTTACGCAGCGGTGCGGAACCTCCCCCGTATTGATCTCGCCGCTTCATCCGTGCTGCGCTCCGTCCGCCCTTCCCCTCTCATGCCGCTTAATGAACTCGCCGGCGCTGCCCGCTAACGCGGCTGAGCAGACCCCCCCCCCCCCCCCCCCCCCACGCTCATACCAATGAGCGTCAGCCTGTTAGCTTTTGATGTCGTCAAGCTAACGTATGCACAGGGAGAGGTAAAGGGGTCTCAAGGTGGCCTGAATGGCAGAGAAATGTAAAGCTTCTGATTAAGTTCATATCAGCTTGATGGGGGACAGCTTAGCGCTCCCTCTTTGGGGGATTCGGTTCCCTCCTGTGCAGGGAATACTTCATTGAGATTGCAATATGTACGTCATCTGCTCGTAGATCTGACAACCATAGCTGCTAACGCGGGCTAGCGTATCCACCATTAGCCTCGATCGGACTTTGCATTCTGACCACTCTTTGACAATAATCTGAAAGACCGCCGGTCATGCGCTGACCGGAGAGTCAACCTTATTCTAGTGGGCCAGTTGGGCGCTTCCTCGGAAAAGAGGATCAAGTGGACTTAGCAGATCGAGCCCGAAATGGAGTCCGAATCTGAAATAGATAGTCCGTGACATTCACCTTGATGATTCCAGCCAGCCAGAAAGCGAGGGGGTTTAATTGAGGCCGGTGGACACGGAGGTGAGTGAGACCTCATTGCTAAGCTAGTGACACACACACACACACATCTCGACTGTCCTCCCTCGCGCAGGTGGAGCAGGGCGTTTCGGTAGCCGTCACCCCTTTGCCAGATTGCGCAAACAATTGATTTTTGTACCCAAACCCGCTGGCAGAGACACAAATGTCACTCTATGGGGCGTAACTGTTCCACATGATGGGTCTCTCCCCCCCTCCTGCCGCTTGGCTTTTCCATTTTTATCCCCCTCCAAGATCACCTCATCAATTCATCCCCAACCGTCCTCCTCTCCGTCCTCTACTCTGTCACAAGTGTCGTTGGAATGGAAAAGCCCTTGATAACTGTAGGGGAAGTTCGGGGGGGGGTTGGGGGGGGGCGGGGTTGAGAGTGGATTATTTACCTTCTCCCTTTTACTTTGGATTGCTTCATTATCAAAGTTCTCCAACTTTACGGATGAACGACAAAGGGCTTTGAAAGCGGACCGAATACGCCGACTCGCAGGACTACAAATGACCGAGATTCTCATCGGCGCGGCTTAGTGGCAGTTAAACCAGTCAGCTCAGCCTTTTTTTTTTTTTTTTTTTGGACATCTAAAATGCAAAGGCCGGGCGAAGTCCAAGTGTCATTGGGATTGAAAGTGGTTCTGGAGCAGCAGGCCATTGGAAAAATCACTTTTTAGTGGAAAAAAAAATGTGGTTTTTCTTTCAGCTGGAGGCGTGTGAAACATTGTTAGTCCCTTTTGTGCCATCGTATTCTTTCCTGTGAGGCTTTTACGCAAACAATGCTGTCACCAGGTTGCATTTTTCCGCCTTCATATTTCATGCGCCCTGTTTGCTGAGCTCCGTAATTTCCCTGCCGTATCTATCGCTTCTCTGATAAGGATCCAATCTTCCCCACGGGGATCATTAGCGTTTCATCTAATCTCATCAAATACAGCAGTTTAGAAACAAGGTATTTAGTCCTAAACGCCTTGCAGCCTCATCAAATGTTTTTCCAATCGCAATAGGCAACGGGAGGGAAGGCCACGAGAGCGCCGTGTTTAACCGTTTCGCCAATGGAGGATGGCAAAACATTTTCCTTGTTGTCGCCATCAGTCCTGACCCGCCCTACCCTCCCACTGCCTCAAGACTCTCGTTTTTGCACAAAATAAAAGCCGTTCTACCACCCAGAAGCAGGAATGTCGTGGGGGGGGGGGACGAGAGAGCTATGGAGATAGTCTCGCCGAAAGTGATGCAGGGCGAAACATATATCGTGAGCGGAGCCAGGCCAAGATAAGACGGGAGATTGATGCCGAGCGTGAAGAAGGCGGCGAGGAACAAAGGCGGGCGCACGGAGGAGGCAATCAAAAAGAAAGGTGCAAAGGAAGGAGAAGGGACGGTGGACGCTTCAGAAAGGCGGGAGAGGGAGCCGGCAGGGGGGGGTTATAGCCGGTGATTTATCGGTCGGTGGCCGGCCGCTTGCAGTCGAGAAGCTTTATTCATTCCTTTTGTAATCTGGCTCATGCCAAGCAGACTCGCTTAACGTAATGGCCGCAGCTCGGTGCCATCGCGGCGCAGCCGGGTGAGACTCTGTTTTCATGGGAATGGGAGGAGTCAACAGCCAGTGCTGAGACGACGAGTCCAAATATGTTCGGTAAATATGAGAAGAGAGCCCAAACTGAACCGGTAGCAGGGCAAGATGAGGGTCGTCGACAATTCACAACCTGCTTTTTTTTTTTTGGTCTGGCTTAACCTTTTTCTCTCGCTCAGTCAGGGCCTCCCTGCGGTTCCCGCTCTGGTTTCTCTCATGTCCAGAATTTTGCCAGTTGCTAAGCTACGTGTCCCCCTGAGAACAATCACCTGCTTCTCTGCCGAGGCCCAAAAATAAGGCGTCCAACATTTTCCGAAAGAGAAACTGGGAGATGAAAGGGAAAATCGGGTGCGGTTGACTTGCCGACAGCACGTCGGGTTCGCCTGGCGCGCCAGAGAAGCCTCGCAGGTTTTTGTCTTTTTCGTTCTCCCCCTCGCCTCATTTGTCCTCGCGCGCCTTTGAGTTTTCCACCCTGTCGCGAGTGGTGAGCGAATTGCGGCGGATGACAAATGGATGTCATTGGCGGCCCGTCGCGACACAAACGTTGGCGTCTGTTGTGCGGGTGGACTTTTCCAAAGATGGCGACGAGTCAGCTAATGACACGACTTTGAACTTTGACCTCGTTGATAAAAGGTTCGTCAAGGCAGCGGACACTCAGGCGTAGCGCTCAACCTTTTTTTTTTTTTTTTTTAAAGCACAAAGGCGGCCCATTGAGGCATCCAATTGAATTTTCTTTGTCTCAACTTAACCATTTTCATTTCTAATGCTGACTCATCAATAAATAAACAAAGCACAAGCAATGTATTTGTTTTTCTCGTGTAAGTTTTTGGCCAACGGCTAATCGTCGCCGTGTCTTTTCAGATGAGCCAGAACAATACCGCTGAGTGAGTGTTGTATTATTATTTTTAATTATTATTATTATTATTGGAAAGCAGCTCATTACGGTGACATTTTGGAGCCTCTGTTGTCTTTCTAATTACGGCGTAACACAATTAACGAGCAAAGATTGCGTCAGCGGTGCCGCTGCCTTACTTGTTGTACGTTATTCAAAATGCACACCCTACCGCCGTCGAGATCGGCTGTGCAGTCATCCGGTCGAAACGGGGGAGGCGACATACCGACAGCGCAATGTATGTATCGTATTCGTCCTATCTTAAGCTTGAGATGAATTCTTCTAAGCAGGAACCCCGCAGCCTTTCTTTTTAATAGCAAGTCTAATCGTTATGTTCACGTGCTTCTTCCTCACACGCGGTCATTGTTCCGGCGGAATGTTTCGCCGCCTCGGTTGTCAGCGTTGGGATCATTTCGAAAATGCATCTCGTGTATGTATCATGTGCCGTGGAGAAGCTCCGTAATGAACGGGAATTTTTTTCCGAGGCGGCGGCGGCGGTAATGAATCTGAGTTGCTTTCATGTAAACAATGGATTTGAGTAGGAGGAAACAAAGCGAGAACAATATTTGCCCCCGTTAAATATTTTGGCGGTGTTGTTTTGGAGATGCTCTAACTTGACCTTAAGCACATGAAAAACAATTGCCACAGACGCGCTCATGTCTTCCCGCAAGAATGGGAGCCGCAAAGCAGCTGGGCATTTTCTGCACGTCGAGCACTAAATGTCAACAATGTAAGCTAAGCGCCCTAAATGGCAGCGTGGCGTCATTGACATCCTCTGCATGAGATGCGCCTGCCGCTTATTTTTAGCCGCCCGCATTTGGATGCTCCGCGTGTTTACTGTAGCGGCGGCTCCTCTTTTTCTGGGTCACGGATGAAGTATGATGCTTGTCAATTAAAACTTAGCCTCTTGAATAGATGAGATTGACGCAGCGGGCCGGGGGGGGGGAGAGAGGAGAAGTGCCAGGCGTTTCGGCGAAGCGAGGCCAAAAACGAAATCAACTTGTTCAATTTAACCTTGATCGGCAATTTCTCCATCATCATCATCGGTGAAACACGTGGAAATTTGCTGATTGGCTGGCCCCCCCGCTCTCCACCCACGCTCTCCTCTACCAATCAGAGGTGTTATTTTGTTGAGGTCATGGTGTCGATTGATGGTGTTCCTAAGAAATTGGCCCTCTCCCCCCTAATTTTTTTTTAACATGCACAAATTAGAAACATCACCAAGACAAGGATCGCCATGGTTACATGCTGGAGTGATGCGCCGCAGCCTATTTTGAGGAATACTTTGAATATTACAGTGAAAATCCTCTACAACGAAATCTACATGGGTGAAAATACCCCCTAGTGTGAAAAAAATCTTCATGCATTAACACCATTCCCACTTTCCTGTTTCAAATTTGCTACAGTGAAAAACCCCCTGTTGTGAAAAATTTCTTGCTGCAAACATGATTTCGTTGTAGAGGAGTTTCACTGTATTATCATCTCGGCGACCCCAGCGGAGGTGAGGGGGGGGGGGTGCTACCGGTGCATTCCATTCGTTCCCTCCGCACTGCCATCAACACGGTTCCGCCTCCTCCCGCAGCGCGCCCATGCGCAGCCGCCGCGGCTATCGCTCGTCTCATCCGTTACACTCTGCTCCCATTCAATCAGGAGCCCGCCACCGCCTCCGAGGGGGCTGCAGATAAAATTCTCATTATCTTAGCGCACAGAATTAAAGGGACGGGCGGCAGAAAGGGTGGGCGCAAGCGTGCGCTTGTAACGGGGAAGCTCATGAAGATGTTCCAAACTGTTACCGTGGGAACAGTTTCCATCTCTCTGAAGAGCCGTGCGCTTGAAATAGATCTCGGAGCAGTGTGCAACAGCTCTTGTGTTTGCTTATTACCTTGAAAAGGTGAAAAAAGAAAACAAACCATGGTTACATTTCGGCCATTAGCACGCAGACACCTCATAACGTTACAAATTGGTACGAATTCCTCATTTGTTTTCATTGTTCCATTACAGTCAGCCTAGATTGGGGCCGAATGGAGGCAATGATCATCGGCATTGTCGCCACCTCCAGGACTGAAATGGAACAATACGTCCCACAAGGTCATGTCAGTGGGATATTGTTAAAAGCCTTGGCGGAGGTCCGGTGCCATTCCTCAACCTAAGTTTGTTATCTGAGCTATCTCAAAATGGTCGTGTGTCTAGAAAGTGGGTAGATCAGAAAGATCCATAAACTGCAAGTGTCAGCAAACGTCGCCAGGGGAAATGTCTTCAGTGCACGGAGAGCCCATTGTTTATTCATGCCTCCTAAATTGAAGCATGTGCATCCTTGAATTTTCCCGCCTCTCGTGTTTAACTAACTGTGAAGGAAGTTCCTCCAGGCCTCCTCCAGTCACTGGCATCCAATACAGTCGCCACCATCATGGATCATTTGAATTCGATTATTTGATTGAGAATCGAGAAGTGATGTCAAAGCCTTTTTTTTCCCCCTCCCATCCGTTTTTTTTTTTTTTTTGGTCCCACAATGTGCTATTGATTGCTTCCATTTCCAAGCCAATCGACGCCTCGCCTTCCACTTTTTCCCTCCCGCGTCACCTCTTATTTGTCAATAAGCGCCACGCCGAGCCTTCCATTCCATGCTCGGGTTTTTTTTTTCCTCCCTTTTTCCACTTGAGTGTTCAATCAATGGCTGACGGCGCCGGCGCCTTAAAGGAGGTGTTAGGCGATGAAAATGTTCATCGGAATGCCATAACACGATTAGGGTTTGCAAACCTGGCCGGAATGAAAACGACATGCTTATGATGGACGGCGGCTCTGCCCTGTGGTGAGAAAGAATCGAATAAATCAGCGTAATTTAAAAGCATTGCCTCTCTCTCTCTCTCCCGCAGGGAAGCCGAGGACTCTAAAATATTTGTGGCGCAAACGCAAGGACAAACGCTTTCTTTGGCACACGTTGCTCAAGCCCTCCTCCTGCGCCTCTATTCATTAAAACACAAGTAGGTCACCTACAAAATGGCCGCCCCTTGGCCACCCTCGCCGTCCCCCGTTCCTGTCAGCATATGTTCTTCTCGGGCCTCCGCCAACTCGAGGCTCGGTGATATTACACTCCGGCGAGGTTACCCTGAAGACAGGCAGCCGGGCGGGAGATTTATTGCCCTTGCCTTTTGAGGCCGCTTTTGATAGCAGTCCATTTTCTTTTGGGCACCGCTTTTAATTACCCTCATCAGATCGTGGAAAGAGTGGAGGGACAGCATCACTAAAGTGGAAAGATGCATAATGACAGCAACAAAAAAAAAAAAAAAAAAGGACTCCAGGGAGTCTTAGCTTGTTTTGTCCATGCTCACAATTTGTCCAATTTGTTTTGTTTTGTTGCAGGGTGACTCAGTGAGTGTGTCACAGTCTGCATGCATGTGTGTGTTGGCGATATCCTGAAGCATTAACCCAATTGGCCGCTCCAACTGGGGCAAAGATGGTGCATTTTTGTGGTTGCAGTATTATTCCTCATCTTTGGAGCTCCTTGCTCATTCTTCATGTCATGCAGTCATCAGTACGGTTGGAGTTGAAAGGCTCCCAAAATGGGTCGGCGCCGCCGTAGTGGGTGAGAGCCGACTCATGCCGTTCACCAAGTTGCGACATTGGGCTCCGTTTTAGCCGAGGCCGAAAACCAGCAGTGTTTGGCTTTAACCATGTCATTTGTGGGGTTGGTGTAGCAGTGTAGCTTGTTAGCATAGCATCTAGACAAAAGCCGCACGTCTTTGTTTCACCTGCAAGATTTTAAGAGGAAGTGCAGTCGTATTTATATGCATAAAGATGGCGCGTGTGATTTAACCTTAAATCTTCCTCCCGGAAAAGAAAAGCTTGCTCACGCACCCGTGCATAATCCCTGCACACCCGCCGCATGCATATGGTCAACATTAACGCATTAAGATTTAGCGTAGCCCCCTTGCCTGGCCCGCCGCTAAGTACCTCACCACTCTCCGCCCTCCTTTCCGCGACGCGCAAACATGCATATGGATGAGATGGCGTTGGGGCTCATTTGCATAAAAGATGATAGCAACGGTGGGGCATCAGCGTGATTTGTGAAGCTTGGTCTTTACCGCGCGCCATAGCTCTCATTCTCTTGTCGCGCCGCCTCCAATTATACTGCGCGACGAGAATTCACACTCAACTTAGCATTTTAGGCTCAATTCGCCGTGTACGGTTTCAAAATCAATAGCGTTCTCTTGGCCGAAATGTTTTACCATGGTGAATAAAGACTATTGTTTCACCTGATTTGCTTGCCCCAAGACGGTGGTTTGACGGTGAATGCACCTGCTTGATAAAATATCTTTGTTATGATTCTCTCGTGTGTCTATGAAGAACAATACCCAGAAGCGGACTCAGCCTTGTGGTTCCCACAGCAACGGATGAGCTCTCGGAGGATGACAAAATGTAAAGAAAGTGTGTGTTCTCGCCCTCGCTCCATTTCCCCCTCTGTGTTTTCGCCACGATCATGCGTCAGCGGTCCTCCTTGACAACTTACCTGCGGTCACGCCACGTTGCCTTCGATGCGGCTCACGTAGAACGTCCTCACCGCGGCGCTTTTATCGAAACAACCCGCAGTTGCCACCCTTCACCCCGCAGATGAGAATAAAAATCTGAAAATTGCATATCAGTGCCCAAATGTCAATGATGACAGTTGATGGCTGTTGATGTCATTTGACAGTTCACCTCTCTACCTTCTCAGCTGGAATTCGCACCATCCCCCGCTTCCATTCGTTCGAGCTAATTGGGCGCCTGGGAAGACGCAGCGTCACGCGGGGAAAATGAGACATTCGAGTCGAGTGGGACCGAGCGTCGACAGGTCACCCGGTAAAGATGGTGTCGGTATAATTGCCCATTGGAGGCTGATGGCAGATCTTTCATTCGATATGCTTACATTTCGGTTAATACAGTGAAACTCCTCTACAACGAAATCTACATGGGTGAAAATACCCCCTAGTGTGAAAAAAATCTTCATGCATTAACACCATTCCCACTTTCCTGTTTCAAATTTGCTACAGTGAAAAAAACCCCTGTTGTGAAAAATTTCTTGCTGCAAACATGATTTCGTTGTAGAGGAGTTTCACTGTAGTGGAGTCAACTTGCAAAAAAAAAAAAAAATACTACACTTGATATGTTAACTGCAATCTACCATCGCCATAATAAACATACCGTATTGTATATTCGATAACACTCTTGTATTGCACGTCATTAGCATAGCAAACGTTGCTCCGCGGGCAAATATCCACACGGCAAGCTGGAATTTACCCAAGATCAATAGTACTCCATGGCTGCGCGCTTCGGATAGCTTTTGACCTTTGCGTCTGTTTAAACTTTGCAGCGCTTTCTTGCATGAGGTGCACTGCGACTTGCCCAACCCTCTCAGGAGAG
This sequence comes from Hippocampus abdominalis, assembly GCA_018466805.1. Taxonomy (NCBI): domain Eukaryota; kingdom Metazoa; phylum Chordata; class Actinopteri; order Syngnathiformes; family Syngnathidae; genus Hippocampus; species Hippocampus abdominalis. The sequence goes on along the minus strand of CM031704.1, from coordinate 17,529,058 downwards.
GCGCTCTTCCTCATCTGTCGGCTCACTCCATAATTTATCGCGCTTGTCACGGCCGACAGGCGTCCGACGTGAAGTCCGGCGAGGATCGATGGCCGGCGACCGAAGTTGCGCGCGCGCGTCCCGTGGGAAATAGCGGAGGCAAATAAAGTTTGTCAGGGTAGTTTCATCAAAATGTCAGCTCTGATCTGTCCGCAGTAAAAATCTTAACATCCCTAATCATTAGGTACATTTAAAGACAAATCCAGACCCTTGGAAGGTTTTTTCTTTTTTCTTTAATCATAGCCACCGTGACCAATCCAAAAAGAATCCGGCCGTCCCTATTTATGCGCCTTGTTCCACCGGCAAGATTTGCGAATTGCAGCCACGCTGCTGTGCTTTTTTTTTTCCGGCTCCCCAGGGAGAGCGGCGCCTCGCAGCTACAAGTCCTCTCGCTTTCTCCTCCCTGCTTTTGTCGACGCACTCCTATGTTAATCCACATTTAGCTTTGTTCCTCCAGTCGGAATGCGGAGATGGAAGGTGTCCAGAGAAGTTTTTGTTGCACCGGCGTCTCTTGTGAGATCCAATGTCTCAACAGGGGGGGGGTGGATACAGTTTGCGTACTGTAACTTTTCAAAGCTCGGCTCGGCTCACCGAGTTTTTTTGCGCGGGCACGTTATTGAAAAATGCACGAAAAAGTCCAAGTACTGGCGTGGTGTTTCTTTTGTTTACCGGTCGGAGGTAAAAGGCATCTCAACGCTGCAGCGGTGGGACTGATTTAATGAAAAACAGCTAAATTCTTTTCACAACAAAGCGCGTGTGCTTTTTGTTTATTGACGGCTTTTTTATTTTGTCTCAAACCCCGTTTTCCTGATATATTACAAACAAACCCCATCCGGATTGGTCGCATATACCGTGATACATAAATGGTGAGGCGTACTCAAGAATTTATATTGCTTGCGCTATGGTTAATTCATCATGAACCGCCTCAGTCCGCAAATCCATAATCGGCGGATGCGGCTGCTCGAGGTTCACAGCTCAACTGCTCCACATGAGAAATCGCAAAGGCTCGAGCGCCGGCATCCTTCTGACATTAATTTCCCGAAGATAAAAAACGCTTGCCTCCGAGTTTTGCAAGTTTCTATTGTAGCCCGGGGAACCTCGCTCCATTTGTCTTCCACCGGGTTTCAGTGCGAGCGAGCTTTGGCCACAAAAGGTTGCTTGTTCACAAATTGAGCCCTCTTCCTTGGATGCTCCTTCACTGACAACGCCGCCGAATCTCGGCCGCCGAGTTTGCCAGTCGACATCGCTTGTACGTTTCGGCTCACAAGACTGTGAGAATGCAACCGTGTCTTGTCTTACACTGCCGGACATCGTCTCCCTCTTGTTAGCTTGCTGCTGTCTTGCTAAGCTTGACCAGCCCTGTTCGACACACGCCACGCCCGAGTAGCTCCCCGCATTGATCCGTCAGCCCGCTTTGTCTGGACCTCACTGTGCATCAGGTGGTATCATCCGTTAGCATGTCATAGCTCACAGCACCTGAGTGTACCTGGCCAACTGTTTGGCTTCTTACCTCTGCCAACGGACGAAATGTTTTCATGTCGGGTTAGTTTGCAGGGAAAAAAACCACACTGTGGATTTCCACTCAACTCGGTGGCCTCAGTCGGACAAATCCATTTAGTTGTGGTCCGCTAGCGGCCGTCTGGAAAGATCTCCGTCTAACGCCGCCCTTCATCCGACCTTGTCTCGCTGCCCGCGGTGCCTCCTGCCATCCCGCCGCACTCGACTCCCCTTGACCCGCTAAATCCGCCGAGGCAGCACTAACACAGACTCTGATGTCTTCACACTTTCACGGGGAGAGGAACCCCCCCCCCCTCCCGTGCCCACGCGGCGCCACTGTTAGCATGCCGCGCGCATCTCTTGTACAGTGAAACTCCTCTACAACGAAATCATGTTTGCAGCAAGACATTTTTCACAACAGGGGGTTTTTCACTGTAGCAAATTTGAAACCGGAAAGTGGGAATGGTGTTAATGCATGAAGATTTTTTCGCACTAGGGGGTATTTTCCACCCATGTCGATTTCGTTGTAGAGGAGTTTCACTGTACCCCCGCTTCTGTTTACAGTCGCTGTCATTTTTGTGACAACGCCACGATTACTTTTCAACGGCTCCAAATGAACCAGAGAATTTCACTCGTCGTTCATTACGCTCAGGCCGGAAAAAAAACAGATAATTCACGCGTGGCGAGCCTCTGCGAATGATATGATGTTTATTTCATCTGTTTGTGTCGTGTGCGCGGGTCATAATGACGAATCGCTCCTAATAAATGCCACGGCTTCGCCTATTCTTCTGGCTAAGTAAAGGGATTGTTTGTTTTTTTCCTTTTTTTTTTTTTTTCCCTACCCCTCCCTCTCCGGTTGTCACTTTGCCAGCTTTGATTGGGCCTAACGGGCTGGAGACGACAAACTCATGTTGACAGTCTGTTTACTCCTGACTGAAACGAGGCATTTCCTTTGTAAAAATCGCAGCGCCGCGTCTCGTTCGCCAGCGGTGGCAGTGAGTCGCATTTGTGTAAGAACGAGAAGTCGGGATGTCCGTGAAGTCAACGGGTGGATCTCATTAACATCGCCGGGGGGGGGGGTCAATGACGTGTCCGCTTTGTGACCCGAATGATGCCGCGCCTTGCGGTAAACGATAGCAACCCTTCAGAATCCTCTCGTATTTGTCACGTCACATTTCCGGAATCAAATGTCACTCTTTTTACGCGAGTCCAACACCCCTTGCCCGATCCAAATAGATATCCGAGCTAATCCCCCCCCGCAGGTGTCATCTGGTTTTGTCTGTTCTCGCCCTCACGTCGTGCTGTTTATCTGACCTCAGACCTCCGCGGCGCCATTTACGCGGCGGGAGGTGCTTATCGACCGGCAATGTGATTCCAAAAAAGACACTCGGCTTGTTCATTAAAAGTTTCCTCGGACTCCCCCCTCCCACCCCCGTCTGTCTGGGAGTCCAGACGATGGGGAGAATGTGAAGAAGAATGTGTTTGTATTGTAGGGGGAAGGGCTTGGTGAGTAGATATTATCACTGTATCCGAGTCCTGGTGGTGTTGCCTTTGATTGAATTTCCTTTGACAATCCTCCGCCGGTTCCTGTTTTGGATCCCCGGCGGTCCAAGATTTGTTTCCCACCCGCTCGCGTTGGCGGTTTATTTGATCAGCTTTGTTAACTCGGATCAAATAACATTGGCGGATGTTAAAATGCTGCCCGTGGCCTACATAGGCACTTCTGCCAGTAATTTGCCGCGGTAGACCAGAGCTGCGTTTTTGATTTGGTTTATTACAGTCCGAACTTTGGTATCTTAGGACGTTCTTTTTCGACCCCTTTGCTGGAAATCAACCGTGTTAGGTTTGGATTCCAGTCAAGCGAGACATCAAAGAGGAATCGCTTTGAATTGACTGAGGTTCTGGATCACGTCCGGCCGCCATCAAATGCCGTTTTTTAAACCCGGTAGATGTGAGGAAACCAATCCACTTAATTTGCCTTGCAGAACCGTGACCTCGGGTAACCTGAACCTCAGTCCTCAACTGACATCTTTTATGTCCTCCGGATGCTGTCAAATTGTTGCCTCCGCACTGGCAGTACTTCAAACCACCTCTCGAGATTAGCACGCACATTGGTCCAAGGATCCGAGATCAATAAAGCTGTCAGGCTTCTATTAACCTGGCCGGATGTGCTCTGGCATTAATCAGCCCCCAGGCATCAACGGGGGGGGGGGGAGCGTGGGGCTCCGTAGCTGCCAGTTGACCGGAGCCAAGTTGGGCCAAACTCGAGCCTGAACAAGACACAAACATTCCACACGTCATCCCGAGAGCTGACCAGGGAGGCGAACGGATGGCGTCCTGGAGTGGAGGGACTTTGGTGTCAGGTCTCTGAGCGCTTTGGCCGCCGGTAATTATTGGGTAGTGGCTCAGGCCATCCGTCAGGGACAAGCGGCGGGCAGATTGATACCAGCGAAGAAGCCCGCTCCTGTTATTTCCATCCGCCTCTCCTGCACTTAAGCTCCTCAGGATGTGATTTGGGAAATGGCGAGCCCACTCATCCATCAATTTCTCGCTTGTTTGGTTCCCCGGTGGAAAGTAGCCTGCACAACCCCTGCGCGCGGGCGTCCGGGTGCCAAAATTCCGAAAGGCATCCACAGCAGCCAGAGCTGGCGTTTGTATTTTTTTCTTTTTTTTTGTCCTCACAGAACCCAGCCAGTCGAGACTCTGCCGTGTCTTTCGTGTGCCTCGGCATCTCAAACAACAAAATTCCAGGCAGCTCGAATAGGGACCCAAGATTCGAATCACCACCCTTTTGCGGGCAACGTTTAAAAACGCAGATTAAAGGTTGTCGCCGGCGATGACGCAAGAGCGGCGTGGGCGGTGAATAATGACTTTGGTTTAATTAGAAAATAATAACGACTCGCAATTTCCTTGACTTAATTACGATCGGCGCACTGGCATGTTAATGACTTCCTCTATCTCTCATCGGGGGGCGGCTTTAGCCCGAGTTGACATCTGTCCTCCGCGTTAAGCCGCTTACCTGTCAAAAAAGCCCGAGACACAATGTCAACAGTCTCAAATCGGACTCACGGCCACAAACGCAAATGAGAGCTCGCCCGTCTGCTTACGACCGCCCCGACGCAGCTGTTTGGGCGGCTCGAACGTCGCCACGGCAACAGGTTGGGCGGAATGCGATCGGCGGCTGTTTGCCGAGCGGGATGAGTCTAATCTCCCGATTCAAAGTTATTCTCGCTTTTGACGAGATGCTTGTTTCCCCTAATTTACGACGCACCTTTCGTCCCCCGGGGTATTCGTTTCCGCCGCGCTTTTTCCCGGCGCTCGCCCGCTGCGGTCTTTTAACTCACTCGAGCGTCCTTTCTGTCCTTGTCGGGGACTGTTGGATTGATGACCGCGACAATTATAAGCCCGTCAATCAGCGGCTCGCACACGAGGCGGCCGGGCCGAGATGCATCTCATGAATATTGAATGCGCATTTCTGCCGCGGCGTTAAAGCGGCTTTGCGCAAATATTGCACGCTTGAATTGTTGTGACACCGTGTGTCATTTTGTCACACCCATGCTTGGGCTTTTTGAGGTCTCTTTTTTTTTTTTTTTTTTAAGTCAGGAATCTGCAGCTCGACTAAGGGAGGTTGGAAAACAAACGTATGATCCCGTACGTCATGAACAAGTATTGGCGTCTGAATTCAGAACTGATTGATGGACAAGAGTGTACTGCGGTTCATACTAGCCCGTCGCCTCTATTGATTCCGTCATGATTACCTCCTGACAAAGATGTCCATGGACACGTCATGTCTGGCACGGCGAGCATACCGAATCAATGGGTAGGATGGAATGGAAAACGTTTAGTGATTCAGGTTCCAAAATGGCAGTGTTGTTTTTCCAAGTCCATAAGACTATTTGCTCTATTAAGCGTCGCATTCGTATGCAGGCGCACTCTTCATTTAAAGCGCCGTCAGTAGTCGCAAGGCTCAGTGAAGGAATGCCTTTAAGCACTTGAGTGGGGGGGGATTAAATGCATCAAATGTGTGAACGTTGCGACCCCCCCTCGCATCTTTCATTTCCTTTGAGCACCTCGCTCATTCCAGTCGCTTTCCATCCTAATGTGCGCTCACGGAAGCAGTGCTACGTTATCAACACGAGACTGGTCATCTCACCTGCAAAAGGAGCTGAAAAGAACCAAAGGGCTTATTTATTTTTTTATTGAGTCGAGGTTATTCCCCCCCCCCCAGCAAGTCAGCCAGTGCAGGGATCCCCGCTTCATGAAATCTGCATTTAGATTGAACAGGAGTCGGATCCTCCCTGTAAGCCCTCAAATGCTCGTCTTGTGCTGCTAAACTGCATTCTTGATGATGTTTGGGGCTGCCGGAGCGCCAAATGAGGGAAATCGAACGATGATGTCAGGGTGTAGTCAGAGAGTGGCTGTTGTCGGTGTGACCGAGGAAAACCTGCTCCTCACGCTCTGCACTGTAGTATCTGTGAGTGTGTGCGTGCGCTTCATTTTTTTCACGACGTTAGGTCTGATACCACCACCGTTGGCGGAATATTGCCAATGCGACCACCTTGGACCCTTTTTTTGCGATTGGTCCACGTCCCCCCCCCCCCCATAACTTGAGTGTCATAAATTATGGAGTTCTTTCTTCCCCGCCCTCCTCGCATTTAAAGTTTGTTTCCGAGGGTCGACTCATGCACCCGGCGTTCCGTTGACTGCCTAATGATGCATTATGAAGCAGCTCCACCGCAGCGACGACGACTATCCGCCGCCCTTGCCTCATTAATAAAAAGAAAAACAAGCCCACACTGGAAATGAACGTATAGAAAAGCGTTCTGGTTTTGCTTATGCAAATCCGCCGCCAGCACCGCTGATAGAATTACAAGGTATGTCGTTTTTGAGCGCCGCTAATCAATGACGGAGACCTCCGGAAGCCGCCCGTCGTCGTAACGGCAAAGTGCTCTGTCGTTCATTTTCATTAAGTTCAAGAAGCGAAGCCGACATCTGCCGTATTAAAAATGTAATGATCAGAATACATAAATATGTAATTGCCGCCACCTGCATAATTGATGCGCGCTAATGCAAAAACGCGCAAGGTATGAACCTCCACTTAGCAGCCACATGCTACATGAACAATAGGTGGGCTCCAGAGTGATAATTGAGCCGCGCATGTGATTCCCGGCCTTGGGAAAATGTTAATCACACAAGACTGATCTTTCATCAGCCCCCCCTCATCCATATAAAGCGCCGTCGGGCCGAGCCGGGGGGGGGGAGGGACCGGCGCCATAGGTGAGGCATAACCCCGCCGCGATGCCTATCACGTCTTCCCTGTCGCGGGGATTTGAGAGGGATGACCTCACCTGGTCCGCGAAATGGCGAGGCAGGCACGCGCCCATCTGAAAATCTCATTATCTTTATGGTGATGAATACGTTAGCCGACGCGCCGACGCGTCCATGAGTCTTAGTAACCGAGAGCCAGCTGCCTTTCAATTAATCGTCTCTGTTCATTCGACTCGTATCACGCCACGCATGTGATGGAAGCTGCGACGAGTCAGGCAAGCGTGCATGTATGAGTACTCCATAGGAGGCCATCTTTCAGGCGTTGGACCGTTTCCTCCCCCCCCCCCTCGTCGCTGTGAGTTTTCCGGCACAATCCGAGCAGCCAGTCAGGAGCTGCGACGCATCGAAACGCCTCCGAAACGCCTCCTCCAAAAGTTCCTCCATCTATCCCCAAGCGTGCGGCTGTCCGCTAGGAAGCCTCATTTTTCATCAAGGTGACACCTCCCCCAACGCCATCCTTAAACCTCCGAGCGGCCGCCTCCGCCGCTACATTTGCTCCAAATCCTATTTGTGCGCTCGCTGTGCGGCAAAATATTGATGCGGTGATATATTGTGTCGTTATCAGATTATTGCGACTTTCGCCGGATGACAAGTTAAACCCGATGTCTCCTCTCCATATTTTGCCAACCCCCCCTTTTGGATGGAAACGACCAATGCAAACTTGTTTTTTATTACTCTGACATAGTCCCTGTAGGGCGGTCTGATCAAAATATCGGACTGTACTTCTTCCTGTTCACGACGTTGTAGTTTTCCAATCCAAACCCTGCGGGACGCCATTGTTGGGGGGTTCATTTCACACTCTGACCGATCCTCCCAATTATCTCTATCTCTTAATTAGGCCCCGCGCGTGCACAGTGGCCATCCCCGGAGTTGCTTTTCCTCGTCGCAGTTCTCTTCCCTTGCAATGGGATCTTCGGTTCGACCGGCTAATTACCGACGCGGTCGCCGTGTCTCTCATCGTAGGCTCAGCGCATCGATATGGATCAGCGTGCCGTCAGCGCACTTGGCCACATTCGATGATTTCTTATTTTTTGAGCGCATCGATCGCCTTGATGAAAGCGGAGGCCCGCCGTGTCTGCGCGACGTGCGAGTTTATTAGCCAGCGTGGGCGTGCGAGCGTCTGCTTGCGGTTCTCTGATTGACAGCGAGTTGCCTCCCGAGGCAGAAAATCCATGGCCTTCCTTGCCCCCACCTTTCCTCTGACTGCTGTCTTTCCCCACACTTGATTTATTGTCATGCTAATTTCCTCGCCTTGGCGCTATCAGCCTCCAAAGAGGGTCGGCGCCGGCAGCCGTCTTTGAGCGCTCCAGGTGTCGGACTGATCCGCAGAAGCTTCGAGGCGCTACGATTGGCGCACTATTCTATCTCCCTGCATCAGAACCAGGGCCGTCACTGCAGGGGGGCCATTAGGGGGCCAGGCCCACCTACCATGTTGCTTGCGCCACCCCGACTTGTCTGAAATTCACATTCATGAAGTTGCAACGTCGTTACCAGTCTGGTACCAGAAGTAGCACCGTTTCAGTTTCACAATAAGAGCGCAACCCGGAAGTGCTGCTTGAGCGTTGCGTGAGTGACCGCGCTTTGTTTAACTCATTCACTCCCAAAGACGGTTTTAAACGTCTTTTCAGACTTGGTCCAGAAATGGCTGGTACTGAATGAGTTAATATGCTTAAGCTAACGTGTCGTTAGCCTCGTTTATTGCCCTACTTGATGTGTTTCTTCAGGAAAACCGTAGCCAAAAACACACACAGTACCGTTCGGGGCGCACTCTCTCTCGCTCTCTTCTCGTCGTCTTTCCTGGTGTCAATCTTGCAGCAGGTCTGACGTGCGTGGCTGACACATGACAATCTCATTTCCAACCAAGCGTGCTTCCTCGCTATCAGACGGAATGGGGGCTTCGTCATTGCAATGGCTACAAGTGTCACATTAAATTCCAGGCGGGAAAGGCAGGGCGACAGTGCAAGCCGTTCACCGGCGTCATTATCTCCACGGTTGACACCCTCGGATAGAAATGCGCCGCCGTCGCGTGAAGTTTGAGCTCGCCGTGATCCTCGCGGCGTCCCCGAGCACTCCGCCCGACACTCTCTGGGATTCGCTCGACGGCTTTGAATGTGACGCCGGCATCCCATGCATGACGGCGGCGACACTCGCGTCGGCTTGATTAATCGAGTCAAAATGACGATGAGCCTGACTGACACGCTGACGATCAGTGCCCCGGGGGCCCCCCCCCCCACCCCGCTACGGTTGATGCGTCAAATTTAGGTTGCCCCATCACAAACAAGGTCAAATCCACCTGTTAGGTGCATGCCAGAGCAACAGGTGGCGCTATAGCTACTTACTGTAAGGCCTTTTTAAATTGGGAATTTCTCCATTGCGAGACGAATAAAGGTTTTCTTATCTTAAAGACGCTCCAGAAAAGACAATGTGAAATTGTAATTCGGGGGATTTATGTGCGGAACCACCCAAAAAAGATGCCACTGCTTTGCCGAATATCCAAACCTCACGCGCGATTCGCGAGACAATTACCCCGAGGAGAATGTCCCCCCCCCCCCCCCCCCCCTCCTTCCGTTTTGTGTTTAACTGATGAGATTTTGGCGGGACGCCGAGAAAGAAGCCGAAAGAAGAAAGCGCCCTCGTCCAATTACAGCACGGCTGAATAGCTTTGGAAGGCCTCGTGACGGCGACGGCGGCGCGACGGCTTGTTTGAATGGAAGTGCTGGCAGAAAAGGGGGAAAATGAATTATTGATTGTAATTACACAGGTCTGTGATTCGATTCACCCGCTGCGAGTGTGTGAGGGCGCGCGCGCGCGCGCGTGTGTGTGTGTGTGTCTGTCACCTGTTTATGGGATGCGCTTCGCTCACGCCTGAAGTTGTTAACAACGGACTATTTGCTTTGCTCCGCGGCTCAGGATTTGGCGAATTTAAAGCCTTCATATGCCGCTGAAATACTGAATCGCCTTAAGGTGGTTTGGAGTCGAAATAGTCGAGAAAGCATTTCTAAAAATGGGATAAAATCGGAAGAGAAATGGCCGGAATTGTCTCGAGCTTATTTGGGTCTCTGTGACATTAAAAAAAAAATCCAAAAAGTTTCAAAAACCACTTGAGAATTCCAAATAATTGCCCCCTTTTTTTCCCACCCCCCAAAAAAACTTCTTAAAAGCTTCCCCTTACTTCTCCAGTCCCGTTGTAATATGTAGCACAATGTCATGAATATTTCACTCAAGAATTCCCATCCCGACGTCGCCGAAAATGCGGTGGTCGTACAAATAAACGCCGCGTTTAACGCAGGAATGCATCGCGCGCATTTGCATGCCTCTCAAAAAGTTCCCGCTGACAAAACCTGCCAGATGTTACACAATCTTCCTTTCCGAAATTATAATTGCGTTGCAAATACGAGATAAAGACTCCCCGGAATTCATTCAAATGTGTTTTCTCAAAACACATTTGAAACTCCCATCGTTAAACACACATTAAAAAAAAAAAACAACGTGGACGATCTCGTTGCGAATACTGATGAGACCGTGATGCGCATTCCAGCAACTCTTTGCCTCTTTTTTACCGCTACACAAAGTCCATCTTTTGGGACTCGCTTGTGAAACCTGCATATAAACACCAGGCAACAACAAAATCTCACCATAAAGTGCCTCTGGGACTTCCTCACTTCACCCCACCGCAAAGTTGAGTTTTTCCATTGAACTTTTTTTTGGTGTTTTTTTTTTTTAATTTCCGAAAGAGTTTTATCCCGATGGATAGTTTACTACGACTAAGGGCGAACGTGGAAGACAAAATGTAGTCATGAGACTGAAGCCATCAGAACAGTTCTTAAATGGCCAGCGACCCTGTAATGACAGCAATTTTACAAATGTATGAGGGACAATAGAACCACAAAGGAAGAAGGTTGCAGTGTGCATGGATGAGAAAGAGACACAAAAGACACTTCCTATATCGAGAAGCCCAACACAATGGCCGAAGAAGCATGTATGGCGTTGGTGCTCGACGCGTTGCGTTCTCAATCAAAGCCGATAGTGGATGTGACACGTCCCATATTTAGCGCGCCGCCGCAATATTGTAGCGTTTCCCCGAGGAGGACGGCGGCCATTATTTTCCCCACACGGAGTACACGTTGAATTCTGCCGAATTGGCTTTATGTTGTCAGATTGAACGCCTCCTTATTGTTTCTCTGTCATCTTTTCGACACCTCAATTCCGCATTGAGAGAGATTGGGTGTATTAAAAGATCAACTAGACAAACAGGAAATAAAAAATTTAAAAAAGCTAAGAATTTCTTTAAAAATACCCCCAAAAAATATTCTCTCTTTCGCATTACTATTTTAATTTCAAAAATATTTTTCCATATAAATAAAAAAATACAAAAAATAAAACCCTAATGTGACAAAGCAAAAAGAATCATTTTGAGTCCAATAAATATGCAAATGCATTCCGCTCTGATGTTCCATTCTATTAATGTCTTATTAAAAAAAAAAAGTATGCATAATAGAATATACCCCACGCATAGTCGGACATTTTTAATACATCTGCCAAGTGTGCTCTCAGCTGTGCAGGTGCTGACGAGCGCACGGTACATCGCTAGTAACACGTTTCCCATCCAATCAACGACACTGGCCCCATCTGCGCAGATTGACGTGTTCGGTAAAACCGCGTTCCTGCAGATGTTTGAAATTAAAAACCACTCATGTTCTCTGAGGGCCCAACATCTGCCGAGGAAGAAGAAGAAGAAAAAAAAAATGTGGTTACATCAGTTTGACGGCTTTGTAACGTCAATGAAGTCTGACGAAAGGCTCGGCCGCTCCGGCTGTACTCGATGCGTACCTCGAATCAATATCGGATCGCCCTGAAAAATTGTATTCGAATTTGAGGTTCCAAATTACAGTTTCGAAGTCGTTGTCGGCGGTTCGAGCAAATGTGAGGTTTTCGAGTTGCAAATTTGGGGTTCGAGACATGCGCAGGGTTTCAAGCTAATGTTGCAAATGTGGTTCAGAGATTCAAGTTAGGGTTTCAAATGAGGGCTTCAAGACAGGGTTAGTTATTCAGGGGGGGGGGGGGGTCCTCTCACAATTTTCCCGTCATGTGGTTGTCATGGAGACGCTTTAACCGCCACTTTGTCATCTCCGCTGTCGCCGCGGCGGCCAAATCGTTGGATTGACACGCCGGCGTCACGGCTGACATGACGGGACAAGTGACGGGTGACTCCGATCGCGCGGCGCACACACTCGCGCGAGTGGTAGCTCCTTTTCCCGAAGCCGGCTTTTTTTTTTTTTTTTTTTTCACACGGCCCATTTGCTCCCGCCTCTCCGGGAGCGGCGACACTGACGGATTTGTCTTCAAGGCGAACGGCAGACAAGCCCAGGCGCAAAATTGGGTTGAAATGATATCGGCCTTGTCTCGCTCTCGGAAGAGCTCTGACATTTGGAGCGTGTCTGGCGGGGTACTCGCTGCGGCGCTGAGTCACGGCCCTTATTTGGACGCGCTCCCGGCAGAACTTGTTGTTTTTTTTTTTCTTTTCCCTGAGTGAGTGCGAGTTTGACGCAGCTCACCGACGTCATGTTATGTGTGAAATGAAGTTCAAGGGGTCGAGGACGCGGGGGGTTCACGTTTTGTTTAAAGTGAATTTATAATCATCACGCGAAAGCCTTTCGGCATTTTGCCGAGGTCAACAAATTGACGTCCGTTTCCACATCCTGGCGAGTTGAAGCGGGCTAATTTCTCCCGTCTCGTCCGCTCTCCTTTTTCCGGGTGTTCAATTATGGATGGCATCACCGTCCTGGCAGCCCCCCGCCCCTCTCCGCCGCCCTTGACACCTCACCTGAATCTTCTTGCCCTCCTCCGCTCGAGCGTCCGCATGAATATTTATCCCAAAGGTCTTGTGGAAAGCGATAACGGAGAGCAAGTTCCCCCGCCGCTAGATTGCGGCTTTTATAAGGGAGTGTGTAGCCATCTGTCAGCGGCATTAGCGAGCAACATTTATTGTTTGGTTGGGCGCGTGGGAAACTGCTGGTGTGTGTTTTCACTGCAGGCGAGTGGAACAGCACGTTGGCTTATTTATTCATAAATTGACACAGCATGCCAAGAGCGCGTCCTATTTATTTATTTATTTTCCCCCCCCGCCCCTCCCTGCTTGACTTGATTTCTTAATGCGAGCATATGGAATCATGACATGCAGGCCTGGCAGTATTTGAAATCAGTAATCGGGCGCGATCTGCGCTATAATGTGCGCTACACAGCGGTGCCGCAAATTGGAATTCATTCCCTGACCACGTTCAAAGTTCATGAATGCTGCTAAGTGACTCATTTGACTGCTGTTATATTTGTGGCTCTTTGCGGAGGATAAAGAAAATGGAAAAAAAATATCACAAAGGATGGCTCAGATCTGTCCATTTTTTGACTATGATCCTAAGAAATGAGATAAAACTACTCCCCCCCACCTCTAGTGGTTTTTTTGCATCATCATTCAAAATCAAGAGGGCTTGTGTTGACGTCACTCGCTTCAATCAGCATACGAGAGGTAAAGGTTAAATGTGTTGACCTTTCATGTGGCCCAGAATGAAATCTGGACCGCACTGGGGGGGCTTAGCGCGGCTCCAAGATGTCTGAGGTAGCGAAAGATGAACCGGTTAGCCATTTGGTCCCACGGCGGGTCGAAATTCAGCCGTCAAATTCTAACTGAGTCATTATTCCCTTCAGTCTCACCCAAATCTGTCAAGCGGGGCGTCAACTCCACATTCATTCAACTTCCTCATGCGACGCCCCGTTCTAAATCCGCCCCCCCCCTAAAGACGCGGCAGCTCTTTTCTATATCATACAACTATTAAAGCGCACGACGCATGAATTATTTACCGACTTTTATGCGATGCTCTCGGGCGGAAGAGGTCTCTTATATCCCCGTTGTTGTATTATTCCCCCCCCCCCACGCCCCCAGCACATCTCGCCCCGTTGCTGTGCATAATCCGCGCCGTGTACTCTATTCGTCTTCATCTACATTGTTAGCGCCGACCTAATTATATCCCCTCGCTCAGGAAGTAGATGTCGACGCCGATGCTAATGGCTTTCTGTACAACACGCTTGTTGTCTTTGCTCGCTGACAGGTGTAGATGTGCGTCATTATCACAGCTAACCGCCCCACCAAAATCATCAGTCATCAGCGTCCGCCCGGACCCGAGTAACGCCGATGCGTCCAAAAGGCTTTTAATGGACGCGAAATTACAGGCTGCTTGCAAATACGTCGTCCAAGGGGCCTTTGGTCGCAGTAATGGCTCTGCGTTTTGCGGTTCTCAAAGAAACGTCATTAAGTCTTGTGTCGCGAGGATGGACAGGACAAGACAAAGTGGCTACGGTACGATGTCACGACATCAGAAGGAAATCTAGGATAACATTAGCTGATGCTAAACAACCCCCCCTTGACTTAATTGATCCAAGGAGGCTCAGGACAACGCGCTCAAATGTAAATGCGACTGACTTTGATCTTTGTTTTCTTTTTGTGTTTTTTTTTTCCATTCAGGTTTGTCTTCATTTCAAACGAGTGACCCATCAAAGCGCCATGAATGCGAGACGCGCGTCGGCAGAAAAGGGCAGCGGCGCTTCAGCAGCAGCGGCGGCGGCATGGAAATGAGGAAGGTAAATGTAGTCGACCTGATCTGTATTCATGTCCTCATTTGCATACAACCCACTTCCACTTCCACTTCCACTCTCACGCTGTTTGTTTTATCGCGTCGGAGCGTCGGCAAATATAACTCTTCCTTGCCGGAAACTGGAAAGTGATCAAGTTTAATCTCTCCAGGAGGCCCGGGCAGAAGAATAAGTCTTAATGAGTCCCCCCCCCCCCCACTGGATGCGTACAGGCAGCAGCCCGACGAGTCGGCAGCAACAAAAAGCAACGGAAGCAGGTAAGCAGTTAAAACGTGAAATCGACACCAGAAATAGGAATTGTCTTGCGTCGTTGGACTTAGTCGACAAAAAGGTTTAAAAAATATATATTTAAAAAAAAAATTTTTTTTACAGACCACCATGTATAGTGAGGCGTTTGAAGACCCCAAAAAATCCAACAACTAGAATTTCTTTAAAAAAAAATCACGCAGTTGCAAAAAATGAAACCCCGCGACCCGAGTCAAAAGTGAATAAAACATCGGCGGCGCAAAAGCGCGTCAGACAAGAAGTTGGACTTGCTTTTGTGTGTGGCTTTTCTTGATCTCCCGGCCGTGAAATATTTTCTCTTTCAAAAGCCGCCCGGAGGTTCAATTATAAAGTCGAGAAGAAGCGCTTTGACAAATTTGTCCTTGAAAGTATTTATCCTCTATGTCGCTTCCTTTTTTTTTTTTTTCTCCCGAGTCTTTGACGCCAGGCGCGATTCAGCCCAGTCCTCAATGTGCCATTGATTGTCCGCCCAGATTTTTTTTTTTTTTCTTCTTTTTCATGCCTGCTGAGAAAGTATGGCTCTTTAAGTGAAAGTTTCAACCTCAAGACGGGTTTGTTTTACATCGTCCTCGCCGTAAATCAATCGACTTTGAGCCAAATGTCAACATTGGCTGGCGGGATAGCAGCGAGATAGGGGCCCCGCATCGATTCTTTCGGTAAGGCACGCGGTGGCGATATTACGCTCCTTTATCTTTGGACAAAGAAGTCTCGGGGAAAAGGGCATTCCGATTCTTTTACCTTTGAGCAGACAACTTTAGGGAGCACTCTGCCTTCCTCTCCCAAGTTCTCGGCCTTATCCCGCGTCCGGATCGATCGATCGATGGCGTCGCCGGCCGGGATCAGAGCAGTGCTTACGAGCGCGCCGCCGCCGCCGCGCTCGCTTTGATCGAGCGTTAAGGAGCTAATCTTTGCACGTGTTCCGCCTCACGCTTTGCCGCTTTGAGCTCGGACAGTCCACTTTTCCCCGTTTTTGGAGCTTTGGCGCGCACGCTCGAGGACAATAGTCAGTCGCAGCAACCAAAAACGGCTAAGCGCTTTTTCAGTTTTGCCGCTCGGCCTTCATGCCTGGTTCGTGCGTTTGTTGGCCACGTTACACAGGAAGGGAGGTGTTCGTAGCTAATGGGAATTTTCGATAAATGACCGCTACTGGGGCCGCTAGGGACTGTTTGGTGTTAGCGCAGCGCATTTATTTTGACGTGTAGCATGACATGCTTATTTGAACATGACAGAAAGCAAGACAACAATAAAAAGGACCCGATGGATCGTTTGACAATTTTTAAAGGCACGATGCTTTTATATGACGCGATTTACAGGACGACTTCCTGTTTTATATGACACAATGTCAAATAAAAGATCTTGTAAAGCCGACTTTGCGATGTGCCGTTGTGAAGGACAAAAGATTTGCGGGATGAAAAGTGAATGAAATGATGTCACCGAGAGCTGTTTGCACACAGGACAGCGGTCGCCGGCCTCGCTCGTATTTCGGACGGGCGGAGACACAAATGCAAATGATTGAAAATACAACTTAAGTTTGACGCCAGGTGCGGCCGCATTAGTTGACTTGAAATTAGTCGTCATGAAAGTGGACTCGTCGACTGAATTCTTTTAACCCTTCGTGTTTGGGTTCTCTCAAGTGCACCCGTAAACAAACAAACAAACAAACAAACAAACGCGGCCCACGCCGACAGTACACCTGTACTGCAACAAGTTGTGGACACAGGCGAGGAGACGGTGTATTAAAAAAAAGAAAAAAGAAATCTAATTTCCTGTCCTTGCTTCGCAATCTGGCCTTGGTTTTCTCCACCGAAGCGTCTCCATTTGGGGGTGGTGGTCAGGTTTTGTCGTCACACAGTAAAATCTCTCAAACATGAAATTACCAAAGTGCACTGGAATGAGTTAGTCGGCTGCGAAGGGCTCACGGGGAGAGGGAGGCACGGTGGCGTCGACTTGACTCCAGGCTCATTATCCCAGGACTTGTTTTTGTGGGGGGTTTTTTTTTTTTACTTTCCTCTTTCCATCCGCTGACATTAAAGAGTCCCCAAAGTCAAGTGGGAAATTCAATTAAACTCCATTTAATTGAGCAATTAAGAAAGATGACAGCAGGGCTGGCTGTAATTGGATGATTGCCGATGAGATTATGTGGTCTGATTATTTATATTTCCAAGACTATATGCATCACACTCATCTTTCACGGAAGTTGTTTTTAGACAGTAACAAATGCAATCAACTATTCGAATTCATGATTAAAACTGGGATTAGGATGCAAAAAACATCGTCGTTGAACAAAAACACCTTTCTATATATACTTTGTTGTTTATTTCGGGCGAAAAACAACTTACTATACGTGGTCGTTTTTTTTCAGGCTAAAACGGCTTACTATGAATGCTCGTTGTTTTGGGGATAAAAACGCCTGACTATACATGGTAGGAGTTTTTTTTCAGGATAAAAAAGCATTACTCACCATGGTCATTTTGTTGGCTGTAAAAACGCCTTACGATATATGGTCCTTTATTCGGGCGAAAAACGCCTTACTTTAAAACTGACTATGCCGTTTTGTTACGGCTAAAAACGCCTTACTATACTATGCCGTTTTGTTACTGCTAAAAACGCCTTACTATACTATGTCGTTTTTTTCAGCTAAAAATGCCTTACTATACTGTCGTTTTTTGCGGGCTAAAAACGCCTTACTATACTATGCCGTTTTGTTACGGCTAAAAACGCCTTACTATACTATGCCGTTTTGTTACTGCTAAAAACGCCTTACTATACTATGTCGTTTTTTTCAGCTAAAAATGCCTTACTATACTGTCGTTTTTTGCGGGCTAAAAACGCCTTACTATACTATGCCGTTTTGTTACGGCTAGAAACGCCTTACTATATACTATGCCGTTTTTTTCGGGCTAAAAACGCCTTACTATACTATGTCGTTTTTTTCAGGCTAAAAACGCCTTACTATACTATGCCGTTTTGTTACGGCTAAAAACGCCTTACTATACTATGTCGTTTTTTTCAGGCTAAAAACGCCTTACTATACTATGCCGTTTTGTTACGGCTAAAAACGCCTTACTATACTATGCCGTTTTTTTCGGGCTAAAATTTTTCAGGCTAAAAACGCCTTACTATACAATGCCGTTTTGTTACTGCTAAAAACGCCTTACTATACTATGCCGTTTTGTTACGGCTAAAAACGCCTTACTATACTATGCCGTTTTTTTCGGGCTAAAAACGCCTTACTATACTATGCCGTTTTGTTACGGCTAAAAACGCCTTACTATACTATGCCGTTTTGTTACGGCTAAAAACGCCTTACTATACTATGTCGTTTTTTTCGGCCTAAAAACGCCTTACTATACTATGCCGTTTTGTTACTGCTAAATTTTTCAGGCTAAAAACGCCTTACTATACTATGCCGTTTTGTTACGGCTAAAAACGCCTTACTATACTATGCCGTTTTGTTACGGCTAAAAACGCCTTACTATACTATGCCGTTTTTTTCGGGCTAAAAACGCCTTACTATACTATGCCGTTTTGTTACTGCTAAAAACGCCTTACTATACTATGCCGTTTTGTTACGGCTAAAAACGCCTTACTATACTATGCCGTTTTGTTTCGGGCAGGCTAAAAACGCCTTACTATACTATGTCGCTAAAAACGCCTTACTATACTATGCCGTTTTGTTACGGCTAAAAACGCCTTACTATACTATGTCGTTTTTTTCAGGCTAAAAACGCCTTACTATACTATGCCGTTTTGTTACGGCTAAAAACGCCTTACTATACTATGCCGTTTTTTTCGGGCTAAAAACGCCTTACTATACTATGCCGTTTTTTGCGGGCTAAAAACGCCTTACTATACTATGCCGTTTTGTTAAAAACGCCTTACTATACTATGCCGTTTTGTTACGGCTAAAAACGCCTTACTATACTATGTCGGGCTAAAAACGCCTTACTATACTATGCCGTTTTGTTACTGCTAAAAACGCCTTACTATACTATGCCTAAAAACACCTTACTATAGTAAAAACGCCTTACTATACTATGCCGTTTTGTTACGGCTAAAAACGCCTTACTATACTATGCCGTTTTTTCGTTTTGCTACTATACTAACGCCTTACTATACTATGCCGTTTTGTTACTGCTAAAAACGCCTTACTATACTAAGCTAAAAACGCCTTACGCCGTTACTAAAAACGCCTTACTATACTATGCCGTTTTGTTATAAAAACGGCCTTACTATGCTTTACTATACTATGTTACGGCTAAAAACGCCTTACTATACTATGTCGTTTTTTCAGGCTAAAAGCGCCTTACTATACTATGCCGTTGTTACGGCTACGCCTTACTATACTATGCCGTTTTTTTCGGGCTAAAAACGCCTTACTATACTATGCCGTTTTTTGCGGGCTAAAAACGCCTTACTATACTATGCCGTTTTGTTACGGCTAAAAACGCCTTACTATACTATGCCGTTTTTTTCAGCTAAAAACGCCTTACTATACTATGCCGTTTTGTTATGGCTAAAAACGCCTTACTATACTATGCCGTTTTTTTCGGGCTAAAAACGCCTTACTATACAATGCCGTTTTGTTACGGCTTTACTATACTATGTCGTTTTTTTTCGGGCTAAAAACGCCTTACTATGAATGTAAAGCATAATGTTCAGTCAGGTTGTTAAAATCCCATTTTATACAGGCTGTTGAAAACCACATTGCAAATTACATTTAAGAACATGATGTATGAGCCATGAGGTACAGTAAATTGTTAAAAAAAAAATCTATAACATAAGTTAAAGTGTTTCACAGACATTTTTTTACATAATGGAACAACGTGGCCTGGTGTCACCCACACAAAACCCTCAGGCGGGCTCAATGATCGACCTCATTTCCACATACATTATACGAATTGTAAGAATTGGCATTACGGTTACACCAGTGTCTTCCGACACTGACCCAAAATTGGCCGAATTCCTTTTGTCTGATAGTATGTCTCTGATAGTATGTCTCTGATGCTCCAAAAACTGCAACGCTGAATGTCCTCTGTTTTCAGGCCACCGTCCTGCTGCAGGCTTGTCTTCTTCATGGTGTCCATCCGGTCCCCGCTCTGCTCCCCACCGCGAACCCTGCTCAAACAACCAGGACATCGTTTTATTGTTCCAGCACATGGTGATGAGGCGCTCCAGTGGGGTGGAATCATCCTGACTCGGGTAGGAACATGAACTCAATCACTTCAACAAATGTATTCTTTCACAAGACATAAGCTTGTCAGAAACTGCTTGCTTGTTCTTCACGTAACTATGGCAACACTTTGCATCCAACAGGACTTACCAGCAAGCTGCCTGGGCAAGACTGAAGGTGAGGAAGTACACCAGAGATGACTTGGAGAAACCACTGTTGTCATGTTTCTCTTCATTTATTAGTTTTTGTTTATTTTGGCTGTGTAGGCTCAACGCGTCTTGACCGTGTGCTGAGGAACAAGACGGTGGCGGTCAGAAACTATTTGCTTGTTCTTCACGTCACAATGGCAAAACTTTGTGTCCATCGGACAAGACCGAAGGTGAGCAAAAACACCAGAGATGACATGGTTCGATTACTTGTCATGTTTCTCTTTATTCATTTGTTTGTATGTTTATTTTTGCGCGTGTAGGCTCAACGCGTCATGACCGGGTCCTGAGGAACAAGACGGTGGCGGTCAGAAACTATTTGCTTGTTCTTCACGTCACTATGGCAAAACTTTGTGTCCACCGGACAAGACCGAAGGTGAGGAAAAACACCAGAGATGGCACGGTTCGATCACTTGTCATGTTTCTCTTTATTCATTTGTTTGTATGTTCATTTTTGTGCGTGTAGGCTCAACGCGTCATGACCGGGTCCTGAGGAACAAGATGGTGGCAGGGGTGAGTAATTGATTTGTTTCATACAAGGGCTCTCAAACGCCGTCCGTCGAGGGCCGCTTTCCAACTTCCTGCCTGCTTCCCGACTCTTCCTGCTGCAACACACACACCTGATTCAAATGATCATACTTGATCATTCGAATCAGGTTTGTCTGTGTTGCATCAGGGACAGACGGAAAACAGGCAGGAAAGCGGCCTTTGACGACCGGCGTTTGACACCCTTGGTTTTTTTACAGGGGGAGGGAACTTGAGTTCCTCAAGAGCCAGAGCTTGCCGGCTTCAGAACTCTCTACTTTTAGAGAGATCTGAAGCAGACAAGCTCTGGTTCTTGAGGAACTCGAGTTCCCTGGGACCTTTCGCCGTCCTGCCTGGGGGCTTGCTCTACTTAGAGCAAGATCTCAAGCAGGTAGGCTGAGGGGTCTTGAGGGACAGGAGTTCCCTTCCCCCTGGTGTGATGACTTTCTCTGTTACAGGTGCTCCAGCGCTGCAGGGGTGGGTCCACAACGACAGGTGCTCCAACTCTGCAGGGGAGGGTCCACAACTGTGGGTGTCTTCAAGTCCTCACCATCAAAGACATCACTGCCCTGCAAAACAAATAAAACATTGACTACAATGAAAACACTTGTCTCTTTTTTTTTAACTCCTCCCCTTTGAAACATAATGACAAATAGCGCCTTCCAGTGTGCTGGGCAAGGTATCACAGTGGTTAGTGCGCCAACTTCCCAGCGCAGAGGTCCGGGGTTCAAAGCCCCGCTTGGGCTTACCTGTGAGGAGTTTTTATGTTCTCCCCGCGACTGCCTGCATTTTCTCCAACTCCCTCGGTTTGCTCTCACACTTCCAAACACATTCACCATAGGTTTATTATTTACTCTAAATTGGCCCAAGGTGTGATTGTGAGTGCCAACGTTTGGTTGTTTATTACGTGTCTCATAATTGGTTGACAACCGGTTCAAAGATGTACCCCACCTACTGGCCAAAGACAGCTGCGATGGGCTCCAGCACGCCCTCTTGTGGGGAGGAGCAGAATCAGAAAATGGAGACTTAGATGGATAGAACACCGGAACAACGGGACACACAATCTGCTTAGCGACACCAAGTGAAGCGGTTCACCATTTGCGCTATCTGTTTGCGCCGTATTTAACAGTTAGCGTCAGGCATTTTTCGGAAAGTAACCAGCTTGCGTTTGCCTGTTGCTAACCGGTAAACATGGAGCAAACATAACGCGCAAATGGTAAACCGCTTCACTTACTGGGCCGCCAAGCAGATTGTGTGTCGCGTTGTTCTGTCCATCCAACCGTCCCATTTTCTGATGCACTCCTCCTCACGAGGGGGCGCGCCGGAGCCCATGGCAGCAGGCATGCAGGGGGGGCCACCTTGAACCGGTTGCCAGCCAATCGCGAGGCACACAATAAACAACCAACCGTTTGCACTCACAATCACATTTGGGGCCAATTGAGAGTAAATAATAAACCTACGGTGAATGTTTTTGGTGTGTGAGAGCAAACCGAGGTTGCCGGAGAAAACGCAGGCAGACGCGGAGGGGACATAAAAACTCCACACAGGGAGGCCCCTCCACGCCACCTGCAAAAAAGAAAACATACTCACCAGCCCAGGGGCAGGTTGTCATCGTGGTCGCGCAGATCCGTCCGTCCAACTCCCAGACTCTGCTGCGTGTTTGCCCGGAACCTCCCCGACCAATCCTGTCATTCAAAACAAAGACAAAAGCATAAGTACGACATTGTGAGACGAATAAAAATGTTAATATTTATTATTCTGCTCCTGTCTGGCTTTCGCATACTTGACCGGCAAAGCATAATTTTTTTTTTCTTTTTCTGATAGTATTTTTTTGCTTGGAGCATGCACTGGCTGAATATGCTGCGCATACATTTGATTCTATATCGGCATCTCCCATCTGTTTATGTGTTGACTCCTTTCACTTTGCTGGCAGCTTACGGACAACATGGCGCTTAAGCCCCGATTTGAGACGCGCCATCATATTTAATCCTAATAGCGTCCAAGGTGACCTCGGACACACGTCGGCCTGGCGTATGGAAGATTTTTTTTTTTTTTTTTTAAATGTAATTTATTTATTATTTGTCATGACAACATGGCGTCGCAGCACACAAAGTGCGGAAAACAGATCAATGCAGCTGCGCGGCGCGAAACCCCGTCATCAATCGTCGGGAAGAATACATTCCGAAGTGAATTTTGCTAACGTGGTTTGTTGGGATAACAATCGCAATCATCTCAACGGTTGGCGGGGAAAAGTGATTGATTAGCCGCAAGAGTCGAGCTTTGATGCGGAACGTCGCGGTGGCGGCCTTTTGTGGGCCATCGACTGGTTCGGAAGCGGGGTAGCATTTTCGTGAGCGATTATTGATGACTGACGCTTGCCTGCCGCGCTACACACTTCAAATCAGATTTTTCCAATTTAGATTCACTAATTGTATCCTAAAATTATGTCAACAAAAGCTTTGAGTTAGCGTGGTCTAAAACTTTCAGGGGGGGGGGCAAAAAATGTGTGGAACATTACAAAATAGAAATACGTAGAAATGGTTCCACATGATTTCACTTTCGAAAGAGAGTGAATGCGCAAGCTCTCGTCTCCACAGCGGCGCGCCGATTAAGACGACACGCGGGTGCTCAGTAGCGGCAGCGCGTGATGATGTATTCTCACACGCCTCGGCGAGTCCATACGTGCCAATTTGTCGAGTTCAACGACGACGACGACGACGCGGCGGCGGCTTTGTGAGCGAGTCAAAGGAGCGCTAACGAGCCCGCTTTTTGGTCACCGACAAACGCGCTCTAATTGACAGCTTTTCCAAACAAAATGCGTTCGCTCATCGGATTTGCGTGCTGTGACCCTCCATTTTGGCGGAAAAATTGACAACATTACCTGTTTGGGAGCTTACAAGGTTTTATAGCGTGAACCGGTCATGCTAACATTCCGACGCCCACGTTTATTTTCCTTTCAGTTATTCCATAATCATTGGTAATGTTAAAAATCAATCCAGAATAAAGGCCCGCTCCAACATTGTGTTTATTATGGATTATATTTGACAATTTGCAAATTTCAGACTTGAGCAAGCGTCACGTAAATGGACATGCTTGATTTGCTTCCGTGGACCACATCAGGCCCCCGGGCCCTATGTTTGACACCATTGATTTATCCTATTCAGGGTTGTAGTTTTAATGCTAATTTTTCATTTATGTATAATCCTATTGAATGACTGCAAACGCATTCGCACTCTTGTCATATTACGACATGAGGACGGTCATCGAAGACGAGGCGGGCGGAGGACTTCATATACAGTACACGTATGTGCAAGTCGTTTGCTGGTTGTCATGGTGACCACCGTTTATTATTATTATTTCCGGCCTATGGGAGAGCCAACAATTAACCATGCAGCGTCAGCAATTCTACCTTCATTTACAACCAAATACATAATTTCTGCGTATAGATGTGGACCTTTAGCATGTAAATATACAGAGGACAGTATGCGGCCGCCATTTTCCTGCACTTGGTAAAGGTCAACCCACTGAAACTGGGGCGCAGCCTAGTATGGAAGCACACAGTCTGTCATTAAAAAATAAATAGATAAAAATATTACCTCTTTATGAACATGTTGTCATCGCGGTGCTTCGTGCCTCGGAAGCGGTCAGTTACATCCAAGAACATGACGACCTTGACTAAGGGGACAAAAAAAGAGACACGAATTAAATGGAGAAGGTGGGGTTGGGGGAGAAGAAAAAAAACAATACTTGCTGTACCATCATGGAGGGTAGTTGTCTTCCTTATAAGATGAGCATATTATAATATAATAATCGTCAAGGTGACATGTTAAAAGTTGCATGGTTGAGCTTGAATTTGACGACGAACAAGCTCAATTGTTTGCCGTTGGTCTGCACGCGGAGCTGCAGCCTGGCAGCCCGGAAGTGGCTAATTAACTTCAGGTGCAGGAAGGAACGGGAAGTCTTTTAATTTTCGTATTTTCTAAAAAGTATGGAACCACATATTTCCATTTGTTTTGACTTTAACAACTATTCATTAATAAAAAAAAAAATACTGTCGGCTCAATGGCATGTTCATAGTTGCCGATGCGTTAATCAGTATATGGGAGCGATCGGAAAATGCACAAACTCGAAAGCAAATAAAAACTTAACTTGTGCTTTGCACTGGTGCAATTTAAAGCCGACTTAACAGCAGTCATTCGTGAACTGTGCGAGGGGATCACGCGTGTGCATCGGGAGACCAAATCGGTGTAAAACAGCTAGCTAGCAGCTAAATGCTTACGTGGGCGTCGTGACGTCACTTCCTCCATCCGGGTTGTCTTTCAAACTGCCTGATCGTGGACCAAGTGGAAGAAGACACGATTCCAAATCCCACTCGTCCGTTGTTCTGGTTAAAAATATGTCAGAAGAACATTGATTAAAAAAAAATTAAAAAAATCACTTGGGATGATCGCTGTTGCGACGTCACGTTCATTCACGCAAATTGGCTCATGTGAGCGTTGCGTTGTAATATTCGCGAACGCACTTGTACAAAGCTGACCCTGGTTGGCATTTCATTTCATGTTGTGATTCAGCAATTTGAAAAGCCACGGTGGCACATCAACATGAACTCGCAGCAGCAATCTTCCCATTTGACTCTTATGCTCATTGTGACTGGCGTTGAACTGAGAACATCATAACACACGGTGTGGCCTTTTCAGTCAAAAGGAAATCAGTTACCTTGGCTGCCTTCCAAAATAAATGCAGTCTTGCTTTGTCAAATAAGTGTTACTGTAGTGGGTTGGATGATTGTTATTGGGGGCGAGCTGTGAGGCGGAAAAAATATATCGGGGTGACTTGTCTGCAAGATCTTTGCCTAATCTTGGACATTTTGGAACATCATCAATCGGGTTCTTGTAGCTGAAAAGATTGGATGACTGCAATTGGCGGACAGCAGGAAGTGACTTGACTTATGACATCATCCACACCGTATGATGTCTTGCTTTCAAAATCAATGGCATTCTTGTTTTGTCATATACTGTACCTTAAGAATTGTTACAATGTCGATTCATTGTGCCTTGAGAACAAATATGCATCTGACCTAGAGAGAGAGGAAAAAAAGATGGATTCATAGCCCCCACCCTTTTGTAGCGACAATGAAAATGACAATTTTAATCAAGGAGGCCTTGTGGGCGGGGCGATTTGCGTCGAAATGGAAGGAAGTAACAAGAGCTGCTGCCATTAACTTCACGCGGTTTCGTCATACACTTGATTAAATCTTACTTTTACCCCAAAACACGCTGCATTTGTGTGATCAGTGAATGCCGTAGGTGGAAAACGTAGAAACCATTTGTTGAGCACATTAAAAAGCAGACGTGGGTGCCCGCATTGAACAAAAGAAAGTCATTGGGGGGAAAAAAGACATTAACGTGTGAATTGTGCTTAATACTTGTTGATTAAAATAAAAATGTTTTTGAAACTAGTCATTTAATTTTCGGTTGACAAAATCCAAAGACTCCAATTTTTATTAAAAAAAAATCAAGATTTTTTTGTACTTTTAGAAAGGACTATACAGTATATATATATATATATAAAAATATATATATATATATACACACACACACAATGCATTACTAATTGATTAAACTGATTTAAAAAAGAAATAAATCAGCATCCCTGGTCAATTTTTGAAAAAAACAAGTTGGTCTTTCCGAGGGCTGTTTAAAAAAAAAAAAAAAAGTCAATAAAAAAAAAAACAAGCACACCGATAAAAATATTGCAAAGCACCCATGTCAGAAGAGTTTCTGTCTTTTTGGCAAAACCAATAGAATGGTAGGCAGAAGCGCTCATACCCACCCCACCCGCCCCCCTTCCATGACAACAACAAACACATCCGAACAAGGCCCCCCCTGAGGCAACAACACATTTGATTTGCAAACAATATTCAACGCTCAATGTACACCATGGCGCCGCCGTGCTCGCTCTCGGGCGCTTCCAGCGCAGACATCTGCTGCCAGCGCGGAGGAACAGATTTGGCTGGGGGTGGTGTGTGGGGGGCGGGGGCGGGTGCGTTTACACTCGCCAGGGTCATCATCTTCATCCCTATGGAGAAGGAAAGGGAAAAAAAAAAAAAAAAATCAATAAAGCTTGCGTGACTTCATCTTAAAACAAGAACCCCCCCGCGCGACTGCTGCTGCTTCATGTGGCCCTGGAGGAGGCCCGCTTGCTTGCGTGTGCAGATGCGAGCGCCGCATCCCACCTACAGTGTCTCTCTCGCGCGCACACACACACACATGCTGACACGTACAGTTGTGCCTGCTGTGCACGAGCCGTGGGCCAAATTCGCATGCTAGCTGGTGGCGCCCGGTCACGCGGCGGTCAACTGTGTGCTGCAAAAAATCAAATCCAAAAGAGACTAAATGTCTCAAATCATGCTAAAAAATTAGCTTGCTTGTGTCAGTGTGCCGCCATACTTTGTTTTGTTTTTTTTAATCAGGCAGTTTTTGTGGAGCATTTTTTTTTCTCCTGGAAAAACTGAGCCAGTCTTTGCACTGTTTGTGTGTGTGTGTGTGTGTGTGTGTGTGTAAAAGCACAATGCATTGAACTAGGGGTTATAAAACAAACAAAATAAAAACATCGCAGCAAGTGCTATAAAAAGCCTAAAGAATAGAACCGACTGTCGGACCCCCCCCCGCCCCCATGTAAAGATATGATTTTAATTCAAAACGTGACTGCACTGATAATGCAAAACACCTTTAAAAAAAATATAGATCGAAGTTTGATGATGATACAAACTGAAATATGCATTTCTTAAAGGGACATAACGCCACAAGAGCAATGTTAGCCGTTAGCTCGTCTATGGCATTTTGCTAGCATGATGCTAAACTGATCAGCGTGAAGGCAATGCAGGAAAGAAAACGGCCGTTTCGAAATGACTTTTTTTCGTAGGATGAATCTTGCAATTCTTAAGCGTTGAACCGGGATCGAATAAATGTCGAGTGGGCGCCATCGGGGGGGATTTCGCCAAGCGAGGGCGTGCCTGCATTTAATTTGTTTGAGCTGCAGAGATGACACAAGTCACATTTAATTACGGCGCTCTTATGTCAGTCGCGGAGACGTGTCGAACGAATACTAAACGGGTATTTTTCACGGCGGGGGCGGGGATATCCTCGCTGATTTATGAGGTCGGTGTGGCGGTCAACAGGCTCCAAAGTGTCCCGTCGAACAAACGGCGCCTGATTAAAAAAGAGCTCCCTAATTGGCCGCAAATAGAATGTCAGACCAGGAAACCGTGGCGGGCCGGCCCACCGGATAAACACGCCGTGGGATGGCGCGGCGTCTGTTCGTTTGTCGGGAACATTTTGGTCTTGCCGGGCCCCGGCAACTAATTAAGCGGCGGCAGATGAGAACACGCAATCTGACGAGCGGCGAGGAGATTTTCTCCGGATTGGTCGCCGACAACTTGAACTTTAAACACACTCGCGAAGCTTCCGCCTGACGTGTGAAATGGTTACTTATTTCCCAGGGAATGGTAAGGGGCTGGGGTGGGGCGTGGGGGTGTGGTGTCCTTGGAGGATTTCGTGACAAGATGGACTATCTCCACGGCAACCGAGGTGCCCGGCGTCCTTTTCGCCGCAAAGGACAAGCAACATTTGATTTTGTTCTATTGATTTTGAGTCAGCCGAGACGTCAAATTAGCCGTATTCAGACAACAGAGACGGGCCGCCATTAGAACTGAAAAAAAAAAAAAAAATGGATGGATGGGACATATTTAACAGCTCCAGCGTAACCACGGCAACGCGAAGCTGAACTCTTTGTACCAGACAGCGCGAGAACACACGTCGCCCTTTCTTGCCTGAGGAGGCCACGCTGGTGTGATATGCGCAACCGTTCCGTGAACTTTCCGCAACCTTCCTGGAATTTCCCCGACAAAGCGCAACGCAAACGACGCCCAGACATGTTTTAGCCTCGTAGCTTTAGTCACGGCTAGCACGCTTCAAGTCAAAGAGTGAATGCTTCAAAACAAGGACGTCACTAATTGTTATTTGCAATCCGCAACACAATTTAGCTTCGTACGCCAAGAGCAGCCTTGTCCTGTACTGCCCTCTGTAGGTGTGGAGGTTCAATTAAAAACGGTTGAAATGAAAAATTCCGAGTCATCCCTCGCTATTGACTCACCTTTGACTTTTCGGACAAAATGTGCACGCTAACTCGTTTCATAAATTGTCCCCAAAGTGGACGTAAACAGCGTTTGCATGTTTGAACGGGAAACGCAATTAGCAGCACTTAAAAGTGGTTAAAAGCGCTAAGCCCGTGTTTACCGCCAGCGCAGCTTTGTACACAAGATAGCCGCCTGCATTTGCATATGTTAATGCTAGCTAATTAGCTACGCTCTGCCGGGTATTTCCCGTTTGCCCTCACTTGGGCTTTTTCTCTCTCTTTTTTTTTCTTCTTGGATTACAAAGAGCAAGAACTCAATCAATCATGTAAAGGCTAATACATGCGCGACAAATGGCAAGGGGGACAACTTTTAATGCCACGAAGAGACCCCCCGTGCCACCAGTTTGCATTATGGGAAGCCAACAATCAAACCCCCCAGCCGTTGCCGTTGACCACCAAACCGAGTTAAACGTCTTCGGACCCGCAGGCGGACGCGCCGGCTATTTGACTTTAATGTGCGTCTGGGGTGGACAACAAGCCATCAATTTGCTTGTTATCCCGTTAGCACCCGTCGCTCCAGGAGACGGCGACGGCGGCAAATGGCGACGGCGTTGCTGCATTTGTGTTTCATCGATTCTTCTGCGACTCGAGTACGCACGCAAAAAAAAAAAAAAAAAAAAAAAAGCTCCACTTAATCATTCATTTAATATATCTATGCGGGTTGCCGGGGAAACAAGACAAGCCGCAAAGGGGCGGGTCACTCTTGCCAGCGTGCACCTGTCGCCATGGCGATTGACAATTCAATGTCGTGGCTGCTGCAGCTTTATACGTTTAAAATATTCCACCGATGGCAAACATAACTTTTTGCCCAGTCTCCGTCGAAATTTCCTCGCGCTAGCCATCATCGCCGAGGCCCTCCTGTTAGCATTCAACGCGCCGCGCGCTAACCAGCCCGCTACTTTCAGCTCCTCGCCATTCGCCTTGTCAAAAGTCAATTTGTACAATGAAGGCTTATTACACCGGGCGTTGGAATGTCACGTTAAGTGGCTGAAAATGGGGTGCGCGGCGCTAATTGACGGTGTGAAAGGTGGGTGGCGTCCAGGTTGCCACTGTCCATTTAAAGGGGCCGGCTTTTGATTGCACATGAAGTCAATTGAATTTGTTTTCTGGAGGAGATGGGGGTGCTTTTTTTCCTAAGATGTTCATGCTGACCAGAGAGACATTCCCCCCGCCCCCCTCCCCTTTTGCTTTAAGTTAAATTGCAAAAGTGCATTAAATGAAGGGACTGTTTTCGAAGGGAGTGGGTGTCTCGCACAGAGTGGGAGAACGTGTGAAATTCAATTTGTCTTTTCACAGTTACACTTGGTTTGGTCTTTTTGACTCTTGTCGCAAAACTTAATTTTTTTTTTTTTTAAACACATGAAGATGATTCACTGTTATGTTCTTTTTTTTTTTTTTTTTTTTTTAACAGTTTCTAATTGGGCGCTATGAATTCTGCCCGGCAACGACTCGCTGGACAAATGTGAGGGGCACAAGAACGGCTATGCAGTCGATCTACGCTGCTCGCTCGTTAAAAATCAGTAGGTCAAGATTTCTCACCTCACGTGCAAACGAGATCGGCGTCCGATTTGGGCGTCTCTCGGCGCCACCTGGAAAGAAAAAAAATAATTGCGTCAGGGAGGCGGCGCTAACGTCGGACATAGCTTGTTTTTATTTGACATACCTGCGCACGCGCAGGAGGGCGGCCTGCGTGACACGACGCCCGGCTTCATGAATCATTTTTGTCGATGCTCGGAAACCAATGTGGTGCAGACGGACGGCTTTATTAATTATATTATAAGTGACAGTTACCTTGCCGAGTGTTCCGATGAGGCTGCACCATCTTGCTTTTATTTGGGAGCCATTTTAAAGCCAAATGGTTGTAAACATGCCAGAAAAGGGGGGGTCTGGGGTTGGGGGGGGGCAGCCCGTCACTGATGTAGTGCTTCACATAAAACCCTTGACGGCCAGTGAGCCTGATTGGTGCGTTTAGCGCGGCCGCTCGTCGTCATCGCGGCATTTCACGTGAAACGGCGCATTTGCTTCGAGGGCTCATATTAAATGTTTATGAGTGCCGCCGCGTTTGTTTTTTTTTTTTTGGGGGGCCTGTACTGATTATTCACGGTGTTTATGCTGCTGCGCCGCTAGATTTACAAGCAATCCCTTTTTAAAATAAAAGGGGTGAGGAAAAAAAAAAACGTCAAAAGAAGAGGAAAGGGGTCACTTTGTTGATTTTATTGAGCTTTTTCAATAGAAGTGAGGAGATAAATGTGAGACAGAAAAGATGGCTAGCCCGCCGCCGACGTCGCGACGTAATGGAAACTTTACAGACGAAGAGAGAAGACGGGAGAGAACGCCGCCACGAGACTTTTCGACGACAAAACTTCACCGGGTGCACACCATTTACACTCCCGAGACAAAACAAAGTCGCCCTTTTTGTCCTTTTTTTGGTGTTTTTTTTTCGGCGCTAAATTCACCGACACGGAGAGGTTGATTAGGAAAGCAAAGTTTCAGTTAATCGCCCCCCCCCACAAAAAATAAAAATAATAATACAAAAAGGAACATTTAATCCTTGAAGAAAAGCAATGATTGGAGGAGAGGCCGTCGCTCAAAAGCCGAGGAATTATCAAAGTGAGCGGAAACAGCACGAGCCTCTATATATTTTTTTTTTTTTGCCGTGATGTACACAATTTAAAAAGGAAGAGTGAGCATTTTTGGGGTGTTTTTTTGTTGTTGTTTTTTTTTCTGTCCAGTCAGTCACACTCTCCCACCACAGTTGGCTCCTCCCACCCCCACGTGTCCAAGTTGGTCTTTGGAATGGCATTTATTGGATGGTTGTTTTTTTGTTTTTTTTTCTTTGTGCGTGAAAATTTTTTTCCGCCCGCGTTGACGTTAGCGCCGGTAGCCGAATTCGTCAGCGTCGTCAGCGCGGAAGTCTCCGTAGCGCCAAATGTTGAGCTGGTGGGAAAAACAACCAAAAAAATTCACTTTCATTTGACCATTTCACACACAACACCGAATGACATTGTCGCACAGAATTTGGAAGAGGCGCAAGCTAGTAGTGCTTCTTTGTGTGCACGTTCCATTTTTTTTTTTTTTTTTGGGGTCGGATGTGTCTTTTCGCGCTGCCAGAACCTGCTTGGCTGTTAACACTGTGATTCATAGCTAATTAGCGCCTGCGCTAATTAGCGGCAGTTATTAGAGGAGGAATCAATGAGCCATTTGTAGCATGCATGTCTTTTTTTTTTTTTTTTTTTTTTTAATTCCCCCTCCCGACATAGTCTAGCGCTCCCCCGCCACGCTAGGCGGCAACCCCAAAGCAAAGTGAGACTTTTAATTTGGAAATGAACCAAAGAATACAAAACGGCAACGTGTTCGAAGCGAGTAGTAGTCTCTGGCAAGGGCATTTAACATTTTTACTTTGATATATCATAAATGTAGATGCATAATTATTTTATGGTGTCATCAAATTTTTTTAAAAACGGCAGAAGTATTTATCGTTTCTGGTTATTCGAGTGGGCGGCCCGGTAGCCCAGTGGTTAGCACCTCGGCTTATGCTGAGGTTTCAAATCCAGGTTGTGTGGATTTGCATGAGCCTGCGTGGGTTTTCTCCGGGTGCTGGTTTCCTCCCACATTCCAAAAACATGCATAATTGTGCAGTTTTTGTGAGCGTGGATGGTTGTTCATTGGCTGGCAACCGGGTGTCCCCCGCCTACTGCCCGAAGACGGCTGGGATAGGCTCCGGCACCCCCCGCGACCCTCGTGAGGACAAAGCGGTTCGGAAAATGGATGGATGGATGGATGGGTTATTCGAGAAGTAATGCAGTTTTTTTTTTTCATGACCGTTTTATTTCAAAGGAATACAAATAATACGGTTGGACGCCTACGAATGAAATATTGTGAATTATGTTTTGGTTTTTTTAACATGTATGCCAACCCAGAAGGTACTTAGCAGTAGCATGTTAGCGTTAGCACAACTCTAAAAGTAGATGCAAGCACGCAGGCCGGACTCACCCTGGCACTCTTGGCGGATTCTTGACTGTTCAGGTATTCCTTTACCTGCGGGAGGACAAAAGAAAATGCATCACGTGGGGGTTTTCCAAAAATTCCGATTGGCAAAATGGGCACCGTTCGTTGGCCCATTCGATGATGACAAGACCATCGTAATCAAGACTTCAGCACATATAAGAGAGATCGTCCCATCCCCAAATCCGGAGGTGTCGCGTTTGATTGATGATACGATCAAGCATCGCGTGCGATCAAATTCTCGCGTTACAACATTAGCCGTTATCTCCAACCGCACCTTTCACGAGGGAGCCACAGTTGCCGTTAGCGACGCTAACAGAGCCAGAGGATGCCTTCAAAGGATCACGACAAAATACAAACATTTAATTCAAACCCCCCCCCACCCCTCCCTTTTTTTTTTTTTTTTAATAACTCCTGCATGTACACAAAAGCTCTCAGAATATTTCTAATTACGTGCGCGGCGGGAGCGCGGCGTTCCCGTGCTGCCGCCGCCGCCGCCGCAACCGTTTAGCGTGAAAGGAATTGTTTGTAAGAGCGGGAAGAAAAGACGAAGATAAAGAAGATGAAGCAGTGCGGAGCATATTGACTGCTTCTGCTAGAGCAGCCTTTTAGCCCCGCTCAATGAAGCGCTCATGAGTAATAGGGAGGAAAAATAAAGGGTGGAGGGTGGGGGGAGTGAGGGGGGGGGTTAGCGAGTTAGCCTTTGAGCAGACGTGTCCTTCAACACGACTACGGTTTGTTGTACTATGCGTCACGTAAGATGGAAAACAGTTCTGCGAGGGGTCCGGATTTGCCGTTGTGCTCCACAAACACACACAAAAAAACAAACCAAATTTCTTAAGTCAAGAATAAAGGCAGACTCAACTTGTTTGTTTGTTTGTTGTGAGGACAACAAGCCCCCGATTGGACTAAACGCACCCCCCCACCAATGACAGGATTTCCTCCTCCCGCTTAATAATGGAGGCGTCGTGCGTCTTATTATAAGCAGCAGATGCGCCGGCATCGGCGCTCGTACGCTCGACACGGCGGTAACATCTGGCGCTCTTGTACTCGGACTCGAGTGCCGCACCGGCTGCGCGAGTCATCCGTCAAAGCGGAGTAAAAGAGATTTGGGTTGTGGGGGGCGGGGGGGGGGGGGTGTCAGCGGGGCCAGATGTCGCCGTAAAAGAAAAGAGCGATGCTAGCACAATAAGCGCTGATGATCCCGCCGCCGTCTTACTCGGCGGTCCCATCCGCCGACGTCAAGGACGGCCTTGCGGTATGCCGACGTCTCAGAGAATCCCGCGGCGGACCCCCCCCCCCTTTTTTGTTGCTTTCAAGGCATTTCTAAAGCAGGCAAAATTGACGAAGAGGTGCTAAAAGAAAGGCTAATCTGGAAACGACGGGAACGTTCATACAAGTGCTCTTTTGTGACTTTGCTAAAGGGGGCTAGCTTTTAATTTCTTCAGCGTCTCCACAAGCGTCAGGAAAAACGTCTTCGTTTTGGCCCACTTGGAACTAACTACCTGCCGAAGGTGCGATCGTTCCTGCGAGGCGAGTGAGAGATTGCGGCAATCACGAAAAAGCGCGCGAGAGAGAGAGAGAGAGAGAGAGAGAGAGAGAGAGAGAGAGAGAGAGAGAGAGAGAGAGCGCGCGCCAAGCTAGCTGTTTCGCCAAGCTGGCCGGCCGATGCGCGCCGTTGTCCAGGTGGCGTTCCGATGAGTGACAAATCGGCGGCGGCTTTCTGACAGGTTGCGTGCGATCTGGTGCGTAGGAATTCGCCCGGGGGGAGGGGGGGGGGGGGGGGGGCTGCTTGAAAAACATCACAGCGAAAAAAGAAAAACACTATGCGAAAGCAGATTTTTGTCAGTGACTAATCAAAGTCGCGGCGCCGCGAAGCCGCTCGGCCGTGACGGGAACAATGTCGCATGTCGGGCGGCGCTCATTAACGGCGATGATGATCAGACGCTCCGGCTGCCCAGACATGAGCAGTCGATCTCCAAACCGACCAAATAAAACTAAACCCCGCCGCTGCTGCTATCTCCCCTTCCCGCTTTTTTTTTTTTGTCGCTTTGGATATTGGATATCAGCTGACCACAGCAATGAGTTCGAACCTCCATTTTAATAGAGGGACGAACCGGGGCGGCCATTTTACATCATAACCAACATTGGGTTGTTGTTGTTTTTTTGTTGTTTTTTTTTAACTGTAATGTTTGAGGTGCCCTGACGGGGCCTCGCTGTTCCTCCCAGCGAGGCTGTTGGTGGGGATCAGGCGCTCTGCTGGGAATGTGCCATGACAAGCCCACCAGCATGTGCTCACACGAAGGGGGAGGGGCATATGAGAGGGAACATTCGAGACTAGTCCCCCCTCCCCCACCCCACACCTCAAGGGCACTGTGAAAATAAAAACACACAAATATGGAAGGCAGGCATTTTACATGCCGCTGTGCCCATTTCTTTTTTTTTTTAAACCTTTTTTTTTCCCCGACAAAGTCATAAAAATAGAAGAAGCTGTACACCACAAGTGCCCAAAGTATAACCTGGGGGTCATTTGCATAAAATGTTTGCACAAGTTGAAGTGTTCCACCCCCCCCCCCCCCCCCCCCCCCCGCCCCCTTTTACCTTCGTTTTTCTGTCATTATAACTTGTCCGATTTGATACTGGCTTTCGTGTGCATGCATACCGATGCAGACAAAGTTTTGACATCTGCTATAGGTTTCACTTCTAGACGAGCATCCCACAGTCATGTGTGACCAAGGGTCTTTGGGGACAGAGTGGGACTATATGTGTGTGTGTGTGCGCAGTCAATAGCAGGCAAGCAGAAAATGTCCATTAAAAGCCCCCCACCCCCTCCCATCTCTAACTCGGGATTGTAAATTAAGTATTGAGCCATTGGTAGAAAGCGGTCATGCTGGCCGACATCCATGACGCGGTGTGTGTGTGTGTGTGTGCGCGCGTGCATGCGTGTTTGGTGACGGAATGGTGGGGGGTTGGGGGTGGGGCTGGTCTTGATGGGCTGTGACAGGCACTGAGGTTGAACAGCGAGGGCAGCGACCTGAAAGCCTGTCAATTGGTGTTCCGGAAACAGCTAAAAGCCATTTATAGATGACATGGTGGGTTGTGTGTGTCGGTCGGGAGGGGCGGCGGCGGCCATGATCCACGTAAACCTTGAATTTAACTCAAAGTGCACGAGTTTTTCACTAGGTTATCCCTACATTATGGTCAATAAGGCGGTACAGTGCATGGCGAAGCAACAGGTGGCGCTAGATGCTACAAGCTTAGGGCCTGTTTTTGCAGTTCCCTAGATTTGAAATACAGTTTTCATGTCAACTGAAAAACAGAATGCCAGAAGTCAAAACGCATCGAAAACTAACAGGTAACCCAATGGACGCCAAATAAAGTATCATACTCAATTAAAAGCAACAATTGGAAAAATCCAGATTATGTTTCTGAGAAATGAAAAAAATATATATATACTTCACTTTAATTCATTCGGGGAGAGCCAGCCTGCCTTATAAAAATATCCCGATTCCCATGTGACAAGCAGCACACATTCTAGCTGTGATTAATGGAACGCGGGATCCCCGGAGGCATCCGGGCGTAGGCGCACCCCCTTTTCCTCTCATTTCCTGTATGGATTCCACACATGCGCTGAACACTTCCCACCACCATCATCGTCACTCTCCCCGCTCTGTCATTGCGTCCTGCCACGGGCCATTAGTGCAGTACGGCCGTATGCCGGGGATTCAAAGAACGACGGCTAAATCGGAGTCGGACAATATGGCGGGTGGGGCAGGGGATGGGTTATGGGACGCCATGTCTGGGCCCCCCCCCCACAAAGCTATTTACACAGATAGCGAAACGCGGGGGCTGAGTGTGAGTATGTGACATTTCCCAAGGCGCATCTTGCTAATGCTATGTCAACTATCAGAGTTCTTAATAGACATATTCACACATTTGGATGACTTCTCTGAGTAAAATCTATGCCTGTATGTATGTGTTCACTTTGGAATCCCCCCCCCCCCCCCTCCCGGTCAATGCGGCGGGGCTCTTTAGTTCCACGTGATTGACGATAATTGACAGAAGGACCACTGCGTCTTTGTATTGGATTCGCAATTAGCAAGGAGCGAATCATTAGCTTGTAACGCTAATGAACTTTTGTTTGCGCTCGCAGCGGTCAACGGAGTCAAGAGGTGGAATTTGTCACGGCGTTTACGAGGATCTAAAAGAAATTGCGTGGCTGCGCGGTGCGATATTCGCAATCAAAGTAATTACATATAAAACGCCACACGCAAATAAAATTTAACCAAGCAGATGCTAGCGGAAACAGCAGGTGCTACGAGTAGCGAGGGAACCACCAGGAAGGCTTGCCAACAAATGGCACTTGTGTGTGTCTAATTTCCCTTTATCTGAGCTTCTTTATCTCCAGTGTTGAGTTTCGAGACTAAAACGTTACTGACGATGACTATGACTGAAGCGCTCTACATGCGTCTTTCTATTCTAGCAGTCTGGTGTCAACAGTGCCAAGACAATATAAGGATTCATTATGTCTGTCTCCGGTCGGGTTTAAAAAAAAAAAAAAAAAAAGATGGACGGATTTAACAACTCCAGTTGCCGAGTTGACTTCACATATTTAAAAAAAGTTTTAAAAAGTGTTTTTTTCTCTCATTTGGCTTATCGAGTTTGGGTCACTGCTGGGGTTTTTTTCCTCTGTCGATGCGCTCGCAACCCCTGACAAAAATCAATGCGCGCTAACACTTTGAATTTAATCTACAGGAACGAAAATAGAATTTGATAAATAAAAACAGCAGCTGCCACTGGCAGTTGAGTGGATCAATGATGATGCCGAACGGCGCTCCTAATCTACGCGATAATCACAAGAATGGTGTCAATCGATCGCAAAGTTGCTTCAAAAACTATCAAACCTAATTAACTCGCTAGATTGATTACACACATTGACATCACTCACCCGGACCCATATCTTTTTTTTTTTCAGTGCATTTGAAAGTTAAGAGGCCTCAATTTGGAGAATTGTTTCAATGAGAAGAATTTCAAAATAAAATAAACGTTAAGATGAGTCACTTTTGATTGTTCAACCGTTTGACAGGAGATTTGTATTCAAGGATTTATTTTTAATTCACTTCCGACACAGCACAGTGAATGGGGCGGGGCTCCCTACGTTAGCTAAATTAGCATGTCAATCAATACACGTGGCCGGCATCCGTAGATTGGATTGATATAAAAAAAAAAAAATTCCTCGCAGTGCATTCGAAGAAGTTGAGCTAAGCCTTCTCGTATAACAAGGCGCAGCTTGTTGAGCTGCTGATGCGCCAAAACATGCGGGCGTAATGCGCGCCGCATCAAAACGGTGTGACCGCTGCATAAAAACGCAACGGCGTCCATCTGCTCGGCGCGCCGCCGCGGCAGGTGCGCAACGGTGACGGCGTAACGCGCGCCAGATGCGGGGCGAGATTAATCTTTACATTAGGACGGGCCGCATCTGCTATACAGTGCGTGAACGCTAATCACACGTACGGGACACGAGTGCTATCGAGTGTACACGCTGATTCCTGATTTTGTAGGACAGCGTGGCATTTATACGTTAATCCCGCGCTTTATGAGGCGCGCACACCTCCGGGTCGCACGTCAGGAACACGAAGCCGACTTACTAGGGCACGGGTCGTTTCAGAGAAGGACTGTTTATCCTTCGCTTTTCGCCGAGCGTCCGGCGTACTTATCCGTATGGCGGACAAGCGGCGTTAACCTTGAGCGCGGCAACAAAAAAAAAAAAAAACGCCGGCCCCATCTGTTACGCAATGTTTAGCACGACACATTACGAGGCGTTGCCGTACTTCGGGTAATGAGCGAAGACGAGAGACAAATGACAAAAGTCACCTGAGATGAGTCTCGAGAGGGGCCTCGGAGAGAGGGTGCGGTTAAGAATGGGCAATATCTCAGTGAAACTCCTCTACAACGAAATCTACATGGGTGAAAATACCCCCTAGTGTGAAAAAATCTTCATGCATTAACACCATTCCCACTATCCTGTTTCAAATTTGCTACAGTGAAAAACCCCCTGTTGTGAAAAAATGTCTTGCTGCAAACATGATTTCGTTGTAGAGGAGTTTCACTGTAGCATGAAAAGCGGGCGGAAAGGGGTTTTTTTTTTTCTGTCATTATGGGCTCGTTATTTTATATTTATAGATGTAAATAAGACATGCGAGTTGTTTTTCTGTACAAACTGCCCCACGCACGCCCCCGATGCATACTGACGCTAACACAACACTGAAAATACAGCAGATTTTTGCCGCTGCACCAGGAGCAGAGCAAATAAACAAACCTGATCAGTGTTTTTTCGTACTCCATGTAAAGCTTTCAAGTGGCATCGATTTTTTTTGTTGCGCTAGTACAAAATGAGCGAGATTTTTTTTTTTTTTTGAGCCGCAAAGCAGGGCGGAATTACGAGCGTCAGCATGTCGGCAACACTGCGGCTTGTTAAAAGCTCGCGCCGAATCGGAATATAGTTGGGGGGGCCGGGGGGGGGGGGGGGTGGACAGAATACAAAAGTGTTCATTACCTCCAGACCACATCATGATCCTCTGGGCACCTCTTGAGAGTCAAGAGGTCGAAACAATGATGCAAAGGGTTTTGAGCGAGGCACTTTACTACACATGGGATCGATCGGACCCATCAGTCATAACCGTGTGCGTTTGAGCGTTTACGAGCAATTAAGACGCCTGCGGCCATATTTCTCCGGGAGCTCGCCCGTTTACATTTCGAACTAAGTGGCAGAGTGACTAATATCGGCGGCCGTTCGCCGGCTGTAATTGCAAACATGTAATTTATTTTTTTTCCTCCTTTACCTTAATATGCAGGAGTGGGTCCCACCGGTGAGAGGGGGACCGAGGGGGGGATTATCTTAATGACCAGAACAGTCAATGAGCTATGTGGCACCACTGGGAGAAAATGTCTGCAGCTCGTCTATTTTTTTTTGATGTGTGATAATAATGACGTGGATGCAAATGGGCTCATTATCGAAGCGGCAACACTCAAGAACTCAAGGGGGTCGTTTGCAAGTGCCCCCCCAAAAAAGGCAAATTCACAGTACGCTCCGTTTGCGGGGAAACAAGAGTCAAACATGCGACACTGACCATCTTCTGAAGGTGCTTCTCCTTGCGCACGTCCACCATGACCAGGCCCTCCTTGACCAGGCCGAGGCCCACGTCGTCCTTGGTGTCGCCGAACTGTATTGTGACGTGCGGGCAGCTGGCGCCAGAGTACTCCACGTTGAGCTGGCACTGGATGTTGTGGATGTCGCGCACCACGCAGTCCACCATGTCGGCGCGGGCGTCCTCCTGCGGGGGAAAACGCACGAGTCATCGAAAAGTCACAACAGCGGGACCGTGCCGAATTTTGTTCCATTAACCTGCCACACGGGGAGAACGCGCAAACGCCACACAAGAAGGACCGAGTCGGAATCGAACCCTGCACCTCTGCACTGTGAGGCAGCGTGCTAACCAGTCGCCCACTGTTCCACCGAACCAAAATTATACACGTCTCAAAATTCTGACCAAAAACGACAATTAAGTTTACATTTTAGCATGGATATGCTAACATAGGTAGCACCTACCGAGATTGAACAATAAGCACATTTGAATGCTAATTGTAATGAACATTTTAATTTTCTTGGGCTAATCATGCTAACTAGCCAATGATAGCGAAATTAAAATCGTGTTCAGACACTGGAAAACAAAAACAATGGCAAGGGAAAAAAAATTAATAAATCTGTGCTATCGCCACTTTTAGCACATCCATCTCCTCCCCTCCCCCTCCTGCCCTGGTCTTGTCTCCATGGCAACCCCCTTCCAGCAAACTGCCCTTGGATATGCGCGTGCGTGCGTGCGCGTGGGCAAGGGAAGGTCGTTCGAGAGGGGCCGATTCTGAATGCGCACTCAGACAGTTGATTAGGTACAACATAATGAGCCCCACTAAAATGCGCCAATGTTGAAACGACAGCGTCAATCAAACCCAAAAAAAAAAGAAATGGCCTCATTGAGGTATACCTAATCAAGTGTCCAGGGTGTCAAGAATTTATTTTTTAAAGCAAAGCAGGTTTATTGCACCTTTTTTTTTTTTTTTGATTGGGTGGGGGGTATTTTTCTCACTTCAGCTCCTTGTAATTGGCTGCGGTGAGCTGGATGAAGTCCCGATTCGCTTCAAATGGAAGCCAACTGAGTCCAAGTGAGTTTTCAGACGTTCTCCAAATCTGATTTTACCTGTCGAAGCCAACTGCGAAAAGCTTTTTAAACATTTTTGGGGGGATATTTGTTTAATTAATCACGGGGGGGGGGGGGGGAAAAAAATTTGCCATTTGGCAGAATTAACTAAGCTCTGATTTAGTTCTTTTCGATCTGAGGAAAATGTAACTTTTAACGTGTAAAAAGTATCGTTTACTGCTTCGCAAAAAAATGAGAGCAAATATGTCCCCCCCCCCCAAAAAAAACCCGTTCCAGGAGGTTGAATGGGATGCTTGTTTCATTTTTGACTCCAATTTCCGATCTGCGACTACCTGTACCACTCGAGTATGAAAATCGCCAGCTCACTCAAATCGAAAGCGTTCACATTAAAGCACTTGCCGATGCCCGACGGTCTGATCAATGGGTAAAATGTTCTCGGAACATTTAAAGTGCTCGACGTGAAAAGCCTTTTAAAAGTCCAAATGTCGCTAACTTTAATCACTAATTAATTCACTTTTTTTTTTTTGGTGGTCGTTGTATAACCTTCATTTCTTTTGATTTATGAACTCGGTGCGACGTGACGGAAGCGGCTCGGACAGGCCGTTTTATTTAAAAAAAAAAAGAAATAAACAAATTGATTTTGTTGTACATCACCTTTACAAGCGGGCTACTTTGGTAAATTAACTGGGCCGACCGAGCGCAGCCAGTCGACGGAGTGAGCGTTGCCGTGGGAACAACGATGGCGTCGCTGACTTTTCCTTCCAAATACCGCGGCGCTGTTTTATTGGCGGCGCGAACTATTTGCGGAGGTGAGGGTCGCACAAAAAAAATAAAAATAAAAAGGATCAGGTGGGTGGCGACCTGGCCAGACGAGAGCGCCTGTCAGCTTCCAGCGTGTGTGTGTGTGTGTGTGTGTGTGTGTGTGTGTGTGCTTGCGGTATAGGTGACGGCTGTGAGCGCGGCAACAGATGGGCCACTTCACCCTTCAGGAGATACCCACTCTAGGGACGAGTGACAGCATGGCTCAACACACACACACACACACACACACACACACACACACACACACACACACACACACACAAAGTGACCAAGCACATTTTGGAGACATACGCGGCGTGCCAAACGATTTATGCAAATGACGTTTGACTCCCGATTTTTTTATTGTCCGTGCAAATGGCGCTCAGCATACTTTTCATTGGTTGTTCGGGAATAATTTGGTGTTTTTATTTCCAAAGATAAAAACTTTGTTTTTGTTGTTGTTGGTGTTGTTGGTTGTCAAAATGCAACTGCCATCAAGACATTTTGTGGGCTGTTAAGAACTGAAACGAGTCATTTTATGGAATTTGCAGCATGGAAAGCGATTTCAACTAGAAACACCTTCGCATGTCGCATTTGAATATCTTATTTGAAAGCAGCTTTGCAAAACAGATGTTTGATAAAAAAAATTACAAAAAATTTAAATGCCAATATTAACTCATTCACTCCCAAAGACGTTTTCCAACGTCTTTTCAGACTTGGTCCAGAATTGGCTGGTACTGAATGAGTTAAGGGATGATTATGAATCAAATGCAATACGAAATGACAATAAGTGATTTTCAAATATGGAAACGAGCAAATGTATCACATTCGCGAACACAATCCTGCTCTAACCAGCGTGTTAGAATTTGAATGCGTTGCATGAAGACACACATCGGCTCACCCCAAATCAACGTCGGTATTTTTGGGTTACTTACGTCCTGCGGAACCTGGATGTAGGCGAAGGCGTACTCGGTGGCCTGCGCCGGCAGCGTTCTGGTGCTGAAGGCGGGCGGGATGGCGGCGAGGCGGGTGCACGGCACGGTTTCTCTCTGGTAACAAAAACACAGATTTGATTGGGGGTTATTATCGTCGTTTGCGTCGAGCTTTTCCCAGTTTAGGCCCGATGTCAACTAGAGGGGGGGGGGGTTACACGAGGCTTTTGGCAGCTGCCCGAAAGCCTGGAGTCAAGAAGCCGAACACATCCAGCAATACGGCAGAGGCGTGACAATTAGCCCTGATTGCTGTGATTATTTCTATCAAGAAAGAATTTTTAGTAAGAAAGGAAGCAGTGCTCTGAAAATAACGGTTTGTGTGAGAAGGGTGGGGGGGGGGGGTGATTTTTTTCCTCCCCTTCCACAATGGAACTATTGCAAATGATGACAATTAGCGGCTCACGCTGTGTCCTCCTTTTTTTTTTTTTTTTAGTCACTTGTAATTTCGGTTCCCTTGAATAATTCCTGATGCATTGATTTGAGATGCCAGTCAGAGAGACAAGAATCCTGCGGAATTTCCCCGAGCGCGTGCGGCTCAAAGCACCCGGGAAATTTGTTTTACCGGCCCGTGAGCTCGTCAAATGAACACACACGCTTAAATGTTCTCTCGAGTGGGTGACTTGAACAAGATAAGGCGGCACAGCGGAGACAATTGTGACCAAAAGCCGGACCCAAAAAAAAAAAAAAGCGCCATTGAAAAGTGTGGCGCTCCATTAATGAGGCGCGGATATTAGACTAATGCGGTCAGTGCGCTCCGGAGTCGGGGGGGGCAACACCTTCAACATTTGCGACCAATCAAGCTGCTTCGGATTTATTGACGTCGTATTAAAGAGACTCGTGCGGCGGTTGTAAATGTCTCTTTTGAGAATGAAGAAAAAAAAAAAAGGGGGGGCGGGGTTGACAAAGGCGCTTTGTTGGAGTGGATGGACTGGGTGGCGAAAAGACACGAAACGGAGTCATCTTTTCTATCGCTCACGTTGCCGTAGTCGATGTAGAAGACGTGCACTTTCGCCGGCGACGCCACTTTCTCCACTCGGGCTCTGTACCTGCAGAGAAAAGAAAAAAAAAAAAACTTTCAGTTGGTAGACAACTCGCTGGGTTTTATGTGGGTAACACCATTGCGCCGAAATGTAAACACGCAGCCTGCGCATGTGCGGGTGTCGAGCCGGAGCTGGTAATTACACCGCGTGGCTCTCTGCACTTCTAAGCTTAAGTAGAGACAAGGTCCAAAAAAATGTTTAACCCTCATGCAGTATTTTTAAGCGGCTGCATGAAGGGTATTACGTCCCAAAAATGTCCCTCTTCCAATGTGCAACAACTTTTTTCACTTTAAATTTTTTTTCACTTTCAACCCCTCAAAAAGTTCAGTGGGAATTGGCCAAGACGTAGATATACATCCT
This sequence comes from Hippocampus abdominalis, assembly GCA_018466805.1. Lineage (NCBI taxonomy): Eukaryota > Metazoa > Chordata > Actinopteri > Syngnathiformes > Syngnathidae > Hippocampus > Hippocampus abdominalis. Next base: position 17,484,751 of record CM031704.1, on the reverse strand, counting down.
CTGCAAAATTTCAGCTTCGTGGAGTTATTGTTCACTGTTTTGTCTGTGGTGTCCATTTGTCCAACAGTCCAAAATCGTCCAAAGTGTCCGAAATGTCCAATTTTGGGATAATTACTGCATAGGGGGTTAAAAATGAAACGTCGGGAGGTTGTCTTGATATTCTTGAAAAAGTCCCGTTTTTTAATTCCGACACGTACCATTCACCATCGGCGAACTTGGCTATGCAGGAGTCGCCCCGGCGTGGAGCGTACGCCCCTTCCACGGGGGGCTGGGCGGCGATCTCTGCTCGCATGGTGTCCATCAGAGTCTCCAGCTGGCCTCCTAGTGGCGAACACACAAGTTGATTGATCAAAAACCTGTCGGCCGACAACGCTTGATTTGATTGACGTACGGCAAAGCCATAGTCTTGCTTCCGAAACCCCCGAATTGTCTGATATTGGCGTAACATCGAACGGGGGACGGTTCTATTTATGTAAATGATAAAGGCGCGAATGAGAGCCACAGCAGGACGTCCAGATGGAGAGCAAAATGGACTCACTTTTCGGCTTGAGTGACAAAGCATTAAAAAAAAAACAACATTTTTTTTCAATATCTCAACTCCCTACGTCAATTTGCGATCGTGTTAACGGTGACTAACGCCACCTCGGGGCCATAAATAGCTGCGCCTCGGGCGCGAGAGCTCTAACGCGATTATTACAGCTGCGAGTGATACAGTCAAAGGCCGTTGACAAGCGTCGGCGCGGTTGGCCGCCTTTAACGAGACAATTTACGACCGCCGCGCACGCTTCCAGAGATTCACTCCGGCCAACTTCCCAAGTCAAGTCCTGCCACGTCTCGTCGCAACATAAATCCATCACGGTTAGTCTCACCGAGATAATCGGGTTCAGCTCGTCAACTGTTTGGAAAACAAAACGTGGACGGCGAAGCGGATTGCTGAAGAGCGGCGAGACCGCTGCGAAGGCTAACACGGAAAATTAGCGTTAGCGCGCGTGAGATTTTGTTGCTTTTCGTAAAGTCTGTGGCGCAAAAATCGACTACAATTTGTTTGTTTTTTACATTTTTGGCTGGTCAACCCCCATTGACCACATTTTCCCCAAACCGTGGGTGCAAGCCCCCCCCCCCCAGGGTCGCGGTCATGTGGCTCCATCCCGTCTCGCGCTCGCTTCCTGCCGTAATGAGCCCTCAAGCCCAGGTGCCACTTGGCCCGCATTATTCACACTTCCGCCTTGTACGCTGAGCAGCTGTTCATCACCTAATGAAGCCCCCTGACCCTACCAGTCCTGCTTCAGGCAGGGAGCTCTTCAAAGCCTGGACGCCCCCCCCCCCAACCACCACCACCACCACCACCTTTTTAATCTCAACTCTGTTGACTTGGAATATCTCCGAGGAGATTGATCACAGGAGAACCGGAGAGCCTGTTGCTCGTTGGCCCCTTTCGTTTTATTAGCATAATTTACGCGCTTTGCCCTTGAATGACGCTCGCACGCACGCCACTTAATAGAACGCCACGTAGCCTTGGGATGTGCGGCAAAAAGGCCACGGGAGTGTCTTTGGTGCGCCGTTAACACTCTCTTTTGCCGCAATAGCATCAAATATGAACAACCTGGAAAGCTCAAATGTAGTCGCCATTTTGTGTACTAACCTGGATCGTCTTTTTTTTAAAAAAATAATCACTTGTAGGTATTCAAAATCAATAAGACGTTTTAAAAAAAATAAAAAATTCAGTGAAATACAAGAGGTTGAAACAATTGACAAGTCGACTTTACGACCCGGCACTGACGGTTAAATCTCGAAGTCGACGAATCACAAACAAAATGGCGTCTCATCTTTTAAATTCTATTTTTAAGCATTTGTTTTTTCATTTGTTTCGAAGGTGATCTTTATATGACACGGGTCAAAAAGTGAGGGACTACTGTCCTGTGCTGAAAAGATATCATCAATCACAACAAAAAAAATGTCTTTTAAGCCCTAATATATATTTTTTTAAAAAGCTTTAATCTCACTTTCATCCATATCTCATCCTAATGGCACATTTGGCAGCAAATTCAACTCAACAAGGATGTAACAGACACAGCAACTGACATTGCCCCCCCCCCCCGTACATCCCATTATTTTGTTTTCTCATCGATTAGACGAGTTGAAAGGTTTGCATCGGTCTGCCTTCTGCCTGGATTAATCGGCCTCGAGTCAATGTTAGCCATCAAACATTGACCACGTGATTGCCGCTAAGCTGGTCTGGTGGCGCACATTGTCCACACGGAGCTTGATCCTCTCGCTCCTTTAATTAGAACGCACTTGTTTTCCCAAGTCAACATCACAACTCTTGCTACGACGACCACCACCACCACTTGGCGTCTTTGATAAACAGCTGATGTGGCATCCAATATTCAGACTGCGGGGCGCACATGATTCTACTATAACTACTTTAATGGGCTATATTTGGCACGTGGCTTTTTTTTTTTCTTCCTTGCCCTCTTTAATGAGGTTGAAAGTGGAGGTCGCTAATTCCTGGTTGCATGCGCCTGGAGTGGCCCGTGTCTTTGGAGTGCGCAAGGTCACAGAGATCTATGCGGGTCCCCCTCCTGACAGTAATTACATATAGCCTACGGAGAGAGGCCAACACCGGGGGGGGGGGGAAGAAACGGGGATGGGGGGTTGGAATGGCGCGATAGCTCTTTGAAGGGGAGATAATGTGTGTGGGGAAGGAAAGTGAGACAATGCCAGATAAATGAGTACATTAACAGATAAAGAGCCTTCCAATGAACTGAGGATTAAGGATCACAATCCCCTTCAAGCTCGCCGGCGATTTGGCGAAGAGGAGAAAAAAAAGAAAAAGAAAATGCTCTAAACGTGAAATTAATCATTTATCGAGTGTGTGTAAAGATAGCCATGCATGAAGAAAGCTGTACTTGTGAGTTATTAAAGGGGAATAATTAAAATAAGAAAAAAAGGGGATGGAGAGCCAGGGGAGGGGGTTCAAGAGCAGGGTTGGCGAAGGGGATAAAACGATGATTTTCTGAACGTTTTCTCTTAAAATCTACCCCCCAAAAAAAGCTTGATCTATCATGAATAGACCCACAAAAAAAAGTCTCAAGAAGACATGCCTGAAAAGGTAAAGGAAGGTGGCCATTTTGATTTGGAGTATCCATTTTGTTTCAGTAGCACCCTCTAGAATTATTTTTAAAATCTACCCCCCCCCCCAAAAAAAGCTTTATCTATCATGAATAGACCCACAAAAAAAAGTCTCAGTCAGACAAAGGAACTGAATTTTCACCGTAGCTTGTGTTTGGAGCAATGGTGGCAAACGTTGATGACTTGACACAAAACAAGAACATCTCAAATCTAAACTCGTCCGTGTCACTGTGCCGCAACGTAATTTATACTGCGCGGCGCTCGGCTGCTGTGATTCTACAACACCACTTTGATGTGCACTTCAAGGGCCCCGCTATGACTTAATGCCGCTTTGAGCTCGCGTCAGCAAGAATGAAAGCGATCGAGAGAAGGAGGAGGAGGGACGGCAGGATGAAGGGTGGAGGTTGGAGGGTCAGGATGGGGATAACGCCATCAGACAAAATCTCTCGGGAAGAGTCTGAAAATAGGCAAAATGACCCTAAAATGGCGGCTTCAGACCAAAATGGCCGACCTCCCGTGTCTTTTTTGAACATAGCATCTGGTGACTTTTTTTTGTAGGTCTACTCATCATGGCAAACATGTCAGCCAAATTTCGATTCAACAGGGGCTGAATTTCCAACCCATTTGAAGAGAAGACTGATAAAATATCGGCAGACTTCAAGCGCGCTCTAGCGGGCCCTAATTAGTAAAACACATTTAAAATGTTGCACGCCGCGTTTGATATTTGCGTGATGCGCAGCGTGTCACATTCATATAAAATTCTTATGCCCCGTGGCAAGTAGCGCTAAAGGCATAAGCCCCTCAACTTCATTTGAAGTGCCAAGGTAGCGCACGTGGTCCTGATTTTGATCGGCTATGTTAACACCTGGAGGGGAAGGAAGGGGGGGGTGGGAGGGAGGGGGGGGGTTTGGGCTAGCTGTGTTAGCCGGAGGCGCAACTGCGGGCTTTCAAGCTCCTCGCCTGGGCCTAAAGCGAGATGATGAAAAGATGATCAGTTGCGTGTTTGCGCTCAGAAGCGATTGGGCTAGTAAAAATGAGCAAGCGCTGCTCATCCCTGAGATGGACTCATTTTTAAGGAGCGCGTGACGGAACGAACGGCAAATTCCCTTCATTGCATCGCGCTAACCAACAAGCGGCATGTCTGAGGTTGTGGCAAAATGCGGTTGATAAAAGTTGGCCTGGTGCAAATAAACGGGAGGAGGAGTTGGAGATGCTACAGTGAAACTCCTCTACAACGAAATCTACATGGGTGAAAAGACCCCCTAGTGTGAAAAAAATCTTCATGCATTCACACCATTCCCACTTTCCCGTTTCAAATTTGCGACAGTGAAAAACCCCCTGTTGTGAAAAAATGTCTTGCTGCAAACATGATTTTCGTTGTAGAGGAGTTTCACTGTATTGAAATTCATACAGTCGATAAAAAAAAAAGGGGCACGTCCCAATTACCTGTCTCGACATCCTGGGCGTACAAGTGCAGCATGTCGGTGACTTCCGTGACGTAGACCGGCTTGTATTTAGCCACGCGCTCCTTCTCCTCAGACACGTGCACAACATCCTCTTTGGGCTTCTCCTCGTAGTTGGCCCACACCTACAACACACACACACACACACAAAATATGAGATACTGCCTTCCAAGTCCCTCTGCGGGCGTCAGGAGTCAAGAAATGAATAATGAAAAGACGAAGGGGGAATACATTCTTTCATCGTGTCGTATTAGACTGCGTATCATGAATCAATTAATCGTTTCACCGATTCTGAAGACTTATGTTAATTGTGTGGGATCAGATGAGTCAAAATGGAGTGCATATGACTCAAAATGAAATTGATGCGTGTCTGCAAAAATGTCTAGATTACACATGTCAAAATGATGTCTTACGACACCCTAAAATAGCTTATCATACTCAAACGAAATCTTGCCGCAAGTCGTATTTTCCCCCCCAAAAAATGACATCGTCCCCGCCAAGGGTGTCAACAGCAGCCGACGACGACGGCGACATTTGAGAAAGCGGAGAGGAAACACTCGCCCCTTGTCAATGAAAACGACGTCTCACTCGACACACTCGCCAAATTGTCCCACACGCGAAAAGTGATTTCATGCGCCACGGCGTGTCATGAACGACGCCTCGCCGTGCGGGTGTACCTAATATTGTGGACGAGGGAGCGTGACGCATCTCAAGTCGTCGAACAAACAGAAACAAAGCTTTTGCTTCTGCATTAGTGGAAATACACGTGTGGTCTTAATTTGATTTTTTTTTTAATATTACAGCAAGCGGGTGATTTTTAACTGCCTTTTCTGTGGTATGTGGCGATTTTTTTTTTTGTTTTGAACGATATTAAAGCGCGCGTGTTGAGTGTCTTGCAGCCAAGTTGAAAATGTGCTTCGGATTGTTCTGTGAGCGCATCAAACACTGCGACACACACACACACACACACACACACACACACACACACACACACTGCCCGAGGCTGATGACCTTCCGTGAGCAGCCAACCATCCAGTTTGTTCCACTTGAATGCAGGTATGTGACTGCTGCTCTGCAACTGCGGCCAGATGCTCCGGCCAGCCAGCAGACAAGACAACGGCCGAGAGAGTCACACTTGCGCACAAACACACACACACACAGAGAGAGTGACAAAAGCGCCAACAACGGAGGCCCGCTCGGCTTTCCCCTTTCACAACTCCCGAATAACATAATAATTTCGATTGTCGGGCGGAGCCATTTTGAATGGCCAAATTTTCCGTTTAATCATCTCGCCGCCACGCCGAGAACGCGCTCATCTCACACCTCCGACACCAGACTTTTTTTTTTTTCCCACAACTGGGGATGCCATCAAAGCCAACAGATGAACCTTTTTATTTCTTTTTTTTTGTGTGCGCAATGTGTAAAGTTATTATGACAACCTCAAAAGTGAACAAGCACTTTCTTTTTTTTTTTTTTTCTCACTAACTCGGGTAAAGGCCTCCAAAGTGAGGAGTCATCCTAAAGTGCGAAGACTCGGGATGGGTCCGTGATTGTCAATACCAACATTCGGCGACAGGAACAAAGTTAGTTCATTCTAAAGATGCGCTGCCCCGCCCCCCCCATCCGCCAGACGGAGGAAGGTGGAGGCTGCTTTTGAACGCTGATTAAAAAGGTGCGTGTGTCACTTCAACAGTCGTGTGTGGGCAGTCTGCTGAGACGTATCCAAAGGTTAAAAAAAAATTTTTTTTTAAATCATCATAATAATCTGTGCCCCCACAGTGCACGTCGCGTAATTCGCCAGAAACAAGCAGCGTCTGCGTTCGACTTTCTCCTCTCGTCCAAAATGACGACATGGGAGACGGCGTGAGGAATGGCACTGTCGCCGGTGTCGATTCATTAGGCGATCGCGCTTTGAGAACAATTGGAATCAATAAGAGCGTGTTATTCATAAGAGTGCCCTTTGTAAATCAATTTAGACCCTATTATATCCCTAATGAATCCTCGGTGGAGAGAATGGCTCATTAATTCACCGGAGGACACTTCTTTTCTTTCAGTCTCTTTCCTTGTCCACTCGTTGCCTTTTTGGGATGATTGGGGTTTCTATAAAAAAAAAAAAATACAGCAAAAAGGCAGATACAATGAATTTTGATTGGTATATAAAGTAGTCTCTCAAAGCGGCCTTGCCGTTCTGTAGAAATGACAGCAGGAAGGCCTGGGGACCAAGTCGAATGGGGATTTTTATATCAGAGCTGTAAAAAGAGATGGGAGTGTGTCAGGTCAGTTGGAGTATGTGTGTGGGTGAGGGGGTGGGGGGGGCACACTTACTGTCAGTGTAACTCTGAGTCCATGAGCGGAATGATTTGTGAATGAAAACCAGCCCTTATTTTGTCCTTCTAATTGACTTTGTCGGAAACCACCGGGCGTGAGGAAAAACAACCATTCGGGGGAAATCGCCATCCCAACTTTTCCAATACAGACGGCTGAGCACCGTGGAACAAGCTAGCGTGACGCTAACAGGCGGGCACCAATTTGGAACGCAAATTGGGAGACGGACAAGAACTGGAACGCCAAACGCCTACTTAATACAAGAGTCAAGATTAGGCCGCGATGGAAATCGACCAGAATGGGCTCCGAGACGTGGTCCGATGAGGTCTTAAATGAAAACAGCATGTGGCTCATGATCCGAGATGATTTTGCACAATTGTACGTTAAGGTCGTACGATAATCGTACGATAAGGATCGGGAGACCGTTTGTGCGCGGTCGTGTTTACCGGAAATACACACTGCGCTGATTGCGCCGTGCAATTTGCTTTCAATGGACAATGGAAGGCGAAGGAGAAGGTCTCCCATAGCCTTGGGGAGGGGGGGGGGGGGGGGGTCAAAGCGAGGCAAACACTGCGACACAAACGCCCCACTAATCTCCCTGCTGGCGGGGATGAGAATATCGGAATTCACTTCCAGAAGGCCTCGGTAGGATACGCACCACCCGGCTGCGGTTACTTAACAGATAAATGACGCGTTAAAGCAACCCAAGGTTTGACGGACGGACGGCGAGTCGGGTGGGGGGGGGGGGAGCGGCCACAGAAAAAGACAAGATGCTCCCCCCTCTCGCTCTCATATCACAGCCAGCAGATGTTTTCGTTGTCAAACCCCGGCTCGCGCGGCTAATACCACCCCCCCCCCCCACCTCCGCCAGGCCGCTCCTCCCCGCATCCGAGAATCCGCCGCACAACAAATTGAAGGCTCCGAGGCGACCCGCGGCGATCACAACTCGCTACACTTTCCAAATTGACACAAATTGATCCACTTTGGCGCGTTGTCGGGCTTTTGGGAGCGCGAGCGGCTATTCTTAGCGGCACCTGGCTGTCGGAATGTGCGGGTGCGCCAAAAGAGGGCATGGCGTTGCCATGGAAACAGGACACGTTGCCGCATATGTAATTGGGGCAACGGGCCCGCACAAACTTAACAGCGGCGACGCCGTCCTCAAGGGCGCCGCGCAAACAAGATTGGGATACGAAACGGGGCTTTTTAAGGGAATTTTGGAAAAGTGTCTTTCTTCGGGTTATCGGTCAGGATGACGATTAACGTCGCTCAGGATTCCAAACTGAAAATAGTTGCTTGTTCAGGATGTTTTTTGGGTTTTTTTTACGTTTCCGTCCCGCGATATCGGACAGCTCGCGCTAGTTCTATCGATTTCTGATGTCGCGCGTTGAAATGTCATTTATATAAAGGATCATCTTGTTTTACATTTGGATGGCCTACAGCGCTTCAATTTTCTTGCTTTGCTATTTCTGCACGCACGCAAAAAAAAAAAGGGAATTTGTTCTTGATTCCCACTACCGTTTGCTCAGCTTGATTCTTCGTTTCTTCCGGTGAGCCACCAGATGACGTCTTTTTTTTTTTTTTTGTCTCACCATGTCTGCCCTTAACAAACAGATGCCAAGCAAAACACGATTTGGTCCTGAAGCAAACATGGCCCAGCCGGAGAAGTACGACGATCCACGAGCCTCGAGCTCCCTCTCGGATTTGAGTGATTAAGAAAAGAGGTGTAGCTCGACACACCACGACGTGTAAGTATGCAATTTAAGGGCCATAAATCAACTTTTTAATTAACAGGGCACTCTTGTTCCCAGGTTGCTGTGGTGTTGCCATGACAACCGCCTTTTCCAGGGTGCCGTTATCTGGCTCACAAGCTCGCTCTTCGGTATAATTTTTTATTTTTTCCCTTTTTCACAAGAAGGACTCTTGATCATTTTTCTTTCTGATCGCACCTTTCGTGGAAAAAAAAACGGGAGGCAAAAACAAAGGGAAGGGAGAAGATGAGGGTGGGATTAGCGGGACGGCCGGGATGCGGGACAGAGGCCTCGAGGTTAATACCGATATGGCGGCGGGCGAGGAAAGTGGATTGGGGACATGACGCCAGTAGTGGAATTGATACTGCAGATCAGAAGTTCCGAAAACAGAATTGCTTCCCTTTATCTGGAGCGATCTTGTCTGGGTGAGAATTGCACCGTTTTGGCACGGCCACTCAACGGCCACCCAACCAATTAACTTTTTTTTTTTGCCTACTGAAAAGGGGAACAAAGACTTCATTGAGAGAATTTTTTTTTTTAATGCCAGCGTGTTTGATTTGAGAAATGGTCACAATGAGTGGTGGTTTTAAATTTTGGGGAAAAAAGTCCCCAAAACAAGGAAAAACAAGAACACGAAAGACTAGGAGGAAAAAACCCAAAAAGCAGGATTTTTGAAATTGCAGAGATGATGAGGGTTAGTTTATGTAACGGTCGCTTCCCAAGGCACGAGTGAGGGCGAGAAGAAGAGACTCTGTAAAATGCACCAAAACACACACACCCACACACACACACACACACACACACACACACACAACAAAGTGCTGTCTTTCTGGAGAGACTGTTTTTTGAGCAGTCCATCCAGCCCAAGAGCCCGAACAAAGTAAAAGAAGACTGACCTAAATACGAAAGGACATTTGAGTGAGGAAAAGAAAGTCCCTCCAACATAAATTTTCCCTGGGAACTGTTGCTTGAAGTTTCGCGACGACGTTGACACATTAGGCGGTCGGCGTTCAGGTTTCCTATCGATTTTTTTTCTCCCCCCCCCCCCCTTATTGCTCTGTAAAGTTGACAAGCGCTCAAACAAGCACTCATGCATTTTACATGATGCATTTAACAAGGTCGCCGCATGATGATCCTTGTGGTTTTGGTTTCGTGGGCGCAAGCGTTAAAGCGTTTTTTAAAAAAAAAAAAAAAAAAAATCACGCTGATTAATACTCTGTGGGTGTTTTTTTATTTGGTTGCAGGAAAACGACAGATTAGGGTTTAATTCACTTGAGCAACTAGACAGTTAAAAAAAAAAAAAACGTACGCCAAGAGAAGTCCGCTTGCGGAGTGGCGCTACTATTTCATCGTTTATGCTAGGTCGTCAAACGTCAGTGTTTCTAACGATCGGTTGCCGACTGATTTGACACCCCCTTCCCAAATGTTGCCAAGCGAAACCGGCTTTGGGGGACGACACTTTTAAACAGCTTCGCCAGGCAGAAGGGCCAATGGATGGGGTTCAAGCTCGGCCGTTTATGAGCACGGAAAAGCCCTCAATGGTGGGGAGAGGCGGAGCAATTTTCAAGAGGGGCCCCTTAATGAATCGACGCACTTTGCATTCACCTCGCATAGGAGGAGCATCTGAGGTGGATGGCGAGCATGATAAATAGGAGGGCGCGAGAGTGAAACGGGAAATTTGGGAGTCAGACTGGAGGCAAGATGGTGCGGAGTCACGGCGAAAACGATTACCGTTGGAGAGAGAGAAAGAGAGAGAGAGAAAAAAAAAAGGTGCATTGTGGGAGAATGGGGACGATCGACTGCGGGGAGGTAATAAAGACAAGTGATGAGGTGCGAGCGTGCCTCTGCTGCCCCCCCCCCCCCAAGAAGCTACCTGGGAAGTGGACGATGAGCCACTTTGCATTCCAACAAGGTCCACGACTAATGAGCTCAATAAAAAGAGGTCGAGGTTTGAGGATGATCACCAGCCTTGGGAGCATTTTAAAAGCCGTGCCCTCCGGAAACTCGACATTCTATTGCGATGAGAAAGGCAAAGGAGAGTGTGCCCCCCCCCACCCCCCCCCCCTCCGGTCCTCCGCCCCGCCACTTGCACACAGGGAAAACAGCTTTAACAATAACTGCTAGCAGGCACACTAAAAAAAAAACGTCAACGTCTGTAAATGTCCAACTTGCCTGGAGAACAAACCTGCTGCTCAAATCGCTCTCTATCTCCGCCGCGTTGAAACAAGAAACGATGAAAGACGACAACAAACAACAACGTGCGTTTCTCAGCCGGAACGCATCATACTCTTTAGCGCCACTTTTCACCTCAGTCATTCGTCTGCCTCCCCAGCGCAGGGGGCGGGGGGGAGGGGACGGGGGGGTGATAAGGGCCCTGAGGCATTTCCGCACTAATGAAGCATCGGCGGCCGCAAATCTGCCCCGGAGGACCTCCGCCAGGAAGCCGTCGCGAGAGGCCAAGGACGCAGCCGCCATGCAAAGAGAAAGACGGTTGAGATCACGAGGATCCCAAGGAGCATATGGAGCGCCGGGGAAAACATGGCGCCTGCCGTGCGTCCCCGGGAACGCTTCTCTCTCTTTGCGGCCGGCTGCGCTCGGCAGACGCCACGGTCCGAGTCGGCGTGCAAATTCCGCAACTTGTGCGCATGCATAATTGAGAAGCCGCTGCCTCAAGCGCGCCTCCCTGCGGGTTATATCCCCCCCCCCGCTTGATCACGGCGACCGCTCCCGGACGGCGCGTGGCAGGTGATTGACACGTGAGCACGCCGCGGCGAGAGGCGGGTTAACAACGGCAGAGCCGACACATTTGCTGACGTGAGGGAGAAAAAAAGGATAAATATGTGGGGAAGAAGCGGCGGCGGCGGGGGGGGGGGGGGGGGGGTACACACACATCACTGCGTCCCGCTGATCTGCTTCTCTGTCTTCCTGTCAACGCCCGAGGCGCCGGGGGGGGGTCCGGCGTGCCGTCTACACGGGAGTGCCCCCCCACCCCCACCCAAGAGAGCATCCGCACATGCTCCGAGTAGCTTTGAGTAAGCAGGAAAGAGACAGCTCGAGTGGTGTGTGTGTGTGTGTGTGCGCACTGAAATTCAGATTATGTAATCCATATGAAAAAAGCCTCCATCAGCTTTTTGTGTGGTCAGTGGCTCATTTCGTCAACACACACACACACACACACACACACACACACACACACACACACGAGTTCCGGGTACTGAATTTTCAAAACATTTCCACAATTTCACCGCATGCCTCGGCCCTAATAATCTAACCTCCTACCAAGAACATAGCGACAGCAACGCCGATGAAGATCCCCGTCGTTTGTGCGTGACTAACTGGAGAATGCCAGAGCGTTATTATTCCTTTCACTGTATCAAAAAAAAAAAAAAAAAGTCGAGCGGGACAGAGGCAAAAGATTGCTACCCTGAAAGCATTTCTGTGGCTCCGGGGCGTAAAGAAGCAGCGTGCACGCGCGGTATTAATAGAAAAGAGACTGTCATCCGCGGAAACCAAACAAGGCGACTTGTATGAGATTCTCCACGGACGGTTTATCTTCGGCGTGGCACAAACGCAAAGCAAATCGTTGTCAAGTGAGTCCAGGTAATATTAAAACACCAAGCGAAGCATAACACCCCCCACACAAACCCTCCACCCTCCGCCTTGAGCGAGCGATACTGTAACGCGGTGGGAGCTAAAACCGAAAACAAAAAAGGATGCACAAGCCTATTAGGTCCAGTCAAAGGCCCAATTATCTAGATTCCGGCTAAACCAGGTGTGTGATGTGATGGCCCGCCATCGCTTTTGGTAGGGTGACAATTTAAGGACTAACGGTGTGCCCCCTAGCGGATAATCCACGAATTGGATTCATTTAAAATATTCATTCTGTGTCTTTTAATGCATTTTTTTTTCACTTTTAAATTTCCCACGGGCCGAATCGTACCTTCTTGGGGGCCGGTTCCGGCCCGCGGGCCTTATGTTTGACACCACTGATCTAGAACAACTTCCAGCTTTGTGGCAAGAGTTTGCGGAAGGCCGGCAAACATTCGAGAGCAACACCCCGAGCCTCGCCGGACTTCTATGACCACACTGGCCACAAAGGTGTTCGATTTTCGAAGCCTTAACGACGTCTTTCACGCCGCGGCAGTCAGTCGACAGGCGCGTCAGCAAACTCAACGTCAAAACCAGGCTGCTTCAAGTGCTTTGACAGCGAGCGCTGACTTGAGGTTTATGATTCCTGAAGAGTTGAAAGAAGATACACTGTTGACCACAGTGCCAGAGGGAGCCTTCCTTTGGGATCCAAACGGCGAAAGGCGGCGCAAAGGGCACGGCGCCAAGCATTAATCCGGTTAATAGGAATGGATTCAAAGATGATTAGTCGGTAGGGGGGGTGAAATAAAAAGCCGGCATAAGGATCAGAAGACATTGAAGAGATGAAAAGAACCAGCGTGGAGCTCAGAGAGGAAGGACGAGGGGGGGGTTTGGAAGGCATCGTGATTAACGGGGCGAGCGTCCCGTTAACGGGAAACATCTTCAACGCGGGCTTGTCATCTCCTCCCTTTTCTTTTTCCTCTTTGGCTCTTCCAAGTCCTCTGTCGGCCCGATGGAGTGGGGTTAATCTTCTTCAAGTTTGGGTAATTACAGCGGGAAAAAAAGCCCTTGCTCAACAGAAAGCGCATTCAGGTTATTATTGAGTGGGGGAGAGATGGGGGTGGGCCCCCCCCCCCCCTTTTGTTGATTCACCTACTCATAATTAGGACACTCCAATTACCAGCCCGTTTTTTTTTTCTTCCCCTTCCTCTGGCTGCTCTGCTTTTTAATAGATTGCTTTGCTTTCAAGACAACAGACGCCGCAATATTGACGCAACAAAAGCGTATCAAATAGCTTTATGGCATGGGAGAGCGGAGGTTAAACAACAACAAAAAAAGGGGGTGTCGGCGAGAGTAAAAAAAGAAGTTCACGTTACGAAACAAATTAACGTGTTGAAAATAGCTTCACAGCACCCTGGAACGGTCTCACAAGTGGTACCGTGCAGCATTTTGTCGCCTCAAGATTGAATTTTTTTTTTTTTGGGGGGGGGGAGACAATGATGAGGCACTGCCGACATTCGCACACAATTCAGCCAACTATTCTTCCCGCTGTTCGCAATCACACGCAGATATTTAGTGTAGAAACAGTCACCGCATGGCCAAGGCGTAATCAATTCTATTGGGAAGTTTTGACCACAAACGAAGGCGGCGGCACTCGACTTCAATCTCGCGTTGGCTGTGCTCTGGCTTTTTTTTCGGGAACGACTACCCCAAGTCAATTTTGAGCTGACGCTGGAGAAATTCAAATATGCTGAGGCCTCCTCTTTGGAAGCACAATCACTTTGTCCCCCCCCCCCCCCCCACTGGTCTCATTGGAGTAAAATCTCATTGACTCAACCAAACTAAGCAGTTTTGGGTTCCGGATGCACCCTTGTCGCTAATTCCCCCCGCTGGACAAGTTTCCACTCACGCACGTTTCATTACGACAACCTAGTTTTCTCCTAGGGAAGCCTGACACGGCACGTCCTCTGTTAGCACCGCCGCAGGGACGCAACCGAAGAGCCAAAGCGATAAGCGGAAGGGAGACAGGAAGCCATGCGAGCCTTGCTACACTCAAGACAAAGACCAGCCGGGACTTCAAACAAAGGGGCGAAGGGGGTGGGGTGGAAAAAGCAAATATATCAGCTTCCCTCATCCCACCCCCCCACTCTTGGGAGGTCTCCACGGGTTAATTAGAGCACACAGAGTCCCATCTCATGCTGCCTGCAAGTTGCAAACTACGCACTAACACAACACCCAACCCACCGCCGCGCACAAAAACAAACAGACTCGGTCCGATCAAACAAGATCACCGTCTCTCTGTCTGTCTGTCTGTCTGGCTCGCCGCTCTCAGGTTAGCTCAAGTCACAAAGCTGGCGGTGAAAGTCAAGCCGGCTCAAGTTGGACGAGGCGGAGGGGGCGCTCGGGTGTTGTCATCGGAGGTGTCGCCGGCGAGCCTTCCCCCCCGCGGCGGCGAGATTAAAGGTGGCAGCGGCTGGATCTGGCAGGAAGGCGCTTACTTTTTTTTTTTTTTTTTTTTGGGGGGGGAGGCAAAAGTTCAACTGGGAGAAAGCCAAATAGAAGTCCAGAGGAGACTGCGACCAGGTTCTTATTCATTAGGACAAACTTGCCATTTTGGAACCAACCAAAATAGCATCGATACAAAGACAAAGACGCGCCGGCGTCCCTATTTGACTGCAAAACAAATTATTGTTGACGTTCCGTTGCCAAGTCAGACGTCAAACATGATTGTTTGTTCTGGAGATATATTATCCAATTTTAGGGACCCAAAAAAAAAACAAAAAAAAAAACAAGGATGAACGTCTGAAGGTTGCATCCAAAATATTAGCGTGACGCAAGGACATAAGGCAAAAAACAAAAGACGCTGACAATGACACTAAGGAGCAAGACTGTTTCTGTCAAAGCGCGTCACGACTCGGATGAGAGGGAAGACACTTCATCTGTGCTCTATGTTACACGTTCGTGCAGCACATTTGACAAATAAAGTTCAATTCAATTCCTACCGCGCCGGAATCCGACCTGGCTCATTAAAAACTCCCTCGGCACGGCGTTGGCGTTTAATGTCGCCGGCGTGACGTGTCGATTGCCCGGCGGCGAGCGCGCACATATTACGTCTCATTGGACCCGACAAGGACGTACCCCCCCCCCCGCCCCCCCGTGTTGAAAATGTTGCCATAAAAGTGAACAATCAACCCAAAAGTGTACTTTTCAGCTCCTGTGCGTTTTTCCCAAGCTCAACTAATTCATTACCACCAATCAACCCCCCCCCCCTCCCCGCGCGTTAAATTAACAGCGCCTTCCTTTACGAATGACACTCGTGTTTGAAGTCAAAGCGGCGCACGCCCCACCTTCTCCTTCCTCTGCCGGCACCCCTCCTCGGCCGACACCAGCGTCTTGTAGTAGTTGCTCCGCTCGGCCGTGAAGTGGACCTTGGACAGGGCGTTCTCCACCAGCGCCACCGAGAGGTTGACGCCTTCGATGTGCAGCCAGCCGATGAAGTTGCCGGCTTTGTCCATGCTCTCCACTTCCACCTCCACCTGGAAGCCGACAAGGGGGGGGGGGGGAGATTGTTAGCGATCTGTAGCGAGGATTAGCTTGAACTGTCATGACAAGGAATGAGGTACAGATGCTATCTCGGAGGAATTGGCAGTTGTTCTTTTTTTTTTTTTTCCTCGCTGTGCTTTGTCATCACCAAAATGACCCCCCTCCCTTTGTCCGAAACATCTGCTTCTTATTCGCGGGTCAACCCGTAGCCGGTGGGCGAGCGTTGAATTATGGCGGCAGATGTGTATTTTATGCAACGTAACTCCTCTGCAATTAGCCACTTGCAACTCATGGCAAAATTTGCGCCGATTCAGACCAATTATCTATTAATTGGCTTTCGACCACTCATGGGAAAATGGATGCAAACAGCACCAAAAAAAATATAAAAATAGATAGATAAAATGTCCTCGGTCAGCGAGAAAAGCGAGAGGGCAGGCGCGGCGGCAAGATAGGAGGCCGAATCGTGCGATTAGAAGCGCCGGCCGGCGGTTAATGGCGTGGCCGCGGGGGAAATCTGCCGACAATTACGTTTTGTAAACTGCTCAGTCTCGTCGAAAAAAAGGATTTGATTTATCGCAGGCATAGTCGTGAGGCGTCAAACTTGACCATTTCATTCAGGATCTCCGATCCAGGTCGGACCGACTCCTCGGACATCCAAGAATTGAAAGCGCACTCAAATCTTATCTATCTATGAATATTTCTGTGCTCGCCCTCCGCGAGGAGACTCTTTCGCACTCTGGGTGCTGTGGCAGTTACATAACTAGGCCATTAGGACAGAGCTCGTCCACAGAGCGCCATTGAATGTCAAACGGGGGAAGCGGTCGAAGGCAAGAAAAGGTTACCGACAAACGGCTGAAGGATGGAAGGTGGGGGGGGGGGGGGCATACCCAGAGAAAATGACTGGTAGCCTTATTTTATTACCTTCGGCCATGTAGCCTCGCCTAAGTGACATCAATCAGACATTTTACGCAAAAAGGTTCCTTTTGAGTTCATCTTGCCTTTTAATAGCCGTAGAAACATAAAAGGGGCGAGGAAGGCGCGAGGCGGCCTAGAAACCGCTTTGACTGGAGCCCAGATGGCTCCCAGTAGAGGCCCCGCCGTCGAGCCAAGATGGCTCCCGTCGGAACGCAAATGGGCGTCGGTAATCTCATAAATGCTGGGATTGTGTCGACACGACGGATGAAAATGAGGAGACGGGGAGGAAAAAAAGAAAAAGACAACACACAAAGTTAGAAGCGCGTGTGCGTGCACAATCTCGTAGTCATTCCCAGGCACAACCGGGGCCCCCCAAGGTCATTGTTTAAAACCGCGTCTGATTTAATTCACTTAACTCTTTGGAAGTGAATGAAAATAAAAGCAGTGAATGAATAAATAAATAAATAAAAACGGCAGCGGATGACACCTCGTCAGAGCCTAAAGTTGCACTAAAACAAATTGAAAGCGTGCAGTGAGATTGCGTTGCAGAAATTGGTATTGTTGCTCACCAACAAATAAAAGGGCAGCTGCGCCTTCGGATATGACTGACGCGTATGTATATTTTCAAGTACAATATCGTAGAGTGCTGTTTTCTCGATTTAAAAAAAAAAAGACAACAATTTCCCTTCTATTTCCTGGAGCCCGGAACCAATTAACGGCAGTTACATTCATTTCAGTGGAGAAAGATGATTTGAGATGCAAGTCTTTTGATTTGTTGTGAGCAAATTCAATTTTTATCTCAAGACACCATGACGACTTAGGATACCCCGTCATCATCTTCCAAAACAAATCTATGGGTGTGGGAAAAATATATTTTTTTTCCTGATAAACAGACATCGGCTTCTGTTAAATGAGACATTCATCGTCCTGCAGCAGCGCGCAGCCTTGATCAGATTTCAACCCAAATCAATATCTTGTAAAGGTGTCGCTTGCTGGAAGGAGATAATTCATCAATGCTCAACTGCAGACAAAATCAAACTGTCCGAGAGGATGGATGCACGTGCGGTGTTCAAACTCAGACCTGAAAAGGTGAGTCGGTACAACCGGAGGTCTACAAATACATATTACCGGTGAGCTACACGTGAATGAATCAAACGATTGATCGCTTAATCAATAGCATTGACCGAAAAGGGATGTCGAGTCATGTTAATGGTGCTTGTAATTAAAGACAAAAAAAACCCATCAATGGTAAAATGGGGGGGGGGGCTGTTGAGAGACATATTGCGCAAAGGCATCAATGGAAACAAGTGCGTTGTAAATCAAGAAGGCTGAGTATGGCTAAGTGGACGTACGAGCACCTTTTTGAAATGGTGTCTTTCATGCTGCCGCCTGTGATTTTCAAAATACGTTCAAGTGGCAAATGTCAGAGTTGACTCGCCGCAAAAGACAAAAGACGATCGAGTGTTTCTTTCAACCGCTTTAAGTGATCAAAGACATGAGGTACGCCAACATGCGCATTGTGCAGGTGGATAGAGAACCCCCCCCCCCGCCCCAACCCCCGCCCACTAGCCCCAGGTGATCAATCGAATCGTGTTGGGGTGCCATGCATCACTGTCAGAGGGCCACAACGCCGTCTACTCGGCGGGCGGAGACCAAAGTCAAACAGGCCGGCGGGCCACATTAACGGTCAGGCAAAGAAGCGCGATGCCATGGCCGCCATTACACCCGTCTGCAGCCCATTAATGAGTCCAGCCCCCCCCCCCCTGCCTTTTCGTCAATGTTTAATGGATGCGTCGCACTATGACAAGTCGGGCGAATGAGGGAAAGTTGGAGAGGGGTGGCTCGGATAAGTCGGGTGGATTTAAATGGATTTGATGTTCTTGCTTATTCAAAACCTGAGCGATCGCTCCGTTCTTTATGCCTCGCAATCTGGAGAGGTTACCGAACTCGGACTTGAGCCAGAAATGGAAAAAGACCCTATCTTGACTCTGCCTGTCAATCAATATATATATTTTTTTTTTGGGAGGGGGCAGTTCATTACCCGAATCCCGATTTGCGATGGCTGAAAGTGGCCGTTTCTCCACCGCGATGAACGCATCTTAACGGTAAGTTAGGCTACAATGGAAACAACCCAAAAAAAATAAAAAATAAATTCACATAAGGTTTGAGAAAAAAAAGGGGGGGGGGGGCGGGATCATTTGTCAGCAAACAAATCATGCTAACTGTTTTCGAAAATGACTTTATGGATCCTTTGCTGGATGAAATGAAACGAATGAGCTGAAGCGACTGCTCAGGGCCTCAACAGCCTGGATATTAAAATCAATAACAGCAATAACGACAATTCCGCTTTATTTCCCATCTCTTTTTTTTTTTTCTCCCCCCCCCAGAAGGGTGGCAACATAGCGTGGCGGTCGATGAATATTGAGCACCATTTGTAAGACTAATATCAAATAACTCCCCCCCTAACTGGGTGGGTTCAGGTTGAGGGAACACAAATGGAAACCGGACTGCGGGTGCTTTAAGACTACTCGACTGAGACGGAAGCGATATTGTGAACATGGTTTGGGACTTTTTGGGGGGGGGGGGGGGGGGGGATTTGTCTGGTATTTCCCTTGATGTTCATCAGGGGTGGAGGCCCGAAGTTTCCAAGAACTTTGGAGGTAACACCAAGCCCATTTTTTTTTTTTTGTGGGGGTCAGAGTTGACATTTTTAGACCAAACGTGTTTACCTTTCCCCGCTTTGTCAAACTTCCGGGGTGGGGGGGGAGGTTAAAGTATTCATATCAACGACAAGAGCTCCGGTTTTCGCGCTCACGCTCCACTTGCCGGCGCTCTGCGAATCAAATTAAGATTTCATAATGGAATTTTAAATATTCATGTCTCGGTTGCCGCCGCGACAAAAAAAAGAGATAGTCCGATCCGACGTGGCGGCGGAGGGGGCGTATTAAACCGAGTTCAATGGGACGACAAGCGACCGGTCTGGAAAAATGTCCATAAATTTGCTGGTTATTCAGTGACCACAGTGAAGAGAAAATGGGGGGTGGGCGGGGGCGGGACAGTCACGGCAAAGCCGTAATCATTCGTCTCCGCCTTTTCTCTTTCTCCCCCTTTTCACCAGTTGATGCGGCAAATGGCAACGCCGGTCCGTGTCACTCAAAGAGCCATTTCTGTCCTCCCGGACTGTCTTGAGCTGACAGATTGAGAGAATGAGGCAGACGGTCGCGCGAGAGAGCAGAGACCGAGAGGCATTTCTCAACGTGCCTTTTTGTCAATTTATGTGCGCTTGTCAAAAGCGGAGAGAGATTCGCTTGGGCTGCACCGTTCCAAGTAGCGAGGAGAGGGGGCGGGGGGAGAAAGTGTCCGAGGCGAGGTGGGGGGGATTCGCCGAGGAGCCGAATCGTACTCCACGATAGCGTGAAATGCTTTTAAGACCGTATCGTGACATCGTACTCCACGATATCGCGATATGCTTTTAAGACCGTATCGTGACATCGTACTCCACGATATCGCAATATGCTTTTTAAGACCGTATCGTGATACCGCTCTGTTTGAAAAGTGCTGAAAAAAAAAACTAAGCGCATTCGTGAACTGCGACTTCAAAGACCGATACGGTTACAACGGCGAGTGGGCGATTGAGCAACATGAACCACGACGCCATGAAATAAACGAGTCGACTTAAATCAACAACAGGTGGCCGGGCCAAGATGAAAATGATCCGACTGCAGTCGTCTCTGTGTGTGTGTGTGTGTCTGGGGGCAGATGTTATCGTGTCATTCCTACTTAGCAGCCAGCGAGTAAATAGAGTTAGTCTGTTGCTAGACGACAAATTACAATTGGGTGGCAAATATGATTTCAGCACCAGTCGCCTTTTCTCTCGGCCCCCTCCAAGACTTTATACGATTCGGTGCGGCATCAGATTGTAAAGAGCCCAAATTAAATTTTCCAATGAATTTCACCCATCAAAACGGGGGAGCGCCGTCAAAGCCGAGTGCGGTCGCGGTGCGGTCAGAACGGCTTCGACATCGGCGCTTTTATTAGCAGTCTGTCACTGGAGAAGGGGGGGGGGATAGTTCGTGAACTTCAAAACCATCGTAAAAAAGATCAATTGGGTTCACGTCTGTTGGTAGGAAATCGGTTTTGTCCTCGTTTGCCCTCATTTTCGGCGCCCGGCATGCCCGCCGTAATCCAGACGCCACTAATCACTGCTAACTTGCGGGGGGGGGGGACTTGAAGGATTAACGCTGAGCAGAAGGCGACGAGGGCAAAAAGACAAAAGAAGGGCGAACCAAAAAGGCAGCCAACGAGAGCCAATAATTCGGTTGTAACGTACACGACATCGGATCGGAGTCTGGACGCCACATTTGAACGAATTTTAAGTGGACACGACGATATCATCTGGCTACACTACACAGGGGGTTGTTGTGATTTTAACAAGCCTATTTGTTTTTTTTTTTTTCATTTTAATTTTGTCATTCTGGGCACCGAATCAAGATACGGGAGGATAATAGCCAGATAAACAAAGCATCCAAGATTGCGGAGCACCTGCACTCAAAAAGGTAGACATAATTAAATGATCTGTATCCCAGTGTATCACTGATTACGCTCGATTCATTTGGCAGACGCGCTTCTCGCGCCGTCCCCCAATAAGATAAGGCTATTGTGTGGAACAACAGGATGGCGAGAACGCCCTTGAAAACAGGCGGCGGATTCAATTACCCCCCCCCCCCCCCAACGTGGCCACACGGCAAAAGCAGATACCCCCCCCCCCCCCCCCCCCCTGGTGACGTGTACGCCGCCACGGCTTCCTCCAAACAAAACTCGGGCGACTGTTTGAGCAGCATCGGACGTTTTGTTTTTGACAAAAAAACGGGACGCCGGGCAGGGAACAAAAGTGCATCGCGTTGCGCAAAAAAACGGAGACAAAAAGACATGAAAACGCACATCTGCGCAGTTTCACTCATTGGGAAGAAAAATGACTTTTTCCAATCGCAACCAAAACTGCCCTACCCCCCCGCCACAAAAAAAAAAAAAGCAATAACGTAGACATAACTCGACAGACAGGTCATCCATCATGTGTGGCTGTTTACCTTTTGGATATTAAAAAGTTGCAGAGGCGCTAAAGCTAGCAGACGTGACAAGTGGATTGCCGGCCACCTCAAATAACCGCAGTGTTCCCGCTAAATACCACGGCGCCGAGCCTTGTTGCTAGAGTCCATTAACTCGGAGAAAAGTGGGTAAAAAAAAAAGCTCCAGGTAAGGCGCGAGACACTTTTACGCTCGATGGCTCCTTTTAATGTGTTGTCAAAGTTGGAATAGATTTCAGGCAGGCTGAATGCAGACTTTTCCCTGACATCAATTTGGGGGGGGATCAACTTGTGTGCCATTAAGATCAGCATTTTTTTCCCCCCAGACTGTCTTCATCTTCGCATTTGTGCCAATAAATCTCAAGTGTCAGACATCTGGTCATGCTCCGACCTTGTGGCATCCCCACAAGGTCGTGAGTGAGCCCCACAGGTGAAAATAAAACATATTACAGTTTGTTTGTACAGTATTTTACATATTGCCTGCTCTCCTATTACATGTGTACAGTTTTATGGTGTGAAATTGTAAAAAAAAGTGTTTAAAAAAAAAAAGTTGTTTTCTTGACTTGGAACGGATTAAAAATTTTTACATTGATTCCAATGGGAAACATGGTTTCAGTCTTCTGGAACGGATTAAGTACGAAAACCGAGGTTTGACTGTACTCCGAAATCATATGTCAAATCATCATGTCAAAGTGCATCAAGTGAAAAAAAAAATGGTAATATTATATATATATAAGTGGAAAATCCACAAACTGCCTGGAACCGTCGCCCCAGTTCTGGCTTTTGTGCAACACTAACCGCCCTCCCTCCACTCGATCCGTGTGTATTCATCCACACCAACATGCTGCCCCGCTGCACGGGAGAAGTCAATTGACATTAGACGCCGGCGCTCTCCTTAGCGACGGCGTGGGAGGAGGCCCGCCTCGGCGGCCGTATTATTGACTTTAATTTAGAAAATGCTGCCTCGCTGCTTTTTCTCCCCCTACACCACCACCGCCGCCCCTACAGCCCGGCCCGAGCGTCGGGACCCCTGCCACCAGCCTACCTCCGGAGGGGATACCCTCCCTGATTGCACTGCTCCGGAAAACACACTCAAGCACGTTGGCCTCTGAGTTAAAGTCTTGTAAAAAGGTTTTTAAAGGTGTATGAAGCGCTCGCACTACTATTCATTCGCCGTTTCTTGCTGTCAAGCCCGCGCCAAACGGTTGACGAGACAGCCCCCCGCCCATAACAGGGACCGGAATAAAAGCATTGAAGGAGTTACGGCCTGTTCTGTCCTTGGAGGAAGGCGCAGGTGATTTAGGGTCCGCCCGTCAGTCAAAGTGAACACGCCCCTTAACTGCCTCCCCCCCCGTGTACCTTAAATTTTATTATACCGTATTGGCCCGAATATAAGACGGCCCTGATTATAAGACCACCCCCCTCTTTTTCAAGAATCAAGTTTGAACAAAAAAAATACTTTTTGAACACCAAATTAATTTTTGTACAGAAAATAATTACAGTACAGTACCGAATATAAGACGACTTCCACTTTTTCAGTCTTAATTGAATGCGAAAAAAACACCGTCTTATATTTGGGCCAATACGGTACTTCAATTGAATGAGCAGATTGTAAGAATGCCTTTGGTCAGTTTGTGCCCAGCTGCCCCCGACTTTAACCCCATCAATCAAACACCGTCGGTCGGACTAATCCCACGCGACACAAAGTGCTACCGAGATTTTAGGATTAGCGGTTTGGGTCGCAACGCCCGCCGCTAAGGGTGATGACTTTTGATAAGCGTCGAAAAAGGATGTTTGGAGGTCAGCGGGATCACTGTACGGTTTCGATTGAAATGTCCCGCGACGGAGTTAGCGGAGATATTTGAAGAAGACTATCTTGGCAGGATCGCAGTTTCCTTTTAAGAGCTTTAAACGTCTGATCTGATTACCTGCAGATATTCCGTTGGAAGACTACTTACAGTGCCAGGACTCATCTATCAAGGCTGTGCGCGCCGAATCACTGTTTGTGCCTCGTACGACATTCAATGAAACCGGTCGGCCCACATAACGACGTCAAGGAAAAATGACTTTTTGTGTGTGTGTGTGTGTGTGTGTGTGTGTATCCTTTGTTGCCCGAAATCAAAAGTAGCAACTCTGTCAGGATGCAGAAGAAGAGGCGAGTAAGCGGGCGGGGGCGCAGGGGGGGGGGATCTCTGCAAAGATGGCAGCTTATCTGCCAACTCAAAAGATTTAGAACCTCCCGCTGCCATGACTTACTGTGTTTTACCTGCATATTGCCCGGCAACAGAGACATCCATTTTCTACGGCCTGTCAGTGGGCAAAAGCAACATCGTGATAAACGCACACAATGAGTTCGAATGCGGCCACGACAAGCGCGAGAAAAAATATAGTTTTTGAGGGGTGGGATGGGGGGGGATATGGGCTCAAAAACAGAGCACTTGTGTCGTCTTACCCACGCCGACTGGGTTTTAAGGACTGCCTCCCAAAGCAGCGCCTTTTCTTCCGCTTTCAGCTAACACAGCGCTACGGCTAATCCCGACTCTGGCAGCTGCTAGGAACACAGCTCGACATAATGAAGCCCATTAGTCTGGAGACAATGGCAGCTCGCTAAAGCTCAAACATTGAATAACGCGGGGGGGGGGGGGGGGGGGGGGTGTGAGAGCAAAAGGAAACACTCATCTTTTTGCCTTGAACCGCCGTGACCTGATCTTGCCCTCATTTGAGAAACTGCAAATATGTGTTAATTTAGGACTGAAAATAGATGGTCCAAAAAAAAAAAGGGGGGGGGGGGGGCAGAAAGCAACCTGACAGGATGGAGTTCAAGGTCTGTCTCACGTCGCAGATTATCCAACCTGGCCAGGCTGACGCTGCTAATGTGTACTTATTGCCCAATATTAATCTCCGGAAAAGCTGCTTGATTATTAAACTTGCGTGGTGCTTATGAAATGATATCGCAAACAGCAAAGCTGTTAGAACTGTGACTACTGTGTGTGTGTGTGTGTGTGTGTGGGGTGTCTGTAATCTCTCGCTGTATTAATTCCTAGAAATGAAGATGAAAACGGGGATGGACTGTAATCATTTTTTTTTTTTTTTTGCCTGAAGGTCAGAATCATTGAATTGCACATGTGTGTTTCAGTGCAGTGTCCTGGAAAAAAAAAAAGTGTCTTAAGATAATATTGCCAGCGCAATCAAGCATCGGGACATTAGAGGCCACTTAAAAGGCCACTCGAGTCGGTGCAAAAAATGTCATAATGGTCTCCAGATTGAGGGCATGGGGGGGCTGAAAATAGTGCGGCGAAGTTTCCCTGCTGAATAAAAATTCTTGTCGGCGGCAAGTTCAAGACAGGATGATTACGCGGTTTATAAGAGCGACACTCTGTACGAATCGCACGACGACACGGTTCCTTGGATTTGCAAATCAAAGAACGGTGCTGGAAATGTCAGCATGCGGTGATCCCTCGCTATTTCGCGGTTCGTTTATCGCGGCTTCAGTGCATCTCGGATTTTTTCAAACATATTCATAAAAAAAAAAAAAACGTAGCACAGTACTGTATATGTTGCTCTGTGTGACTCGCTGTTTTGCTGACTTTCGCCGCTTCTCGCGGACCGTTTGCGGACTTTTTGCGGACTTAAAAAAAAGAAAAAAATGTTTAGACGTTAACTGTATTTTGCTATTCATAAACTAACCGAACTTATACATGTTTAAATCTATTAGTATACAGCATTAAGTTATGTTAATTAGTTCAAAATTTACTTCTGCATGCATGTATACCATTAAAATTGGCCTTATAAATATTATGTATGTATACTTCGGAGGGGGGGATTTTGTTTATCGCGGGTGGTTTTGGTCCCCATTAACCGCGATAAACGAGGGATTACTGTATTCCCAAATACGCTATTTGCGATGGATATGATGGACGAAAAGCACGCGAGATTGTGGTGGTCGAATAAACGCGCATCAGCAACTTTATAGAACGGAGGAAGACGAAAGTTGAGCGAAAAAGGACCAATTGTAATCTAATACAGACATTTACCTGAATACAAGACGAAAATCTCTTCTGTTCATTTGAATTTCTGATTCAACACCAGAGACAAAAATGACCTTTTCAGTCAGAGCATATCGACACGAGATCCCATTGCAACAATACATGATGGCTCGTCCCACCCTTACGACGCCGCGGCAGTTTCACAACCGGCGGTCGTTCGCATGGAATCACGCGGTGAACCATGCGCAACTCGCCGACGGACTTCGCACCGCGACTCCTTGATCCCGGCAATGACGTGACCATTTGTCGGACCGTTCCGACACACACTCAATCCGATCGGCACTGCGGCCCGTTTAATCCAAACGGAACTGGTGACACGCGCGCATATGCAATAACGGACACGGGAGGGGGGGGGGGGGGGGGGGGGGGGGGGGGCGCTGACCTACATGTGAATGGCCAAAGCCCAGATCTGCCAGCACTCGCCCCGGGGCTTGCCGGGTTGCGTTGGGCACAGTTTGTACACTCCCGTCGAAAGACCGCGGGTCGACAAAGCAAAGTAGGTCGCGTTATACCCCCAAACCACATGCGGTAGCCTCCGGTTCTAGGGAGGCTCCAGAGAACCCGAAGGCAGGCGGAGGGCATCGGGGGCTGGCGTGATGGTGTGAAGGTCCCGCATATCTGACAGCTCATCGGGTTCATCACCAGTCGGTGGGACCTGGAGGTACGGCCTGACAACACTCGTCTCGTCAAGGCGAGCTTGTGTTTTACGGTGAACATATGGGGCCCCACTGCGCGACCTCGCTTCCTGGCTGCCGTCCACCCGTGCATACTGTACACCGGCGCAACGGAAAACCCCGGAACGCAGCTTAGCCAAGTACGAACAATGTGGCCTGGATCACATTCTGCTGGTACGCCAGGCGGGTGATCGCCATTTACTCGGGAAAAGTGATTTTTCTTAGTCCGCCGCGTCAACTCTGGGCGCACGCTCTCACCCCTAAAGGTTGACCACATTAAGGTTTGACAGAGATGAAAAAAAACGAAGCATTAGACCACAGAGCGAGGAGATACGAGGAGACAGGGGGGGAAGTGGACGGGACGAAAAAGCCATTGTGAGATGACGTTCCGGGTCACTGAAGCTTGGGATGGACTCATTCCAGGTCACCTGCTCACCAAACGGTGGCGCACCGCGTCTACAGAGCAGCTTTTCACCAGCCATGCAGATTGGACAATCAATGAGGAAAGAAGCCTCACGGCTGGCTGTCCCTGCGAGGGAATCCCTGTTTTAGAAGGGAGGGGTCTATCCGAACGGAGGAAAACTCCTCATGCGGCTGCCGCGTGCTCCGTTGAAGCCCATTGCTATTCAATTGCGGTGAAGTAACGGAGAAAGTCTGTGGGTGTATAATGCAGAAGCTCGGCAGTGTGCTCATTGCGCCGGTGGGAATAGTGCTCCGCGCCGCAGGCGCTATGACCTTTTCTGCCTGCCGTGCTTGCGCTTCCCTTCTCTTTCCTTTCTAGCGCTTTCACACGCTTATCCGCTAGCTCGCGCGCGGGCGCACGCACCTAGCGGCGCTGTCACAGCAAGCTTTAGCGGCCATCAATTACCCCACGAAGCGTCCCCGGTTTAATGGACATGGGGGCTTGTACAAATCATCGGCGACATGGAGTTGATGGGACAGTAGGGCGCATTTGTTTTAGGCTTCGGCGCCGCGAGGGGCGGAAGGTAAAGCGTGTCTCGGATCCCGCCGATTGCCTTCCTGAGAGTGACCTTTTACGGCAGGGGTGTCAAACTCATTTCACATTGTGGGCCCGGACTCTTGTAGATGTCAAATGGGGAGTTATTTATGTTTCGGGTGACAAACAAATTTCGGTTCTCGAACAAACTGAGCGCACTTGAATGCACCATTTGACTCCTCCCGCCTTCCTTACACGAGGAAGCGACGCTTCGAGATGCAAGATTTCAGCCCAACACCGGTCTGATGCACATTCAAGCCGGCGTCGCACCCAAAGCCAGTTTTGGCATTCTCTGCCTTGCTCACAGATACCAGGGAATAAAAATTGCATTGGGGGGGGGGGGGGGGATTGTGTATCGTAGTTAACCGCATCCGGCACAAGCTCCGGGAGCAGAATGCGTCAGCACTCCATTCATGCTCCTTTAGTTTTCCACTAGAGAAAAAAAAATTTTTTAAAAAGGGTGAGACAGCATTCTCAACTGGCTACCACAGGACCACCCCCTCACCCCCCCCCCCTCCTTTACATGCCCTTAGGCCAGGCGACGAGAGCGCATTTAAAATAAATAAGAGTGCAGCGGGGCAACAGGATTTTCAAGAGGTGCATCACTAAAAAAGGTCTGAGTGCTTTGAACTCACCCAACTACCTCAGGACACTGCAGAGCGAGACAGAGAGCGAGAGAGAGAGAGAGACCGCGAGAGAGAGAGCGCGAGAGAGCGAGAAAGCAAGATCCAAGCTCGCTCATTCTCTCCCTTTAGCTGCTACGACGGATCCTTTCCACAGCGACGCTACTATTAACGTCACGCCTGTAAGCCCTGCTCGCACCCTGCGCTCGCCGTGCTGCTCTCTCCCCCCGTCGGACGCCGCGTCGGAGAGGAGGCTCTGATCGGCGCCACAAGAGGAGGGGCGGGGGGGGTTTTCAGAAGAAAAAGAACAAGAAAAAAAAAAAAGACGACTGGAAAGCAAAAGGATAAAAGAACAGAAGGAGAAACTGCGCACCACCCCTCCGTCTGCCGAACTCAAGCCCCCCGCCCCGATCAACGCCACCACTGCCCTGGGCACCCCCCCCCCTTTTGCTTCCTCTCCTACTTCCATCCCCCATACCACCCCCCACCCCCCCGCTCTGAAGAAATTGACGGATTATTGGGAAGTGCGCGGGGAGGCAGGCTACAGCTGCTGCTGTGTGCGCTTGGCAAGGATGATGCGCGTGCGCCGGCAATTTGCCGCACGTCCGCAGTGTGCGGCAACTTGACGAGAGGGGACGAGTGGGGGGGGATAAGGACGGCGAGAGAAAAAGTCGGAGACCGCACTGAGCCTTGGCAAAAGCCCCGCCGAGCGCGCGGGAAAAGCGCGAAGGAGGAAGAAAAAAAACAAGTGGACACGTCGTCACATTCGGGATGGAAGAGCCGTCAGACTGACCAACCGACCAAATGATTGACCACTGAAAAGTGGGCACAGGAATATAAAGAGGAGGAGGAGGGGGGGCTTTTTTTTTTTTTTTTAACCCCCGCAAATCTCGCCGCCGGAGCGCAAAGCAAAGAAAAAGGGGGACTGTGGAATTCTCTTTCAACCCCCTTTTTTTTTTTTTTAATTCAACCCCATTTGACTCTTTTCGACAACTGTGTCACCCGACCGGCGCTATGGAAACCTGGTTACGGTGTCTATCGAGGGGATCAACTGTCGGATTCCAAGGACATGCGAGGCAAACGGAGCCGACTGCCAGAAGAAGCCAGCGGTGGAGCACTGCTTCTTTGGGAGACTGAGTGGATTCCTCACGTTACAGTCTTTTTCTTGTTGTTGTTGTCGTTACTCAAGAGAGACAAAGATCCATCATAAAAAGGGCCTTTGAATCGTTCCGATTGGATGTATGGATTTCCAAAAGGGCTCATCATCCTGGTTTAGCAGAGCAGCTGATTAAAAAGGCTTTTTTTTTTTTTTTTGGTCGCTGCTCGGGGGTTGGGGGGGGAAACGCGTTCATCTCAAGCGAGTGCCGCCGCTCGTTGTGAGGGAGGCTATAGAGCTCAGTTTCAAGGACCTGTAATGTTAACTCGAGGTAGGTGACGAGTGTTTCAAAACCCCTCTCTGCGTCGGTTTGCGACACCCTTCGCGTCTCCCACTTCTGTCTTTGTCATATGGATTTCGGTTGCTTCGTTTACCGCCGTGTCCTTCGCGTACATGTCGCAATTCAGCCAGCACCCCCGACCCACTCCCCTCACTCCTGAGCACATCTCACGGGAATAACGCCGTTCACTAAATACAGACAAAAGTTTCCCTACGATATCAATATGTCGCCTCTCAATCTTCAGTCTCGCTTTTGACTCTGGTCCCCATAACAAGTCAGTAAACCTTCTCATCTTCCTGAACCCCCCCCACCCCCAAAAACCCACACACACACCACCACCAGCCCCCCAGATGATGCTGAATTATGAATGTGCCACATCATGAGTCTCCTGGGGAGGGTAGCTGCGCATTGTGCCAGGAAAGCCGCCCTACTCTGCGTAGTGTTTCTGATGGCACGAGCATGGAGCAGCGCCTCCCTGGCCTTAGGGGCGGCGGCGCCCTCGCAGGGACCCCAGGGCTGCCCCCCACAGTGCTCTTGCAGTAATCAGCAGGGAAAAGTGGTGTGCACCCGGCGGGGCCTCACCCGCGTGCCCCCGGGCATACCGGCCAACACGCGACACCTCAATCTGATGGAAAACGCCATCGAGGCGGTGCAGGCGGACTCGTTCCGCCACCTGCACCACCTCGAGGTGCTCCAGCTGGGGCGAAATGCCATCCGGCAGATTGAGGTGGGCGCGTTTAACGGACTGACCAGCCTCAACACTCTCGAGCTGTTTGATAACCGGCTGACGGTGGTACCCAGCGGGGCCTTTGAGTACCTGTCCAAACTAAGAGAACTGTGGCTGAGGAACAACCCCATCGAGAGTATTCCTTCCTACGCCTTTAACCGGGTGCCCTCCCTGATGCGACTGGACCTTGGCGAGTTGCGGAAACTGGAGTACATCTCGGAAGGAGCTTTCGAAGGCCTACAAAATCTCAAGTACCTCAACTTGGGCATGTGCAACATCCGGGGGGAGATGCCAAACATGAGTCCCCTGAAGGGCCTGGAGGAGCTGGAGATCTCGGAAAATCACTTCCCCGTGATAAAGCCGAGCTCCTTCAAAGGCCTGAACTTGCTGAAAAAGCTCTGGGTGATGAACTCGCAGATAAGCGTGATCGAGCGCAATGCCTTTGATGATTTACCATCACTGGTGGAGCTTAATCTCGCCCATAATAACCTGAGCGCTGTGCCCCACGATCTGTTTTCCCCGCTCAGGTACCTGGTGGAGCTCCATCTTCACCATAATCCTTGGAACTGTGGCTGTGACGCTGTATGGTTAGCACGTTGGCTAAAGGAATACATCCCCACAAACTCGACTTGCTGCGGACGCTGCAACTCGCCCGCCACCATGAGAGGGCGGCAGCTGGTGGAGGTGGATCGAGGCGAGGGAGCCGCAACCCAGTGTTCCGCCCCGTTCATTGCAGACGCGCCGAGGGATTTTAACATCTCGGCCGGGAGAGTCGCCGAGCTTCGCTGTCGCACGGCCCAGATGTCTTCAGTACGCTGGCTCCTACCGAATGGTACCATCCTGACTCACGCCTCGAGTCATCTGAGGATATCGGTACTGAACGACGGCACCTTGAATTTTTCAAACGTCCTGGCTGTTGACACCGGCACGTACACCTGCATGGTATCCAATGCAGCCGGCAAGTCCAATGCTTCAGCCTACCTCAACGTGAGCGCGGCCGAGCTCAACACGTCCAACTTGAGCTACTTCACCACTGTGACGGTGGAGGTCTTGGGCCCAACCACGGAGATGCCCAAACCCAAAAAGGGCACGACGACATCTGCTGCTACTACGGTGGCTGGCGTCGCGGGAGGAGGACTGGGCCTCGGAACGACCGCCACAACTGCCTCACCTTCCGTCTTTCAGCCAGTGTTCATCTCCACGCCGACCGTGTTGCTCCAAAGCACCGACAACCCACCCGGTGCGGCCAAGCCATCGGCGGGGCCCGGACTCAAAGGGGCGGCCGGCAAACCTGGCAAGTCTGGCCCGAGTCTGGATGAGGTCATGAAAACCACCAAGATTATAATTGGCTGCTTTGTGGCAGTCACTCTGATGGCTGCCGTGATGCTCATTGCCTTCTACAAACTGAGAAAGCGCCACCAGCAGAGGAGTACAGTGGCGGCCGCTCGAACCGTGGAGATCATCCAGGTCGACGAGGAGGACCTTCCGCCGCCGGCTTCTGCAGCACAAGAGACCGCTCTGACGCTACCCGAAATCAGAGACCATAACAGCATCCACAAACTGGAATATCTCAGTCACAAGGCGAACTACGGCTACAACAAACCCAAGGCCGAATACATACCTCAGCCCGATTTCACCCTTCACAAGCCGAAAGCAGAATATACGACATACAAGCCCAACATGGACTTCCATGGCCACAAGTCCGTCCAAGACTACAGCGCTCGCAAATCGACGCCAGATTTTAGCCTCCATAGACCAAAGCTCGACTACAGCCCCTTCAGACAGGATTACGCCGCTCACAAATCCAAAGCAGAAAGCAGCCCATTCAAACCGGACTTTGGGACTCACCCGAAAGCCAGGTCAGACTACAGCCATTTCAAATCAGACTGCGGCACTCATCCGAGGCAAAAGACCGACTTCAGCCCGTTTAAGAGAGATTACAGTACCCAACCAAAATCCAAACACGATTACAGCCCATTAAGGTCCGACTACAACACTGAGCATAAACACAAAGTTGAATATAGCCCGTTCAAGCACGACTTTGGGACTCACCCGAGACCGAAACCGGATTACAGTCCATTCAAGCCTGGCTACAGCACTCAGCCGAAACCCAAAATGGACTACAGTGTCCAGAAATGTAACCCCGACGGCAACTACAACCCCAAGGACCCTTACAACGCATTCAAGACGGACTTCAGCCCGCACAAAGCAGACTTCGGCGCCTTTCAATCGGAATTCAGTCCCCGCGCCCAGAGACCCAAAATGGACTACAGTCCCCACAGGGTGGACTACAGCCCCCACAAAATGGACTTCAGCACCTTGAAGCCAAAATACAACACCTACAAGCCGAGCGGTCGCGGGGCCAAATGGACAGAGAACAACGTGGGGAATTCGTTGCCTCGAACCTTACCCAGCACCATCACGGCAATGGCCGAGCCCTTTGTCATTAAAACTCACACCAAGGAGAAAGTACAGGAGACTCAGATTTAGATAACCCACCTTTAGGCCCCAGCTATTGCCCGCCAAGCCACATCCCTTACCCCCCCCCCCCCCCACCACTTAAATCATGCAATAGAATGCACAATGAAAAAGAGGACAGAAACAACTATTTTGTACAGAGCAAACGCAAAGACTGGCAAGTTGTTGTTGTTGTACATGCTTATAAATAAATATATATGGACACGTTGAAAACTACCATGAGCTGGTGACAGAGAAACATATATTAAAAAGAAAATGAAACTATTTTCTAACTTGTAACTTCTATTTAAAAAAAAAATTAAAAAAATGTTGTTTTAGAAGCTGTCTTGACTTTGACAAATGAGGGTAGTGTTGTTTAGGGGAGAAAAAAAAAAAAAACAGGGACGGGGGGTGGGGGGGGGCATTCTGTGTGATTTTTACACCGTGCTACAGAAAATGCAGTGATGAGAGGACATATTTATACACACAAAAAAAAAGTCATTTCTTTAACACACAAAAAAAAAGAAGAGGTCAGCGTTGATCTTTACAGGTTTATCTTGTAAAAGCACCAAGAATTTGTACCGTGCCAAGTGTTATAAATGCAATAAAAAGATTCTTTTTGTAAGAAACCCACAAAGTAATATGCTGCAGTTTCCTGTTCTCCTGGTGTATACTGTATTACTGTCAAGATCAACCAGTTGCCGTCGATACTGCAGCAAGACGCAGCGGCGGTGACTCAGATGCGAATCACAGTGCAGTGGAGGGGGGGCGGGGGGTCAATGTATGCTACTGTAAAAAGGTGATAAATTCGGGTGAATTAGCGACTGAAATGGGGAGGCCTCATCTCGCCCCGGAAAATATAGATCCTCATTTCGCTTTTCATTGCGCTGCCAGCTGTTGTGGCTTCATCAATCAAGCATGGTGGGGGACGGGTGTGGGAGCTGGGGGGGCTTTTTAGGGTGACAAATTGTGTTCAGGTCTCACCGTTAACAGAGCATTCTTCATTTCTGACACAGTCGTCTCCATTTATCGTAATGTGGCGATGCAGATTAGCGCCTGACAAAGAGCAATAACACGCAACGTATGCGGCCGTCTGTCGTTTTGTCTTATTGGCTCGCAAAACGGCGGGAACGAGATTGCTCAACGGCCACTTAAAAAAAATTTTTAAAAACGTTGAGGAAATACAGCGACGACTTCTGTTTTGGGTCTAAAGGCGGAGACACTTTTCCACAGCAACCAGCCACCCCAAAATCCGAAACAAGCTACTTGCTTCAGTAGGCGTCCCGCCCTCCCCCTTTCGATGTCTGCTGTGTAACGAACAAAAAAGGCGAAAGAACATCAAAAGTCACGCCGGCTTTCTTTTGATTTTTCAGCACGGTGGTAATAAAAGATGACAGAATACGACACAACTCCTGCGTCTGACACGTCTGAAGCCTTAATCGTCAACAAATGTTCACTATCAAGGTGAATCAAAGCTAAAGTGGCATCAAACGGGGGCGTGAGTCGCCCAAACCGAAGGGCCGCACGTTGTGGGCGGGGGGTGGGGGAGGGTAGTCGAGTGTATGCAAATGACAAGTTTACATAACCGGACTGACAAGGAATTGGGAGTGTTAGGAGAGGGGGGTTGGAGGCGTACCTGCAGTCTCTCGCCTGTCTTATTAGAACGTGAAAAGTGCAGCGGTTAGCTTAGGGCGTTTAATGACGTCCGGGGGGGTGATGTGTGTGTGCATGGCACTTGAACTCGGGAGTTTGTTTTCATCTTGTGTCAGAATGGGGGGAGCAGGAAGGAACTAGATGTTCCGGCAAAGGAAGGCTTGTGGCGTTAGTTGAGGGCCGCGCGATAATAACACTGAGGGGTGGGGTTGGGGGGGGGGGGGTCTGCTTGAATACCAAAGGGCTGCGGCTTAATTAGTACCTTGTCAGATGTGAGCTCCACTTCCCACTAATAATTGTCATTGGACTGTGGGGAGAGAGAGAGGGGGGCCGGGGGGGTTGGGGGGTGGGGGTAGTGTAAGCCCACCGCAGTGCAGCATCCGCTCGCTCGCGCTCTCGGCCCGACCAAAAAAAAAAATCACTTACAGTGACATTGACGAAGGCTTTGCTTGCCGTTTCTGGCTTTGTGTTGATGAGTCAGCCTGCGTTTTAAATATTTGAGCGCATTCTGCAAACGCCACCAGATAAAGCCTGTCAGCATTTCACCGCGGGGAGATTCTTAAAAAAAAAAAAAACACACACACACACCATAAAAAAACACATTTTCAAATCTGTCACGAGGCCGACACAAAGCTGAAAGTAAATCATTTGCTTAAGTTATGTCCATACATTGGTATGTTACCATAAATGACAATCAATGGCGCAAATGGCGTCGGCGCGCTCCGTCTTCACGACAGCGTGACGGTCTTTCATGGGTGTGCTATAAAAGGGCCTCTTGTCATGCTCATCAGTCAACGCGGCCGCGGGGTCATCCGTCAGCCAATGGGCTCGGCCGTTACTGAAGGGCACGTCTCCTTGGGAAACGCTCCGCTCCATCTCTCCCTCACGTTTCCTTTTTTTTGGTTTCCCCCCCCCCCTACCCGGCCTCCAATCCGTCCGCCTCCTCGCCCGGTCTGTTTATAAGCAATCATGAAAGAGGAAGCAAATGGAATCTTAGCGATAAGAGATCAAAGAACATAAAGGTGATTAATTAAAAAAAAAAAAGAACAGGTGCAGTAAAAAAGGGAGCGCGGCGGTGCAGGGGGGGGGAAGGAAGCGAGCGGCGCAAATGTGATGCAAGAGTGCCAGCTACAGATGGAACGGGGGATATGAACGCCAGGGCCATGTGGCCGCCACAGGAGGACGACGACCACGACGAGCGGGGATGAGGGAGGGCAAGCGGTGGATGTGAACTGCTGATACCAGTGACGGACGGACAGGGCCACTGGGGGTAGCTCAGGAGGGGGGGCGGCCGGTCGGGAGAGAATATGAGAGTTGGAGGTTCACGAGGTCAGCACAAACGAGACTGCAGGGGACAATTATTGGCAAAATGCAGGCATGCGCTTTCAGTGGACGGCTCTCCGTCTAACAGCGATCACAACGAGGACCCGAGCCCGACGGTCAAAAAAACGAGCGGCGTCCAAATCAGTCAACACTCGGGCTCCGAACTCGGTTTAACGGCGAGCGGGCGTCCACTGTGACTGGCCGGTCTGCGAGCGCAAGCAGGCTATTCTGAGCGGGCCTGCGAGCGTGTTGCCTAGTGAGTCAACATGAGTCAGGGCCGGCCGGCCAGAGAGTGCGCTTTGGCGCTCGTGTCAAAGCGAAGGAGCCCTGAAACAGCTTTCAGAATAATTCACGTGACGAGATAGTGTGTGGTACATTCGCGTCATCAGGCGGTTACGCGCGCTGTGAAATGGACGCCGCGCGCTGTACATGCTAGCAAAGTCAACTTGTTTCGCACAACAATCGGTTTGGCAGATAGTTGTCAATTCGTCTTCTTAAAACTTCACGATGGTAAATTCCGCACTCTGTTGATGCTAGCAGTCAAACCAAACAGACAAATGACGTATATTATTTAAAATCTAACCCCATGACTTTGCCTTAGGAATGTTAGCTTAATGCTTCCGCAAACACACAACCACCATAGGTAAGCTAACAAATTGCCGTTTATGTGTTTGGGCGACAAATATTTGAACACGAGTGGCAGCAATACATGTCAACTTATCGTTAGCCTCTCAGCTAAAAAAAAACAAACAAAAAAAACGAATGTTACTGCCGCTAACTGAGGAGCTGTGACCATCTATTTCATGAACATCACTATACTGACTGATTGTTGTCCGCTAATAGACGGTGCGACCGCTCAGGCGGACTTTTATTGCCCCCTGTTCACCGGTAAAAACCTTCACCCGTGTTTTCGCAGCCACCAGAGACGACGGGAATGGGCGGAGGCCTTGTTTTTTTTGTTTTTTTTCCGTTTACGAGCCCGTCCAGGGGGGGGCCGATGCCGAGTTCGCTTCGTAAATCACGTCCGAGGGCGAGAGGAAGTGAGCGGCAAATGGGGCATATGTGCGGAAGGGAGTGGGGGGTAACCACTGATTAAGACACAAACACATAGGCGGGGGGTTTGGGGGGGGGGGGGAGAAAGTTATTGGCTATAAACTTCATGGCATTTCTTTTTTTTTTTTTTTTTTAAGATTTACTGCCCAATAGAATTCATAATAGCGCGGGTAAAAACACAAAGTGGACAGGAGCAGGCTCAGATTATTGAAGCTATTTTATGCAACTTAAAAATAAAAATAAAAAAAAGGAGGGGGGGGCTGAGGCAGAGTGTTCAACTCTGTGTATTTACCTTTGGTCAGTAACAAAGGAATGTTTTTATGGACGGGGCGGGGGGAGAAATAAGGAGATTGGTTTTCCGTCAAGTAAGCTGCATGAGTTCGAGACGACTGTTCTGGGGGGGTTGGTGGGGGGGGATTTCATCTTTTCTCAGCGAGGAATAAACGTCTGGCTGCAGACGTTTTGGGGGGGATTGAGCAGGGGTGGAATTGGGGTGATAAAATGGCTCCCTGCATTGCCGCAGACATTGAAGAAAAGGCAGCAGGGGCCAAATGTAGTTTAAAAAAAAAAAAGACACAAAAAAAATTAAAGTCAAATGTTATTTATGATTTTCGATGCAAGCAGCCCCCCACCCCAAAAAAAAAAACGTGCGAGAAATATTGACACTTTGCAGAGCTTGTAATTGTCGCGTGGACTTAAAAAGTTGATCGCGGCGATGCAGCGCTATGCAGAGCACGCCGCGCGATGAAAGCAATGTCAAGATGAAAGCGGGCGACGGGCGGCGCGGATCACTCGCAAATTTTCACGTCGGGGGCAGAAAATTATTCAGGCGCTGCGGCAAACGCTGGCATATGTAAATAAGGGCGCGTCGAGGCCGGGGCCGAGTTGTCAAGTCAATGTTATTTACACTATTAAGTGGCATCGGAATAACATATTGATGGGTCGCCTCTAATTTCAAGGTTTTCGGGGGTCTGAAATGATAAGTGACACGTCGCGCCCTCGAAACGGGCAGGCGGCACATCAAAGCAGGACGGCGTGAAAGAAGTTTCATCTGTGCAAACGTCAAAGGAACTTCTTCATCAAGGGGGTGGCAATGGGTGAAAAAAAAAAAAAATGAAGTAAAAACAGATTTGTGAGATGTCTTTAAGCCTACTAGGAGGGGGGGGGGGGAAAAGACTAAAAGCAAAGGGAGGAAGGGAATCAATTAAATTTTTTAAGACCGAGGTAGTAATCCGGACAGATCTTGGCAAATTGGTGGGCTTTGTTACGGGAAATGATTCCAGACGTTTTTAAGGCGCATGTGATGCACTTCACTTCATAAAATTAAATAAAAAAATATATAAACGGGAAACTGCTGAAGTTTTGGGGGGAACTCTCGACAAGGGCAGCCCAACATACATCACTTGAAGCAAATAAAAGTGACAAAAATAGATTTCTTGCCGTGTCCCAGAAAAATGTTGCCTGATGAAGTATCAAATGAACTCAATGCAACGCAGATGTGAAGCAGGTCTCAGAAAGTGCGAACAATTTTCAAGCCATTTATAAAAGGAAATAATCACTTCTGAATAAGCTACTTTTTTGGGGGGGGGGGGGAAGTCAACGTTGCATGACTCTCCGTCAAAAATAAAACAGCGAATCCCGAAATGACCCCTTTAACGCAGCCCCCCGAGGCCGTGTTCTGTCTGAAGCGAGCCGCGGCCCCTTTTCCCCCCACGAGTATAAAAGCCCACATTCTTTGAACGGGCCAATTTTCCTGAAGGGACAAGCGCTCCGTCGGGCCGAGCCGGCACGGAGCAGATGATTTTATAAAAGACGTCGACGCGGAAAGCGGAATCAACGGTTGGGTGTACGGTGGGGGGGTGCAGGAGAGTAGACTTGGCAAGCGCTCGGCCTCCCACTCGCTTGGCAGCGCAGGCACAAACTGTTTGCTCACAGCGGTACAAGCGTCCATTAGCATTGTTCCGGGAGATAATAACTTGCCGTGCGCACTTTTGGAGTGCCACTTCTCCGCCAAAAGCGGCGGTTGGCGAGGCGCAAGACGGAACAAAAATACGGCGGGCAAAAGGTATGGCGCTAAGCTAATACGGTTTGGGAGCGGAACGTCATCGAATATTGACGAGTTTACCGGTCGTTTTGGTGGCTCTACCACATTACCCGAACTTGAAAACGTTTATGAAGAGCTTCGAAGCTAAACGCTCGGGCTTTGAAGAGATCCGAGCCGGCGGCAGACGCCTTTCAAGAAAGCCACAGCGCCCCCGCCAGCGTTTCACGGGACCTCCTCTGCGCACCGAGCCAGGCAAAGCGATTTTTTTTTTTTTTTCCTATAGCGCACATGCGCATCTCCTCCAGTCCGCCGCCCACTGCTGCCATTATCCTGATCTGAATTCAAAGCTCACAGCCCAATCCCCTGATGTTTTTTTTTTTTTTTTAATTCCGAAAAGATTTTGCCAGGCTCGTCCTTCCTTTTATGTCCCCAACTCTCCTTTTGGGGGGGGGGAAACAGAGGAAAAGAAAGGTTGGCAAGTGGTAGGCGAGAGGACGGAGAGTTGCTGATCGCTGACACCGGGCGCCGAGATAGCCGCCGCGTCTTGTAAAGAAACGGAAAAGGAGATGCTGAGATGGGCACGGGATTGAGGAAGGGATGCTGGGCTAAGCTGGTCAAGGATTAGCCACCGCCTTTAAAATCTTTCCTCGTCGCAGACTTCCGTTTTTTTATTTATTCTTATCTGTCAAGCCGGCGGGTGCGCAGAGATCATAAAAAAATAAATAAATAAATATGAAAACATGCCAGAGAAAGGGTTAGAAATGGAAGTCATAATGGGGGTGGTGGGTCAGTGGGGGGGCATCTCCTCAACAGGGGCCGGACGGATGCCGATAAGTAAATAAAAGGCCTGCTATTTAATGCTGAAAAAACGAAAAGCTGTTTTCACAAGATATTCAGTAAGCAGTTTTTTTTTTTTTGCATTTGCGAGTATAACTAGCGCTTTGAAAAAAAAATAAAATAAATAAAAAAGATGCATGGACTACAGCTAACACCGGCTTAGATCAAATTGTGTTGACTGTTCAAACTTTTTTTCTACAGAGAGACAAATCCAGAGAAAAAGAGAAGAGGTGTCACTTTACTTTGTTTATGAAAGCTACACACACAAAAAAAAAAAATGAAGTCACGGTTCAACATTTGAACTACAAACACAGATGCTAACTGGGATGCTAACTGGCTAAACCTTGATTCTGACTGCGCAGCGTCTCTCGACCGCCGCCGCAGTCGGCAAGCGCGTTACACCACCGTTGACCG
The DNA here is from genome assembly GCA_018466805.1 of Hippocampus abdominalis. Lineage (NCBI taxonomy): Eukaryota > Metazoa > Chordata > Actinopteri > Syngnathiformes > Syngnathidae > Hippocampus > Hippocampus abdominalis. The sequence goes on along the minus strand of CM031704.1, from coordinate 17,444,669 downwards.
CCGACGGTTTCGAGGTTTTCACGCAAGCGCGGTCTTTAACGGCGCCCGCGGTTCACGTGACAGCTGCGCGGTCTGCGAACGGCTTTATAGTCATACGCCGCATTAGCAACAAGCGCTATGACCTTTCTAGCCATCCAGCGTAGCTTCCTATTTGTCGACCGAGCGACCGATCTATCAGCCCGCGTTTTGTGTCAATCTCTCACCCTACCGAGTAGTGAATCCCACGTCTCGATGCTCTCTTGATAATTCAATACTGTACAGCACCTCTTCATCCAAATGTGAGTTTGATCAAATTGAACGTTTTAACGCTCCCTTTTCTTGAGAATGAAGGCTATTATCCCGTCAAAGCCCAATTCAATTAAGTGCAATTTCACCCGCAATGGCAGAGGAGTCAAATAAGGCCAAAAGAACTAGAGGAGGAGTTTAAAAAAAAAAAAGTTGAAGACCAAGAGTGACCTGGCGAATGAAAAGCGGCGCAGCACGAGCGGCATCAGCATTCCGTCGCCCTAATTGACGGCAAAGAAGTACCGCAGTGCCCTTCAGGTAGCAGGGGGGGAAAAGGGGCTGAGAGGATTCGGCTGGTCCCCAGGCGCCGGGCGACCGCGTCTTTGAACTCTTTGCGGAGTGTATGTTTATCAAGAGTGGCTGGCCACGTTGCCATTCCGTCACACACACACACACACAAGCACACACTTGATGCGCAAGGTCGTCCTCGTAAACGAGTCGGGGCAATAAAGCGGTAAGCAGGTTTCTCCCTTCGCTCTCATCTTCGCCGTCTCTATTCAGGCCCATCCATCTCTCCGCTGCCGTAATGGCATGAAAGCAGTTATGTGGGTCGCCCTATTCTCACCCCCCGGGCTATAATTCACCATTTTCAAGGGTTAGCGCCGTCCACCCCCCATTTGCCCCCCCTCATGCGCGATTGCAAAACCAAAAAAAAAGAAAAAACTAAGATAAGACAATCTCCAGCGGGAATCAGATGGCCAGTCCCGTTCGCCATAAAAGCTATTTATGTTCATAAAAGCGCTTTAATATTTCCTCGGGTTGCAGGTTTATTTATTTATATATATATATATTTTTTTTAAGGTTGTTATCTTCGGATACGTGGAATAAATCTCCTGGCGGAGGAGCATTTTTTCATTTGCTTGGGGATGACCGAGACTCAACAGTGGGTGAAATGATGAATGGCTCATAAAGCAGCAACAACAACAGCAGCAGCAGCGCGCGGCTGTATGGAACACAAACGTGATTCAACAAAGATTAACCACACAAGCCGTAATTAATCTCGCGGAGAGAGAGAGAGAAAGAGAGAGAGAGAGAGTGTAAAATGGGCCTTTATAACGGACAAGTCGAGCTTTACACACTGTCCAACGCGGTCAGGCTGTTGATCCGCGTTTATGAATGTGCGAGGGCGCCCCGTCTCGGCGGCCGTAAAGCGGCTGGAATCTAGGATACGAGCCTGTCTGCAGTCTGCGCTGGTGGTTTGTTCGACTACGGAGTGCGGTGTTGAAAAAAGGACCCAAGGGGGGGCTGCTCACTGACCCCCCCCCCCCCTCCTCCCCTTACTACCGCCGCCCGTCTGTCTGTCTCGTTTCGCTGGGCAGGAAACCGCGGCATACATTATGCAACGTCTTCCTCGGATGCACATTTCGCATGCTGGTGGGTAGCGTACGACGGGGGGGGGGGGGGGGGGGGGGCTGGTGGGAATGGAGTGAAAAACACAAGTACCTGCAGGAAAGGTCGTTACGATGAAAGAGACACCCCCGACGAGTTGCGGTCGTCGCATAATCGGCCTTGCGCCAGAATAATTCTGGGCGGGATTGGAAAATCAATGCCAGCGCACGGACGCTGCGGCAGATGCGGCCCCCGCGGGCTAAACAAGCGACGTAAAAGAGGCTCGAATGTATGAAGGACTCGCGGCGGGGAAAGGGGGGGCTAATTGATTCGCGTTGCGCTGCCCCGTGTGGTCGCTTGAACCGATTGCGACTCTGAATAAACTTGAAGAGGTCAATTAAGGAGTTCAAGAAAGTTACCGAGAGGCAGCCGCGCCGGGGTCGTTAAGAAATCGTCCAGCTGATCGACCGCTGCTCAGCTAGCGTCAGAGCAGCGGTCGTTGCAAGTGACGACCTGAGCAGACCCTCTGCGTGAAAACCGAGGTGACATTGCGTCGCCGTTCCGATCAGAGTTACATAAGATCGGTGCCAAATTGGCAGAATTGCGTCATCGGTGCCAATATTGTCGGCCGCGCGGACGTCTCGGTCTCGGTCTCGACTCATTAAAAATGCAGCGTCGGGAATCATTTTAAGGCGGCCTCGTTGGCTTCCGCCTTGTAGCAACGCAACATGAGTGATTGTGTCCCATCTCGAGCTGACTTATCCCGGAGAAAAGGTTTTCGGAGGAACAAAAAAAGGCATTTAAGTTAGGCATTAAAGTCGCAACCCGGGAAATGTCGGAGAAAATCGACAAAAGGTTCAGAGTGTTCGTCTGGGAAGGGGAGAGAAATTAGGGGGCAGATGGTTCGTTTTTTTTTTGTGTTTTTTGTTATCAGGTTTCAAGTGAGGAAAAAGGAATCTTCAAGTAGCGAGATTCAAACACACAAACAGACCCGTCGAGTCGACATCAACATCAACCATCAACAGCCGCCAAACGTCATTCGTGTGAAACGCACGCAATCAAGCGCCATTCAGAGATGAATCCTCCGCGCCAATCGCGACCCGGCATTCGTACTCGAGAACCGCGGCGGGTCAGCGGAAGGACGGACCGCATTACATATTTATTTGAGCGCGGGGCCACAGAGCTCTTCGCATGGGCCCTCGTTAGCCGTGGCGCTTGCACTTCCTCTCACCTCTGCGCTTCCTCGCGTGCTTGTTTTTCTTTGGCGCCTTTTGAGGAATTTTAAAAGCGGCGATGCGAGTACGAGTGGGCGGAAGCTTCTATTTTTGGCCAGTTAGCACGTCAAAAGCCTGTTTAACTGGGGGGGAAAAACAAACCGTCTCCGGCACGCTCCCAAACCGCAATAACCCCTCGGACCCGGGTCAGCATGACTTGAACCAAGTGCTCTTGCTCATATTCCGAGGTTAGCCTGTTAGCATTACCGACACAAATAACAGGTGTCCGTCCAGTCACGTAGAAACGCCGCATTGACTCGTGACAAAAAGGCTTACTTTATCAAGCTGCGCCCCCCCCTCCCAAAAAAAAAAACTATTTCCATTACAATCAAACACCAAAGGACATGAGTGTCAGCCACCCGACACAAAAAGGCCTTTACAAGCCGAGATAGCGATGAAGAGTGGAGGGAGGAAATTGTGTGTGTGGCCCGGGTAAGTAAGCGGTGGCGGGATTATAGCAAGCTCCCCAATCGTGGCTTTGGGCCATTCGCCGCTTGCTATGAAAAAAAAAAATTCCATTAGCATGTGAATGAACGGGCAACACAGTGGATGGAGTTTTCCAAAGCCCGAAACGCGCTGATCCGCAACCAGGTGAGCCGAGAACACACTGGAAGGGAGAATTTCAGTCGAGAAACGCTAGCCGCTCGCCGCCATTTTTTCCCCCGAAGGTCGGACCTCCTGTCGAGCTTTTAAAGTGCCTTTAAGATTCTTTGACGCGGCGCGACTTTGTTGGTTTGCATCCCTTAACCATTTGTTTCACTTACATAATGTACAACACACGGCCGCTGTTCATGTTTTGATGCACGGGCGGTTCGCTTTTCTATTCTCAAAATCGATAAGCCCGTGATTATAAAGCGAGTTAAACCCGAGTCGTTTTAAATACGCCGCTCGGCTAAATTGGATTTTTGACATGGCGGCGTGCACAGCAAAACAAGAGCAGACGTTACCCCCCCCCCCCCTCCCACCCTGCCCCCTCCAAGTGAGGCCTCGCCGCAGTCATAAAAGTAAAATAGACATTGGTCACACATCATTGCGCCAAAATGCACTCTCAGGCACAATGGCGGGTTTTAGCGCCGACGCGTCGGGAGGCGGGAGGGGACTTACCTCTCTTTGCATCACCAGCTCTTTGGTGAACAGCATGGCCTCGTCGCTAAACGGCTCCGCCACCTGCATGCCCCCGGGGGTGTTCCTGGAACTGCGTGGGCACTCGATACCTGAGTCACAAAACCGGCGCTGGAGTTACAACACACATTTTTGGGAGACATCGGGCACCGCTATTTGACAAACGCCGCCCTTCGTTTTGCGACAAGCAGACTTCCGCCTATTTTTGGTGCGACGTGAACAAAGTCTGTCGGGATTGATTCAGGAGGTAACATGGTTTCAAAAGTTTTGGAAAGGCCGCCTTTGGAGATTACACCGACGCCGACGACAATGTATCCGGCCGAGAGGAAACGCGCACCTACAAAACGATGAAATAATCATGACGCAAGATCGCGAGTCTCACGACGCTTGAATTAATCATCGCAACATTGGCGAGCACTTTGCGTCGTACGCGGCGATGTGATCCCGGGTTGCTGAATCTCGGTTCCCGCCGACCTAAGTGACTTTGCGTTCTCGCCGCATTAAACTCGACAAAATGACTTGTCGGTGACTCGGAAAGGTTCTGCCAACGCCGGCGGACGGGGGCGGGGCCATGTTGTGTTTGAATTTGTGTCAAAACGAGTCAAGGTATTGAGCTGTAACGAGGTCTGTACGGCGCCTTCTCCCAAATTCTTTTCACAACTGAAATTTGTAAGCTCGTCGTCGGCTCGCCTCTTGGGGTATTTCTCAACTTTGCAGAATGCCCGGATCAATATTACCTTTCATCAGATTCAAACTCCTTTTTGTGAAAGTGAAGTGAAAGCCTGCCAGGTTCACTATGTAATTAGGACAGGGGGGAGGGCAAGGCGGGCAGCCAAAAAAAACGCAGGACGGGCAGCGACGTGGCGACTTTATGGAGTGCACCAACTTAAGTGGCCGGCATTTTTTTGTTTTTTTGTCAATAGCATAAAAGGAGACGCCCTCCCTTGCTCGAACAACTTGGGAGGCCTGGATTCAGAGAGAGATATTTTCAACAGGGCTAGCAATGTAAGCTCCCCCCCCCCACAGAACACCTCGGAACGCCTCGGTGCCGGTGCTTACGTAACTCCCACCTGCCACCGAGAAGAACATCTGGCCCAATCCTCTCAACCAATCCCCACATTCCGACATACCCACTTGGGCTAGGGCAAGCGATGAGGGACAAGCACACTTTTGAGTTTTGGAAAAAAAAGATGGCCGACAAACACTTCACCAACGTGGACGAGGTGCCGTTCGCTTCTGTAGAGAAGAAGGGCACCTACACGGTAGCGATACGCTCAATGGGGCGCGTGAAGTAGGTAGGCACTCGGTTGCCGTGGTAATGGTCAGAAAGGTGCGAGCGGCTCAGGAGCGATGACGAAAATAAAAATAAAATTTGTGCGTTGTGCGTCGTGCTGACGCAGTAAATCCTGGCTGATGGCTGTCTCATCCTTTTTGACAGATTGCTGCTCGACGTACCTTTCAAAGCGCCCTTCACCTGCCGCGGCCTCCCCCCCCACACAAACAGACCCCCCCCCCCCCAAAAAAAGCCCGGTGAAAGTTTCAAGCGGCCTTCACAATTGACGTACTTCAGCATGTCAGCTATGCTTCCTTTTACCGCGGCGAGCTTTGCTTTTATCTTGTGGCCTGTCCTCTCTGCTTTAGAGCGTCACCGTTTTCATTTCATCGACGCTCGGAATTGGCCCTTCCTGTGTGAACCCCCCCCCCCCCCTGCCCCCTGCCCCATCAGAACTTTGCGGAGCCTTTCAACAGCGGAGAAGAAAAGCGAGGTTGATTTCACATCCAGTCACTCCCGACTTGAAACAGCAGCTTCATGTTGCGCAATCGCACGCTTTGAGGTGTGTGTGGGGGGGGGGGGGGGGGGGGGGGGGTTAAATGAGTATAAAGAAGTTAGCGTCTTCAAACACGAGTCAAAAACAATCAGTTCGAGATCTCTGCATCGCTTCGACGGTCTCCCACGGCATTGTTAAAGAATGCTTAAAAAAAACAAACATTTGGAGTTGACTGATTATAGTACGAAAGGCACATGGCTAATGAAAAAATATGACTAATGCAGTCGTGTGTTTTGACAGCAGCCCGCTGCGAATACATCGATATGACGCAAAAACTTCAAAGAGTGGGGACGGGGGGGGGCAAGTTGACATTTAGCCTTAAAAATAAATGAACGGGGCATTAATGGCTGCGCGCAGAGGTGTCAGGACGCTAATGGGAATGGAAGCTAAAAATAAACAGAACAGCAAAGAGGTTCATTTGTAGCACTCTGGGCTAATCTGCGCTAATGTGTATATTAAAGACAATGCGTGTTGTCTCATTTCTTCAAATCGACTTTCATGCCCCGGCAGGCTTCTTAGCATTTTGCTAATAACCTCTGCTTTCATATCAAACGCAAAGTGCGCGCGTATACTAAGCGGGTCTGATTAGGAGAAGATGTCAAACGATCCTCGCGTGCAGATTTCTTATTTGGCGAGGGTCTTCGCCATTTCATCTTGCGGCAGGCAGTGCACAAAATGTAATTAAAAAACTATCAGCGGCTCGCAAAGACAATCAGTAGCAAATGACAAAAGTAATTAATACATCCGCGACGCGGTCACGCGCAATTAGGCCAAACGGCGGATGTTGGCCCGGAAATGTGCGCTGTTTCTTCGAGTGGAAACTTTATTGCAAAAAAAATAAAAAACATTGAGCGTCAACTTCGCGAAGCTGAAGCGCTAAGTAAACGCCGGAAAGCAGAGAGGCGCAAATCACGGCGCAAATATAGCGACGGCTGGCTACTATAGCGAGAGCTAGCTACTACAGCGACGGCTAGCTACTATAGCGACGGCTAGCTACTATAGCGACGGCTAGCTACTATAGCAACGTGCCAATGCGACGTACAGTCAGCGAGTGAACGAGTTATCTGCCATCTGCTTTTTTTATTTTTTTACCCTTTTCAGAATCCTTCCCTCGACTTCACACCGCTCCCTTCCCACGCACACACCGGGGCACAGCGGTGTGCACCGATGGCTGTGAAAGGTCAAAAGCAGCTTTTACATCCAGAGCACAGTGGCTTTAATTGGGTACATTTTCAATGTGTCCTTGGATCCACATTTTTTTTTTTTCCCCCAGAAGCTCGGTTTGGTTTTCGGCAACATTTCCTGCTTCACTCTTGCGCGTCGACGGCAGGTTTGTGTGTACGCACCGGCGAGAAGGAAGGTGATGAGGCAAGTCTCTTTGGGCATGTACAGCTTGAGGCGGGAGCCGCTGAAGACGTACTCGACCACCGCCTCCGAGCGTCCGGCCCGCTGCAGGAAGGGCAGGAACTGCTTGGCTTTCTGCGTGTCCTGGCGGGACGAGAGGGGAAACAAGACGGGGGATTGAGATGACGGGTAAGTGCGCCGGTTTATAGGGGTGACGAAAGGTGTAAGCAATATTGGATTTTTTTTTTTTTTTAAAGTCCATTTGAGCAACAAACAAAGCAAAAACAATCTAGTTTGTTGCCAGAAGTAATAAACGGAGAGAGTTTTTCCCAACTTTTCATCAAAAGCAAGCGCAATAGACAAGACGGATGACATTGGCAACGACGGGGGATGTGCTGGCTTTTTTTTTCTTTTTTTCCTTGTGTTCCCCCAGACATCTTTAAATCTTAGTCAGGCCTAATGAAGTCGACTTCTCAGTGACACGTCTGGAAGCTCATGCAATCCGAAGTAATTCCCAATTCTGCCTCTATCTCAGTCTGCAACAGTGACTCACATGGCCTGTTTTTTTTTTTTTTTTTTGCAATGCCCGGGCCAAAATTACACGGGGGGGGGGGGGGGGGGGGGGGTCATGTCTATTCATGCAGGGCAGGCAAGAGGGCTAGGAATCATAAACACTAAAAAAAAAAAAAAAAATTAATATGTGCCTACTGCAGGCAAACAGCATGTAGGCACAACAGACCGTTGAGTCACAGCCCGGTGGACTCAGGTTTACGATGTGTGTGTGTGTGTGTGTGTGTGTGTGTGTGTGTGTGTGCGCGCGCTGTAGAGTGGCCAAGGGAGTGGGAGCAAAGGCTCCGAGGCAAGGATGACGGAGTTCAAACGAGTAATAAACGCTCTCAACCGTCCTCAACTTCGTTGCCATGTTATGACATCATCACATAGCGACTGCAGCAGCTAGCGCAACTCAGGTCAGGCTGTCGAAGTTGCCGCAGCGCCCGGGTGGGAGCGCAGCTAAGGAGTCCCCCCCCCCCCCCCTGCTTGTTGAACTGCACCCACCGCGATCCATATCGGCCGCTCGAGTGGGAGCCGAGCGATTTCGAGCGCGGCTCTTGTTCACGCCGACACAAGCGCTTGCTGCGGCGAGTGGGCGGGGGGGGGGGGGGCGCAGCCTAGCTCAGCACATGATAGGGTGGGATCATTACGCAACCTTTAGGGAGGTACGAGGTGAGTCAAGTGCTTTCTCCGCTCGGCTGAGTCTCACACGTTTGGCGCGCACGAAAAGCATGCCGGGGGCTCTATTTGTGGACGCCGCCCACTACGTGTATATAATCTCTGCGATGATGTATGGGGCAAAGAGTGTATTTCTGCCCGTGTGGGCGTGTCGAGATGGAAAGAAGGGGAGGTGGACTTGTAGTGGTTGTTATTTTTGTCGGTTTATTAAGCTGCTGGAATAAAAATGTCGCAGAGAGCTGCTGTGGGCCACAACCCGCGCCCAGATGCTCACAGGCCAGTTGAAAGACGGACGCACGTTTGATATGACAAAAAAATGTATATAAAAAAATCCAATACATTTTGTTACGAATTTGCTTTATGGAACGGATTAGACTCAGAAGTCAAGGTACCACTGTGCTAATTAACTATCGAGCAGCAGCTCGACCAGCGGCCGCCATTACTCATGGCACATCGACTGAGCGCAAGTTGTATTGGCCGCACTGTTCTCGCTCCGTCAGCACCGCGTCCCCCCCCCCCCCCCCATTCGCAACGGAATCTAAGCCGAATAAATCGGGCAAAAAATAAAATAAAAATACAGCTGAAGTAACCAAACTTGTCCAAAAAAGACAAGAGTCGAATTAATTTGCCCAAATGTCTCTCGAGTGGCCGCGAGTGCGACGTACGAGCGCGCTCGAGTGAGGGAGACAATGAAGCGCTAATGTTCCCAAAGTTCACTGTCGAGTCTTTGGCGGCCGGGAGTATTCAAGTGCTTCGTTAAAAATGTGTAAGTGTTGCCACGGTGACATGTGTCGAGGCGTAATGGCCACTCCAGGGAGTGTGAATTTTAATCAGAGAGGTTTAATAAGACGAGTTTTGTGGTGGTGGTTTTGTGGGACTTTTTTCCATCGATGCGGATTGGAAGATGGATAACAAGCTGGTGGACTTGCTGCATTCGAGGAAATTAAAGGCAAGGTAAAGCGCCATGAAATCTCGATCTGGATCTCCACTTTCATTTTTGAGGCGCCGTAATGCTGCACACGGGCCCCCCCCCCCTACCGCAGGATTGAGCCAAGGGGCGGGAGGAGTTTGACAACACTTCCCCGCAGTTAACGGTTTGGTGTGCTCAAGCTAAAAATATCAAATATAAAATAACCGTTCTGTGGCAGGCTTCCGTTTATTTTCGAGAGCGCGCATTAATTGTCGTCATTATTGCATACTGTGTTCTGGATTGCCCGCCGCCAACGCTATCATCGGGTCGGGCGAATGTGAACAGCTGCAGCGACGCACACTGGGAGCTAATAAGAGACTTCCTGACAGTCTATTTTGGGGCATTGTTTTTTTTTTTTTTAGGGGGGGGGGGCACAATCGCTGTGACGTTCAGGAAGACCTACCCCAGAGATATCTGCCACTCTGTGAATGGGAACCTCCTTCTTGCTGTGCAGCCCCTTCCCGTTCTTGATGGCCCTGCAATCAAAGCGGCAAAAACATGAAGCCGACGTGTCCACAACCAAAGGGGGTCATTTTCTTAAACGCCTACTGCGCCCCCCCCCCCCACCCTCCACACCATGAATGAGACTTGGAAAATAAATTTAAGGGGCCGCTGTACACCATGTGATGCTTCCGAATCCGACTCGGACCCTCCCGACAGTTGGCCGCTCAATCCCGCAGCGCTCAGAGCGGAAGGCCCGGAAGACCCATAAAGATCGCGGCTTTGGGTCTCCGTAGCCTCTTGATTGAACTGCCATTCGGGCTTCGCTTTTGCAGTCTCAAAACGACGTTTCGCAAACGAGGCCGCGTCTCGCCGTTGGACTTTTGACAATAATGACGGCCGCGATATAAAAAGCCCCGAGAGCAGGAAAACGATAGGCGCCGACCACTTTGGCTCTCATGCGCCGCACACCGTCTATATTAAGTGCGTTTCATCTCCGGCGGGGAGGTTCCTTGAAGGCACTAAAAATACAAGCGAGCCGAAAAGACAAGAAACCTCGCAGCAGCTCTAATAAGACCCCCGCTGGGGGGGGGGGGGGGGGGGGGGGGGAGAGATTAAGGGAGAGCAGGAAAAGGGAAGGCCAAAGAAGGACAGAAACGCAAGGTGCGAGAAGAGGGAAAGGAAGCAGAAGCGAGAGAAAAAAAACAGACTATAAAAGGAAGCTGCATCTGCTCTACCTATAGCTAGATCTTAATCTACGGCACAATAATAAAACTGGAACTAAATCTCCTCACTGCACCTCCATATAATTATATTCATAGCAGCTGTATAAAAGGGGAGCCGGCATTTGGGTACGAATGTGTGTTTGGAATTATACAGGTTTTAAATGATAGGTTGTGACACGCGGCTAAACTAAAACACAGAAAAGCCGCTTTGGATTGGGGGGTGGGGGGGCGTGTCCTCAATCGATTTCATTCGAGATCCCGACCTGTCAAGGACACGCGATGAGATTGTTTGTACGAGCGAACGCGCAGGCTGGCGGTTCGTCGCTCACCGTGCCTCCGCAGCGAGCAGCTCGTCGTAGTGCGAGGAGCGCTGGTCGTCGTCCTGTCGGTACCTGATGACCGTCGCCAGGCCTTTGCTGACCAGAGCCTCTGCAATGTTACTGCGGGCAAGAGTTTTGACATGAAGAAAAAGAAAATGGCGGCAAGATCTGGCAACGCGTTCAAAAACGGTGGATGACTTACATGCCACCAATGGTGACTGTGGCGCAGGTGCGCTCCGAGAAGGCCGGGGTGCTTTCGCCCGGACCGGTGGCTGCTCTGATGTAGTCCACCGTCACGTTGACCTTAAAAAAAATTAATCATAATAAATTGTATAAATGAAATATTCAACTCAAATGTACCCAAAGGAAGCACAAGTTAAAGTCATCGTAATTGGTTTTGGGGGGGGGTGGAGGTGTTTTGACTTGTGCTGTAGGCTGGTGGTGGGAGGAAGGAGGGGGGGGGGAGGCGGGAGTGGGGGGTGTTCTCAAGGTCACCCCAGTCAGTGTGCATCATGTCAGGCATGAGCGCAGACCTCCCAAGAGGATGAGCAGGGGGGGGGGGGGGATGTGTGGGCACAAGAACACACAGAGCGGAGAACCCGCATGACTCGGCGCCGTGTTCTCCGCACCAACTCCCCGGAGACCGATTCAAACGCCCCCGAGATGCGCTTTTGTCACATGACTCGTGCGGGGAGCTTTTGCTACGTGGTACGAAGTTAGGCGCTCGGCAGGAAGGGGGCAGGGGAGGGTGGAATGTAATGGTGACAGCCAGTCATCATCCCGTGTTTATTTTAATTTAGTACTAATTGTTTTTTTGTTTTTTTAAAGGTTTGTTGTTTTTTTTTTGTCTTTTCTGTTAAGTTCCACTGTGGTGTCACTAATGAAATTTCTCTTCAGTGGAGCACGGCAGCTCATGCCGCAGTAATGAACTCATTATGCTTCACTTTGGACCTTGGCTGATGGGTATGCAAGGTATTAAAAAAAAAAAAATGAGTGGGGGCGGGGGGGGGCAACCATGAGGGTCACTTGTGTAATCGTGCAATTTTCACCGATAAAATCCTGACGAGCCCTCGGGTGACTAAAATAACACCATTTAGTGCTTTGCGTGTGAAAAACAGCCTCCGGACCGGCGGCCATTGCGAGAGCATGCAAATAAGCCGCCCGTCTTCTTTTCACGTCATAAAATTTTTCATTTAACCTCGCCGGGGCCCTGCGGCCATCCGCTGATGCCTCGTAGCCCAAACATGATACGCGCTTTCATGAGCGTCGCATGAAAATGTGAGGCAATTAAAACAAAACGCTTTCGATGTTGTGTCCGTGGCTTGGCTTTGAATTTTAATGGCCGCACGTGGCCGGGCATGTATAATAGAAAAAAAAACAAAAAAAACAAACAAAGATCTTTTAATGAGGGATGCATATAATGAGGTAATTAAAAAGGAGGGTGTAAATGATAAAAACTTGCGACGCGTATTACGAGCCGAATATGATGCGGGATACGAGTGGAAAAAGTGGCACATTCGCTACGCTAGCTGTCTGTTAAACAGGATCTGAAAACAAATTGTTTTCTGTTCACTTGCTCATTTCGCAAGAGGGGCGTGGGGGGGGGGGGGGCAAATCAACAATGGAACGGGATGTAACTTCAAGCGGTCCCCTTAAAAATCATCTTTCAAGTGCATCCGTCCGCATCCTAGCGCACGCGGCGCTAGCAGTGCTAATGCGCGAGCAGCTGCACATAACAGGAGCCACTTTTGAGCCCGCAGGATTATCCGAATGTGCTCAAGCCTGATAAGTGGCTTAATGCAACATCTTCATTGGACTATTTTTTATTTTTTTTGCTGCTGAGGCTGAGACCCAGGCATACACAACAAGCACTTATAGCGTTAGCCAAATGCATCGTGCAATGATACAGTATACATATTAACTGTCAGAATTGTATGACAACACGTGTGCCATTTGTTGCTCCGAATTTGTGCGGGGAAAAAAAAAAGTTTCTGAAACACAGAAAGTGACTGACTGACGTGCGTTTGGTGATTACCGCCACTTTAGGCTTCATGGTGAATTCGCAGAAGTAAGTCGAACCCAAAAGTGGTCCACTTTGGAGGGTTCCACTGCGCTTATGAAAGAGAAAAATATACTAATCGTCGTCAGAAATCAAACCTGGGCCACACATGGCTGAAAGCAAAATTGAATATGCAAATGGCACGTTACTGATAAGAGATGAAAATCACGGCAGTTCCCTTTCAGGGATGATGAATAGCAGCTTTAATGGCGAGCGAGCGAGAGGCGCCTTTATTCTGCTGAAGCCGAGCCCGCGCGGCGTCGCGGCTTTGAGCTTTAGCGGGGCCGCTACTCGTGCTTTTAATGCTGAGTAATTTCCCGCAGGGGGAGGGGGGCGGAGCTTGTTTTCTCCCGCGCTGCACTCTGAGCTTAAGACAAGTAATACGACAAACGGGGGGGGAAATGTGCCAAGTCAACCTTGTGACTGGACAAGATGTGCCTGCTGTTGATTTTTGCGCCTGGGAAGGTGACTCTCACGGTACGCGAGTAGGTCAAAGCTAATTATCTTTGGCTATAAAAATAGCTTGGGCGCAGAGCCGTTTCTCTCGCCGACTAATGCCGCTCCGCCAAACTTAGCGCTTCAGAGACGGCGTGACGGCAAGTGGGTCGACTCAACTCCCCAAAACGCAAAGCGGCGCGCGCCTGCGCTCGCTCGTTCGTTCCCACCTCCGCCCGACACAACTCCCAAGTAGGTCAAGGTAGCGCAGATGAACATGAAAGCCTCCGGGGGTTAAGTCGTTACGCTGGAAAATAAACACGCTCCCAAAAGCGGGCGAGTGATGGTTTAATCCAAACTAATTCTTTCCCGCTTGCCAAGGCCACCGAGGAGGCTGCCACCTTCAAAAAGATTCCTTTTTTTTTTCTCGTTGTTGTTTTCACACTACACAGAATTCGACTTGACAGCCTCAACGTTCTCGTCTAAATGGTCCCATTTCCGCAAGTCCGTTTTAATGACGATAACTTCAAAAAAAAAAAAAATTGGAATTGGAAACGAATGATCAAAGTGATCTCATGTGGCAGTTTCGGGAAGATCAACGGCGGCGCCGTGCGGGTGTTGGAGCACTGCTGTTCAAACAGCGGTGGGTGCGTATGTCCGGGACTCAAGTGCTCTTTAGCTCAGTGGTGGTGGCGGCGGCGTGCTGGGGAGTAAATGACGGCAGCCCCCCCCCCCCCCCCGAGGTCTAAGGGCCCGGCAGATCAATAGACACAAGAGGGGCAAATCAACACGGCTTGTTTGAAAGAACGCGGCAGGGCCAATGGCGAGTCCCGCGGCTTCCACCGAGCTACGAGCACTTACGATTTAACACAACTACCTGATTGCGACTTTCAGACTGCGAGTCACTGCTTGGAGTGAATGTGGGGGTTTTTTTTTCTTTTACAAAAAGGACAAGGACCGCCAAATTGGGGTGCGAGCACCCTTGAGGGGGAGCGCGAGATTAAAAGTGTAATAGCAGACCGGTGCAAAGATTACAAAACTGGCAGAACACGGTGGCGAGATAAAGAGGAAATAATCGGATGCCGCGGAAACGGAGTCTCGGAAGTCACAAAGGGCACTCATGAGTCAACCAGGACACACTGTGGTGCAAGCTCCACCCCCAGGAGGTGCGTGGGGGTAAAACTGCTTTGGCAACCCGGTACAGTGAAACTCCTCTACAACGAAATCTACATGGGTGAAAATACCCCCTAGTGTGACAAAATCCTCATGCATTAACACCATGCCCACTTTCCTGTTTCAAATTTGCGACAGTGAAAAACCCCCTGTTGTGAAAAATGCCTTGCTGCAAATATGATTTCGTTGTAGAGGAGTTTCACTGTATCAAAATGACATTTACAGCCCAAACTGGCTGAAATGGGGGAGGAGTGTGCGACAACAACGGATAGGTTGTGGCACTCGAGGGGGGTGCGCCAGCTGTGTTGGGATTTTGAATCGATTATTCTGTGGGCATGTGCGTTGCAAAAAAAAAAAAAAGCGATTCAAATGTCACCTTTTTCCCGATGAGCTTCTTCCTGAGGAACTCGCGGGCTTCGAACATGTAGGGGATGTCGTAGAGCGGACGGAATCGCTTGTCTTTGTCCTTGTTCTTCTCCTGAATGGAGTCGAGGGTGGGGAGGAGAGGGGGGGTGGGGGGTCATGAATGAAGAGAATATGGAGAATAGTAAATTGAGCTGCGCAAACGCTCGCTGCTGCTGCTGCTGCTGCACATAAAAACAACTCGCAACAAAACAGTCGCCCACACTCTGACACAAGCGCCACAAATAGAAGCCATTTGCATTTTGAAAAGGAGGCTGCGGAAGAAGACAAACGCATGCGCTGGCTGGCAGGTGTTATCGGGGAGGCGGGATTAAAAAAAATATATATATATTAACAATCATCATCATCAAATGACAATGATGCACTTGAAGAATAACGACAGGCGCTCGGGAGGACATTAAAACGGCCGGTGGATAACTTCCTGTCTGCCCCCCCCCCACCCCTCAAGAGAGACATCGGCATCGTCCAAATGAACGCGCGAACCTTTGGATAATTATTCCTTCCGTTTCATTCATCTGGGAACGGCATGTGCAACGATATGAAGATTTGAATAACTCGGCTTAATATGTCAATAAAAGAGCAAATTATGAGCGCCGCCAAGGAGACGCGGCTCTCGTCAGCGTCGGTTTTATTTGTTTTTAATTTCCTTTTCCACCGTTTGGGTTTTCATTTTGCTTTAACGTTGTGTTTATTTCGTAGTTTTATTGCGGTTTAATAAAATCCCGCACATTAGCGATGAAATATTTATTTCGGAAATCGGGTCGAGGGCGTTTTAAACCGAATCCGACGCAGGTCTGACGGTGAAAAAAAATTCAATACTGCCGTTCCATAAAATGTTTTATTTTCACTTTAATGGACCTGGTTTTTACTTTTCTTTTATTATATATTGATAAAAATCCACGCAGGCACACAATGACGACAACTACGATAAAGTGAGATTTTTGCGTTTATGCCTTGCTGAAAATCTGGGAAAAAATTTTTTTTATTCGTTATTAACTCCATTAATGATCATTTCCTTGAACACGGTAATTCCTCCATCATCTGTAATAGTTGACAATTTGCGATGGGGATAATTCACTCTGTTTTTTTCTTGAAAAAGGGTCGTTTTGACCCGCTACATCCAGTCACTGGTGGGTTGACAAAAGGAGCTCTGCGCTAAGCTAGCTCGGAACAAATCTGACTTGAAATAGAAATTCCTCTTTTTAGGGCAGTGCATTTTTAATTACAGCCTTCCACAGATGATGATGATGATGATGCATCCTTAGGGGGGGCTGGACAGCGAGAACGGCAAACAAGTGGCTAACTTCAAGAGGGAAGTCAAAAAGATGGAGGGAAGGGAGAGGGGGGAAAAAAAATGGAAGAATCATTTCTGGACTAATAAGCTGTTTCGCGGCAGAAAGGCAGGAGTGTCACCGAGGGCTGTAAATGTCAGCACTTTAAGCCAATTAGGTGCAGGGAGGCAGAGATGCAAGGGGTGGGGAGGGGGGGGGGAATGAAGGCGGAAGCTACACAAAAAGAAAAACATTGGAATTGCCTATTTTTTTTTATCATGCACTGTTCAATGCCAACTAATTGGATTTAGTTTTACATTTACCAACTAAAATGACCAGTTTTGCCCAGCAAAAATCCCGGACTGATATGAATGGACTAACAATGCCGCTAACTCTAAGCCAGCGGCGGCCATCTTGCGTTGCCACTCACCAAGGGCCCCTAACTTCCAACACCTTGGCAACTCCGCAGCGTTTTGACGTTATTTGTCGTCTCTCGAGTGCGGGAAATGCCTACGTGTGGCGTGCGCAAGAACCAACATGACATTAACAACGTAATCACAGAATGAGAGTAGAAACTGCTGCAAAATGTACAAAGTCCAATACTGCAGCGTGCCATTTCAAAACACAAGTGAAGTATCCATCCCATTAGCGTGCGTGACATCGTCAGCTAACGCTAGCGGGCAGTGACAACAACAACAACAACAAAAATAAATAAATAACGTGCACCAGTGACTCAGGCAGCTCTGGACTGGGTGCTCTGTACAATGATGCAGTACATCCTTAACCCTTCTTTCAAAAGCTCACGGGTACAAAAAGCGGCATGCGAGCGAATGGGCAACGGCTAACAATGAGTCACTTGTGTGTGGCACTGATGTCCCTTTTCACTTTTATTTTATTTTTTTTGCTACTCTGCCGCTATGAGTAAACCAAACCCAAAAAAATAAAGAGGGGGGGGAAAAAAGACGAAAGTGAGAATGAGGGCAGGAAGGAAACCTTGCAACTGCCGAGGTGGAAACGAGTGTGCCATTGCGGCAATAGTGAGAGGAAACATGACAGGCGCAGCCGTGTATTAGTCTCATAACAATTACTGTAATCATCGCAGGATGGAGAGGTGGAGGAGTGGGAGGGGGTGTGAGCATTTTGGGGAAGAAGGGGAGGGGGGGTTAAAAAGGAAGCAAAAGGCGAGGTCGGAGGGGCTGTCACGCTTCATCAGTGCACCACTAGCATAGCCTGACTAACCCCGCGAACGTGCGCACAAAACACACGAGCACGATTTAAGCATGCCATGAACAAGAATGTATTTCTTGCAATCTCTGGAAGAGCCTTTAATCGTTCCGCCTTGTCACTCCACGTCGCTTTTTATTGTGCCAAGGTGGCACTCATCGCGAATAACTGGAGAAAGGCGTGTCTCCAAGTTTCCGCCACCGCCGTGTCAAAACGCGTCGCGCCGAGAAACGCACCTGCCGCGACCTCTCGCTCGCCTCCCACCCGCGGGCGGGCGAGCGTCCGTCGAGGCTAACGGGCCATAAACGCGTTGACGTTTACGAGTACGCCGCGCTTGCGAGTGACAATCTGCAACGGAATCAACGATATACATGTAACGTGTTTCGTTGAAGTATCGGGGGGGAAACGGCACGTCGCCGTCGGGATTGCTTTGAGCCATCGAGTCCCTGCACTGCTGCCATGGCGACCGCAAAAGCCCGACAAAGTGGACGGCAGGCGGGCGGTCCTCGCTAATAAAGCTCAGCCTGCAGGATGCCAATGAACATCTATTTAAAAAGAAAAAAAAAGATGTGTCGCCAACCATGAAAATGAGCGCCCTTGAGAAACATATATTCAGAAATGTGCAAATGCCACCAGCGCTTTTGTGGGTCCGCAGTTTTCGCTCACGAGAAGATACTCGAGTTCCTTCAAGAATGTTGAATTTCAGGGTGGACTTTTTGGAGGGTCCGCTGGAACTCAAGCAAGGGTATCATTGACATGGAGTGTGAAACTCTCACAAAAACAAAACAGGGGGTTTGGGGGTGGGGGGGGCGCTTGTTAGATTCTTTATTATGAGGAGCAACGCGGTGATTCACTGAAAGGGCTTTCATTTGCAGACAGGAACTCCACAAATAAGTTAGCCCACACTACGGTTGTTATTGGCAAGAGACATTTCAATATTTTATTTTTTTTTGCTGGCCTTTTTATTGACGCATTTCATTCGCTTTTTTTTTTTTTTTTTTTTTGCCAGAGCAGCTTGGATACGATGGAGAAGGTTGCCATGCGAGGTAACCAAGCAGCGTGCGTATAATGTGTGTGTGTGTGTGTGTGTAGTTTTAATCTTAAGCTTCGCCTCGCTCTCTGCAATGCTGCAAACACTGGGCGTGTGCCAGCAGCGCCTTGGCGGGGTGCCACCGAGTGGTCACGAAGCGTTCCCACGGTCATTTGGACAACTTGTCCGTATGCAGAGAACACTCACCGTTCACCCTCTTGCGATTTGTTGTTTTGTTTCTTTCTATAGTAAGGCAAAAATGTGAACCGGCACATTTTTTTGACATTAAAAAAAAAAATAAATCAAGAAAATCGTTTCCCCCGTACCTCGCCTTCGATCCTTGGGGGCCGGATGCTGGACAGGTGGATGGTCTTGTAGTCTCCCGAGTTCAACATGACCACCATGGCGTCGGCGTTGAGAACCTGCATCACCTACAAAAAAAACCCACAAAAAAAAAACAGTACAGAATCAGGAAGTGTTAAATAAAGCACAGAGAGTGATTTAGGAAGCGACGGGGACATGGTCGGCGAGGTTTTGAAGGACGCCGCGTGAGTCGGGGAGATTTAAAACGCAAACAAGCTGTCAAGAGATTGGCCGGGAGAGCGTTACGTTGCTGTCGGGACCCCAAGCGGACGGCCATATTTCATAGAAAGATCTGCAAGTTTAGCCCGGGACACCGATTGCTGATCTGATTGCGTCGCCGACGAAAACAATTCGTTGGCTCGCCGCGTTTGCGTTGGGGAAGAAGGCAGGAGAGGCTCACAGGCTGAATGGAATTAGGGCAGTCAAATTGGTACGTGTTCGGGTTTGAACATGCTAATTGGACACTTTTGGGCCTTTGGGCAATATGCAAATGATGTTTTTGTTTCGGAAAAAACACACGTGTGTCATGGAGCACCTGCATGCATTCATATTCAGATTCCACAGGGACAATAAATCGAATACTTGAGAAACAACCACAGTGTAGCTCAGCCTCTGGCTCTTGTTGACTGGTTTGAAACGGAACGGGGGGGGGGAAGAAACGAGCCCAGTACTTGGCTTCAAAGGCCAACTCCTCAACATGGCGCCCTGCTCAACTCGCGACTTAATTAAAATACAAATTGGCGGGCGCGTCGACTACGCTGGTCAAAAATGCCATTTTACTACTAGCACGCCGCATTAGCATAACGCGCCGGCGCAGGGACCAAATAAACTTGAGTCACACAAGTCTATTGGGGAAAATTATGCAAATCTCCCGGGAAGAAAAGTAATCATTTAGAGTCATAAATATCAATGAAGCGCGGTGTAAAAGAAAAAAAATAATGATAATAAATTAATACATTCGGAATTTAGATTGGGTTTGCCCACAATGAAGAAGGAGTGGGCGCCCAAAATGGAGGAACCAACGATGTGACGCAAGCAGGTGGGTCGCCACCTATGTGATTGACAACATCCAACTGCGCGCGCAATCTTCTTGCATTCCGTCGCCTCATTTTTCCTTTGAATCATCAAGCGCAACAGTCAGCGGCGAGCAGGAATTAGACGTGGCCCACTAGCCCATAATACATCACGTGCTTATCAGCGAGCCTACACAAGGTCACTGGGCGGCCCGGCGCACGTAAATAAGGCATTTAGCAGCTAATTAGAGAAGGGGGAGGGGTGGGGGTGGGGATAGATCAACGCCCCAAATGGCGGGAGGAAAAAGATGGAGGATGGCACCGCATCATCTGAGATGACAAAGATGGGGGTGGGGGGGGGTGAGACTTGGTGTGACTCATGGCCTCAGTCGGTGGGGCTTCCAGAGGTGGCACTCTACTGCCACCTACTGCACGCCGCTGTGCAAGACATCTGCAGTGGCCAAGCTCTGCCACAACATAGCGGAGGTGATTTTAACAATCGGAATTTGCGCATCTCTGCCAGCGTTTCCATCAAACCGGCCCGGAAAGTTTACAACGCCTCGGATAAACAAACAATCAGTGTGAGCTTTCTCACATCTCACAAATATTATGGGGGGGGAGGAAAATGAGACCGGCGTAATCTCCCCCGCCATGAAAAGGGGGAAAAAAAGCCTTTCACGCAACATTTTCACTCTCACCCTGGATTTTTTTTCTTTCTTTTACTGGGGGGCGAGTAGGAATGTTGGGACATGGCCTATATTCAGTCCCAAATGGGGAAGGGGGGGAGACGACGACTGACTTGTGGGGATTGCACCTTCTCTGGCCCGTCACTCTATCTAGCCATCAGTCGGGTAATAGGAAGAGAAAGGCAGAGGGGAACGAAACAGACGGCTGGTTGCTTAGATGGGCGTGCACCAGGGACAGATGGCACATATTAGGCCATTTTTTCCCCATAAGTTGTGTTTTTCTTTAAAAAAAAAGGAAAAGGAAATTATTACGATAACTTTTTACCCCTAAAAATATTAGCGACAAAAGTCATAAATACATATTTTAAAACTCAATATGATCGTGAAAAAAATAAATATCAAAAAGGATTTGATCTTTAGTCGGAATATAATGCTATGCATTTAACACTTAGATTTTCCAAACCATGCCGAGTTGAACACGGCGACCTTGGCTTGTTCCTTCTCCCTGCGCCAAATATGGCCTGGCATACCCCAGGGGCCCCCTCTGTATGGGAGATCTGAGAGACAATCTCAATGTTTCATTCCACCTCTCTTTGTGTGCATTCATTAAGCGAGCTCCCTTGATCGCCAGCTTTTATATAAGCCTCGGGCAAGCCGTGAATTTAATCAGGATAGTAAAACAAAAACAAAAAAACGTCTTGGGGTAGACTTTGGGGATGTTTAATATTTTTCTACTCTGTTGCTTAAGGGGGGGAAAAAATGAATCCAGTGAAGGCAGCAATACGGGCTGAGATGAGATGTGGAAATGTCTGTGATGAGCTTACATTGACTGCGTTGTCCATCGGACTCCATTTTAGGTCATGTGGACTGAAAAGTAGGTGGGAGTGTACTGTACTTTGCGTAGAGGGCACTTTTCTCTCCCCCTCCAGGGCCCTGGACAATACCATCCAAAGCTAATATGCGCTTGGATTTTAGCAGCATGAGCCAGCGATTTTGGGTCTAATTGGACAGGGGGGGGGGTCGCTTTCAAGGTGGTCGGCGGCCGTCAAGCTTTGTGTAAGGCAAGAGTAGACAAAAACTTGTGTCAGGCGAGCCCAGTGGGGTCAGCTTTTATTCGGTTTTACCTTGGTGTCGGTTCTAAAAGGTATTCAAGGCTGGCGTTTGAAACGGGGGCGGCATGAATCGAAAATTTTGCGAATAAAGCAAATGCTGGAAATAGTTCTGAGATGAAATCAATTCCCGCTTCCCCCTTCTTGACTTTGCGGGAGACTCCCGGCAACCCGTTGAAAGTACGACTTATCGACAAAACGCGTGAAAATAGTTCGCCGAGATCCTTTTTTTTTTTTTTTGTAAGCTTCACTTGTTCAAAATCGATAGCTGTAATGCTGAGTTGCAGAAGGAAGCCGAGTCCACAACCGGGGGGGGTTTGCGTGCAGATTAATTTCCTCCTGTTAAACTGTCTAGTCAGCTCATCAATTTCCCCCCCCCCATTTTTTTTTTTCAGCATGAGCGCAGACAGCGTAATAAATTAGCAATTGAAAATTATTATAGGGAGGTCTCGGTGCGCAACCGTATAATGTAGCCGTGTAAGACACGCTAACCGTGTTTACTAAAGGCCTCACCTTGGCCACAAATTGTCTGTCCTTCTGGTCCAAATTGGCTGTGGGGGCCACGTAGTCCTTCCAGATGCGCACTTTACGCTCTTTAGCAGATCTGAACACAAAAAAAAAATAAAAATAAAATGCAAGAGGACGGACAAGATCAAACAAAAGGCTTATAAAAGTAGCCGTAGTCATTTCTGCAGTGAACCTGACGCCTTGCTTGTTAGGTCACGAACACGAGTGCCGAAATAGACCCTGAGAATCTTTCGCGGCGTGTGCCTTAAAAAGTGCGTTCTGAGTACCGTTCAGCAGCTCGGAGTTTCTCGGCGCCCTGCGTGTAGACGGCCATGGACCAGTCCACGCAGCGGGCAAAGCCTTCCTTGAGCAACAGTTCGGTGATGTTGCCATTCTGGGAATGAGGGAAGAGGAGAAAAAAAAAAAGGGGGGGGGGGGCAGGGGGGAGCAGTGGAATCATGGATATGTTGGCAACACCAACAGGCCGCGGCAAGCCGTTCCGCTCGCTTACCGGGTGCATGATGGTTCCGAGGAGGACCTGGTTGGGGCAACTCTCCAGGATGATTTGCACGTCGCGCTGCAGCAGACGCGACTCGGTGAAGAACTTGGCCTCGGCGGCGAAAGGCTCGGGCGACTCGGTGCCGTCTGCTTCTCGCTTGAACGTGGGGCACTGCGCCAGGCAAAAACAAAAAAAACAACAAAAAAACAATCTTTTGTGCATCAGACTTCTGCCGCTCACGTCCTTTGGATGTCACCTTGTCGCGATAGCGGCCAGGCTGGCAAGTCACATTGTATCTTCAAGTGGCAGATGAGTCAGATTATCTCAAGTGGTCGCACTTTAGCAAAAATTGAGATTGATGGCCAAATGTCGCCAAGCGGATATGGACCCCATGGCGGAACAAATAGAGACAAACGAGCGACAGAAGTGTGCAGTTGGGTC
Organism: Hippocampus abdominalis; assembly: GCA_018466805.1. Taxonomy (NCBI): domain Eukaryota; kingdom Metazoa; phylum Chordata; class Actinopteri; order Syngnathiformes; family Syngnathidae; genus Hippocampus; species Hippocampus abdominalis. The sequence continues at coordinate 17,421,567 of CM031704.1, read as the reverse complement.
TCTTATTGCCTCTTTTTTTTGGTGGTTTTTATATATACTGTCGATGTCTTTGTATAACAAGGGGCGGGGGTGGGGGCGGGGGGGGGGTCAGTGAAGTGCTTTGGTACAATGTTACCTTGACGCCAGACAGCATGACAGTGACCAAGTAGTAGTCCGGCAGCAGCAGGGCACGCACGACACTGCCGTCACGCACATGCTCGATGATGGCTGGCGGGGGCGGAGGGGACACAGCGGCAGGGTTACAAGTTATCTTGACAGATCATGTATTTTTTATGAGAGCACTTGATGGGGGGGGGGGGGGGGTCTGAATTTAAAGTAAAACTAAATATAAGTTGGATAGAGCAAAAATATATGGAGGGCAAAAATATATGTTATGATATATTTGAAAAGCTTAAAAAAAAATCAATACAAATAAGTAGCAAATAAACATTCTTCATTTTCAAATGGACGTTGTCAATGACCAATTTGAATTTATAAGGCGACCATTCTTCTCAAAGTAGTAAGCAGGCTCCCTCTCACGGTACACAAAACAACAACTTTATATTAAAAAATGATTATTTTTTTTAAATTAGAAGCATTGAATAAATTAAATCTAAAGTATTGATTAAAAAAAAAAAAAAAAGGGCCATCATGATTATTTATAAAAAATACACGATCAATACGTTGGTGTATAGGTAAAAAATAAACAGTAATTTGGGAAGGGAAAAGAAAATTTAAAAAAATCGCACTAGATTTAACACTTTTTAAACATTAAAGAAAGCGCAACGGGTCACGTGTGCGAGGCTCGCTAATATCATTACGCACAAATTAAAATGAACGCGACAATAAAACGATTTTCATAAAACAGCGCCGCTAATAAGCGTGCTAAAATGTGCTCACTCTCGTGTTTAATGAGGCCTCGTGTTTGCATGCATTAAAAAGCGAGCAGGATGAGAGTCACCTGTGTGAAAGTCAATTTGCTCTTAGATGGCACTTTAACGTCTGGAGCAGCATCTTTGCAAAGGAGGGGGGGAAAAAAAAAAAAAAAAAAGGAAAAACGGAAAGCATTGAAGAGGCTCTTTTCTCGCTCATTAGACGGCCACTTGCAGGCTCGTGAAATGAGCTGAGCGGCCGTTAACAGCACCGAGTGCCACATTTAACCTCTGAAGGTTGATCTTCCCCTGCAGCCAATCGCCCGAGTCGTCGCACAACCGGAGAAAAATGTCGGGGTGGCTGCCGGTGCATACCGTTGATGGGCTTCTGGTGCAGGGAGTCCACAAAGTTGCGCGGGTTCTCGATGGTGTACTTGAGGTCGCGGATGGTGTGCGCGCTGCTGCCTTCCCTCCACATGCCCTTCATGGACGCTTTGGTGTGGTCCTCCAGCTCACACAGTCGGGCCTGGTCCAGACTGGAAGGAGAATTTGTTTACGTTCGGTGCGCACTCACTTGCAAGACACTTTTGGACACAAAACAGCTCGTGTCATTCGAGGAATAAAAACACACACACACACACCAAAAATTCGGAATGACTAATTTGTGTATTATTATTCTTGTAGTTTCCTTTGAACTGTACCACTGCATCGTATTTGGAGCCATTCCCGTCGCTAATCACCGTGGCCAAATTGGACCATTTACATGCACGGGGTGTACACCAACGATCCAAAATGACCACTTTGTCCGAAAATGGCAGTCAGCTTGTGAACACATGTTGGCCTCCGCTGTCCAATGCCATCAATGTTATCGTAATTATCCCGCCATAACCATCAGTGGACAAAGTCACACTGGACAATAGAAAACGGTGGAAAATAAGTAAGTGTAGCAAATGGGGCCACTCAGGGGGGAAACTAAGTCAGTGTTTTGGTGTGTTTAGTCCGAGGTCACGTGACTGAGGGGGGGGGGTCTATGGTGCAGCGCTGCTGCCACCATGTGGACATTGCCGGCACTGTCCTGAGTCGCAACTTTTGTTTTTTCTTTTGGTGGGGGGGGGGGGGGGTCGCATTTGTCATACAATGACTGCGTGGCTTTTTTTTGGGGGGGGGGGGGGTCAAAATCGTGCCCAACACACTATAATTGCCTGCCAGCTAGCGCCGGGGCCAGAACGTGCAAATTACAAACCAGAGAAGCCGGTGCCGCCCGTGGTTATGCAACGCCCTGAAACGATCCGAGCACTTTAAGAAGCTTTAATAACAAACGCCGGTTTCAAACTAGGGGGGAAACGTCTTACTTGTTGCCTCTGACTCCTTCCCGCCGCACCGTGGCAAGGCCCTCGTTCACCAGCGACTCGGCTATGTTCTCGCCCGTAATGTCTGCACAAGAAAGGAAAGAGATGGTAAAATGGAGAAACAAACAAAAAAAAAAAGGATGTTTCATCAAGCGCAATGTGTTCAAGGTTAGGCCAAGATCAGCAAGTGTGAATCACGCTCATTTCTAGCCACGTATCGCAACGTATTACAAATCTACCAGACCAATGTGCGTCCATTTTATATCCACCACTATTTCGAGAAAACCGGCACAACTTGGTTTTGCCGGTGGAAGCCCAGCTAGCGTGCTAACCTTTTCCCAGGTAGACGATGCCGTACTCGCGGCCCAGTGGGGTCTTGATCTCGACGGTGAAGCACACCTCTTTGCCGATCAGCTTCTTGCGCAGGAACTCTCTGGCTTGAAAGGCCCACGGCTGCAACACCGAGCAAGAAGAGAGAACATGAGACGACGCAGAAGCGAATGCTAAGCGCTAATATGAAAGGCAATATTTTTTTCAGTTTCATTACACACGGCTTGACTTTTAGATGTACTATTAGAGTAGTTTTATTTGACAGTTGTGTTTCACTTTCCTATAGTTGCACCACACAGTGAGTTTGCCTTTTTTTATCCACAGATTAACTTCGTTTTATAAGAAAGCTTTTAAAAAGGCGGGCGGCGGTTTCACTCTGATCAACCGGTGTGGTTGACTGAAATTATGCAGCTCAAATTCCTCTCGCCGCGCCTCCAAATTAGAGCGGCACCTCAACACTCATGGAAACAAAACGTGCGCCCAGAAATCAACACACCTCGTCGGGGGTGTCCTTGGTGTCGGGCTGGCTCTGGGCGGCTCGTCGGGCCAGGGCGCCCGCTCGGATGTTGCTGAGGTTGATCTGGCGCTCCGGAGGTGGGCCGCCGCGAGGCTGACCTCGCACGATGATGGCGCACCCCGACAGTACCTGGAGAAAAATACCAAAGCAGTAATAACCATGAAAATGGGAAGAGAAGATGGATACAGAGGAGGAAATTTCTGCCCATTGCCGTGGCGACACACCAGCCTGAGCTTTTGACAGCCGCGGATGGCGTTGGCACCGCTCTGTGCAAATAACTTATCTGGGGGGGCTGTTGATCTAAGATGGTGGGAGATAACAATATCAAATGTGTGTGATAGTATCACGCGAGTAGAGGAGCTCTACCAAAAAATGGAAAGAAGAAATTTTGCAAACAATCACGAGAGCGGCATGGATGAAGGGGAAAACACGGCAAAAAATGTGACTGTTCCAAAGAACATGAACTGTCAACAGAATTCAGTATTTGCTAAATCTCAGTCTGTTTATTTAATAGGCTGTTTCTAAATATACAATTTGTCTTGAAAGTTGAGCATGATAACTTTCCTAAGGGCTTTTACAAATCTTTTTAACAACAAAAATAAAAGGAAGTAAGTGCATGTTGGAGATGGGGGGGCTTGAAAACAGTAGCTACGTGTCAGTCTAGTGGATGGGGCCACCTATGGGGGGGTCGGAACACACGAACCAAGCAGTACTCCCCGATAAAAAAAAGCACTTTAACCAATAGCCGACCACTAAAAATATATCAAATGTAAGCGGTTAGATTTTTAACAACTAACAAGCAAACGTGGACAACTCCGCCAGACTACTCCAAAGTTCAAAGTTCACCCCGAGTCGTTGCAATCAACTCGCTGCAGGCAGAAGCCCCCTTACTCGCCCCCCAGGTAGCCGCCAGTTAGCTGGGAAAACTCACATCTGTCACGGTTGGGGCCGCTTTGAAAACCCCACGCAGGGGCTTCCGAAGTTGCCTGTCACTCGCCACGTCGCGCGTTCGCAAGTTGAGAATCACTTCACGCCTGCTCCAAACGTCATTTGGCAGCAGCTCGTTAGCAGTGAGCTAATGTTAGCTGCCGGCTCCATCGCACTTATGATAACACACACTGACAGCACCTATGTTGAATGCACTTTGAATTCGCTGACGGCGCGGTTGAATCCTGTATGTAATTCCACAGTATCCGAGTCGCGGAAGCTAGCTAGCTAACTAGCATCCACACATGAGGGGGGCTCTTACCATCTTAACTATCCCTCGCTGGAGCCCAGCGGAGACCGCCTGAGCAGGAGCCGAAACAGATGCCATGTCCAGGGGTTTAGAAGTTTGCGTGTCGCCGTAAGACAGAGAGGGGTAGACGGGAAAAGGAAGCTGGGACACCGGAGGAGTGACTGCTCTCCAGAAAGCCAAGAGAAAAAAGGCTTGCGCGTTGGTCAACACACACGTCGTACCGGAAGTAGACCGTGTCATTCACGCATACACGTCACTTAGCTAACCAAGCTACTTCCGGTCCGGAATGCATAGGAGTGAACGGGGAAGAATCCGGGCATCGCGAGGAAAACGCACGAAGCACTTCCGGGTCAGTGCGTGAGACACGTCAGCATTGATGGAAGCGATTTCGTATTAATTATTGTATTTTACAAACATTATTTTCAATTTTCTCTTTTAAATATATAATTATGATTCCCGATGTTTTATTTTACCTTTAAGAATTGTATCTTTTTTTTGTTTATGTGTGACGTCAGGAGTGTGGCTTCCTGACTGAGAGCAGATTAGCGTCGTTCATAATAGTCAAAAAATAACAAATATATTGTATGAAATATAGTTTGTAATATTTATAAATTAGCGCTATTCCAACAATTTATTTTTCGTCATTTACATGAGACATTAAATTACAACTCTTTTCTTCTATACATATTGGAACGCTGGGTCGCTGGTGACATCTTGTGGTACCTCCCACTAACTACATTTGTAAAACAACGCTGTTTTTGTTCATTTTATATGTCCAAACCTTTGCCCTTGCATACTTTTCACACTTGTACAGCCCCTTCACCCCCAGCAAATTTTATGTAATAACTCAGAACATACATAACATCCATGGGGTGAGAAAATAAAAAGTAAACTTACATTACAAATATAAAAATAAATATAAAATGCACACAAACGTTTGTGTGCGTCGAAATGTGTCTATTGTTCAATAGTTCTAATACATTGCTTGACATCATTTTAAAACATACGCAGAGCAACAAAAAAAAAAAAAAAAAGGTTTCTGATTAATGTCGGGCGGCACGGTAAACATGTCCGCCTCGGTGCAGGGTTCGATTCTGGTTCCTGCCTTCTTCCTGTGTGGAATTTGCCTATTCTCCCCGTGCCTGCCTAGGTTTTCTCCGGTTCCTCCGGTTTCCTTTCCTCCCACATTCCAAGAACGTGTATGGCAGGTTAACGGAACACTCGAAATTGTCCCGAGATGTCATTGTGAGCACGAATGGTTATTCGTCTATGCGTGCCCTACGATTGGCTGACAACCAGTTCAGGGTGTCCCCCGCCAACTGACCGAAGACAGCTGGGATAGGCTCCAGCATGCCCTCGACCCTTGTGAAGATAAGCGGACAGTCGCCAGAGAGTTAAAATCACATTAATAATTCAAATATAAATCATGCAAAAGCATGAGAGCACTATGAGTTCTGATATGAACTTTTGATGTGTCTTTTGTGCAAGTCAGACACCTGTAAAAACAAATCCTTCTATGGTAATTGCTTTGTTTGGACAATTGTCACGTTTGTTTCGGTTATGATACATAAATGGCAAAAAGTCTTGGAACAACTTGGCGAACGAGTGACATTAATGGCATTTTTAATCATTCACGGCGAGGGAAAATGACGTATTAGGGTCACTTCAGAGTAAAATACGGAAACAAAACGAGCATAACGTTTCTTGAAATTCGGCAATTCCTATTTTGCGCTCATCATAGATTGATATGAACACAATGTATGACGTAAGGCGTGTTTGTATGTCAGATATGTGTTCATTTTTCACGTAAAAAAGACGCCGTGACAAGGAACGCGCTTTCTTTTTACGCACAGTCCTCCTTCGGCGGCGCGCATCGGCGAGCTTTTCCTCGCCTTTTACGCGGGCGATTTGGACTCCTTTCCCGTCGCTCCCGCGGCACAATCGACGTGGATTTACATGTTGAACGCCCCATACAACCACGCTGCACGCGTCATTCGAACCTCTTCCATTTTGGGGGGCCCATTGGAGCCCCTCAAAGTCGATCAATCCCGAGGCCTGGTTGAAATTTACGCACAGGCGAGGCGCAGCTTTCCAAAATCAAACAACGGCGCGTTGGTGGGATTCTGCGGGCGCACACGCTACGCAATAAAAGTTAATAAATTAACGACAGCCTGCAATCAAAGAAATGGCTGACCCGATTGGAGGTGCGCTGGTTGGCAAGGAGATCCAAACTGGCTCGAATTCGTTCCACGCACACACACGGAGGGAGTGTGTGTCTGTGTGTGTGTGTGTCCACTCACAGGTGGTTAATGTATAATTTGCGCCATATGGCTCTTTTTAAAAATCATCGAGCACTTCCATCTGTGTGGACCCAACTAATGATATTCAATTAGTCACCAAACAAGACAAGGCCTCCCAAAGTCTCGTCACCACCGCGCCACGCGTTTTTTTTTCTCGCAGAGACCGCGACGCGCATGCATGGACTAATATTTGCTCGTCAAATATTTCCCTTGGGGACGTTTACAGCACATTTTATCTAGCGGGCAGCGTAAGGAACATCTGTGAGGGTGATTTGGAGGGCCCCCCGCAAGCGAGGTGCCCTCGCGCGTTGGCCCTCCTCCGTCCCGATTTGTTGACGTTTCGCAAGGGGGAAATGTAATAAAGGCACTCCGGGATGGATTTACGAGTGGATCAAAAGCACTTTACCATATGGCACTCGTCCTTGGGGGCACATTTCCAAATGTTTGCTTTATGGATATCCTGCTCCTGGCTGCTGCTTCATCATCTTCACACACTTGAACGCAGCAGGTGGGAGGGGGGAAAGGATGCGAAGGTCATGTGACCAACCAACCCCTAAGAGGACGTGAACATTTCAGAACGTTGAAACCGCGGAAAGTGTCGTTTTCTCCCTCGACGTGTGTTATATCTGGCGGGGGAAAGTCATTTTTCCAATTAACGTGAAGGCATCATTTGCGCATTCGACGACGGCCAATCGGTAGCCACACGTCATAGTTCGTATTTGTCACACTTTTCAGAGTGCAGAATATAATACGTTTTTAAAATGGCACAGACTAAATGTAGTTTTTATTAACTTAATTGTACAATATCTCCCATTTAAAAAAAGAAAAATGAAGTTGAAAAAGAACATGATTCAGTCATTTTTGTCAGTTGAAATCCTTATCTTGTCATCTTAAACCTATGGAAGAAGTAAGAAATATTCATTTGTACTCTCAAAGAAATATATGTTATCTTTTTTTTTTTTTTAAATACAAAAGAATTTGTACTTTGAGTGGAGTTCAGCTTTCAAAGCAAACACGGTGAAGCGGCATTGCGCCGTTATGTCACGTTGAAAATTGACATTTGTAGACATTGTGTGTGACGTGACATTTTTTTTTGCTTATTTGAATCCCCACTAGTGAGCATTAAATCTAATATAAAGCCCCCACCCCCAGATTCCAGATTGAAATAGCCAATATTGACATTTCAGGTGCCTCAACGTCACGCACACGAGGAGCTATAAATGAGCCGCGGAAGCGTCACCGCCGCCACAAGTCACCCGCACCTCGGACCAGGATGTGCGGGACACATTTGGAGCAGGCCAATCAAGGTCGACTATAGTTTTGGTTATGTTTTGAGAAGGTGATTTTACGAGGGAGTTGATGGTTGTTTTTGTGTGGGGTTTTTTCTTAACAGGAGGTGGAAGCGTTAATCAACTGGGCGGGACGTTCCTCAACGGCAGACCTCTCCCGGACTCCAAGAGGAGGAAAATGGTGGAGCTGGCCTCGGAGGGGGTGCGACCGAGTCAAATCTCGAGGATTCTGCGGGTATTTGAAGCAGGGGTTGTAATAGTTTGCGATCCAAAATCCGGTCAATCGTGATTTATTTTGCCAAATTTTTAAGGGGAAGTGCGTCTTTTCCAGGTGTCTACAGGCTGCGTGAGTAAAATCCTGAGCCGCTACCGCCTCACCGGCCTGGTCCAGCCCAAGACGATCGGCGGGAGCCGGCCGCGCCTCCTCATGCCCGCTGTCATCGCCGCCATCGTACAGCACAAGCGTGACAATCCGTCCATTTTCGCCTGGGAGATCAGGAAAAGCCTGCTGGCCGCCAGGAGCTGCAAGGCCTCCAGAGTTCCCAGCGTAAGTATTTCTTTTTTTTCCTATTTTAAAGACATTTAGATGCATTTTGATATGTTTTGTGGTTCCTAAGGTGTCGTCTATAAACCGGATTTTAAGGAGGCTCCCCTTGGAGCAGGAACCATGGAGCGACACACACTGGAGGGCTGAACACAGTAAGTTCTTACCACAGTAATACTAAGTTTGGATTTTTTGTTATAGGTCATTTTTATATAATTTGGAATTTTTTAACAAAATATTATTCCGTTTTAAATATTCATTTTTTAGAGCAGGTTTGTCAGTTCTTATTAGTCATTTTCCCCCCCAAAATTTTTAAAATATTTTTTAAAAATAAAAATGTATATATATACATATTATACATATATATACATATATATGTGTATATATATATGATGTAATGGACATAGACTAAAAGGAAGGCCATTTTTGCTAGCTCATATTTATAAATGTAAGCTGTCTGCTCAGTTTTTTTTTTTTTTTTTTTTCATTACGTTGATAATAATATATGTTCAATTTTGGTTTTCGTTATTGAATTAATTCCTCTTAATTAGAATGATCTTGGTTACCACAAACAACAAAAGTGTATGAGGATTTACATTGAGAAAAACGTAGCCCTTTGTCGCCGTCTTGTGGCACCCATGGGTAATTACAGTTCAGTATAAAGCTTTATGCAGGCGTGTCAATCAGTCGCAAAGGTTTGCAGTTTCCCGTGAGTTGACCTAACGTTTGGCAGGTTTTTACACCACCAAAGAAGAAGAATCCAGTCCGCGCAATCCCAAAGGTGCCCACCAGAGAATCCGGACCACTTTCACGCCGGAGCAGAGCAAAGTCTTGGAAGAAGGTGACAATTAATGACAAAACTACAGAGGAAAAAATACAAATCTAATTTTTTCTGTTTGTACTGCAGAGTTTTCCCACAGCCAGTACGCCGACGTGTACACCAGAGAGAAACTCTCAGCCCAGACCCGACTTCCCGAGGACACCATCAAGGTCGGACAAGAAAATACTTCCGGTCAAGTCGCTAATTCCCGAAACTGAACTTGCCGTGTCTCCACTAAAAGGTGTGGTTCTCAAACAGACGCGCCAAATGGAGGAGGCAAGTCCAACAAAGTAAGTTTGTCGAATTGCAATAGAAACTTACGATGGTGCTCAAGTATTTTGTCCTTCTCAGCTGCCGTATGTCCCAATGTGCAAAGGAGCGCCCAAACTCCACAGGTAATAACTCACGCGCACAAAAAAACCAAACGTCCATTGGTTATGCTAACATTTATGCCGTTGAATATGCTGGCAGATGACGGCGGGGCCATCGTACTACGGCGCATATCGGATGTTCCCCAGCGGTGACGCAGGTTCGTAAATTTCACTCTAACTTTCTAACCCATCTAAAAATATGACTGAGATTAAAATACAGGAGCGTAGTGAGCCTAAGTGTTCATTGAAATGAAGGCAGGTTTTAGTCCTAAAAAGTATATTGAAGCCATCATGCGCAGTTTGAGCGTTGACATTGTGCTTAAATACGGGAAAAAATTGTCCGAAAATGTACTTAATATGAGTAATAATAATTAAAGCACACCCCCCACCACTAAAAATAAAAATAAAACAAAAAGCTAGTTTGTTTTTTTTTAAATATGGTAAATCACACTCTAATATTCAACTTTATAACAACAAAATTATGTGTCGAATGTGAAGAAATTAAACTGTCATCTGCTTCTGGTGTATGCGACCTGGCCACTGGGGGGCAGTATAATAAAGTCATGCAGACACAAAGTGTCTACATGTGTTGGTGATTGTGTTCAAACTTCCTAAAGTGTTATGATATCACCACAGAGATGCTATCTGTTAGCCTGTCTATGTCGTTTCCCATTGCGCATTAGCATGTCGCTAGCTACCCCGCACCCCCATTAAAAGCCTACGCCGTGCCACTAACCTCCGATTTCTGTTGTGAAACCCGTCATCAGGTTTCGGATGTTCCACGTGCATCTCCGGCAGTGCCTCCGGGTTCCCCCCACTTCCTCAGCAGCACCCCAAAGGCACCAGGGCGTGCAACACCACAGCGGACTTCAACGTCACCTCTTCCGCGCCGTACAAGATAAAGCCTGGATTTAACCTGCAGCGCCACCTGCGGGAAGAACACAGATCTCACTTATCTGCCTCAATGATTTTGCAATCATTTCAATAAAATGTGTTTTTGTTTTTTTAAGAATTGAGATTTATTGACATACCTGAAATCCAATTCCAAATCTCACACTTCCTGCAACAAAACAGAAGAAATATGAAAATTTAGTATCATCACTGTGGATCTTTTGGCAACATTTAATCATTTCATATGTCATCCCAGCAAGAGGCGATTGCGTCTCACTGCAAAGTTTTTTTTTTAATCAGTTTTATTAAAATGGGAATAACAAAGCAAAACAAAAAAAAACCATAGGGGCAAAAAAAAAAAAAAATAGCAGCTTTGATAGACATTATAAAAAATAGATTCAGCCAGTTGCTGTGAAATTACAAAATATGACCATGTGATATTTACAAAAATGTACACTGTCGGTCAATTAAATAAAGAGTTGGTACAAAATGAACATGTAGAAGACAAAAAAAATAAAAAAAAGTTGATATTTTCAGATTTGGATTGAGCCACAGTCAGTTAGGGCCCGACCGATCGTAATTTTTTTGAGGCCGTTGCTGATATTTGGCAGAGTAATATTCTGATAACCAATTAAAAGAGATAATATTGGCCGATGAAATCGGCCTGCTGATGAATCGGTCGCGCCCTAATTGTTATTATTCATTAAAAAATATATATATATTAACTTAAATGTTCTGAATTCCCTTTTTTTTTTTTGCATAGCTGACAAGTTCCACTCTATTCCTTCAAAAGCTCCATGACGCTTCTTTTTTTTTTGTGTGTGTTCTGATCCAGATGTGGTGAAGCAAAGAGTCCAAAGCTCAACCAAAATAGGATGAATAATCATTTAACTGACACAGCCTCGAGCCAGAAATGACTTCATTTTAACAGCAAACCATCAGGCTGCAGATTCTTTTTTTTTTTTCCTTTTTTTTTTGTGCTCATCTGGTCTTAATTAATTCCAAAACCATTTGGACTGCAGTCGACAATAAATACAGCCAAGCTACCTCTTTCTTTTAAATACATCAAACACCATCAGCGGCGCGAAGAAGTGATGGGAAGGGGAGTGGGATCTATGAGACCCATAAAACTCGCGTCCGAAAAACCCGCCCCGCTATGTACGAAGAGCTCCACTTTGCGTGAAAGAGGGAAAAAAAAAATATCCGAGTGACCGCACACGGCCCGCCAGGGGCCACGGCGGTTCCCCTCCAAAAACGCAGAGGCGTGTTTGCCTTGGCGAGAGCCGGCGCTCGCTCATGCTACAAGCATTAGCACGAGACCTCGGATCCGAGGAGCATGAAAGCAGCATTTGATCGCCCGCCCGAGCTTCTTGTCCTCTACGGGCCACCGTCCAAGTATTTCAAGTAAATTCCAGGAGACGATTCTTAGTCACGCTTCGTTTCACTCAATCTTCATTTGCATAGTGGAGATTGCATTTGGTCGTCTGCAATTTTTTTTTTTCCCTGAAGAAAAAAAAACAAAAAAACATCCTCCTTTTTTTCCGGCCCTGGTCTTTCAGTTCGTGTCGGGGCTGGGGTAAAGCTTAAAGACTTTGTAAATCCACTGCGAGTAGAACGCCACGTTGACAAAGAGCGCCGGCCGCGACGACGCGCACTTGGTGCGCTGGATGCTCACGCCCACCACGACGCGGCGCTCCTGCTTCTGGCACACGAGCGGGCCACCGTTGTCTTTCTGGAAAAAGGGCGGGGGGAAAAAAAAAAAAAAAAAAATCAGCATTAGGATGAGCTCAGAGTGACAACCAGCTATCTGTTTTTTTTTTAAAATTCCATACAGAGTTGTGATTCAAATATGGGCTAAGCGTTTGATATTTACAGCAACAGAACAATATGAATGTAATTTTTTTTTTGTCCACTTGGGGTCACCATCTTCTCATTCTGCATCTGTGATTTGTGCGCTGGATTTAAAGGCGGGGCCTCGCCTGGTGAGTGACGTGGGTGTCAGCGAATGAGAGAGTCGAGTTGGGTGGCTGCCGAGCGGAATAAATATGTTTCGGTTCCCGTGTCTAAATTATTTAAATCGACTTGAGCATGAATCCGTCCCGACTTGTGACCGCTCTACGAAATCTGCCTAGCAACAAGCAAATGGAGGCGCCCCTTACTTCGCACACGCCTTCTCCTCTCTTGCCTCCAGCACATATCCTGCTCTCGCCGGCGTCCCCCTTGATCCGGGAGCATTTGTCGTCGTCCACAATCGGCATGGTCACGACGTTCAGCGCCCGCTCCCGTTCCCTGTCTATGCGCGCAAGGCACAGCGGTTGCAGGGAGACTTTGGTTTTTCAATGCGAGCGAAAACAAAAAAAAAATTTTTTTTAAAAAAAATTAAAAACCACTACCTCTGGTTTCGCCCCATCCGTACATGGTGCAGTTGGTGCCCTCGGCGACGTGGCATTCTTGGACGGGGAGATGGATGGTGGTGGCGCCCTCGGACGCGGGCGCGGGGCTGGAATGCGCATTTATCACAGTCGCACCGCGTTGATTGAAAACGGGAGAGCGAATGGCGCTCGCGCGGAGGAATGTTGGCAACTCACTTGGCCAGTTTCAGCATGACCAGGTTGGATCCCTCCGGGCCGCAGATAAGGCGAGAAATTCCGAGCCTGGGGTGACGCGACGACTCGTTCAGGTGGCGCAGGCCCACCTGCACGCTGTACTCCCTCAGGTCGGGAACGCTGAGAAACGTATTGGAAAACAAACCAAAAAAAAAAACGTTTTTTTAACTCATACACTCCCAAAGACGTTTTTAAACGTCTTTTGAGACTTGGTCTAGAATTGGTTGGTACTGAATGAGTTAACACACGTATGACCAAACTAAGTCGGGCCTGGATTAAAAGAGGATCAATCAAAATCGTAAAAAGGTGGTACCAGGATGTGAAGCACTGCTGGTCCGTCAACACCCAATCTTCTCGGATCAAAGACCCTCCACATAAATGGATCTTTCTGGAACGACAGCAATTTAAAAAAAAAAAAAACAGATTTTTGTTGACTCCCCCGGGACGGTCCGACAAAAACAACAACAACAACCAAAAACAGAGCATCTCACTCTCTCTGGATGCTGACGACCCAGCTGCCATCCGTCCCTCGCACTTGCTGACCCCCGACGATGCGAGTGGTGATGTGAACGAAGCACGAGATCTTGGGGACGGTTGGGGCCGGAGCGGGCGGCGTTTGCGTCGCTGGATTTCACAAGGGGGGGTTGAGAGTCGACATCACAACGGGTGGGCGAGTAGGGAGACGGGGGGGGGGGGGGGGGGGGGGTGAAAAATACTCACCGTTTGGAGGCGCGGGTGTCGTGGAATCACCTGAAACGAGCAAATGAAGACGAGCAAGGGATTCAGGGAGTGAATTGTATAATTTGCAAGATGTGACAGACAACAAACGGCTTTTCCACGAGCGACAAATGATATGCAGACGGTCAAGACGGGATATGAATGTTTGCTCTGCTCGGGGCTGACAGTTTGATAGCCACAAAGTCACACATGTGGCGAACACATTCGACAAAAGGCTCGCTTTCACTTTTATATCGTTTGCCCATTCTTTTGCAACGGCAATTAAATTGCATCGTCCGCCACGAAAAACAAACACACAAACACTCCCCCCCCACCAGGATTTCATTTATGATTTAAAGCGAATTAAATTGATTCTTTCACTCATTGTTATGTAATATAGTTTCGTCGTATTGACTGATATTCACAAAACCATAAATTGTATGAGGTTTTTTTTTATTGATTCATATTATTGACATTACGCGGCTGTCACAATTGCCTTCTGACCCGTTTATGGGGCAAACTAACGTCGTTCCCAGTCAAGCTCAAAACTGACTTTTACGACTTCGACAGCAACCCGTTTAGGCAGCAAAGGAGCGACTCTGTTATTTTTACGGAAATTCTCAACAAATCAGGTCATCTTTTCGGTCCCACTCGTCCCGCGTGAATGAATTCCGCTGCGTCAAAAATGATTACAAGTGACACTCTGGCTAATGAAGTAAAATTGCCGTTGCCCTGTCAGGATTGATAGGAAAATGGTTCCAAAAATCCAAGCGGTGAATTATTCCTACTTTGACAGGAAAGTCAAAGCGATCAAGCACATCTGCCGCCCGGAGGCATTCACTCTTGACGTTCGGCAGTGTTGCGCGCTACGTTGTTGACATTCTTGGCAGTGCGCGGGGCATAGCGTCTTTTTGGCGCAGTTAACATCAAGAGGATGGCACTGGAAGAACTTCCGCTTTCCCAGAGGAAACCTCGCAGCACAAGATGCTGCTTGTTGCACTGTCAGCGACCCAGATCTGCTTTCACCAGTCATTAGCCAGGTGCGGGGAAGGTGTCAAAACGCACCCGACACCTGCTGCGCATTCCTCACATTCCCAACGCAACGCCAGCAACAGAAGGTTTGCGCGCTGTTTGGAACTTAACGTGCTGACCGAGCACACAGATCAAAACGCTTGGTCCCGAGGGCAAAAATGAGGATTTGTGCGCCGTCGCTTGAAGGGGTAGCCGGCGAGTTCCCACCAACACACGTCGTCCGTTCTAATGAGGCCCGGTGACATCACTGACCTTTTCTTTAGCTACGGTTGCCAAGGCGGCCCAAGTTTTCCGATGCCTGACATGAGAGATACGGCGGCGTGCCTGTGAAGGTTGCGGTCATGCGCCGTGTCAAAGTGACAAGGGAAATAATGCAAAACAAATCGTGATGGACACCGAGGCGTGACGGATTGCAGGGCGAGTCGAACATCAACAAAGAAGAAGAGGCAGCAGAGTAAGGCTGCTGCGTGACATTGAAACCATTGAACACGTTACAACTAAAGTGAAACTCCTCTACAACGAAATCGTGTTTGCAGCAAGAGATTTTTCACAACAGGGGGTTTTTCACTGTAGCAAATTTGATCTCGGATGTAAACACACACACACACACATATATTAATGCATGAAGATTTTTTTCACACTAGGGGGTATTTTCGCCCATGTAGGTTTCGTTGTAGAGGAGTTTCACTGTAGGAGCAATTAGCTAGCACCGTTAGCTTACCTGGCTAAGGATGCCAAATTAGCAAAACATGAGTGATATTTCATTAGCATTTTTGGTTGACTAGCTAACAACAGCAGATCAACACAGCAGAGCACAGAATGCCGCTTTCCAAAACAGATCATTTTTGGAAATCAACATTTTCACTTTGGGAGATCCCCAATCATAAAAACAAATACGTCCAACTCACAGTGCTTCAGTTTGCAGTAGTCCCAAGCCAGACGAGTGTTCGGGTCAGTGTAGCACCAGGGGCCGTGTTTGTCCCGGTCCGGGTTGCGGCAGTAGTTCTTGTCCAGCCCTACATGGGATAGTGTAGAGTGAGAATCCCCGCTGTAAAACACACAAATATAGATACTCATGTTCCGTTTGTTATTTGGCAAACAGTGGATAGCACAAAACGCACGCACACACACACACTGCACGCTGAACGGCCACAGCGGGGCAAGAAAGTCGCATTTCAACGACTGCGGCGCGCCCGTAGAAGGAAACGGCGCGTTTGGCCAACGGCGCTCATGGGACTTTGAAAGTATGCACTCTCAGACCGCCAGGAGCCACGTCCTCCACCGCGCACACTTGGAAGAATTCCCATGCAAGGAGCGCGCAAACCCTGTTCTTGCCGATCCCTGAAAAACCATTACTGGATGGGACCAAGACACACACACACACACACACACACACACACGGAAGCATGGCAATTTGTCAAGAGGTGAAGATAATTTCACTTCCCAGGAGAATGTTAAACAAGCCGTGGTGTTTTTTTTTCTTCCCAGGACGACCCCTCACCTCAAACGGAGCTAGACTGGCTGGCGAGGGGAGCTGATTGGCTTTGATCTGCCCCCCCACGCCAAGCACTTCCCGCGGGTCAGGGGTCTGCTCTGGAACATGTCCATCTTCCCGTGCCGTTTTGGCTTTTAAAATTCTTGTAAATTAAGCCATTCCAACCTGCAAGTGTCAGGAATAATAATTGGGCTTGGTATTGACCCCTGAGGAACCCCCCTGATTTCCCCATATATTTATATATATATATATATTTTTTTTTTACGGTTTGTTTTCACGGCTAAGCTCCATTCATATGAAAAAGATTTTCACATGGACAAAAAAGAAACGGGGGGCTTGTCCGCTTGTCAACAAACACTCATCAGTTAGCAGTGAAGAATGTTGCCCCCCCTTTCTTGAGGAAACATTCCCAGTGTTTCGCCGCTTATGTTGGCTCTGAAATAAGCAATAGATTTCCAGAATCGTTAGGGGCACATGGCTAGCCATGTTAGCTTCTGGTTAAGGATCATAACGCTGGAAGCATCACATTTTTTTTAGTTCATGAGCGAACAATAGCACATCGCATGAGCGCATTTCTACCATAGTTCGCACTCGAAAAAAATACCAAATGAATAACCTCCACTTTTCTTACCTGTTGATGTGAAGGGACCAGTTGGCGCAAGGAATCCCCGAGCGAGTGATGCTTAAGGTGCCCCGGTACGCCTCACCGTTGTCCTCGTAGCACTCTACAGAAGAACAAAATTATTTCAAATACATTTCTCCCTTCCCCCTAAGGGGGGTTGGCAATCGGGCTTTGGTTTATTAACTCAACATCAGTATTTATTCGATGACTCGTGGCCACGAGGTTGTCCGACGCCTGAGTGTGATTTACCGGTTTTCTTGGACGCCTGGACGCCACACCTGGGGATGTGCGTGCAGTTGGCTCTGCGCTGGTTGGGCTCGCTGGTGAAGCACCAGGGGTATTCGGACCCGTCCGGGTTGCGACAGAAGTTGTCGCGCAGGTCCCTGGGAGGCGCGCAAGCAAACAAAACCAGGACAGTTTATTTAATTTTATTTTTAAACGAGAACGCCATCTTTTTGGATGTTTGTCACGGCAACAGTCTGAATAAAGAGATCCCGCACCCTGAGAGAAGGCCCTTAGCTGAATCCAAGATGTCGGCGCAGGGGGACGAACGCGCATGACTCACTTGCATTTGAAGTTGTCCGGAAGAAAGAAGTGCAGGTGGGGGAACTGCGAGTCCCAGCGCTGACACGTCACCCCTTCGGGAGTTACGTTCATGGTGCCGCGGTAGTCTTGACCCTTTCCCCGGACGCACCACGCCGTGGCGTTCACATCTGGATCCCCGCTGGAGTCGGATTCTTGAAAAAAAAATACAAATAAATAAATAAGAAGGAGGGGGAAAGATATTAATCCTTGCAAGAATGTGCCATGTTTAACCGAGAGACGGATGATTAAAAACAGCGGCACGCCCGCCACGCCAACCCCACAGTGCTGATAGGAAGCTTGCTATTTATTCATAACAACAACATGTTACACAAAATCCTTCGATCAATATGTCGCATGTCAAATATTAATCGGACTGTAATTTAGGAAAGGGAAGCCATTCCTTATTGCATTTGTTTATAACGCAGCGCGGCCACTGTTATCATTTCAGGAGCAAGGCATTCTTCCTCACACGGGGAAGACACAATAACAAGAAGTTTAACCCTTAAGGAGGTCCTGCGTTGCCAAACCATGCAAAATTGTCTACAGTGAAACTCCTCTACAACGAAATCTACATGGGTGAAAATACCCCCTAGTGTGAAAAAAATCTTCATGCATTATCACCATTCCCACTTTCCCGTTTCAAATTTGCTACAGTGAAAAAACCCCTGTTGTGAAAAATGTCTTGCTGCAAACATGATTTCGTTGGAGAGGAGTTTCACTGTATTTTTTTTATTTTATTTGTTTTTGTACTTTTCAATCATTTTTGGGGAGGCTGACTTTGAACCAATAAACGTTACTTCACTGTAAAGTGTTTTCTAGATATTGTAATGGAGACTGACACAAATATATTCACACTCACGTCCATAGGCCAAAAGAAAACCAAAACAGCTTATCGTTTTCAGTCACGCTGCCAAAAAGTCCATTTTTCATATCAAGAAGCAACTCTCAAGACGGGAAAAAGTTCCGTGTTGAACCTTTTCTGTTTTGCGCAAACTTATGAAGGTTAAATTTACGACATCGGACACGAGATCTTCCCAGTGTAGAAATCCCTTGCTTTGAAAGCATCCTGTCTGCGTTTCTTTCGCCTTTGACAAATGAGACGGGAGAAGATGGAGAAGGCGAGGTCGTGTTTGGCAGGGGAGGGGAAGAGAGAAAAAAAAAGGATTCTTGATGTAACGCATGCCAGGCAACATCACAGGTCAGTGGTTTTTATCTGTGCGAGGGCCGCCATTGAGGGATACACACACATCTGGACACAACGCCCCACCCTGCCTGTAAATCATTAGATGCACTGTTAATTCAATGCATGTGGACAGAAACAAAGAAGGATGCTTGCATTTTGTGCGCGAGTACATTTCACCGAAGCGAACGCGGGAGGGGGGGGGGGGGATCTTTTGCGAATGTTCCCACCACCGCTGCGCTTTTTTTTTATTTTTTATGTGAGACCCGTTCAGAATGCCAAAAAAAACATTTCAAAACCTTTTGTTGCCGTGATTAAAATGATTTGGACCGTCATCATTCATCATTTCAAATACAATGGCAAAAATGAAAATGTCTAATAAAAAACAAATGGACACCCCAAAAAAAGTTTTTTAAATCTTCAAAGCAAACAAACTAATGAGCTCGCGACCAAAAAGCAAACCCTGGAGAACCCAAGAACCGGTTTCTTCTTTGGAAAATGATAAATTATACATTAAATGACTGCTATATGTTCACTGAACACCCAAATATATGTTTTTTTTTTCAAATATTCAATGCCTTAATCCTAATTTAGGATAAGAGCCAAAATTTGACCCTTTGGGATTTAAGAGTAGCATTTGAATAGCAGAATTTATAGGGGCCAAATTTGACCCCGTGGGTTCCCCAGGGTTAAATAATCCCACTAGCACGCTAGCTAGATTGAAAATTTGAAACAAAGCAATTCAATAACCGACAACATAAATTGCAAACAAAAACCAAAAAGATTATCGTGAAATCGCGTGCAGTACATAATACGAAAAAAAAAGAAAAAAAAAAGAAAGTAGAACGTCGGCAACATGCGCCCGAAAATACACTGTTAGCGTAATTAAGTCGTATGGTGTAGAATTAAAAAGAATTATGAGCGGTTCCGAAAATGACATCTTTACACTTGTGCGCCAACCACCAACCCACAATCACTGTTCCCAGTCAGGACTCCCAAATATAACGTGGAAAGTCGAAAATTATTGACCGGGATATAAAACAATGCAGTGGTGACGAAAATAAAAGCACCCAGACGTTATTTTACTTTGACTTCGGAGTCGTCGTGAGGGCTGCTCAGAGACGGCGAGCGGGCCTGATGTCGCCCCTGAGCCGTACTGTGCCCAGGCCTGTTCTGGATTTGATTCCCCTTCCTTTGACAATAGTCTAATAAAACAATCGGGCGCTGCCCAGAACAAATAAAAAAAAACAAAGCCACGTCAACAACATTAACACGGCGGGAAAAAAGCCAAAACCAGCCAAGAACAAGCAACCCCTTTCTGTCGCCATTAAACCCCACAAACCGCAACCCATTGTCTGCCCGTTGCTTCGAATGCTCTCTGATCTCCTCAAAGCGGCTATTTTCCGACCTGAAACGGCCCGAGATGAATTCTCACGGAGGAGTGATCGGGAGTGAGCGCGGCCCTCGTACCGCACGTGGTGATGTTGCAGTACTCCCAGGGAGTCTTTGGGTCCATGGTGTAGCACCACGGTCGAAGACGATTGTCCGGGTTGCGGCAGTAGTTGTCCGCCAAGCCTTTGTCCTTGTACCTGAGCGGGAGAACGGATGGCAGAGGTTAAAAAAAGTGCTGAAAGCCACTGCGGCTGTTTTGCGGACTCACCTTTTGGGCTGGAAGGTGTGCTTGTGGGGCCGGGTGGAGTCCCATCTCTGGCACTCCTTGCCGCTCTCGGTTTGGTCAACTTTGCCTCGGTATTGCTCGCCGTTGCACGCCGCGCACACGTCTGCCGACGCCGTTGAACCAACCGCACGTTTATCGACAGGGTAAAACCGCGAGCCCCGTTATCGCTTTTTCATTCGGCGCCGTCTTACCCTCCGAACACCGCGGCACCCCGCACTCCTCGGCCCGCACGTTCGGATCGGTGGTGTAGCACCACGGACCACCGGGGTCGTTGTTGGGATTCCGGCAGAAGTTCTCCCTCAAATCCTGCGTTGGGTATCTGTCGGGGTAAAACCTACAAAGGGGGAAGTGGACACAATGTGCGGTTGAGAGCGCCGTAAGCTTCTCAAATAAATTTCAGGGAGCCACCGAGTCGG
This sequence comes from Hippocampus abdominalis, assembly GCA_018466805.1. NCBI lineage: Eukaryota > Metazoa > Chordata > Actinopteri > Syngnathiformes > Syngnathidae > Hippocampus > Hippocampus abdominalis. The sequence continues at coordinate 17,400,737 of CM031704.1, read as the reverse complement.
TGTATACGCGGGGGGGGTTCCGCTCTCGCTACCTAGCAAAATAAATCCACAGATCATTTGCATGAAGGCCCCAGCGAGGAGATTTAAAAACTGTAGCAATCGAATGCAAAAATCAGTCACCTTTGCTTCATTAGCGGTACCTTGTCGCTGCTCCCTCATGTGTGAAGGAGCCTGACGGGAGCAGGGGGGGGGGGCAACCATGAGCGTCCAACGAGACGTGATTGATCACCTAGCGTGACGCGCATTTTTTTGCGAGCGCCTTTAAACGTAATCCCCATTTCAGTCAAGCAGCCGTAAAAGTGGCGGCGCAAGAACCAGACTTGGGTGTCACGCCGGGATTTCGACGTCACATGGGATTATCTTCGAGTTTTTAACTCATTCACTCCCAAAGACGTTTTTAAACGTCTTTTCAGACTCGGTCTAGAATTGGCTGGTACTGAATGATTAACAATGCCAAATAAATCATCGATACGCTTTGTCCAAATGTGTGAAAGAGCTTCACGGGACCAGGAAATTAAAATTGCCGGCACTGACCCGCCAAGCGATAGCTCAACCGTCGTAACCCAGATTGCAACTTTTTTACGTAATCCCCCTTCTGACGAGCGAGCGTGGTCAAGCCACTGTGCGCTAGCCGGAACCAGAACCGCACCTTTTCACACGGGAGAGGTTTGGAAAATCGGGATTATCGCGATGATCCGGACTGACCATGAACTTCGAATGCAAATTAAAAAAACAGCCAAGGTCTACGGCTTTTTCCAGCCTGTCAGCAGGTTGTCCGAACACTCTACCCTCAGCGACGACTCCTCTCCTAGGGGAATTTACTCTAACCTTGCTCACCCCCCCCCCCCTCTCTCTTATGCTCCGGGGCTTACATAAAGCTCTGACACTAATGCACGACATCATTCAAAGCAGAACAAGGAGAAACACACACACACACACACACACACACAAAAGAAAAATGCCACGAAAATCTCACCCCCGTTTAGCGACGCAGCACCAGAAACCCGAAACATCTGCTTTGCGTTAAACCTCTTTATAATGTCAACGTTTTTATGTCATACTCCAGTAGATAATAAATTGTATTACAAGGTAGTACAAGGTACCCCACACAACACGGGCCCGCATGTGGCGAGAGTCCATAAAAGGCTGCCGCACGAAGCGCAAGTTAGCCGTAATGACGCTGCGCTAACAGATGTTAGCCAGTTACCCCTCCAATTTATCTCGCTGCCAGAGTCGGTTCGCGTTCGACAATACGCTGTTACTACGCGCACATACTTACTTTGAACGCATTGGCAAGGCCCAAGCAACGCTCGCCTGCGAAAAGCAACTACGGGTAATATTTACGACTCGCGGTACGGCGTACTCCATAAAGTCGGACCTCTCGAGTCGTAAAACAAGTCGTGACTTTGAAAATGACAGCTGAGAATGACATTGAAGAAGATCGATGAACGGGTTTTAAGCTTGTAGCCTCTCCGACACATTTTTGAAACGTTGGCACGAGACGAATGTAAAATTAAAAATATTTTAAAAAGGGCTCTGGGCTTGTAAAGCAAATAAAATCGTTTGGTACTGAATTTGGATAAGATGAAAGCTAGCTACAAAACGAGCTAGCATGGCAGACTACTTTTGACAAATTCAAATGCTGTCCAGTTTGAATCAAGTATTCAAATTTTGGTTCACATTTCAACCTTAACGAAAGGGGCAAGTTAATTCAGAGCCACAGTTGTGTTCACACCTAGAAAATACAAATTCGTTCTGGATTAGCTTTAACGACTAAAAACAACTCATAAGGGCTAAAAGCCAACAAACGCAAACAATTAAGTAAAAGATGCTAACGCTACCAAAAAATGAAATACAATTATATCGTATAAATTTCTTGAAAATGATGTCTGTCACGATCCAGTTTGAATGAAAATGTATTCTTTTTTTTTTTTGGCGCTGACCACCTGGCGTCCATATGAATTTGCTGAGTTATGGGCAGTGTTATGAACACGCACAGAAATATTTCACCCTTCACGGAGCGCTGGGCGTCAACACGCAGTTTCTCAGACAACACGGTTCAATTCCCAAACGTCCAAAGGACATTCCTGGTTGGAACCATCGCGGGAAATCACCCCGGTTTGGCGTTGTGTCTGATCAAGCATGAACATAATAGTCGAGGAGCTTCGACATGGGAGTACAGCGGAAGGTTAGCTTGCCCTAGGCGGCGCTAAATCCCGTCAAAAATCAGAGGTCAAAATGTCGTTTCGTGCCATTTTTATGGACAAAGCGCTTCAAAACTGTCGGCATGCGACTAATGAACGCTGCTAGTGAGAAGCGGACTAAAATCAACATGCAAAAAAAGCTAAACAAAGAGAACACAGATTGACTGGTCCAAGCTGTTAGCATTAGCCTGCTAGCACTTGTGTTTTGAAGATAGACCGATGAAAATGTTCTTTTCTGTAGTAGCGGAACGATTTGGCAAGGCAGTCGGAAAAAGACGTTAAAAAAAAACTGCGTATTACAGTTGTGTCTCTGCTTTGATGAAAAATAGGCATAAGATTCAAAATTGCAACAACAAAGTGTTGACACACCAAAATTCCTTCGAACTTTCTACTTACGTTAGCCAGCTAGCGCTCTAGAATCTAAGCTGTAACATGAACGTAACCATACATTTCAGAGTTTGGATGACATCAAAAGGGTTGACAACCAAAGCTAGTAAGCTAGTAAGTACAAAAAAATAAAATAAAATGGCGCAATTCCAAAGGCTGTAGCGGCTCCACCTGGTGGTGGCACTGGGGAATCACAGCATAAATGCCGCAAAGGGGATATCACACTTTTGTCCTTGACCCGAAACCTTTCAAGAACTTTTTTTTCGCACGAGCCCGCCAGCACGGTATGTCGCCGCAACTTTCCGACACTTTGAAGGTATAAAAAGAGGGAGTACTTACGTGTGTTCATTGATGTTATTATCAGACCAGGCTTGACATGTTATGTTTGACTTGGTCCAAGACCTCCTCCCTCTGTAGTTGTCCTTGGGTCCCATGACACACTCCCTTATGTAATCTGAGCAGAGTGGAGAAAACCCGCTTCAAAGTGTCCATTCATATTGTATTGTTCTTACGAATTACAGGATTTTCGAATCGCGTTTTGGGGTTTGACCATATATGGTCAATCGCAGCTTTTGGTTCTGCCCAAAACAACCGATGGGGGGTTTCGGTAAATGTCATCGGAGCGGCGGGTAGGGGGGGAGTTTCCGCAAATTCTCAAGTGCTAGATTCCACAGGCTGCGCGGCGCTACGACTGTAAACAAAGATTCTTTACGGGCTTGTTTACGCGTCACTGCCGAGTGTCCTTCTCAAAAACGGGGTTTGTTGTGTCAACGCAGACGTCGGCGTCTTCCCGTGCGCTTCCCCGACGTGTAAATAGTCGTGAATAGCGGCACGCCAAACGGGCCGAAGTGTTTACCTTTCTTTTCGTACAGCGTGAAGTTGGCGTTGGGCTGCTTCTGCGCGCCGTGGCTGAAGCGGTCAAAGGGGAGCAAGTGGCATTTCCTGTTGTGTTTGTGGAAGTTGAAGGCCCTGCACACAGGAAGACGTGAGCAGATGAACGGCTGATTAAAATAAATTAAACTAAATAGCAACGACAAGGAATGTCGGACTTTCACCTGCAGTTGAAGTGCTTCTTGACTTTCTTGCACTTGCGGGCGCAGTGTTCCTGCGAGCGACTGTTGCGCACCACGGGCGACTGCGGGCATTCGGCGCAGACCAGCAGGTGGTTTTCGGACTTTTCGTAGCGCTGCAAAGACTGTCGGCTCTTTCGGCAGTCACCTGATGGGGGGGAAAAGGGCAAGATGGCGTCAGAAGTTACTCAGAAATTCGGCATCGCCCTAGGCCAAATTCAAAAGTGAAATTTTGCATTTGAGAAAAATCCAGAAAATTAGCATGATACATTCAGGTGCGAACTGCGAAAACCGAATTTTGCCAATTTTGCCAACCATTTTATTCAATTTTAATTAAATCTCAAATTACTTGGGATGTATTTTTACATCAAAGTGTAACTTTAATTTTTAACCCCCATGCCGTAATAATCCCAAAATTGGACATTTCGGACACTTTGGACGATTTTGGACTGTTGGACAAATGGACACCACAGACAAAACAGTGATAAATAACTCCACGAAGCTGAAATTTTGCATAGGATGTATATCTATGTCTTGGCCAATTCCCACTGAACATTTTGAGGGGTTGAAGTGAAAAAAGTTGTTGCACATTGGAAGAGGGACATTTTTGGGACGTAATACCCTTCATGCAGCCGCTTAAAAATACTGCATGGGGTTAAACATAAAATTTTCTGAGAACTGACGATGTGAATTTTCAGCCCTAGCACCTTCAAATTCTGACCAAACGTACCGTTTTTTGGGAACAAAATACTTTGCTCATGTGAGAAGGAGTCAATTTGGAAGCTATTATCCTACTTAGCATGATGTATTCCCTCGTAAACTCTGCGAGGAGACATGGCACGGGTAAACGCCGTAAAAGTGACAAGCAAATTGAAACATTGCCATCGCTCTCGCTTTGTTTTCCGAAAGGGCCCTCGGCCGACGGTCTTGCAGCGAGTGCCGTCCGAAAAGAAGCGATGTAAAGACAATGTGTGCAGATGAGGGGGTTCACGAGGAGGACAGCGCCGTTATTCAAAAGCCCAAATCCTCCCGCGGTCACTTCCACCTGCCGGGAGGAGAAATAAATAAAGCCCCCACCTTGCACAGAACCAGGTTTCGGTTACAACGTATGCTCGTTTCACTTTACAAGCGACACGAGCGCTGGTGGCAAAGATGCTTGGAAATGTTTTTTTTTTTTTTTTTTTTTTGACGTGCTACTAATGCTTAGGCTCAAGTGCAGCACATCTGGCACTCATCACAATGTTGTTGCAGCCCTCGTGTCTGGCGAGGCCGCTCAATTAGATTTCACTTAGGCTCTTCCTCACACTCGGCAAAGGCCTAACCTGCACTTTGCGGCGAGCAAGTCGCACGGATCGTCGGGGGTGGGCTGCGGCGGGGCCCAATACATGGTGGGACAGATACAGCTGTTATCAATGATATCAATTATGATTCCATTCCTGTGGGGTTTAGGAGAGCGTTACGTCTTTTAGCATGAGACAGTCACACGGAGAAAGTTTTTTTTTTTTTTTAATTTTAAAACATGAATGGCGCCCACCCAAAAAATGTTTATCTCCGAATATTGGCTTATATATTTTCCAGATGGAAATATTTTAGTTTTCAAATAACTATGCAAAATGTCCCCATTACTTTCAGTGCGTCTTTTCCATCCATGTCTTTCTTCGAGCTTTTGATTGGCTCAAGTGACCCCAGTTAAAAAGTTACAGCGTCACTTGTCGCTTAGGCATGCAACTCGACAGTCTAAAAAGTGGAGAGTTGATTTTACTTAAGGGAGTAATTTTCAGCTTTTATGTGAACAAGCTAGCATCCTCACGCGTTATAAACAACTGATCTGGCAGGAGCATCCAATAATAAATACAATGTAATAAGAGGGCCTCTTCAGGGGGTCGGGGGTTAGGGTGTCTCACCGCGCAGCCAGAGAAAATATTTAATATGTGCGCCAAACACGTATTAAACGCTCCAAATACAACCCCTCTCTGCTTTCAAGTCGCATTCAACTATGCACGCTCCAAGTCGTGCGTCAGTCAACGCTGAACTCCGTTGGAAAACCCGCTGATTTAAACACTTTCTGCACTTGTCAAAGATTATGTCAACATATGCACGTATGAAATCGCGCGTGGGGAATAGAGCATAAAGTTGCCTAGGGTTCGGCATTATCACGTCTTACCTGCATCCAGCATGCTGAGCAGCGCGCACACCAGCGCCTGGTAAATCCATACGTGCGTTCTCATGGTGGACTTGGCCGGGATGTGCGTGTGCGTGGGCAGCTTGTAGCGGAATGAAAGACACACACTTCGGGATGTTTCAATGTGACGTCCTGCGTGACCGACGTCCTCCCAAAAACTCGCTGGTAGAGTCCACGCGCGTCCTTAGTTCAACCCGCCCACTTCACGAGACTTTTCCTTTTTTTTCGACCGCAGGCGCCTGGCTGGATCGGGCGTCAAGCGCACTGGAGTGCATGTTGGCAAACGCCACGTCCGGTTCTGACTTTCAAAATAAAACAAAGAGTCGGTTAACGAGGTGACAAGAAAAATACAGACGCTCCTATTGTAAAAAAAAAAAACCCAAAAAACAAAAAAAACGAAATACAACAACTTAAATAAAGTTTTGTGATTTAATTGTATTTTTCTTTTTGTATGCTGTATATATACACTTTCTGAAAACATGGTAACTATTCAAATTAAATTAAAGTGTCGAGCAACATGAGGGTAAAGATTTCAAACAATGCTTGAGATGGGATCCCACTAACATTTTCTTTGAAAGCTGATAGACACCAGGACTCCAATCAATGGACTAATACACTTTTAATTAACACACATGAGAGCGCTATATTTTTTTTAAAAAAATAAAATAAAATCTGAGAATCGATGCTGTAGTGAGAGTTATGCATCCATATATGACCTATGAAACCTCTTCGGTATTTTTCACTTTCTCTTTTTGCTGATTTACAAGCCAGATAAACACACAAATTAATCCGCAAGTGCTACTTGTTGACACACATTGCTAAAAAGCGGGATCCAGATCTGAGTGCTCGGACTCCTTCAGGCAAGCACCCCTAGGCCAAAAAAAAAAGAAAAAAAAAAGATAATTGTAAGAGCAGGATCCCGCATGCATTCGTCCCGGTTGCCTCACTTTGGCTGCTGCGGAAAAACAGATGGGATTCTTGGCGGCCTGTGCCAAAGATCACTTGGCACTACACACCGAGATCCTCAGCCAGTTGTAAAACGCCTTCAGGTACCAAAGCACATAAGCAGGAAGTGCTAAAAAAAAAAACAAACGTTCACTTCCAATCAATCACGGGCGTACTAAAGTTTGGGGATTTTTACCCGGTTTTGAGCGATTAGAACGGCAATGTAAATAACCATCTGAAAGTGTCGTAGGAACAAAGGGATGGTTGTGTCTAAAAATGTCACAAAGGGGGGGGGGGGGGGTGCACACACACTCAAAGTGGACACCCTGGTGGGCTAATACGAGACAAGCAAAGCGTGTGTTAAGGCGAAGCAGGTGGAAGCGATCCAGTTCAGGTATGGGACTTTTGGCTGGGCCCTCACCCGAACTTGACAGGAAATCCACACTCGAGCCGTTAATTGCCGGCAGTCTTAGGGACCTCCAGAGAGAGAGAGAGAGAGAGAGAGAGACCAGCGTGGTGGAGGAACGGGTGGAGGTAAACGCCAGACGCCCTGGTAAGGCGCTCATTAGGACGTGTGCGGGTCGTTTCGGCTTTGCTGCCTTTTGGTAAGCACGTGTGTTGGAAAGTATCGGCAGGTGTAGAGGCATTCTCGCATCACACCTGTCAATCAGCCTCAAGATGAAATCCAGACTCACCCCCCCCAAAAAAACGATTTCAGGTAGATATGTGGTCTTGATGTTTGATTACACATCCATGGGGGGGGGGGGGGGGGGGGGTGATGGAGGCGGGAGTGTGTGGTCCTGCTCAAGACCCGCCCCCCCCCCACTCCACCTCGACTCCAAAACGTCAGTCAGTCCAAATGTACTTAGTAGGGTTAAACGCTAGGTTAACAAAGTCCGTTTGGCTAACAAACTCCCCGATGAGTTGGTGCTAATTTGCTGTCACCCTGAGCGACAATTTTCAAGATCCTTATCCTCGTTTCGGGCTGATTATTCCCAGTGAGAATCAAAAACGGGGGGACGCTGGGCAGTTGTGGGTTTGACGGGGGGGGGGGGGGTGCCCAAGTCCGGTCCCCAGGAGCCCCTATGCAGCCTGTTTTAGATGTCTGCCATCTTCCAACACACCCGATTCAATGATCATGATGGTTATCGGGCTGCTCAGAACTGATGATGATGAGCTGGGCCGGACCCCCCCCCCCCCCATACACCCCAACAATTAAAAGCCTTAACGAGACAAAAACAAAGTTACACAGTGTCACCCGTTGAGCGCTCCTTCAAAAGAGATCCATTTCCCTCAGAGGATCGACTCCCTCGCTGGGGAGTCGCCACATTTGACCCACGGTGTCACTCTTAATGGCACCGAAGCAGGATTTGACTCGTCTAATTATTTTACACCCCAGCTGGCCGCCAAGTAACCCCCCCACCCCAATACACACACTTGCCCCGTTGCCTTGTACTCTCACACATGAAGGAGGCTAATCACCGGTGTGATCTCCCCCTTTTCACCTCTGACCCGCTCAACACTAGAATAACAACCGCCACCCCTGCCGCCCCTCCATATCCCCCCCCCCCAATTAGGAGGGTGCCTTTCCCATTGCAGATGACAGATGAGGGGTCAGCGGGGGTTGTCAGACCTCCTTGCTGCGCCCGCGGAAGGGATGAAACAGGAGGACATCCCGGCCTTGGGGAACCATCTTAGAGGAGATGGAAGTCCTGTTGACGGAGACAAACGACTGTCCGGGCGGAGCGACGGGACTGGGGGGGGGGTTCGGGGAGGGAGGGGCACCGAACGTGGAGACGTCGTGGTGCGGCAGCAGATGGAAAAGAAATTGGATGGAAGGGAAAATGGAAGCGGCGATTTTTTATTTATTTTTTTCCGTATTGAGAGCGCAGGTAGAGAGATCAAGTGCGGGCGGAGGACAACTCCAAGGAGGGCCGGCAGATAAGGGCCGAGCGCCATTTTCCTCCGCCGCAATAAAAAGGCGAGCCGCGCTCCAATGAATCAGGGCGTTGAGGGTGGGGGGGGGAGGAGGAGGGGGGGACTTTCCTCTCTCTGTTGTGTGTTACGTCCACCGCTAATGGCCAGCAGATGTGGACGTATTTCACAAGTGCGTCTTTTTGGAACACATTCCCGCACATAAATCCAATTAGGTCACACGAGCGAGCTGGTGAGGCGCGACCGGCGACCGCCCAAAACGGTTGTCTTAAGCCATCGCATTTTTTGCACAGGCAGATTTGCCGCACTCCTTTTTTATGCTTTAATCCGGTCACATATTGGGGGGAGCGGGGGTTTGTCAGGTTGATAATCATCTTTGACGGATTGTTCGTTTTGTCAGGAACAGAAGTGTTTCATGGTACGCGGAGCGGCGCATCACCTGTAACGGGACGCGTTCCGACGAAGCGCGCATAAATCCTGCAAGCGGACTTGATCCCCCGAAGCAACAAACCTGACTGTATATGTTACGGCACGTCCTCCGGGAGGCGTTAGTCGCTCATCCAAAGTCCGTCATGAAGTTCCTGATAGTGTAAATCCATGTTTGGACAAGAGAGGAGTATGAGAGCCAGGTGATCTCTGCCCTCGGTCTGGGATTTCAATAAAAAGCTTGTTGGGGTGAGATAAAACGCCGCCCGAGCCGTGCGGCCGGTCAGGAATGCACCAAATAAGAAGTGATGCGTGCAACATGTTGGCCAAAGTTGGGTCGAAAGCGAGCAACGTCTCGGAAGCCATCGGCTGGGACGGGCCTCTGGGGGTGGGGGGGGGCTCTAGAATTCGATGGTGGATGCCAAGACCTCCGCTTCGGGGTTCTGCTTCTACTTTACAGCCCTGCGAGCAACGTGAGGAGCGGAGAGCGGACGTACATTGGACAGAAAATCAAAATGAGCTGCGTGGGGGGGGTTCCCCCCCCCCCCAAAAAAAAAAAAAAATAGGCCCTGAAAGTCTCACGGGAAGGTACCTGGCAGTTCAGGTGAAATTCTGGCGCGGGTCAAGAGGAAACTTTCAGTTAGTTCTGTTCGTATGGGTGTGCCGGAGGTTCCATTTCTAAACTTGGGAAGGGGCCTCAAGAAATTCACCCGTACTACTTTTTGATAGAAGAAGGAGAGGCAAGGGAAAAGAAACTCACCTGCAGCGCCGCCGGCTACGACGTGAGCTAAAGCAGCTCGACCCATCCCAAACACAAGCCAGATCAGGATTTACTCTTCCTTTTACCCGCTTCAAAAGCCTGGTGACAAAGTTCACTTCCTGAAAAAAAAAAAGAAAAAAAAAAAAAAAACTGATACATGAGCGGACACGTACTTTATCTCGCAATGAGTTCCCGAGATGTCAGGCAACACGAGGGCCAGAGTAAACTGCCCCTGACCCCCCTGGATTGCCAGACTCAATCAAGCGCGGGGGGACTTTTCTCAAGGCAGTGACAAGTCGGGAATACTCTGAGAACAAAATAAGACAAATGGACTTTGAAGGAAGTTTGGCAGAGCATCCTGCACGGGGAGGGGGGGGGGGGGAGTTGCCCTGAGGATTGTTGACGTGAAATCCAGCGCTTAAGCAAATACGCTGCCCGCCAGCTCATAAAAAAAAAAGATGAATTCTTCAAATTTTTTTTGGGGGGGGGAAGGTCCGTATTTGTGCTGGCATTTGTGAGATAAAAACGGTCACGGGGGGACACTGTCCTGGTCTCCAGCCTGATCTGACCCAAAGTCAGCGCTCAACCGCCGCCTACTGTACATGCAAGAGCCACTATTAGCGTAGCAGCTGCTTGTCTGGCAGCTTGTTCGCCGCTAACTAGCTCCACGTGTGCGCACACACACACACACACACACACACACACACACACACCACACACACCATCGAATCCCCTGGCTTTAGTGTCACAGCAGGAGTGCGGCGGTCTCGCGTGCTTTTATGGACCAGGGTGGGGCACGGCGAGGTGAACGTCCACATCGGGGGCGGACGAGGGAGTCCCGCCAGGTGCTAATAGATTTCCTGCAGCTTTGAAAACGCTGGCTTGCGACCCGGCGCCTCGCAACAGGGTCGGGTTTCATCTCGCAGGCAAATTACAACGGGACCAACGTTTGACCTCGCCGTCGACGACGCACAACCTGCGCCCGAGCGGCGAGTGAAATGGATTCCAGTGAGTTCGGTAATAATGACTCCGCTGTCTGCCCCGGGCGGCGGGTTTTCGGGTGATTCATGCTCTTGTTTTGAGCGCCGGGCCAAAACCCCCCAAAAAAATCAACGCCGGGATGTTATGAAAGTGCAATCGACTATGCCGAGAATCAGCACTCTGACCGGCGTGCCGGCGGGTTGATTGGCTTCCAAGTGAGTCAGTTTACGTTCATCTCCCCCGTTGCTATTTATGGACATTCGTAGACATAAAAGAGACGTGCTAATCGTACCTCTTGGTTGCAGCTGTGCAGGTGTCGTGTCAAGAGATGGTTAGGCCAGTCAACGACTTTGTTATCGTAGCACATCTGCAAGTCTGAAAACACTTTGAAAAGAGTACAGGAGCATTTACGGGAAACGTAGACAATTTTGTGTGTGTGTGTGATTTTTTTTTTTAATGATTCTAAAAAGGTTTGCAATTTAGCATTTGCCACAAGTCCTTCATAACTGCCTCCAAATGGAGTTTATTTGGGCGAATTCCCAAGTAAAAAGCCTGAAATTGGTCCAGAATGGCTCTTTCAAAATAAAATGGGCTACTTCCTGTCAAGGTTGAAAACCAACAAAAAAACTACAATTAGAACGGAAAAAAAAAATTTGGTCAAGGGAATAAAATAAATGCTTTTAGAAAAATGAAAACTGAAACGACGCAACTAAGTAACGATGACAAAAAACACCAATTTCTGATACATTTTCGTGCGTAAGGAGTTTTTGTGGGTCCTGTTATGACACATTCGAATTGGTGTGGATTCACAAAATAATCCACAGATTTTTTGGACGATCCTAAAAATGCATTCACTGCCGACCAAATTATTTATGCCGCCCCCTGTTGGTCCGGAGTGTAAAACCTTGAAACTCAAGACACACAAATTGTGCTTTTGATCATGGTTGTGACAAATACAAAATCCCCAAAGGACATTCCACGTGTGCGATTCCGGTGAGTCAAAAGCCAGATCAAAGAATGTTGCTGCTTACTACATGGATTTTTTTTTCCTTCCCCCCCCACACGAAGAACCACTGAGTCCACACGACGCTTCACCTTCTCTGTGGAAAAGAACAGCAAAATCTTGATGAGAATCAATGCGCAGCCGCTGAGTGATATTTGAAAGCACTTCGCTCAAAGAAATTCTCGGGGCTACCTGGAATGCCAAAACTTTTACTTTTGCCCCACTCCCGCGACCGTTTGCGGAAACCTGATAGCGCGAGATCGAAATAAAAAGATAAGCGACGCATGACATCTCCGCGCCGCGGACCTTTTTTGAGTGAGCGTGTTAGAGCGATAAAACATATTCATAAACATAGCAATCTTTGCTTGGAGCACAAAAAAAAAAAAAAGGAAACGGGGGTGGGACAACCCCCTCAGGGCGCGAGACTATCACGAGATATTTATTACCCTACTTGTGATTGCCTTTTGAAGGTGAGCCAATGAGGTGTTCACACTAAGCTCATTACACAATAGCACCACTTGATAAGACGGAACAATAGCGTGAAGGTCTTTTTTGTTGTTAAAAAAAATAATAAATGAAAGCTGCCAAGAGAAATCATTAAAAGTATTATGTTGGTCATAGAAAGGCTACAAATTTTTGAGCAATGATTTTATGACCTGGACTCCAGGATCAAAAGATAAGCACTTGGTCAGTTTGTCGAATGAAAGCAACAAAACCAAATCTAAACCAAATTGTCAGGGGCTGGTTCATAAAATGGATATAAGGATTAAAAAAAACAATTTAAAGGTTCTTCTAAGGTTCATACAAAAATTAAAGGCTACATTAATGCAAGACAAATATTTTCAGAGTTAAAAAAAAAAAGAATCTGGATTCAAATTCTTAATTCAGATCAAAACCAAATCAACCAAATTCACTTTTGGTTTTGACAAAGCAACACATCAAATTGAATCCAATTAAATGGAAAAAGACAAAATCCCGATCGGGATTAAGACACTACACAAACCAAATTGAATCCTATTTTAAACCTCATGTTCCAAAAAAAAAGGATCTAAATGTAAATCAAGATCAGAATCAACTCGTCCTTGATTCATACCAAAGTGACGCGCCAGATTTCTACCAAACCTCTCCAAGTATACGATAATCATTCTATTCTTAATTCTATTCACATCTCACACTACGAAAGTGATCGGGATCCGGATGACGAATGGAGCTCCCGATACAAGCTATTCAGTTTAGTCCAGGCCTTTCTGTTGCGCGTGTAAAAATATGTCTGGGGCCCGACAGGATTTTCATCAGATGGAACAATTACGCAGCACGTAAAAATAAACACGGCGCTCATAATGAGAGCACGGCTAACGCAATCGCTTACATAATCAACCTTTCAAATTTACTGAAGGAGACGTTCCCTGCGGGACGCCGGGCCAGATATCAATCAGAGGCCGACTTGGGATAACAAACCCAAGCACAACGCCGGCGACCTCTCGGCGTTGTGCTTGGAGGAGTCTCTGTTGCCAGACGCAAAATCCAGAGCTGCGACCCTCGGGCCCACCCCGGGGCAGGAAATACAGCATGTGCTGTTGACATCGCAACTCATCCGCGGAAGACGAGGAATAACACTTGAGGAAAAGTCAGAAAATACGGCCAAGAGGAGCGTGGAAGGACGGAAAAAGTGGGGCCAGTAAATCTTTCCGTCTTCATTATTGGGCTCGATCAGGGGTGGGCCATGTACAACTTGCATTTGGTAAGGCCCAACGTAAAATTAAAAAAAAACACATAAAATATGAGGAGGAACTTTTATAAAAATGCCATTTTTAAAAAAAACCTATAACAGATTTAATGCCCATGCCCCACTGCGTATAAACGTTAGAAAGAATACACATGATGTCGCACTAGCTATCGTCATGAATGGCTGAATAAAACACGACGTAAAGTCGACAATGATTGGTCTCCAAGTGGTCGTTCACCAGCTGCTACCAAGACAAAAAAAATGGCTACTATTTCATTATAAGACGTGGTAATTGGCCACTTTTAAAATGTCCCCGCTGATTGTATTTTTTTTTTCTCCTCGCAGCGTGTCGCTCCATTTTTAACGTGTGCCATAAAAGCGTAAACTGACACTTTGTTTTTTGTTTTTTTTGAGGTGGGGCAAGGGGGCGGGGGCACAGCTGCAGTCGCATGCCAAGTGGACGTCGCTAACGATTAGCATCCATCGCAGCTCGATCGACGAGCCCGAGGTGACACCGGCGTAAATTTATGGAGCCTTTGGTGAGCAAAATCCAAGCTGGCGTCGTCGTTGACGTTGGCCGACCGTCAATGGCGAAGTCATGTGATCTGTTGGGGGCGGGGGGAGGGGATAAGAACTCCGCGTATAGGCAGCAGATTGTTATCATAAAATTTTATTTTGAATATTTGCACATGGATGAACACACGTTTTGATCAGAACTTTTGTACAAATCTTTTTTTTTTTCCCACATCAGTGTAACTTTTTAAAGTACAATCGAGGGGGATTAAGATTATGTCCACATGATTGACAGTATTTAAAAAAATGTTTTGTTTTTTTCAGTTTTCGGTCACTTTAGACGGACCTTTCAGAAAATGTATCGCATGCAGTTTGTTTGTTTTTTCCCCGATTGCTGATAAAGTGTACAACAAAATGGCAGGTGGATTTACCATTATCGCGGTGAAACACAATTTTTAAAATACCCGTGTACATGTGGACCGTCTTAAAAAAAATAAAAAATAAACAGCCTTTGGTGGGCTCGATGCTAACACACAACACACACATTGGTAACACAAACGCACACCAATCCGTACGATTTCTGCGACCTGTACGGAATCGGAAACACTTCATTTCCCGTGTTGATTATTCCCGAGGGGACAGCATTGGATTTTTGCACTTTTAACTTAAAAACTGTTTTTTTTGTTTTTTGTTTTTTAATTCACGCTGTCGAGCCCGCTTTGTCAGTGCTAAAAATCGGAATCTGATTCGTAATGCAAAAGACGGTGGATGCTGTCTCCTCAAGGGAAACCAAAGGCAGTAACAGCTGATCATCGCGCGATACTTGACATCAACTTGCATAAATTAGGTACAGTGAAACTCCTCTACAACGAAATCATGTTTGCAGCAAGAAATTTGTCACAACAGGGTTTTTTTTCACTGTAGCAAATTTGAAACAGGAAAGTGGGAATGGTGTTAATGCATGAAGATTTTTTCACACACTAGGGGGTATTTTCACCCATGTAGATTTCATTGTAGAGGAGTGTCACTGTATTCGGAAAAGGAGATAATTCAGTTATGGCACTTGTTTTTTGTTGTTGTTGTTTTTTTGGGGGGGTTTCTCCCCTTGTTAGTAAATGACAACCACGTCGTGAGTTCCACCAAGAGCGCGATGTTTTGGCTGAATTATAAAGTGCAAACATTGCAAACGGTGGCGTTTCTCGACTTTGAAGCAGAAGAAATAGCAAAAAAACCACCAAAAAAAACCCTGACAAATGTGAAGGTGTCAAAACACATTTTGAGGCTTTATCTCTCAAATCATTGGTTTTAGGGCGCAGTGGACTATAAAACCACCAAATGTTCACTTTGTAACACAGCCTAACACTTTACAAAATCGGACCTCGAGCGCAGAACGACCACAATAAATAAAAAAGCTCCGTTTGCATCCGATTTGTTGTCAGTCCTGCAAAGTTGTAAGCAAAGAAAGGATGGTAACGTGGACTTCAGTAGCTGTACGCACAAAGTGCAGATAGTAGTCTCGAACCTCCAATAAATAGTCCAATAAACAAGCTAGCATCGGAATCACATACATGGCACTAGAGAGTTTTCAGTCTGGGTCGTGCTGATTGGTTGACGCGCACGCATGGCAGTTTTCGATCCAAGAATTCCAGACAGGAGGAGGCTGAGGATTCGGTTTGGACGAAGAGCACAAAGTAAACAAGTTCCAGAGACAGTGGCAGGAGCGGGGAAGAATCCGGACCAAAAAAAAAAATTTATCTGCACCCCGGCGGAGGCGGACCGGGAGCAAAAGTTTGTGGTGACGCCTTTTTTTTTTTTCTTCCTGGATTGAAAACAAATTGCTTGCGAGCTTCTGGCAGTTTTTAATTAAAGTCCGGTAAGGCAGCCCCACTTTCGGAAAAACAATGGCGCCACCAAATAAAGTCCTCTTTGGGTAAGGGACCATCCGAGGGGCTCTTCGGTTAAAAATTTTGAAGCTCTTCTCGTTTGTCATTCCGGAGGCATGCTGGTAGAGAAATGGCGGTGGGGCAAAAGGGACAGGTCATGACGGGATGTTGCGAAGTCCGGAACCGCACAGTACCCAGAGAAATACCAACTGAAGGGCCAAGGTGAGCCAGAGCGAGGGACTCAATCCGGACGCCCCGCCACAATCAGGGTCCTCCTCCTGGAGTTCCGACAAGGGGCGCAACGTTAGCGCGGGTTAGCGACGTTAGCTCAGTCAGCTGACTTTGTTTGGGTGTTAATTTTTCCCCCCCAATCTCACCACGACAAATGCCAGCTAAGATTTTGGATGACGCAAATGATTCATAGATGTCTTTTTTTTTTTTTAATCAAATTGTGTTTTTAGCTTAGCTAGTCGGCTGACCTTGTCATCATGACAAAATTGATTGTCGCCATAAAAAGTATTTTGTGTGATTCCAAATTTTCATTCATTGGGTCTCAGACACAACAGCACTGGCAATTGTTCCAATGCACCAAAGTGCATCGGAGGATTACAATACACGGGAAAACATGCTGGCTAGTTCAAAGCCGGGCAAGAAGATGGGGAAAACATCAGCGGGGAAGGCAAGGCAAGTGAAAACAGATGCCGGCGCAACGAGCGTGCGGGTGACAGGTGCGGAGCGACACAAAACATAAAGCAAAAAAAAAAATAGTGGAAAAAGCGGACAAGATATACGATTTGAGGTGAAAAAATGACAGCCAGAAAAGACGGACTGACCCGGCGAAGCACACGAACAGTGGCGGCAGTAACACGAGCAGCGAGGACACTGAGGGGGAGCCGGCGCTACGCCGGCACAGGGCCTCGTCCTAAGCGGCAGGCCAATCACAGGGCGCAGAACGAGACAGTACATCATGCACCAAAAAGCGCTCGGAGGAAAATGAGATTAGTGGGAAGCAACGCAGGTTAATAATAATAATATATATAAAATATGACATACAAGCGCACGTTTAGCCAAGCTAATTGTTTGGAAAGCAACACCCGAGTAGCGATAAGACTTACGTGTTCGTTATTATCGAAGCACACCGCGGGTCCTTTCCTGTAGCGAGGATTCTGAGCTATCTCGCAGGGATCAGGGCCGTTCGCTTAAAAGAGTCGAGTCAGGAAGTTCAACCAAACTCTGGGATTTATACTCGTTTCGTGGGATATGTTATTCAAAGTAGGCGGATGGATACACTGCTGTTCATCCTGCACGAGCGCCTTGGTGTCGCAGGACGAGCAGGTGAGCTTGGCGTCGGCAATGATGAAAACCAGGTTCGTGTTGGGAAGCTTCTCGGCGTGGTACAGTCTGAAAGTGAACACCGCACAAGACGGAACATGAGGAAAAATTCGGATTTGCATGTGAAGCTTAGCTTAAGGCCAAATCGAAAACAGGAACAAAAATCGGAATTAGTAACGAATCATACAGTCACGAGAAATAGATGCAATTTTTTTTTTTTAATGGCTCTCCGTCCCAAAGGAACCAAAACTCAAATCTCTCCAAATTCCCATGTCAGGGGTGCACAAATGATTTTCTCTGCCTTTTTTTATGACGCTCGTTAAGGGGGGAACGTGTGCGGCTAATGCGCAGGAATGCCACGCCGCATGCAGGGCAGGCACTCCATTAGACGGCACGAGGGGGCCTTAAAAATGGCGCATGCACACGCAAAGGGGACGGAGGAGGGGGAGGGGCGGGGGGGGGCTGCCGACGTGCCAGGACGGTGGTCCGCTCACAAGTGACTTGACTTCACCTTCAAGGCATGTGATTTTTACAAGCGAAGCGTCGTTGGGGACTATTTAAGGTGGAATTTTTCTTACCTGGAGCAATTTCCGCAGTCGACCGTTCCTTTGAAGGAAAGGTCGCCCGTCTCAAAGTAGTACTGCGTTTGCTCTGTGATGCACACCTCTTGATGCACGATGTCGGACATGTCCTCCTCCATGTCGGCTGTGGATCAAGTGTTTTGTTTTTTGCGTTCAGGCATGTCGGATAGCTCTGATGTGACGGACTCGGAAAGAAATTCACCTGCGTGGAGGAAATTCGGGAATGTGATGCTGACCAGCAACTGGTGCAGGATCGACCTGAGAGCAGATGTAAATATTAACGCAAAAAATCAGCCGATAAGGATTGAAAAATATGTTCCCTTTAAAAAAAAATTAAAAGGCACGGTTGATATAAAAAGGACTCACCAGGCTACAGTAGTGGCCCACCAGCCTACGTTCAAAATATCCACGATGGACGGCTGAAGAAGGGGGAAGCAGCAAACGCAGCAGTGAAAGTTCATACACAAAAAAAAAAGAAACAGATAAGAAAAAGCAACAACATGAGGTTTGAATCAAGGGCCTGTTAGCCATGTTGTTTGGATTACAGCTAGCATGCGAGGACCTCGTTGTGGCCAATCAGTCACGTAGCTTTCAGACATGTCGAGTCACACAGCGAGTAAAATGTGTCTTTGATCACACGTACGATACGTGAATGCTCCTACGCGTTTGTGGGCCGTGTTGGGAATTTGGAAGATGCTTGACAATTGTAGCGTACCGCACGGACCGCTTCATGCTTTGGCCTTTAATGTGCAGTTACGTATGTTTTCCCCCACATTTTTCTATAAATGTGACGAGAATTTTAATATTAACAACAACAAAAAAAACGAACTTAGTGGAGGATGCTACAATGGGCAAAATGACATTTTAAGACCAAATAACATTTGTATTTGAAAAACTTTTACACAATAAGTTATGTGACAAACACAATCAAGTTTTTTTTTTTTACGCAAAATTTTTGCAAAGAAGTCACCATTACAAAAAACAAAGTGAGTGTTTAAAAATATCAAAATGTTCAGAAAAAAAGTAATTTAACTTAATTTCGTGTTTCAATAAAGCTTTTCGCGCACTAAAAACACAATGCAATATTTTTGTGTTTAAAAAAAATGACAAAAAGGTTGTCACTATGGGAAACAATATATTTTCACATCAGATTTGTAATTTATTTTATTTTTTTTAACTCAAATGTTGCAAAGAGTCATATTTCAACTTTAAAAAGTTTATATGTCATGACAAGGTTTTTAAGTTATGGGGGAAAAAAAGTAATATTTTTGATCAAGTTGTCATTTAATCAAATATGAATCCCACATATAATCTGTTAAGATTAATTTTTTTCCCGTATATAAAAAAAAAAAGTCGCAATATTTCAAGAAAATTGAGGGAAAAAAATCCTCATATTCCAAGAATGGGAAAAAAAAGTTCATCATTAGTAAAAGACATCAAAGCGCCGACTAAAAATCTGAACTATTTGGACTCCATTCAGGGATGGATATTTTTGCTGTGATGTCACATCCAACCGAACCCTCCCCCAATTTGTGTTTTCTTCGACATGAGCACATTTCCGAGGGGGAATTGGGAGAATTCCCAAGTTGAGCGTTTTGGAAAAAAAAAAAATAGCAGGGTGATGAAAAACAGCGCTTGCCGCTTGGCGTGTCGGCCGAGCATGCGAGACCACCTAATCCTGTTAGCGTTACGGCAACTCCCACTCCGACGCTTTCGCCGGACCTCTGCTTCCCTTCTCATCTGCGCCGTGACGATTTATAGCTCCCTGGCGTTTTCGCGTGCGTGCGCGGGCGCGTGCGTGTGAGCATTTGTTGCTATGATTAAGTAGCATGTCGGGAAATCAGTGCACGTATCAAAACGCGTTGACAAACGCGCGCGTGTGCGAGTACTGACAGGCTCTAACTTATGTGACTCACCACATAAACGGATCGCAGGCCCGCCGCCGCCTTGGTCTCCTTGACGGGATCGCAGAGCGACTGGTAGTCGTAAGACATCTTGGAGGTGAAGAGCGACGAGTTGACCAGGGTGACCATCAGGATGGGGTCGATCATTCCGAAAAAGCGTCCGATCTGAACGGGCAGGCGTGGTCGGTATGGGGAAAAAAAAAAAACAAGAGTCAGGTTAATGACACAATGTCATGATCATGTAGACGTGCAATTTGATGCGAGTTGAACTGTAGGGGGAAAAAAAAACTGCAACATCGCAAAAAAAAAAAAAATTTGGATTGGTTAAAACGGCGATGCTGGTAGTGCGACCGGAAAAGCAAATCCGCGATGGACTTTGGTGTCATCAACGTTAACGTGACCCCTAAATGTCTTTGCCTAAATTGGTCTCAGGTCGCCCCCGCACGTGTGCGACACTTCCAATGAATGAACAGTTGCCGCCCTGTTGGCCCACAGACTCCCCGAGGACTACCCGGACAAAAAAAGAAAAAAAAAAGTGGGGGGGAGCGGGTCGCATATAAAGAAGCGGAGAAAAGTACACTAGACGTCCCCGCGAGATATACGACAAAGGGGCACACACGAGGCCTCAGCTTTTAGTGCTGCTGCCAAACTTCAGAGGGTGCCTGATTTATCCAGCGCACGCCCGGCGCTGATTAGCCAGCACATGAAAAAACATTTAGGCAAACCGCAGCGGGGGGCCCGGGCTCACCTTTTCGCTTTTTACGAAAAATCAATTGGAGCCGAGTCTGCTTTCGCATGTCAACAAATTAGGCAAATTGTGCTTGGGTGCTTTCGTTTGTTTATTTGTGGATTTTTTTTTCTTCTTCATTAGCATGTTTCTCAAGACCTAACAATGTTATACTTGGCATAAGTTTGTGTTTCTAGTGCAAATAGCAGACCTGACTGACGTATTCGTCCCGATTGGACATGACCAAGAAGCCACCGTCGTCCAGAATGACGCAGTCCACGTACTGGAATTAGACAGAGATGCTTGAACACAAAACCAGATGATTGAAAAAGTAATACAGTGAAACTCCTCTACAACGAAATCATGTTTGCAGCCAGACATTTTTCACAACGGGGGGGTTTTCACTGTAGCAAATTTGAAACAGGAAAGTGGGAATGGTGTTAATGCATGAATATTTTTTCCACACTAGGGGCTATTTTCACCCATGTGGATTTCGCTGTAGAGGAGTTTCACTGTAATAATAAAATAAGAATAAGTGACATCAAATTTCACCATATGGTTCCGTTGGCAGCCGCAGATTTCATCCGTGCACTGTGACAGAAAAACAAACAAAAAATAAGACCTTAGACCCCCATTTTTGTGTCTTTGTGGTGCAGATGTAACTCACGTTGGTCCTCAGCGTGGTGTTGATGAAGCTCGCCATCCAGGCGCTGACGTCCAACTTGATGCCAACGACTGGGAATAAAAAAAAAAACATAAAACAAAATAGAACAAAAACACCCAGACACCCTCCATCAAGTCGGAACCTCGGCGTCAACTTTACTCTCTGAACCGAGGAGACGGTAACGTAGGAAAACTTGGCGGCGGATCACAGAGCGAGCGGACAGGTTGATGTGTGGTTTGTGTGCGCGTGTCACAGCGAGTAGACAAAGTGTGTGACGGGCGTCTGTGTCATGCAGCAGGTGACAAGTCGGTTTTAAAATAAGCGTCTTAAAAGTGTGAGTGTGTTGACACATCACCTGACAAATTGCAATTTCTAGCGTGTTCTTACCCGCCGGCTTGAGGAGCTTGTTGTCGATCTTGAGGTTGAGAGCTTTGCTCACGAGGACCGAGTCGTCGCTCGCTACCAAGAAATTAAAAAATAATAAACGAGGGTTCACTGTATTTGGAGGCTAACGCATGCAAAACGGAGTCGCCGCATACTCACTGTTGTCTTTGAGGTACGGCGTTGGCGTAAAGATGTACAGGTCATTGTCCAAACTTCGCTTGTAGAAGCTCGACTCGTACGTCTCCGCCTCTTCCCTCCAATTCAGGCCGGCGCTGTAGTGGGCAAAATTAAGTCGGTCATTTAGCCATGCAAAGATTAGTTGGAGTGCTGATCGAGTTTCCAATTAAACCCCATCCTATATTTTTTGACACCTTTCACGTTGGGCATACCTCAGGGATCTGTTTTAGAGCCAAAGTGGTTTTCATTGAGGACTACTGTTGATGCAAATACGGCATAAAAATAAGCATTTATGCAGACCGGACTCTCTCAATTTGTTTTGGATTCAAAGGGTCACCCTTGGGGATGGCGCATTGGAAGAAACAAGTCAAGGTTGTGCGAGTGGAAAATGGACTGGAACAGCAGGGATCCACATCCGATCTGATTACGGAAAAGTCAGGAGATAAGCGATGTAAGGGCCAGCGTACTGAGATGTGATGATTCCAACACTCGGATTGGTGGATAATTGATGGGTAAATGTTGGGAAATGTCATTATCCATCACCTACATCGAGTGGCGTTTGTTTTTACACTGGAATCAAGCTTCTAATACCTTTTTGGGTAGACTCGGGTAATCCCTCCATCAGTGGCAACAAATCTGGCAGTGACTCCGGGCCTACAAAACACAAGTTACACAAATTCCGCAGTGATGATATGACAGCATGATATTTATTTATTTTTTCACTCACTGCAACTTATTCTCCTTCCAGATCTTGATGAGATCTGAAGTGATGCCAGCATCCAAGAGTAATCGGTTCACCAGCTCCACGTTACCTAAAGAGCAAAAACAGCATCAGCCACATCTGCCCGAGCCATTTGCGCCTGTGTCTGCTGACAGATCAAAAAATTTGTCAAACGTAATGTATTTGATTGTCCATCTTTGTGGGGTAGAGGAAATGTTGTAGTTTTGGTTTTGGGAACCTAATGGCCCGGAACGTCGCGGCTATCTGCAGGAATGTGTTAAATAAATGTATGTCGTATATATCGATAGCCAACGCGGAATGAAATATGATGTGTGGAAAAAAATGGAGATGGAAAAGCAATAAAGAAAGAAAAATAAACGTGCGTATATATGATATGGAAAGGGACACGGAAAAGGCTGGGAATCATTTTTTATATTTACACAGTGTGACTTTCATCGAAAGGACCTCTGATTAGCGGATGACTTAATGGATGGAGCAAGCCAAAATTACATTTTCTCGACATAAAAAGTTCCAGGTTGTTCAACGTCTCCAAATAAAGAAGCCGCGCAGTAATAATTTAACAAGCCGTCGCGCGAAAAGGGGATCGCGGCGAAACATTTCGCCACAAGAGCGAGCGAGGAGGCTGCCAAGCTGCGGGCGGCCGCTCGCTGTAACAAATTATTTGCCGAGACCTCCGACAAGACCACATGACAAACACAACAGGCGATAAAGGCTGCTTTTTTTTTTCTTTTCTTTTCCCCCCATAAGCTGCTTTGAAGCCTGCGCTCCAGTCCATAAACATTGGAGTCTCGCTGATACACCCCCGCCACTTCATGCGAGCCTTATAATGCGGCGCACACATCAGAGAACAGCTGCTCTAACACTTTATTCCGAGGCCCTCCGCCACCTCTTCGCCCGCCGTGGTTTTCATTACGGGTCCTTTAGTGAAGGCAGCCCAGGAATTCCTAATGTCCTCTGACTTTTTTCGCCACTGCGGTGGCTTAACCTGGCAAAGCAGCCCCCCCCACCCCCAAGTACCCGCCTGTTAAACTCGCAGCTAATAACGGCGAAAGTAATCACTTAATGGAGTGAGAGGTTTTATTGGCGGCGTGTTTGGGGGGGGGGGGGGGGCGGGCTGAGTTGCGACAATGCCGACAAACAAGGCGACGGGGACGCGAGCGGTTCATTAATGCCTTGGTCAGATGTCCCGCTAGCCCCTGATTTGGGTTTTACGGCCCCGGCTCGTGCTCTCGCCCTGACGCGTCCTGCTCTTTGTCACAAAACACAGAGTAATTGGACCGCGTCGGGCGGTCAGATCGGCGGAGTGCGCGCGCGTCTCACATCTGAGCCGACGTGCTTCACACATGTGCGCTCAGGCGTGTGATGGTCAGACTTTTGGAGTTAGCTTCAAATGGGCAACATGAGGCGAGGTGGTGGTGTCGGCGGTTCCATTTCACAAAAAGCTTTGCCCGGTCATGCGCAGCCAACCGTACAGCCAGACCACTGGAATATGACGGGCGGGGGGCTTGGGGGGGGGGGGGGGGGGGGGGGGGGGGCGGCTCAGGGGATAGGACCTCGACATGCTGGAACCAGATGTGTCACCTGCAAGTTCAGCTTGTTGCGCAATTTTGATTGTGAAATGTAGCGCGATCAAAAGAACTTATTTTCACAAGCGCTTATACAGTAAAACAACTCTGCAACGAAATCTACATGGGTGAAAATACCCCCTAGTGTGAAAAAAATTGACACCATTCCCACTTTCCTGTTTCAAATTTGCTACAGTGAAAAACCCCCTGTTGTGAAAAATTTCTTGCTGCAAACATGATTTCGTTGTAGAGGAGTTTCACTGTAGTTAAAGGGGACCGACCATGTGTGTCCCGATACTTTTGGAACAGTACGCGGTGGGAACGGAGCGGAATTCAGCACATTTCGCGCTTATTTTTCTCTGGCCACCCGGGACACGACGTTATTGATGGCGCACGTCAGCCCGCAGGCCAAGTGTCCAAACTCACACATCGGGTTGTTTGGCGTCTTGGTGTCGATGTAGTTGTTGAACTCCATGAGGAACTCCGTGTTGCTTTTGTCCTTGTCGGGCGGCTTCAGGTCCTTGCAGTACACCCTGCGGAACGTCGGCGTGGGTAATTAACGAGACGGAAACCCGAGACGGCAGAGAAATAAATGTCATGTCAATTAAAAAATGAAACGCGCTCCATCTTACCTTGGCGCGATGAACGTGTAGCCGTATTCGTCAAACTTGTCCGCCAGCAGGCTCTCGGAAACTGGTGAAAGGTGTGAAATATTACAAAAGGAGGCCACATTTTTGGGAACAAGTGGAGCTGTCTTTTTTTTTTTTTTGCAGACGCAGCTGAAAAAAAAAACGTCCATTCAAATGCAACTAATGAGCAATTTTTGGAGATAATGCATGTGAATGTTGAAGAGCTGATGCGCATGAATTGAACTCTTAACGTGGGGATTTTGGGACGGTCGTAAATGTTCCCGAGATGCGTCGAATATTCCGAAGTTTGACTGATTTGAAATTTGATTGTGAACATTTCGGAAAAACCTGGAATCGGTTTCGAAATGTGGAACGGCATGCGTGGCTCTTCATCATTCACGCAATATTGAATGGACGTCTTCAAAGTGGGCCTAACTAAAGTAGTCAATCAATGAAAATGCTGTACTTGCCATCTTTCCCTGCAGTGGAAGGAGAAGAGAGGTGAGGAGAACCGGTAGGGAAGAGAAAAGAAAATGGTTGAAACCACAGCAGGGTCAAAGGTCACACAATATTTTATTCAAAGAACCAGTCCTGAATAGAAATATTGAAAAGGCATTCAAAAAAAAAAAAAAAAATGAGGGTCAGGAGTTCTTTAAGCATTTCGTGGTGAGCGGGCGTGCTAGCATTACAATACATGACGCGGAATCGACCGCACGTTCGAGTTCTCATGACGACAGCCAATCTTTTGTCCTCGCTGGTTATCGGCGAGTAATTGCAGCCATGTGCTTTTTTTTTTTCCCCCCACGGAGGTCCCGCTCGATCAGGCGTCGCCACCGTGGATTGAAGACGAGTGACGACTGAATACATTTGTCTGAAGGCGGGGATCTCCACGCCCGCCGCGGATGTAGATTGAGGCATGAGTTCAATTATGTTGTGGTTCTGTTTTCAGCGCATGGATTATTGCTTTCGATCAAACAAAACATTGTTTTCGTGTTTTTAAGAGACGTTTGGCACGTGACTGTTGATTTAACGGCAAGTCTCTCTTTGTGAGGCAGGAGAACGATCTGCCTCACCTTACGGTTTTATCTTGTACTTTTAATATGATGGGAACATTTCTTTTTATGTAGTTTGAGTATGGAAAATGTGTGTGCTCATTAAAAGTGTCCGAAAACAATATGTTGAAGACATGAGGAGAGACCGAAAGCGGCACTCGTCAATCACCTCAATTGTAGTGTCATGATTTTACCAACAGATGGCACAGTGGCCTCGCGCTAGCTCTGCTTTTGGTGAGGTATTTTTTTTCCTTAAGCATTTTACACTTTTGTCTTTCAATTTATGGAACATGATCTCGATTGTCCCGAATCAAACTTTTGGTGTATTTCTGTTCCTAAAAGACATTCAACGTATCGCAAACATGCCGTTCCCTCCTGCCGCTTCAAGCGCCAAAACCACATCTGAGGGCCAGAGGAAGCAGGTTGGGGGCGTTTTTAAGACACGCACAGACTCTGTGTGGGCAGCACTCGCATGCGAAGCCAAGCAGATGCCGGCCTCTACTACACGCTGTCATTATGAATCACCGGGAAATGCAATTCAATTAAAATATAGAAACGGGATGGAGATCAGGAGATTGAATACTTGCCCAGAAATGCTGCAGGCATCCCGACATACCGCGGGGTCAGGAGATGAAAAGCAGGTCAGGAAAGGAGGAGGAAAGGAGAGTGGGGAGGGCAAAATACAACAGGGTTACACAATATTTTATTCAAAGTGAATAAGAATATTGGAGACACGTGAAAAAAAAAAATCACACTTGAAAAGCAAGTAAATAACATCCAGATGCAAGAAAAAAGGTCCACAGCTGGAGTCCATTTTTACATTCATGTGCTCCAGTGGACTCGTTTTTGAACCGTTTGTTCTTTGCTCGAGCCAAAATACTAAAATGTCGTTCTTCGCAGAGGATAAAGAATCCACGCCCCAGAGTATTATGTTTGTAAAAAATGATGTGTGATATTTAGTTTGTCAGTTAACGCCAACTGTACGTGGCAACAAACAGCTTGAAGCCTCCTTTTTTGAAGAACTGCTCAACAACCTGCCAAACCGCTGCTCGCTGTGAAAGGTGTCGAGTTGCGTGGCGTACAAACTGAAAAGCCGTCGAATTTACAGCGTCCTCTTTTCTCCCTCCAATACATTCCTGCACTGACGCCGAAGGTGCTAATAAGCAGATTGAGACAAAGCAAATAAGTGATGAAAGGGGAGGAGATGGAATGCTCCCCGCGCTGAGACGGATTATCAATGTCGAGCGTGGCTTTGAAAAGCCCGCTTGCCAGTTGATTTTGGCAACAATCCGACGGGAGTTCTAGGAAAATCCAATGCGATAAAACGCAAGATTAAACAAGGAGGGCGTGGAAGTACAACACTTAAGCCCTTCTGTTTTGGCTGCTCGGTGCGCAAAGTAGTTGTAAACTTGGGCTGAACGATTTTGAAAAAAAGATAGATAACCCCACCCTGAAAATTGAATTTTTTTTTTCAAGGTCCTCTTCCCATGTATTTTTTTTAAACAAACAAGCAATAAATTAATCTGCATCATAATAAACAATAGCCGTTTATATATACAAATGTTTTGGTCTTATTGGTTAGTAAGCACGCTAACGGGAAACGCCACACAACCGCGATTTTCACTGCGCGTACGAAAGGAGACACGCTTGTCTGCAACTTTGAACCCACATTGCAAGTTAGCCTGTCCTGCCAACAGCCAAACAAGAGATGACATATATACAGTGCGCGTGGACGTGATGGATAGCGACCATCGTGACTCCGCCGCCTTACATGGCGAGCGTTGGAACGTCGGCGGTTTTTTCCGTCGCGAAACACGCCGCCCCAGCCAGGCGCGTGGAAGCGCTTGGGGCCCGAAGTGCGTTCATGAGTGGAAAAATAAGAGACTTACATTTTGCTTGGGTGATGGTATCGCCGATGGTGGCCCTGATGTAATGCGAGCTGTAGTCGGGCAGCACCAACGCCAGACTGACACACACAACAATACTTCATGTTAAAAATACTTGATTTAACCTTTACTTTTATATATTTTGTCCTAAATTGAAAACGGGGGAGTATTTCATGCACTTTCTGTCTTAAATAAAGGGCGGACATTTGTTCTGCTGGGTTGTTACCTGTAGTCTGTGCCCTTCACTGGCGCAAAGGTGTAGGTCCTCCGGCCCGTATCAATGTAGCGCTATGTGAGAAACACAAGTTAGGAGACTTCGCAGGGGCTGTCATGCAATGCAATTCATCATCAAGAAAATGACCTCATCTTTTGATTTGACCAGAGCAGATATGGGGTAAGTCCCTTTGAAGCCATCAATCATCTTCTGCCTGATCTGGAAACGTAAATATGATATGGAAAATGTGCATTTAAAAAGCACCGAGAATGACTGATGCACATGTCATGTGATACCTCCACTTTGATATCGTTCTCCAGCTCGGCATCCAGAAAGTCCAATGTCACAGGCTCGTGGAACTCCTCCGTCTGTGAAAAAAAAAAATCGAATTCACCGGACACTTCAGGCAAATGGGGCAAGAAAAAAAAAATGTTCAAACCACAGAAGAGGTCGTACTGGTGGCTGGAGGTTGGGGTGGAGCAGCACGTAGCCATTGGGGTCGATGGCAAAGTAGTAGCCGTTTGGTCCAAACTGCACAAGAAAGAAAACACTTTTTAATTCATTTGTAGTGACAAGACACTTCATTAGGGACTCCCCAGTTCCCCCAAAAAAATGCAGGAATTTACGAGACTAAGTGTCAATCAAAACCAAGCACTGCAATAGCAGGCAGCCAAAACTGGACAATGACCAGTTTGGTCTAAGACACAGTGGGGCCGCTGCAGGCATATTTGGATGAGAACAGACATTTTTATTTCTTTACCATTTTGTTTGTGGTTATTTTATTATTTAGTGTGTACTATGGTCAGTTTTTTTTTTTTGGGAACGTCTTACAGTAAAGCGTGGCGTGAGCCTCTTGATGTCCTCCAGAGAGACGTCGATGGCCATGACGCCCAAGATGAGCTGGTTCTGAGATTTCTGTGCAAAAAGAAAATTAAAAACACAAAATAAACAAGTCAGACCCACAATGCAATGCAGTGGGGGGGGGGGGGGCTAATTACGACGCTCCTCCGAGTCCTCCTTTCGAGGAAATGAGCCGCAATTGAAATCTGGAAAGTTTCATTCCCAAAAGCCTAACATGCCGCCATGAGTCAGCGCCGAGGTATTTCCAGCCAAGCGGCGGCGGAAAGCAACCCGGCGCGTAAACTCATCTTGACCCACTTTAGTCGCGCCGTCATTTGTCTCTCACCGAGCCGCGGGTTTTGATCCCCCTCGTCTTGCGCTGCTGACCTTGATCGCGGGAGAAGGCGCGGGGGAGAAGTGAGGAAACGTCAAGGACGAGTTAAAAACATCCCCCCGGAGTCCGAGTATCGCGTGTACTGCATGTAATGAAAGTGACACTCATCCACGAGTGGAACGCTTGACCGATGCTGAATGCTTGTGTGAATGTTCAACCCTCAAAATGACCAAATAAAAATAGAAAAATGCAATGACATATTTTTGACTCCTTACATTCATACAATTTTCAAGCATACAACGAACGTGAACGCTCGTCTCTCAGCATTGCGACAAAAAGTGCACCACTTACTTTGGATCCCGTGTTGGTCTTGTTGAAAACAGGTAGGGTTCCTGTGATGACGAGTCCCAGCTCCTGTTGGACACGTACAAGTTACACAACACAAATACACAAATACACACGCACACACACACAAAAAAATAACAAGTGGTTCTCTGCATGTCGAGTGTTCAAATCTGAAAAAAAAAGAGAGCTGCTTATCATGGTAACGAAGCCCAGAGACATTTTGTGTCAGTGTCTTATCAGTCTAAGGGGATGAGGCGTCCATCTTGGCTCGGCGCGCTCTTATCGGCGCTGTCGCTTTCACCGCGTCAAACGCCGGCGGCTCGCGGCGGCGTGAAAAATGATTTGAATGCGGCGAAACAAAAAGTTCATCCATCAATCGGGGTTGCGCAGCCGATTAGCGGCGGGTTGATAGCGAGTTGAGCCTGATAACAAACAGCAAATATTTGCACTTTTCAAAATGGACATTTTGTTTTTCTCTCCAAAATGGTGCCGCCCCGAGCAATCCCCCACATCTGTCTTCTGTCTATCCACGGTAACACTCGTTTATGGCCGATTTCATGCATGAAGGGCCAATTCGGAAGACAAATGTGGGGAAATAAGATAAAACTAGTAGCGAGTTGCGCAAACCTCCATTACTCTTTTACAGCCGTGATAGCGCATAAAAAAAATGAATAAATTGCGAAATGTTTCAAGTCAATTAAATATGATAAAAAACTAAAAATACAGATAAACACCCAAAAAGGGAATAAAATGGAACAACGACGCATATTTTTTCAAAAAATAAGTAAAAATGGAAGAAATAAGATAATAAATTAAAATGTAAAAATAACATTACATGTAGCCATATTAATTTAAGTACAATGAAATAAAAATCAACAAGAATAAAAATTACATAAAAATAATATTGCCATTTCACATTATTGCGCATCTTAGTTTAAGAGGGCTGACGTTACCAGTGCATCCTGGTACACGTTGGTCCATTGGACCTGCTTGGCCTTGCGGTCCGCTTTGACCATGGGCCTGCCCAAAACATCCAGATACTCCTGCAAAATAAATCCATACATAAATCAATAAATATCATTGTTGATATTACATGCAGTGGGCCCGAATGGCCACAAAGGGGCCCCATTTACAAGCCCGTGTCTTTCTTTACCTGAGTGTTTAACCGGATGGCCCCAATGGACGGAATCTCGTAGTAGTAACCTGAAAACAAATTAAGTGTCAAATTTTGGTCAAAATTCACGTGGTGTAATGATACCTTTGTTAGTGCACGCCATCCACTGAATGGGCCCTTTGTCGTAGTTGTGTTGACCCACTGAGAATGTGAAGATGCGCACCTGTGTGGAGAGAATTTGTGATTTAGAGCAGTTAAAATTTATTTTTTTAAGTGTGTTTTTGTGGTAACTTACGGCTTGTTTGGGGTTGTACGTCTTGAAAATCTCCTCGGCGCGCTCCTCGCCTCCATCGGTGAAAAGCATGATGATCTTGTTGCAGTTGGCCCGGGACACGTTCATCTGCAAGGAAAAGGAAGAGGAAAATATATGCGAGTGCACATTTTGGCCACAGGAGGGAGACAGACACTCAGCAATGCCCCTTCAAACCATTGAGTGGAGGATGATGATTAAAAAAATAATTTTGTTACTTTTTAAGATGATTTTATATCTAACTTGATCGTGCAACGTATATTAAACATTTTTAAATAATTAAAAAATAAAACTATATTAAACAAAAAAACAAAATTAAAATCATACATCCCTCATTAAAATAAAATTGATTATTAATATAATAAAAATCTAATTAAAGCACTGAATTAGACTAAGTTCCCCAAATTAAAATAAAAAAAATATATGTACTAAATTCATATATAATTTAATGATTAAAATGTACTACATTAAAACAAAAACAAAACAAAAAAAATGAACATCACCTGTGCGAGCTGCTTGAAGGCCAGCTCGAATCCGCGCCTGTAGTTGGTCGTCCCCTTGGCGGTGATGCCCTGCACGGCGTCCTTGAGGATGCGCTTGTTGCGCACGTTGGCCTGCACCAGGTTCTCAAAGCAGGCGGCGTGCGTGGCCTTGTCGTTGAACTGCCATTAGGGGAGGGGGGGTTGGGGGGGGTGGGAACACAGGGACAGGGAATGTGGGATGACGAAGGGGACGCAGAGGAGGACGCACTGACACATATTTGTCGCGGAAATATGTGGCGGGGCTCCATCATGCACGGCGACGTCATATATCCCCCGGTAAGAGCAAATTTATGACACATCGGCGCTGCGGTTGTCATAAAATAAGGTGGTGAGGTGAAGGTTTACAGACCGAAGGAGGCTAGAGGAGCAGAAGGTAGGATAGAGAGAAGAGGAAGGCAAAATAACACAAATATTGATCATGGAACGCTCAGAAGATTCAACAGGCAATTTGTGCACGTACAAACCAGTTCTAATCAATTGGGATTTTTCATTGTAGTTCATTTTTTAGTTTAGTTTTTAGAGTAGGTTTGTTCCTTTCTATTAGTTTGTTTTATAGTTTAGTTTTATTAGTTTTTGTCTTTTTTTTTTTTAGAAGGCATGGAGTGGAAGAAAAAATACAAATATTTTGGTCATTTTGATATGAATTTTTTTTCTCCTTTTAAACACACACACACATACACACGCACACACCCCTATTCAATTATGAAGGTTTACGGCGAGTCGGAAAAAAAAAGCATCAATATTGTGATTGCAGTGCTGACTAATTGCATTAGTTTGAAACGCTTTTAGCTGATTTGAAGGCTACACACACACAAACACACATACACACACACAAACAAAACAAAATGCATGGCTCCATCAAGGCAGAGCAAAGGAAATTGTGATCAATGGCTCCTTTGAAGCGCGAAAGGAAATAAATATCATTGGCGTTTCTGCCGGGCGGAGCGACATCGAGGGGATTTATTTGCAGATTTATTATCACGCGTAATCCCGTTCCAAGGATAGGCGCCGTATTTTCAAACTCGCATGAAGTGTGTGCCCGCGCCTCTTGAAATGATGAATATTCCCAGTGTCACTGAACGCATCCGTGCCTGACTTAGCGTGTTTCTTACATTGGAAGCACGCAGCCCGGGCTCATCGATTTGTCAAATGTGTCAGGCGAACGCATATGTTGAGCCAATTAGACGGTGTTATATAACATGTGAACTCAACTCCAAAGCACAATTACATCGGCAGTTGAATGAAAGCTGCCCCACTTCCCTCACTGGGCCAGGCCCTGCCTTTTAAAGCCACGCACACACCCAAAGTCACAGATACTACAGCAGACTATGAGGACCTTAGATGGGAAGGTCAGTAGAATAATCGATTCTAAAAATATTGGGGGGGGGAAGAAAATCCACAAACCGTTCACCCGTGAATAAAACGGATGAGGCGTCGCGTTACTCACATAGACGACGTTGACGTAATCGTCGTCCGCCAACGTCTCCAGCATCTTGCTGACGGACGTTCGGATCAGCTTCAGGGTCAGGCCCGACACGCTGCCGCTCCTGCGGGCAGTTTGACGACATGTTTTAAATGATGCCGTATGGATTGATTGACAGTAGGAAATGTGATTAAAAAAATTACAAAATTACATATAAAAAATTACATATAACAGAGAAAACAATGGACTATTTTTTAATAACAGCAGAAAACGAGCAAAATAGTGAGGTGGAAAAAAAACGGCTTTTTTGGTTTCTTATAGTCCTCCATGAATTTAAGCCTCGGCAGAGCTCTGCACTCCGAATGCTCTCTGTTATATAAAAATAACCTGGCATTTTACACGAGGCCATATTTTATTTTTTTCTCGACGTGGACTGTAAACGGCCGAGTCGTCCTCTGCGCTCGCCCCGGCGGGTTGATGCAGGGTCAACGGTCAAAGGGTTCCCAAGCATAAAGCACTCACGCATCCACCAGGATCAGCATGTCCTTGGGCGACGCCGCCCCCTGGATGTACCTGCCGGGAAACCATGACAACGGCACATGAGTTTTTTTTTTTTGTTTGCGTCGCAGCGTGCGTAGATCGGCACCCACCATGGCCGCCTGCGTACGTCGTAGAGGTCGATTTTATTGGCCGATTTGCTGGAGTCGATCCAGGGAGAAGCTGTGTTTTGACAGATATAAAGAGTCATTTCGTTTCAAGCGTGGCCTTGAGGTGCCGCGACGCCAGCGAGATGACGTCTTTCTTTATTCCTTTGGACTTTTGAGGCCACAATTTCAAAAGTTACACGCAGCGGCGAGGGGAAAAGTGTCAAATGAGTCAGAACGTGAGTCACTGGCGCCAAAAGTCACAAGACGGAGGCGTGTGCTCATCGCTAACGTGATGACGCACCGCGTGGACCGTCTTTTAGACGACTTTGCCGCGGTCAAGGTCGCCGAGGCGGCTTCCCGCCGCTTCGGGCTCACCTGGGAAATAACGAGCCAAACCGGTGGCGGAACCAAACACCTGCCAGAGGAGCGTGGGGTCTTCTTCTTTGTTTTTCCGGAAAACGTCCTCCAAGGCCTCTGTCCAGTTGAGCTCGTTCAGAATGATGGTGGCTGTAAAAACACACACACTCACGGTTGATACAAGACAACAAAATTCACCAAGTACAGTTGAAATCATGGTAATATGTTTAAAAACTAACACAGACAGAAAGTTGACACATGGCAAATTGTGGCCTTTTAATTTTTAAAGTATAATATATGCCGGTGACGCCTAACAACGCAAATGTAGTCTGCTTCGGCATTGCACACACACCAAGCAGCAGCGGGCTATAAACTGCCCCAACACTATCGTCTTTTTTTTTTTTTTTTCCATCCGAGCCTCCCACTTCTCTCCGCGGGGAATCCTCCTCCTCGCCACCACGTCGCCCTGCAGCTCGGCTGACTTTTCCATGCTTTGTAGGGTAAGAAGACGCCCCAGGCCCCTCCTTCGAGCGTGCGTCCCCCCCCCCCCACCGTGATAAACGCTCACAATTTGGACTCTCTCTCGCAGCCCCTCTGGACAAATGGTGACATCGCCATCAGGCGCAGTCCCAAACGAGATGATGACAAAAATAAAGGAAAACACACCCTAGTGGTGAAGTCGGTGAATTACACTTCAACCAAGCCTTCACGCTTTTGATTAAAAATGGTCAGAAAGTATCAATAGAGCATTATCATCATCATCACACGCGGACCACTTCACGGTAGTGGTGGCGGACGCCCGTCTGTCTGCGCACCATAGCCCACCCGACGGCCGGTGACAGCAATTAAGTGGCGACCGAGCCAGGTGGCGAAAAGCAGCCCATCGTCACGTCTGCTCGCTGACAACCGCGGTCAGGCGTCACTGTACTTTACGGCGCCGACATCTCGGTGTGTTAAAAAGACTGTCACATGATCTTAAATCCGGTCAGAAGAAACGTGACCTTGCAGTGGGCCATAAAAAAAAAAAAAGATGGGAGAAAAAAAAAAAAAAAAAGGCCAGTGTCCATCGACTGATTAGGTCATCCTGGCGGACATCCAAATCATTTCAAGGACACGCTGCAGACACTGGACAACACAAAATGGACAAAAGTATTGGGACACCGTTCCACTGCTACACCCCCAATATTTTTCTCTCTCGGTTGTGAAAAAGTGTCATCAGAATGAAATTTAAAAAGTAAATTATTAGGACACAATTGTCACCTAAAAAAAAAAAAAGTGTCCCGATATTTCTGGCCACAGTCACAAATGAAACCGGACACGGCGGAAGGGAAAATCTATTTCCACGCCGCGAGCCGGGTTGCGGGGGGGGGGGGGGGGGGAGACGGCTCGGGAACGCACAGCGGCGAGATGGCGGTATCGCGGCACGTCACTGCCGCGCCTCCGCCTCGGCCTGACAGGTGCCACACAGCGTCGGCGCAAACGGGCATCAGATATGTGGCCGGGGGTGGGGCGCCGAGGCCCTCCTTTCGCGCCGCGCGTCCACGCCGATCTGCCTAATGAGCGCAGAGGGCAGAAGACGGGCGCCGCGCGAGGAACGTGACACGCACACGCTGTGATTCATGGCATGAGAAGGAAGATGGATCCCTCTCATGAGGGAAAATAGAATCCAATCAAGCGCGACTAATGTGGGATAAGATGGACTATTAGTCGTGTGGGGGGAGGTGGGGGTGTGGGTTAAATTTGCCTCCTCTATTAATAGCCATGATTGGAAAAGTTGATTAGCTGCGGGGAAAAGTGGGTAAAAACATTTGCGAAAAAAAAAAAAAAAAGAAAAGCGACAGATAGAAAGGGTCATTTCGTGCGTCTTTTGTGACACTGTTGCCATGGAAACGCCAGCTAGCCTCATACTATAGTTGCCTTTCCCTCAGTAGCGAACGGTCTGTAAATTAGTTTTGTCAACTTAACACTTCATTCTAATTTTATTTTTTTTAAGCATTTTTTGTTTTGAAAATCTTCGCGAACTATAATAGCCGTGGCCAGCACAGCACGCACACGCGGCAACACTTACAGCCCTCGTATATGTCGGTGGGGATGTGGACGGCCGTGGTGTTGTACGAGACCAGACGCTGGAAGTCGGGGTCCACGTGTGAAGTCCTCGGGAACATAGCGGTTCTTCTTCTCCGTCTGATTGAGCTGCAATCAAGAAAGACACGACGTCAGCGCGCGCGTGGACGTTCTTACCGGTCGCGCGTCGTGACGAGAAGCATGTTCGATTCCCGGCTACCCGAGACTTGCCTTTGCTGGTTGTTTTTAAAATTTGAACATTTTTCTCTGGAATTTGGCCATCAATGTAGACATCAACAATGTTTTTGCTGTTGATTATAGATATGTATATGTTGAATAGATATTGATGATGAAAGTGAGATAGAGAGGGAAGGGGGCGTGTTCTGTCAGTCAAATACAGAGTGACAGGAGTGTGCCGAGGGTGCGCGGCGCTTCTTTCCCACCGCGACAGCGCATGGGAACAGGACGCCGATCCCGTCCTATCGGAGGCGACAGATGACGTCTGAGGCCACGGGGGCGAGGCGAGTCGAGTGTGCTCTTGACGCGTGAACTCAATGAAGCCACACAATAATACTTTGGCGTACTCACGTCGTCTTTGGCGTTGTAGTAGACGATTTTGTCGGGCTGGGAAAAGATGGCAGACCAGTCGGAAATGAGGGTTAGACCAAAATATGAATTCCCTTTGCAATTGCAGAAAATCATATGCGCATGTAGTCATGACAATTGGAGATAATTGACTTTTAATGGAAAAACGCTGGTTTAGCCTGAAGGTGGGAGTGTTTTTTTTAATGCTAATAAGATAAACGGTGAAGCGGGAGAAGAAATATCATTTGTCACCGGTTAAAGTGGCGGCCAGAAGGCCAGAGTCGGAATAAGTGCATTCATTATTCAAATTAAAACACATAGGGGGAGTTCAATAAATAACATCAGGAAAATGGCAATGAACACATTTTACAATCATGAAATGAATTCCCGACTCACCTCGCTGTTGACTTGCCATTCGTGATACATTTGGAAGGTTTCCGCCTCTGTTGCCAGCCTCTAAAAGAAAATAAACAAAAAAAATAATAATATAACTGTAATAATTTGGATGGAGCTGGCCAATGAGTGAAAATTAGGACTCTTCACGCTTGATGCTATAATTATCCCCCCCCCCCCCCCCCCCCGCCCCCCTCCCTATGCACCTATTGTACATGCTGCCATATTTGGGCATAATGACTTGGTTAATGGGTTTATAATGCGCCCATCTTTTAATCTGTACCTGGTCCACAAAGGCGGCGTACTATTAATTTCCCACGGGAAGTTCTCAAATCCTGAGCCTGCAGGGGGACTTGAACGCCACATAAGACTCAAAGGCCATTTGCAGTGGGAGTGGGTTTTAAAATAAATAAATAAATAATAATAATAAATTGGAAAAGAAGAGGGGTAAAAATGAAGATGATGAATTATTCAATCAGCCATCGTGTGGAATCTAATAAGACATTCGGATGGATCACGCCGTGCCGCTGTGATTCGGCGGACCGCAAACACGAAACCCTTAAGCATTGTTGTGTTGTTTTTTTCCCCGCCACCACGTTTCCCTCATTCATGAAGCCGGTGTTCCACTTCCATGTACAAATTACTCGACTGGTGAATGAGAAAAGTACACAGAAAGAACATAAAACGCCTCCTGTGTGGAAGTTGTGTAATTCATTGGCAGCGGGGGCGACACGGTGGCACGTTTAAGTGACGTTCGGGCTAAGTTGGGCACCCGCTCCAAGTCGGCACTGGCACGAGCGCAAAACAACTTTGCCCCTTGGCTACGTCGGGCTCTTTTAATTGTGCTTAAAAATGCTAAGTCGCACTCCTCCGAGGAGACAAGCGAGGCATTGGGGGGTAGAAAACACTCCCACACCAAAACATGTGACGGCGAGCTATTGCTGGTTAGCGGGCAGCGATACATGCGATGCACTGATGAGACTTTTCAACACAACCGCCCGATGTGGCTCGGATCAGCTGTTGAAACGACCCCGTTGTAAATCCACGACAAACAGAAAGTGGAGGCATGTCTTCATGAACAGGGCTGTGTTCAGAATCGATTATGAGATTAATCTAGCCCGTCGATTAATCGAATAACTCTAATAATCTAGCCCGTCGATTAATCGAATAACTCTAAGGCTAACTTTGACATTTATTGCAAAAAAATAAAACATTGCACAGAGAGTATTCCATGTTGTGTATTTAAAACAAGGAAATCACTTTGAATGTCTGCTAGCAAAATGCTAATACATGAAGCAAAATGCCATAGACGGGCTAACAGAGAGTCCTATTTGAGATGTTTTGGGTTTTTTTTAACTGTATGGCAGGACTCTAACCTGCTCTGTCACTACATACCCTGTGCCCACCTGTTTTCTGCCTCTCGCCAAGGTATCACCTTGCAAGTAAACACAACCCCCGCACCCGTCTGTACTTCAAAGCCCCCCCCAAACAGCTGCCACCTGCCTGGCAATGTGCAGGTGGGGGTAGTGGGATGGGGGGGGGGCTCAAGAGGCCAAACCCCGAGCATCTGCTGTTGTGACTGGCAACACGATAGCCACAGCTCGCCCGTTCTACATTCATTTTCCTGTGCCATGTACTCGTGTCGTCGGCGTTCTAAAGGAAGCGTCCGACGACTCGAGGCATGCCGACTCGAGTCAACTTAATAACGCACACGCAGCAGAGATCAGCGGCGCCACTGTAATTACGCGCCACTACACAACGCGCCGCTTTGAGGGTTGTTACTCAAGTGACACCCTAATGAACACTGCGAAGATTCGCGTGGAAACTTTTAAGCGCCGAGGGAGGATTCGGCGCGTTCACGATGCCGGGTTGCCAGGCGGTGTTGGCAACCCCGCGCATCCTTTAGCGTTAAAAAAAAATAATAATAAAAATCCCGGGGCTCCACTTGGCCTGGCAGCCCACACGTCGGAGATGAAGAGGCGTTCCGTCGATGGCGAGCCGCCCCGGGAACAAAAGGGGACGCCGACGGTGGCCTGGCCTCTGGTGGGAGGCCAAAGGCTTTTTCGGATCGACTGCCAGCACTAATGCAATCGCAGACCTTAAAATAACCCCCGATCATTATTCAAAGAGCACCATCTTTGTCTGACACGCTTTCCGCCTGTCTGTCTGTCTGTCTGTCTGTCCTGGTTTGTGTGGGCGCTCTTGGCAGCGATCCCAAACTGGTCGACGAGATTCCCTCAAGGTGAACGCAACAGGAGTTTGAGTGGCTACTTGTTGAGAAGAACCTTCAGCTTGCCTCAAAGACAGAGGTAAGACGGGGCTAACTAATTGGGCAAAACAAGACGTCTCACCTTGAGGGCTTTGGAGCGACTTTCCAGCAATCTCTCGATGTTCCCAGCAGCCGTGGACACCAGCTCCTCCACGCGGTTGGTCTCCACGCTGAAGTGTGTCTTATGTTTCTGGTAGATCTGAAAAGAAATGCAGAGGTGGGGTTTTTTTTTTCCTTTCTTCCTTTCATACAGCTGAACAACAAATATTAAATAAATGAGTGTTGATGTACCAAACTATTTTATATAGACAAAAATGAAGGACATTTTCGCTAAAGTTAGAGTTTTTAGTAAGTAAAATGTAATTTCAGTTTCTTTTTTTGTTCTTAAATGGGTTTTTTTTTCTTTTAATTATTATTAAGTTTTCATGAGCTAAAATAAACTTCACCGTGATACTCACAAATCTTTTTTAGGAGGTCTCTTTCAGTACTTGCTGACCAACAAAAAGAAAAAATAAGGGGGTGTGGGGGGGGGGGCAGTGATTGAACGGCCATGTCAGGTTACGTCATGATACTAAAAGACATTTAGTCCGCTGTAGAATATGCTGGAGCAATAGAAGCGAAAGGAAAGCGCACAACTGCCAAACCGAGCCAATTATTTTGTAGCCTGGAGGCCATTTCAATGTCCGACGCTCAAGACGGCAAGTGCATGTATTGGTTCTTCTTCCCCCCCCCCCCCCCCCCCCCGGGTGGTGACCAATATGAAAGACCGACTCTACCGCAGAATTTGGGATGTTGTTCCTCGAACTGAAACGATTAAGATATCTTCTATGACCAGTTTTTGTTGGGTTTGATGCCATTTGCAGCAACACACAGATACCAGGGCGGCTCGGAGGGCTATTTACCTTTCCGAATGGTACAATCAACCTTTAAATGGACAAAAATATTACTATTCGCACTTGAATCAGCGCAGTCGACAAGGACGATGTGGGGTAAAGTGCAGCATTAGCGCTAATGAGAAGCCTCTATATATAGACTTGTGGAATAATGCGTTTGAGTGAAGGTCGCCCAAAGAGAGTTGAAGGATGATGAACATATTCACATTTCATTTCATACATTCATTTTTATGCGAGGGACTTTGATTGACCCGACTCACCTGAGTGAGACTCTGCAAGCCGCTGGCCTTGTCCGCGAGCGTGATCAAGTCCTTTTGCATTTGATCCACCCATTCTTTAATCCTGAGGACACACCCGCACACACCAAAGCACACCCAATTAGCTCATCACTCCGCTGAAATGAATGACATTTGGCGAATGTGTCCGCGCGGCACGACGGCGTACAGTACGCTCGCATGTATTGAAGGGGGAAGCGTGAAATAACAATGTTTAGCCAAAAATGAATAGGTTGCATGTGCATCAAGGCCGGAGCTATTCATAGATGGCAGTGTGAGTGTCACGCCCCGGGGGCGGTCGGATGCTGCGGCCGCCTAATGTATTCTTCTCAAAAGAAACGAGAGAACACACAGAGCTAACAGTTGACAAAGAGCAGATGAGGGTAAAAGCTTCAGATGGTATTCTGGTGTTTAAAAAAAAAAACATCATTGAAAAGTGCTAGCTAAAAAAATCTAACCATTTACGATGGCAAATCTGACGAAAGCCTTGAGCGTACAAAAATGATAACTGCTAGCTAAAGTTGTTAGCACTTATCATGACACCTGCTGGCTAAAAATATCAAAATTCGATAAGTAACCCCGTCTAAAAATGTTCTTTATTTGAACTGCTGGCTTAACTTTATAATGCTGACGATGAGAACTGCCAACCGAAAGATTGTCATGTTCATTTTGAGAAATGCTGGCTAAAAATGGTACGGCTCACGATTGGAACAACTCGGTAAAAATGTTAGCATTGCTGGCTAACGATTGACTTGGAGAACTACTACCGGTGACTTAAAATATAACCATTTACCATGTGACCTATTGGCTAAAAAGATTAGCACTCCCTAGAGAACAGCTAGTCAAAAATGTTACCATTCAATAACAGCACAAAAATGCTAGTAGGACTGCAAACGAAAAATGGTGCCTTCACTTGGGGAACCACTAGCTAAAAAAAAAGTGTAAAATACTATCATCTATCATGAGAGCTGCTAGCTAAAAATGTCATGAGCCCTCTAGTGAGACTACTGACTAAAGATATTACAGCTAACTATTAGAACAGATGGCAAAATATTTTCGTGCCGTTCACTATGAGACGTACTAACTTGCCGTGGAAAACAATACGAATATGTTTCGTATCGACGATAGCTCAAGCGGAAACAACCAAACAACGCCAACAGACCTCCCTTAGCTTTTGTATGACGGTAATAAAAAATACATGAGTGACTCCACAACGAAAATGAACCTCATCTCCCACCCATATCGCGTATGCCAGCCTCTTGACCCGCCATGCCGGGGACGGGGCTTTGACACAGGACCCCCGACTGACCGTGTTATCTTATTTAAAGCAAATACAGTGTAATGCGAGATGGCCATTTTTAGCCTTTCAAGGGGGGTGGGGGTGGACAGCTGCATGTTGCTGAGGGGAGATATAGGACGGCCAGTTCTGTCAGCACATAATTTCCACCGGTGTCACCTCAGAATTATACCGGTGTTGAGATTCAAATAGCGAATAGTTTTGGGGACTTGGGAAAATGTTGTGATGCTAAATGTAACATCTCAAGGCACTTGTTTAATTCGACGGGCTCCATCCAGAGTGGACTAATTAGCCACTTCCACAAATAACCATCAACGCCGCTTGCGTAACAACGGGATGTGTGACTTCCCCGGTGGACCGCCGATTGCTGCGAGAGGAAACTGGCTTTTTTTTTTTTTTTTAAGTGTTTGCTCAGCTCTTTTTCCGCCCGCCCCCGTCGGTGGAATTCCTTTCTCGGCGAGATCGGGAAGGTGACAACGCGGGAAAAGGAGCGGAGCTAGCGGCGACGTCGATGGCGTCCGTAGGAAAGTTATCGGAGCGTGCAGCCCGCTCCTCGGCTTTTCGCTCGCACGTTTTGTCACTGAGTCACTAATGACGCCTACTTATGAAGCATCCGGGGCCCCTGCTCATGCTTTTATTTGACAATCTGCAAGCAGAACAGCCTGAGAACATATCACAACACGAGTAGCAGGGGCGGACAAAGTAGTGATACTGTGAGATGATCTTCCTCAAATATTAATAGCAGCTCCGACTGCTTGTAAATAGCCAGTGACGAAAAGTTTTGCGCTAAAGCAACCGGGTCCAAAGGTCGTCCGCATAGTTGTCGCCTCGTCGGAGAAGCTTTTAAGGTAATGAGGTGGGCGTGACTAATTAGTGGGCGGGTATTATATAACCAATTCAAGTGATGAGACGACCGGACAACACGAACGACCACGGGATTGATTTGGTCAAAGCTAGATGCCACATGACCGCGCGCCATCTTGTTTACAAAGCCGAACGAAAAACATTCCCAGGGCCCCAATACCCAATCTGGGAATTTCCACTCCATAATGCTTCCATGCTCACAGAGTCCAGCGTTTCTGATGTCATGGAAACTATGTTTAAGTTCCTGCCAATTCCTGGGAGGGCCCATCTGAAATTTGACATCCTCGTACGATGGTCCTAATTGAGGCTCATCAACAGTTCGTGGGGATGCTTAGACCACAAAAACTCACACGGTGGGAGAGTTATTTGTTTTCTACCACTGCGACCTTTTTAAAATGGAGTCCACATAATTAAAGCCAATTTTAAGCGAGATAAAAGAAAAAAAAGAAGTTGGCATAAAAAGCTGCCATGTATCACCGGCGAGGACAAGCGTCGAGATTTATCTTTTCTATTAAGGTCAATCACACAATAATTGGCGCCTTTGTAAAGGTCTCACGGCCTTGTTATCTTGCCAGATGGAAAACAAATGATGTTCTTTCGACAAATCCGCCGAAGTCGAAGCGAAAAACCGACGGTCCCTATCATTTAAGAAACGAAAAGGTCTTGGGCGACTGTCTGGGGACAAGGTACAGCCACTACTTTACCTTCAAATATCAAAACATCGGGTCTCCGACGTCAGCAGGATACCTGCTGAACAAAATGAAACCCGCTTGCGTCCTTTTAGCCGCTCTCCGATGTCCGAGTTCATCCCCCTTAGGTCGAAATGTCCAATTAACTGCACGCCTACATGTTAGCGCGCTAGTGGGTTACTCGCTCCCTGATGTTCGAACGCTGGTATTAAAACGCCGCTAAAAGGGGGGGTGGGGGGGCACTCTCGCTGAAGCCATCACACACCGTCAAGAGCCCACTTTTCTGTTGCACACCCCGGAGATATTTTAAGCACTTCACGCCTCGAGTGCCCCTTAATGGGATGCACTTGAGCAAATATGACGTGATAATAGCCTTTATTTACTCAAATGATAGTTGGGGGGGGGGGGGGGGTGACACGAAAAGCCTGCTGAACGTACCAAAAACTCGCCGTGCTTTCTATGCAAGTGTACAGATGTGTGTTCCCTGCCCTGGACATGTCTGCCACCCAAACAGCTGTTAGCCATTCCCCAGGTTGCCGTGGTAACGGAGCAGTGGAAAAAAAAAATCCCCCATGTGCAACGAGGGGACGTGAGGTTGCTTCCCATAAAAAATCCGCCATGAGAAACTTTCTCGGCTTACGACATCCCGCCGCCCCTCCGAGGCCGGGCTGGCGTCGACGCCCCCTTCCTCAAAGACCGCCGCTCGTCTAAATAAATCCCACCAGGTTGAGACAAGGGTGGGCAAAGGGGATTAAAGTGGGAGAGGGAGAATGACTTTGCCGTTTGCTAATTCTCGAACCTTGTATGGGACGCAAAAAA
The DNA here is from genome assembly GCA_018466805.1 of Hippocampus abdominalis. Lineage (NCBI taxonomy): Eukaryota > Metazoa > Chordata > Actinopteri > Syngnathiformes > Syngnathidae > Hippocampus > Hippocampus abdominalis. The sequence continues at coordinate 17,356,805 of CM031704.1, read as the reverse complement.
AAATATCAAGTAACCGCTTGGGGGATCGCCTCATCGTTGACTTTGCGTCGCCATCTTCAAAGTGCGGTCAACCTGACCCCACCCTGCCCACCCCCCTGCTCAATGTTGTTGTGTTCATATAAAGTGCCTCCTCACATTACGGCGGAGATTGCCAGAGACAAGACAGCGAGCAGAGAGGCATGGCTCTTTAGCTGAGCATGAAATCGAGTTAGCCTTAAAAGAAAAAAAAAAAAGGACAAAAGTGGGGGGGGGGCGGAGAGGGAGAAAGAAAGACAGGATCAGATCTCGTTTTGGAGTGAGAATCAATACATACAGAAAGGGGACTACGTCTCGTCTTCTCGTCGTCATGTGTCCTCATCTCTCAGACCACTGCGCGAATAATCTATGACATCGGGACTTTTCAGAGTGCACCAAGTGAACACATCTGCCTCCGGGCAAGAGAAGAAGACGACGCAAGAGAGGAGACGCACACGATCCAACAGAGGAAATGTAGCTTTTCTCGCTCAAAACACAAACAGGTGAAATCACAAAGGGCTGCGGCTATCAAAAAGGTGTAGAATTGAGTAATCCCCCGATTAACGGACAAAAATTGTAGGTTATCAAACACGATATCATGCACATGTGAGGTGCAGGTACTAAATTTGTCCATTTGGGGTCCCCATCCTCACATTTTACTGTAGTATGTGTGAGTTTGAGGCCCGGTGAGTGACGTGGGTGTCAGCAAGTGAGCGTAAAGTTGGCTGGCTGCTAACTGGCTAAACTTGCTGATCGCTAACGATAAGTTACCTTCGTTTCGGCGATGATGCTGCTGTCGTTACAGATATCAGCCGTTTTAAAATTAATTATCGCGGCCCTTGACATGATGTTCCTAAAATATAAGACAGAATAATAAGAGCTGCATCGAAAATACACTTTACATCCAGTTTAACTTCCCAAAATGATTTTTATCAATCACATTCATGAACCTGGCCGGCCTACATGTCGTGTCAAGCTGGGACCAAAAAGTGTAAATATCCAAGTTCTAAGAATATTTCTAACACCATAGCGGCAGCCATGTTGAGTGCCCCCCATCGTGCAACCGAGCCACGGATCAATCCACTTAGCGAAATATACTCTGCAAGTCTGACATCATCGCACTCGGGCCATTAGGCTGAGTGCCACGGTGGCTCACCACCACGAGTGATAAGGAAGATGGGCGGGGCACGGCGAAGAAGACGAACAAGGGCGGCGGCGGCTTGGAATCATCTGGATTTCTTTCTCGTTCTTTCTTTTTAACAAACCTGTTGATTCGACGCGTTCTATGATGAACCACAACAACAAAACACACTCGGATGGGTTTGGTGAGGAAGGAGAGCGGATTGATTATATTCCACTCGTGGAATCGTGTCCCAATAGTTTTGTCCGCATGTGTCAAAAATAAAATGGCTAACGGGGAGGGAAAAACCCGCAATGTGTGTTTGCGGGTCCACATAAACACACGTGCACACATATTTTAAATCACTACAATGTGTGTTGGGTTAGGAGGGTCAATACTCATTAAAAAAAAGTGTGTGTATTCATAAAGCATATAAATAAATTGAAAAAACACACAAGACACAATACTGCACAAATATGTTTACAAAAAAAATAATAATGCAGTGTGTGTATCTGTTCGTGGATCCAATTTAACACACACATTTCACCCTAATGCTGTGTAAATATCAGTTATTCACCCACCAACATGCCCAAGATCACCCCTGAGCAAAAATTCGAAAAAGAGAAATCATATTTCAAAAGTTGGCTGAGAACGCCCCCCCACCCCACCCCCCTCCCCACTATCACCCCGCCCCCACCATGATGACACGTGTTGCCTTCTTTTAGTGAGAATTCTGAGACCCAAAAAAAAAAACCCAAAACAAAATGTCACTTTCGTACTCACATGTGCTCGTTGGGGAACTGACCGGTAGACACGCAGGACACGCCGGAGAGCAGCAAAAGTACGCACACGCAATAATCCATCGCGGGCAACGCTGCAAACAAAACCAAAACAAGGAGGAGGAAATAAAAAAGGAAAGCAGCTTCACAAATCCACGTCGTCGCGCGTCCTGCTTAGCTGCACTCGTCCACCCAACGTGTGCGCGCACACACAAACACACGCGAGACAAATCTCTCCACACAGCCCGCCCCCCACTCGCACAGCTGATGCTCGTGGACCCCCCACCGCCTCGGTTTCTTTTTTTAGTGTTACACTGTAAGAAATACGGCACCGTGGGCGCGGACACGTGTTGCATTAATACCCACGCAGAAAATGTGTTTTATATACGAAAACAAAAAAGGTGCCCCCACCCTCCCCGACAAAAGTATAAATAAGTGGAATCGACCAGAATTGTTTTTATGGGCAATAGTAATATTTTATGACAGAAATGTAACATTTCCAGCAGCTAAGCTAGGCTACATAATGTATTCGGAAAACATCACTACCACTATTTAAACGATTTTAAAGTCTTTAAACGTGCAAAATATTGTCCAATATTGCTCAAGATCAAAAAAAGAATTCGTTGTGGAATTTATTACGAGAACTAAAATACTTACGTGCTAGTCCTGATTCTTTTTCCTGGATGATTACTTGTTGCGGGGCAGAACTCGTTTTTTCCCACCCAACACTCGAAATCTGAGCAAAAAATATATATAATTATATGAAAATATACACATTTGCTGTGTATTCAAATAGGTAGAACATTAAAATGTAATACACGAATAGCATGAGTAAAAACAAATTCGCACTTTGGAAATCAAAATGGAACATTTTATCTATCAGAAAAACTACTATAACGAATCCGAATGTTATTTTATTATAAAATACTCTTCCATAAGCAACTTATCAACCCTTAAAACAAAAAAACATTGTATTTAGTTTACTACAAAACGCTATTGTACATCTAAAACGAACGTGTAGCTTCCAAGCTAGCATTCAAAGAAATGCCTAAATTCTTGTTCCTGTGTGGTCACTTGTTGCCTGGCAGAATTGGTGGGTGGAGTCAATCGATGTCAACGCGTAAGCAGCCGTTTACACCTTTTACAAGCGAAATATAAAGCACAATGTGCAACATGTATAGCATTTAAACCAACCAAATAAACTATCGAATCTCCCTTTTGGGACTGAAATATACAAATTGTTTTAAAAAGTTAATTTGACTTTTAGCAGTTACAAGTCGACCTTGTCTAATTTCTCATAAAGACGTGTCTTTGTGAACGAATGAGCAATGATCGGGTGTTTGTGTGTGCCTGTGCCTGCAAGCAGGTGCATCCTTGTCACCAGCCTCCAACTCCACCCACCTGTCCAGGGAATTGCCCAGCTTCTGTCGCCATAGCAACGCCTCCACAGTCTCCACGCCAACTCTTCACAGCTGAGCCACACCGTTGTTGTTGTTGTTGCTTTTTATTAAGAGAGTCCAATTATGAGTAGTGATCAAGAAAAGAAAGTCAACATAAAGTCAGTTACAGACCTTTTTGATATTTTTAAATGTGAACATAAACTGCATTCTGGGATCATTTTGGGAGTCTCTGTGGGGGGGGGACAAAAATGTCAACAAGCACGATCAGAGTGCATCCTGGGTGAGGGCTTGACATATCCTGGCGGTCAAATCGGATTCTTGGCCCAAAATAACCTAAATGTGATTTCCCAGCATCGAGCTTAGTGGGTGCAAGCGTTCAAATACATTTAAGGGAAAACAATGTTTTAACTGGGTAAAAACTATCTTTAAAAAAATCCTCGTCATATTTAGAAATGGGGAAATTCTTATGTTCAGATGCTGCCTGGTTTGTTACGTATCGCACGTGACACTCTCAGTCTTGACTTTTTGGAGGTCACCTTTAAAAAAAAAAAAAAAGGAGCCAGAATTCAGCTTCCAATCTTTGAGGTGTCACCTCGTTCACATGTAGGCGATAGCGAGCGCCCGTGTGTGATATGACGTCTCGTTTCAGGACGTCGCTGGCCTCACTCGGCCTTCGCTCGGTCCTGCCTGCTGACTGATCGCATTACGGTGAGGCCGAGACGTGTTGTCAGGAGCAGAAAGTTCGGGCCGGCCGGCGGCATCCAGTGACAAGAAGCCGGCTCACAAGGGTGGGGGGGGGGGAAGGGGAATTGGAGGCAATTGGACGTGAAGGCTCAGTGCCATCCTCAATGCTAGCTTCGGGATGGTAAAAGGAAAAGCAAAAGGAAACCATCAGTTGGCGTCCATTTTGGCTTGAACCTAAAAGATGAAAGACCGGTTTGATTGTCGTCATTGTTATGATTCCAAACTCGAAGGAAGATCTTCCAAGTTTCTTTAGGGTTTATCTGTTCGTCAAGTGATATTGAATCGAGAGAAGGTTACTCTTGCGTTTTCACGTAGCATCTTGAAAGGCAATGGAGAACAAACATCTTCAGAAGTGCAGATCAGAAGAATCAATCAGAGAGAAAGAAGCACTAAAAGGATGAATGACAACGTAGCAGACATAAAAGAAAAGACAGAACAGAGATAAGAGGTTCTTTGATCCAGCCGTGAGTGTTGTATTTGCATCTCTCAATGTCAAAATGACCTCCAGAGAGGAGCCTATGCGAATGTTTTGGAGTTTGGGCCCCCCATAGGAGAGGTCATTTCATGGAATTTCAATTGGTGGTTCGGACTCACATCTGAGGAGTCCAACAGGTGCTGGCTGACACACATAAAGCATGTTGAGAGGGCTCAAAAAATAAAAATAAAATAATGGACACACACCCACACATACGAAGTTCTATCACCCTCTGCTGGTAGAACTGTAGAAGTGCAATTGTGCTCGGGAGATACCATTTGGTCCGGGGGGGTTGTGTTATCTTCATGGTGATGATCATGAATTCTGTAAAGATTTTGTAAGGGTGAAGCTCATTAAAATGCTTGGATGAAGACAAAATTATGACTTTTTTTCAAGGTTTCTTTTGTCTTACCTCTATTTGAAGGCGCAGATCGAAAAAATCGTGTGCGGTGAACCGACCGGTTTCCCCACGTTCGAACGGAAAACCACTTGGCGCCATCTTTTGGTCAACTCCAGGTACTTCATCTCTGTGAACTTGGTCTGGAAGAACTACGAACCCTACCTCTAAACGCCTGATAAAACGGAAATCTTACCCGAAGAACTTTAACACCAAACCTGTTGATTATCCAAAATAACAACGCAACAAACCCTCATTTGTACTCATATTTAATATTTAGACATGGGGCGGGCAACAGCCATTTTTTTTTTACAGCACAATTTGCATAATTTATCAATACCTCCTTGTATACAATCACAAAAAAACATGACAGTATAGATATTTTTTTTCCGGTTTACTTACAAGTGCGGAAGGGGGAGAACCGGACAATCATCTTTGTACAGTCAGCATATATTATCCATAAATATCCCCACCCTCACCCATAACATTATGTTCTAGATCCTTCTCTACATGTCATACACTCTCTCTTTTTTTTTTAATGTATTAATAATCATAATCTGGACACAAAAATAGTATGAGCCACCAAGGGAACATGCAACATCCAGTGTGAGCACATTGACAATTCTCCTGCGACTACTCGAGCTGTCCAGGTGTGTGTGTGTGTGTGTGTGTGCATGTGCGTGTGGTTAGTAAACACTCTACTGTACATTGACCGAGAAAAAATTCAAACGACCGCACGTTTTGGTCTTTTTTTGCCTTTTTTTTGTTGTCCTTTAAAAGACCTATTGCTCCCAAAGCCTGGTGTATTTAATTAAAAAAAGATGGTGTATTTACACGCTTAAAGGAATGTGTGTGTGTGGGTGTGTCTGTGTGTGCGCGCGTGTGTTGATATTCCTAATGACATGCATTGGGATTGAAAATAAAAATGATCATGATCATTTTAAAGACGTACACTCACGGCGACCTAAAAATCAGGAATTCTTTTTTTTTTGGTCACTGCTGGAAATGTAGCGAGAAAATACGGGGAAGGCGGGTTTTTTTTCTCGGAATTATCTGTAAACGGGGGGGGGGGGGGGGAATATTCTCTGAGTTTCAGGCCTTTGGAACTTAACTTTGTAAACAAGCACTACGAATGTGCGTATAGAAAAAAGCACACCCAACATGTTCTGTAAACATAAACCGTCGCATAGGGAAGAAATGATAGCTTTAAATCGAAAGCTTAATTAAATCAGTAAAAATTAAGTTTAATAAAAAAATAATAATAATAATTTTCAATCCATTGTGACCGGAAAATGGAGACATAAATCAACACAAAATCATTACATTTATACAATGATGAAATGCCACTAAATGGTAAGAAATACATATTAAAAAAAAAGATGAATAAATAAAAATATTAGACGACGTTGCTGCGGTCTCTGGTCGAGGTTGCATAGAAAACAATTGACCACTTAAAAAAAAAAAAACAACAACAATAACGCTCATATTTCTGCCACACGTAATGCGTACGATGTTCGAACGTGGATCAAACAATTAAGCTCGTGAACGTGACGCCGCGTTTACATTCGAGGAGGAGAAGTGCACAAAAAAGACACACGACGGTAAATTGGGTGCCTTGTGTGTGTGTGTGTGTGTGTGTGTGGGGGGGGGGGGGGGGACTCAATCATCAAGACCTGATTGTCTGTGATAAAAATCATTCCGACGATAGTTATACTACATATTCCACATACTTCCAGATAGGACATTTTGTTATGTACACGCTGTATGTGGCATCAATACTCCCAATTTGATCTCAAGTAATATTCCTAAATAAATGATCGGTTTGTTCACGTAAAATAAGGTCCCGAAGTGGAATGCTAGGTAGTGCGTGTTGGATATATGACTTTCGCTTCTTGCGCACGTGACGAACCGATAAAGAGATTTATGCTTCCTTCGAATAGAAAAATAAATAAGAGACCTCGGTGAGTCATTGAGAAATGCTTTCAAAGGGCGGGGTGAATGAGCATCTATTGTACATGTGTGTCCCTGTATTTCGTGTGTGGATTTGCGACGACGAGTGGTTTGTACCTGCTAGCTTGCGCGGGCCGCTTCCCGTCGGGATTCGCGGCTAGCTCCCGCAAGTTAAATTGATCGATGACCCTCCCCTGCCTCCCGCGGGTCCGCCTAGGAGTGGATCTGCGCGGTGCTGGCGAGCAGTTTGTGCCAGCTGACCACGCGCTTGCGCAAGTCCACCTTGTCCAGCCACACGTAGGCCTCGCCGATCAGCGTCTTCTTCATGAACTTGCCGCCGTTGGACACCAGGAAAAGCTGGGAAGGAAAGCGCAGCTATTACGCGCTGGGCTTCATTGGATATTTTTTCGTTTGTTTAAACGTCAGGGGGCGCGGTTCACCTGCAGGGAGTGCCCCGCCGGGTTCATGCAGAAGCGGAAGGTCTCGTTGAAGGAGGGCTCGCGGTCGTGGCGGCACACGCGCGTCTTCTTCTTGATGATGCGCTTCTGCGTCGCGATGTTCACCACGTACAGCTTCACGTAGAGGTCTGCGCGGTCCGGGACAGGAAAAGACGCCGTTAATACAGTGAAACTCCTCGATAACGAAATCTACATGGGTGAAAATACCCCCTAGTGTGAAAAAATCTTCATGCATTAACACCATGCCCACTTTCCTGTTTCAAATTTGCGACAGTGAAAAACCCACTGTTGTGAAAAATGTATTGCTGCAAACATGATTTCGTTGTAGAGGAGTTTCACTGTATGTTGCATTTTCAAGCTTTTTAAAATAATACAGTGAAACTCCTCTACAACGTAATCTACATGGGTGAAAATACCCCCTACTGTGAAAAAAATCATGCATTAACACCATGCCCACTTTCCTGTTTCAAATTTGCTACAGTGAAAAACCCCCTGTTGTGAAAAATGTTCTTGCTGCAAACATGATTTCGTTGTAGAGGAGTTTCACTGTAACAAAAATTACCAGGCAGGTGGTCTGCAGTCTTGAACTTGTAGGTGATATTGCGACATTGCAGAATCTCCAAGACCAGATGGTCGCCCTCCGTCCTCACTTCCTTCTTCAGCGCAATCTTGATCTCACCCATCACCTGTGACTTCCCTGCACCGGGAGGACACACTGATGAGTCATTTCGTATTACCGATACAATGTATTGATCGCAAACCTCTGCGGTCCATGAGCAGTGTCAGTCACACACACAAAAGCGCCACAGAAAAGCGGAAACAGTTCATAGAAATGATTTTAGTCTGACCGTCGGAATCACCCAGAGAGGATTTCATCCCATCGGTGCCATTTGGAATCTTCCCACTAGATAAATAAATAATTGATTAAAAATAAATCAAATTTTTTTTAGAATGCAAACATCTGTAAAGGCATGGGACTCACAATCGGGGCACCTGGAAGATGGCGCTGTCCACCTCGTTCATCTCCGCGTCCTCGTCCAGCAAGCTGTAGGCGCTGCCGCTCAGGCCGCTGTCCAGCGAGGCCGCCGTCATGGGGGCTTCACCCGACCTGTAGCTGGCGCGGGCTACGGGGTACACAATAACACGGTGAGCGCCGATAACGTCCGGGAGGGGGACAGCGACGCGCGGCGGACAGACCGGTCGTGAAAAGCGCACGAATGAAACATGGACGACAGACAACAGGTGTTATGTGATGCGCATGAGACCAATCAGGACATCGTTAGTCTGGGTTATATTTCCGTTCAGAGTTTTGAATGTGGTGATGCTGAGCGGTATCCATGGCGACGACACACGGACTCACGAAAGAAAAGTGTGCGTCTCGCTGCATGGATCCCAGCCTGCCGTCCTTTCTTGTTTCCCTGCAGGTTAGTAGCATCCTCACACCACAGGGAGGGGAAGGATTTTTTTTTTGGGGGGGGGGGGGGGTAGTAGGGGGAGCTCACCTCGGGCAACGTGAGGCCTCTCCTCTGACACGGCCTTCCTGAGGGTCAGGTGACGACCATCCGCTCTGCTCCCATTGGCCGGCGACGGCAAGGCGGGCAGCCAATCGGATTGGCCTCTCTGAATGGTGAGCACACCCACTACGCTGTGTCGCTGGCGGCCCGGTAGGCCTGAAGGTGGTTATTTTGGATGGTGTGGAGGGGGGTGGGGGGCATTGTTGGTGGGGGGTGAGGGCGGTCCAACCCCATCATACAAAGTCCGTGGGTCAAAGTTGAAGATGGGAAGAGGAGGAAGATGGCGATTGAGAGAGAGAAGAGCGCTCTTCAATTCCACTTGTCTGTCAATCACATGTGCGGGGGGGGGGGGGGGGGGGTGTGGCTGCTGCAGAGGTGCATTGTGGGTCCCGTAGATTGAATTAATGAAAGAAAGCAGGGGACTGCATGCAATAGCCTTCAGGAGGAGTCTGATATGTTTTTGGTTAAAAAAAATGTAAAAAAAAAGATATTGACAACATCTCAGGGAGGGGAAATCTTCAAAAGTATTAATAAAAAGCACATTATTTAATTTATATCTATATTTTTGGGTCATCTAATAATTCTGCAGGGTTTCTACAAATTGGAGAGGTTTGCAGGATGCTGCAACAATTGGTTATGGTGTCTCTTTTACTCTGGCGTCCTCTAGTGGCAGATTCTGGAGGTGACGTCTGTGAGGTCAACTCAAGGTAAAAAAAAAAGAAATAAAAACAATCAAATTGAAGAAAAAAAATATGGGCTGATGAGTGCAAGGCGGCCATGCTGCGCTGGCGTTCATTTGCGTCTTGGTTTACTTGGCTGGAGGCGTTGCGGCGGCACCGGTTGCTGCTGCTGCTGCGTCGGCGGCGCCGTGTCGCCCATTGTTGTTGTTGCTATGGCAACGCCTAGCCCGCTCCCGGCGCCGCCGTCCTGATGGCGCTGCTGCCAAGCGGCGCTTTTGGTGGAACGCGGGCGAGCTTGCGGCACGTATCCGCCGCGGCTGGGGCTTTGGCTCTGGCCCTCGGACGGGGACGGCTTCGACCTGCTGGGGCTACTGTGACATTTCTCGAGAGGGGGCTCCTGTGTGTCTAAAACAATAACATTCGCAAAATTAACAAGAAAATTGCTGCCTAAACGGGCTGTGGTACGACGCCAGCTTGAGAGAACTTTTACCGATTTACCATTAGTTTCATCAAAGTTATGTCGGTCGCCAAGTCTGAAGGGGATCAAAAAGATTCAGGCTGACTTGTTTGCCGCCTAAACGGGCTGTGGTGCAGGACCATTTTGTAGTATGTAATATTGTAACTGAGATTTTTTTCATAGATCTAACATTACAATCAAAGAGGTTAGAGGAAGGAATGAGAGACTGAGAATTCAGGCCGGACTTGTATGCTGCCTCGACAGGTTGCGGTGCAAGATAAAAAAGAACTTTTGAGAGCAGTGTTCTCAACAAGGTTTGTTAAGTCCTGAAAGAAACCAAAATGAGACATAGGGGATTTCAGGCCAACGGATCTGCTGCCTAAATGGGCTCCTGTCGGACATTTTTTTTCCCTGCAGGTGGAAAAAGGCGAAACTGTAACGCGAGGCCTCGGAGCTGGGTGACCATGGCAACCAAGACGACAGACCATGTGAAAGCAAAAAGCATGACGCTGAAGCTACGATGGTGGAAGTGCAAACATCAAGCGGGAGGTGTGAGCGAGCGAGGGACCGGCGGCTCTCCTACCCTTCGCCGGATCGGGAAAGATGCCGTGACTTCGGCTTTTGGTCACTGACGATTTGGGGGAGTCCTGCTCGTGGGCGGCGCCGGCGGTTTTCGGGGACGAGTGCTGCGAGGAGGTTTTGGAGGAGCCGTGACGGCCCTGGTGGGAGCGGCGGTGGTGCTCGCCCTCCGTCTGCGGCTTGAGGGCGAGCCACCGCGGGACGTTGTCCAGCTGGGCCGTGTTGGACAGTTCGATAAGGACCTGGACATCCACAGGGAAAAAAATCAACCGGGGGGGACTAAAAAGGAAGCGGTTGGGGGGGGGGGGGGGGGGGGGGTGAAGACTTACCTCTCCTAGGAAATCATTGGACGAACACTTGTCGTAATCCCACACGCTCACCTCCAGCGTCTTTTTCCGCAACTGAACACACACAAGACGGTGAGAATTAGAAAACTGACCGCCTCAACGGGTTGGATCTTCTATTAGCGCTCAAGTTGGTGTTGTGAGGCCATCTTGTACCTGCTCCAGGTGGATGTTCTTATAGATGACCGTCTGGTTCCACTCAGGGTTCAGGCTTTTGCCCGCATGCTTGGACCTCCTTTTGTTTTCAGCACTGGTGGGTGGGGGACAGTAAGAGGGGTTGGGGGGTGGGGGCACATGGCAATCATTTCATTACATACACCTAAAAACAAGAGCACAACAGAGCCATGTGACACGAGGGTGGACGAGGGGTTGAGAATGGAACGGGATGCACATTATTAGGGATCTTGCATTATGTGGCGTGCGTCGATGGCAGGGTTGGAAAAGAGACTCCACTTTTAAATCTGGGGGGGGGGGTTTGCTAAAAGCTACTGCTAATTGGAGCAAGATGATTAAGAAACAAGTGTTAGCATGTTAGCGTGGAAGTGTTTTTTTTTTTTTTTGTAGAGGGCTGGGTTAGTTTTGGTGAGGACGAGGGTGGGCTTATATTTGATCAAAATGAGCAAAACCACTTCTTTTTTTTTTTTAATTAATTTTACCTTCACCAAAACCGACAACCAAGAAAACACAAAACAAAAGTGTCAGTCACATACCTGGCATTCTGGACAACCATGACCTGACTGAGGGGGGGTCCAGCATGCATTAAATATAGAGAACATACAAAAAAATAAAAATAAAATCAATCGTCAGAGGGAGTGAGTGTGCGACGTGTGGGTTGGGGGGGGGTCGAGCTTCAGTGTCAAAAAAAGGGAGGTGGGGGCACGGCACACTGGCCATTTTATTAGGCACCTGCACCAGTGAGATCCAATACAACAGTCAGCATTTTTCCCTTTGTGAGGTGTAGGCACAGTTTTTTTTTAAATACCCCTATCATAGAATTTTACGGTGCAATTGTTTGATTTTACATGCCTGGAAGAAAAGATGTTTGGACTCACCCCCGTCCCGGCAGGAGGTACACCTTAACAAAGGGGTCCGAGTAGCCGTTGTTATCGCGCGGCGCCAGGTTGCGCGCCTGCAGGACGTGCACGATCAGGTTGCCCAGCTGCTTGTCGTAGTGGATTTGAAGCTGCAGGAAAAGGAAGAATCATGATGTGTGTTTATTTGGTGCGGACCTGATCTGAGGGTCTACTGCCTAAATGGGCCTGCGCAAGATAAGACGTTTTCTTCTTACCTCCGTTGATATAGCTCTGACGTTTGTATGAACACGGTTATGCTGCTAATTTTTAACCAATCGGTGTAGCCAATATGCATTACAATGAATTCAGGCCCAACTTGTCTGCTGCCTAAATGGGCTGCTGCAAGACCTTTTGTGTGTGTGTGGGGGGGGGTTGGATTTAATATTGACATTAATAACGAACAAGAAACTTCCTGGTTGCAGCCTGAAGTTGGTTTTGTGCCTAAACGGGCTGGTGTCAAACCACTTTAACCCACTAATTTTGATGGATTCAGTGCTTGTATCCACAAAAATGTTGAATCTTGAGCGCATCTGAATCCAGGCCCGACTTGACAAGACAATTTCAACTTATGTGGATTGATCAATCATTTCTGTCAATAAGGCACATTAATAAATATGCAATCTTAGAAAAGTAACTAAAGGGGATCTTGTTGATTTCAGGCCTAACTTGTTTCCTGCTACAATGGGCTGGTGAAAGACAACCTTTAGATTAACAAAGTTTTATGACGTCAAGTCTTGAAGTAACCAATTGGGGGCTTGTTCATGCCCAACTTGTCGAGCTGCCTAAACGGGTTGCAGGAACACAATTTTGAAGGAATGTTGACTGTGTCCAACTAACCAGACATCACTGACCTGTATGTCACCAGTGATTGGGTGTGACGGGGTTTTGCTTCCATCAGCGGCCTGGAAGGGAGGAAAAGGTGCTAAGACGTGCAATAAAAACAAAAAGTGTCGTCGGGCTTGATGTACGAATGGCACTCGCCTTGCTACTGTGCCGTTTCTTGCCGACCGACGGCGAGCCCGGCTGGGCGGGGCTGGAGGTGGCCGAGGCGGTCGCCGTCAGGCTGGTGGAAGAGGCGGTGGAGGAGGGCGGGGCCTGCTGCTGGGACACTTTCTGCAGCTCGGCCGCCAGCTGCTTGGGGTCCACGCCCGGCGACCTCGGAGGCCTGTCGCCTGCACGGATCGACTAGTTACATCGTCCGCTTTTGACCGCGTGACTTGACGACGACGGCGGCGGCTTACTTTTGCTCGGCTCCTGGAAGTCCAAGCGCTCCGCGCCTTCGGATTCGGCCAACATGTTGAGATCTCTGAGAGGGAAAGGAGACCGATTCTTAGAACAGCAACAAAAAAAATAAAAAAAATAAAAATGAACATTAGATCTGAGGTTGTACTTACAGTCTGACACACAATTCTGCCTCGCTACACGAGTGGCTGACGAGCCCTTGCACCTCTTCGTAAGTTTTTCCGGTCAGCGGGATGCCGTTCCACTCCAGGACTTGCATTCCTATCGGAAAAGAGACATATTTTAGAGGACTAATGTTAATTTTACGACATGATTCATGTGCGTTTTCACCTCTATTTTTTTTTTTTTAATGGGAAGACGATCTACAGTGCAGGAAAAACGGGCTTAAAATAAGAAATAATGAGGAATTTTTTCAAGTAAGCAAACTGATCTGCTGATCTACATTTTTAAATTTTTATTTTATTTTTAATGCAAAATGTACTCATAACCAGGGTTGTAAAATTTGTGATTTTTCATTCCAGTTGGTTTTTAATTTTATTTTGACGTTTTTTTTTTGTTTTTTTTTATTTATATTTGTTTCCATTAGTTTTAGTTATTTTGAGCAAGATAAAATTCAAAAAAGGTCACCATGTATAGTTGATATAAAGTCAACTACAATTCCCAATGACTGGTTGACACGTACAGCAATACCGAAATAAATTTGAGTTCTTTTAGTCTATTTTGTTCACAGTAACATTGCTCATCACCGGTAATAAAACCAAAGTGAAATGACCCTATTAAGGATTTTTAAAAGAAATAAATGCGTGAGGCGATCTTACATGATAACTTTGGATGATACAGATTTTTGCAGCCATCCATCAGCGAGATGAACACACACACACACACACACACACACACCCAAACCCACAGCAGTGAAAACACAACTGAGTGCAAAGACACTTCACACAATCGTAGTTGTTCACACAGCACGGCAAAGCCAGGCTGTCAAGACTTACACGTCCCTGAAGCAGCTCATCAGCGGCATCCTCTGCTTGCGCCGCACTGCATGCATTGCACACAGATTATCAAACTCATCACCCCGTCACCCCTCCCCCCCCAAATTTTTTTTTTTGTTGCCAATTTCGCAGCTCGCCGCTTGTGACGTCCTCCCGGATTGGACGACAACAGCAATGAGCAGCTTTAATATGTTTGGTGAAAAGTGTGTCCTAATATAAACGCTCAGAGATTGGCGACTCCCGGTTTATTTCAGGAGACAACGTTTGGGCCGCAGGGCGCTCACCTTCCAAGATCTTCCCCGTTTGTTCCGCGGCTCCGCCGGCGAGAACTTTGGCAACGTAGGCGCCGATCTCTCCGTGACCGCCAGGGACCTCCTTCCCACCGACGACACGGATGCCCAGGCCGTTCCCTAGCAAACGTGTCGAAATGTCACATATGCAAGCACAAAACCTCTTTCAAACGGTCCGCGTGTGTGCATTACGTAACGGGTGAGCGTGAGGCCCCGCGCCATTTTGAGCGCGGCAATGGCTGCCGGCCGTGGAGGCGAGCCAAACGGAAAGGGACGCCAGGAAATGAAATGTTCCGACTCGTGCTTTCAACCGACCGAACAAAGGATAATGACGGGTGAAAACGATTGCCAGTTTGTTGAAAGGGATGGAGTCCAAAAAAAACCCAAAAGAAGCCATGTGGTCCATTTGTCAAACTGATCCCAACCTGGTTCTGGTTTGAGGATCAATTCAACCAATAGACTGCAAACAGAAATGGCCAAGATATGTACGCAACAGCGTATATTTATATCATGGTTATGAAATGTTTTAAATTTTGTTCACATCATAAGAGCGAGTGACTCTTGGGTCTCAAAGGGTCTGGGTGTGCCCACAAAGACCCCTTTGACAGCTGTAGAGACCTAGCTCAGTGCTAACCGCTAATTAGCAGCCTACCAATCGTGTTTTAAAATAATTCTGACGGTTGACTTAATCGGAAGGCGACGGAGGCCGTTTGACACCAAAATATTTTAGTCCAAAATTTTTTTTCCCAGAAAATGGACTTTCATCAGACTTTGAGGTATTTTACCTGACACACTGCGATCTTTGGGATCTCTCTTCAGTTTGACCCTGAGGTGAGGGAAGGGGTAGTACGGACCTTTACCCTGTGGCCCACACACAATAATCAAATAACATCCTCGTGAGACAGATTCAAAAGTTATACAACTGGCTTTTTTTTTGGGGGGGGGGGTCACCTGTCTTTTGTCATGTCCGTTCTCCGGGCGTCCGTCTCGGGGTTTGTCGAACCAGTCGGTCTCCTCTCGTCTCAGGTGGTAGGCTTTCAGCGACAAAGAGGTAGAAGGGCAAATCTCAGAACGATTGCCCTCCGACACGTCACACCGGGTGACGATTTCCTCCAATATATGCATGCGATTCATGAGACGCTAACTTGTGAACGGCAACACAAAGGGGCCGGCGTCGATGTTGAATTATTCATGTTTTATGTAGGAAAGGATGAAAAATGAGAGGTTTTTTTTTTCCACTGTTATTACAAAATGGAGTTGAAAAATGTAGTTTGATGCGTTGTATTGTTCCTTAATCCTGATGCAAATCTACGACTGTAAATGTTGGGTATGCATTGAACTGTAGGGAATTTTTTTCAAAAATATTTCATGCACGTGCTTCCACATAACACACAAATACGTTTTAAACCTTCCCAACATTTCACCGTCATATCATGCCATTATGTGGATGATTGTGCGGGTGTCGCGCGGGTTAGTTGATATGTTCATATGTCGTGAACTAATACTCTACCCTTGGCTGAATGGTCTCTGCTCAAAGGCACCGGGGAATCACTTAGGGCTGCAATCAAGGCAAAACGAGTTTACATGGGCGAAATGGCCGGATCCATATCAAAAGCGATCAATATGTCCCTGATGATGCAATCAGGAAAACTCCGACCTGGGAGCATGAGGGGTTTTGAGCAGATACACATACAGTACACAGCGGCCCTTCATCTGAATATTCCGGATATGATATAAAAGAGCAGGATGCTTACGCTGTGAGATAAAACATGAAGAGTACACGTGGAAGAAGATACGCATGCAATTACTCACAGATGGACATGCAGAGAAGGAAGGTTTCAGATTTATTCGTGCCTCAGACAGACATGCAGTATTTCAAACACACACCGAAAATCCAGCACATTAATCCAACAACTCTCAAGGCGATATCATGCTTCTATTTGTTGAAGAATGTCTTACTTTTTTGGGGGTGTCAAACATGTCGTTTGAAAGTATCCAAAAAGATTTAGTATCCCGAGACCAAGTGCGCACGAGTTAGATCGCTATTTGCGGAGAACACCTCCCACGCAGTCACACTAAGTTACGCCAACATGTTACGTAATATCGGAAGTACAGGGGGGAAGCACGGGCGTGCAAAAAGCGTGGTTTGGAAGACGGAGAACACGACGTGCAACATTTTTGATGAGAGTGACACCACGGAGAAGAAGCAACAAATACATGCGGGTTTTTACAAGTCCTGAACGTTCCACGTCGTGGCAGCCAACGCATGCGAGAGGAAATCATAAATACGAACGGAAAGATAATATCGCCACGATTCTGTTTGTTACCTTCGCTATCTGACAAGGTGCCCTGAAGGTCATCCATCAGCACAAAAGCCCTACCCCTGCTCGGTTCTTCCCTGATGTGCTGCTGCTGTTGCTGCTGAGAGTCCTGCAAGGAGAGGCAGGAACCAAACTGGTCCCGAGAGTCGGCCGAGATGGGCGGCAGAGGCCCCGCTGAGGCGCGGGCCATGCCCATCGGCTCCCCGACAGGACTCAGTGGACTTTCTTCTTCAGAGTTCTGGGCCACGATGGGGATCCTCCCACGGCCGCTTTGCACGATGGGGAGGCTGGTGGGTTTGGCGCGACCGGAGGGGGTTTGGAAACTGTCTGTGGAGGCTTCGCCGTCCCCTTTGAGTCTCAACGAGGAGCTGGAGGGGTCTCTTTTGATTGACAGGTCTAAGCCATAGCAAGACGTCGGCCTGGATGACGGTCTTGAGCGACTGCCGCTTGGGTAAGCGGAGTCCAAACCCAAACTCTGGCCCAGGTTTAGCGACCCGGCCAAGTTTGCACCTAAGGTGGACCCCAAGTATTTTTGCTGCTCTGCAATATTCTTACGAAGGCCAAAGGTAATCTCGTCCTGCATGAGTCGGCTGGATCTCGAGGAGCTGCCGGCAGATCCCAGATAGCTCGTATAGTCCATGTCCAAACCTCTGCTTTCTGTAATTGAGGAATACTTGGAGGAGATCTTCGGCTCCAGTAACGGAGTCTTGTGTTTTTGGTATAACATCGACGCCGGGAGTTGTTTTGCTGCCTGCTTCTCGAGAGTCAGCCGACTGATGCTGTACTTGTCCGTCTTTGGGTAGTGCCTCTGGGAGTAACTGGAGATGCTGGAGCTCGGGGTATAGTAGTGCTGGGAGAGGCCTGTCAGAGGGTCTAAGCTTTCCGTCCCGCCCGTGCTCCTCCTGAACTCCTGCTTGAGCTGCTGCTTCAAAAGCTTCAGTTCGTAGGGTTCCTCCATCGGATCTTCTTCATCGGGGGTTTTACCATACGTATGCAGTCTGGAGGTGGATCCGAGATAGTCGGTGGATCCCAGATCGGCGGCGCTGCGCTGCAGAAGCTTCTCCGCTTTGGCTAACTCTCTCTCGGCAAGACTGTATGAGGATGACAAACCGGAGGCGCTCTTGGCGAGCTCGGCCGCATCTTCCAGCAGCAGGTAACTCCGAGGTGTGTGGTGATCGATATCCGGGTAGTAGGCGTCGGAGACGGCTGACATGGGACTACTTGCGAGACTTCCCACGTCCAAGGCTCTGAGGTCAAGGTGGTTGCCGTACTTGTCGTATTTCACGCCGAGGTAGGGCGAGGACGTGGGATCGGGCTGGCGGCTAATGACATCATATTTGGTAGCATCCAGTTCGGAGAGAAGCGCGGCCTGCCTGGCCGCTTTCTGCTGCAACAGGAGCATCTGCTGGTAACTTTGCTGTTGGGAGCTGGTGAGCGAGGGCACGGAGGAGTACACGGAATGGGACTGGTAAGACTGGGGGGTCTGATAGAGGGACTGCTGGTATTGGCTTTCAGGGTAGGGGTACTGGGAGTATTTTCCGTATTCGTGTTGCGTTTGAGGCGGGACAAAGTCATCCAGTTCAGCCTGAGGAGCTGTCCTGGGACGTTCCAGACCATGGCTTTCTATTTCCTCATCCTCGCCGTCGTCATGGTCACCTCTGGTCTCTCGGATGTTGCTAACCTCGCTGTCCGACATATAATCCCGGTCTTCGGCCACACCCTGCAAATAAGCTCGCTCTCTCTTCTCCCGCTCTTTCAGAAGGGCGCCTTTCCTCCGATTAATACCCATCTCCAAGTACCTGAGCTTGGCGTCGATCTCCTTCTCCTCCTCGTCAAGCTCGGCCTGCCTTTTGCGCAGTTTGGACGACTCCCGTTCCACTAAATCGAGCTCGCGATCTATGTCTTGGAGGATCTTGGCGCGTGCCATGTTTGAATTGCGGCACATTCTCCGTCGAGCGGAACCGGTGCTATAGGCGGTCTGGCCACTGGCTGATGAGTCATCTTCTGACGGGGGATTGGGCAGAGTCCTCTTGACCTTCTTTTGAGTGCCAGTGGGCGTTCCACCCGAGCCCTTCCCCTGTAAAAATTTGAAAAAAGAATTATACACGTATAACTTGTGTTCTTTGCAGAAACTGCACTTTGTCGTCTCAACCAAGTGGAAAGAGGAGAGCAGTAATTTATTCACAGGGAGGATTTCACTGCTGAATATATTCTTGCGAGCTCAGCATATTCTTTTTACGCACTGTATGGATGAGATAGTCGCCAGTGAGTTACCCGAGCAAAGACTTGGCTTTCAAACCAAAATGGCTCCAAAAGACGACACGCTTGCTGCAATCAAAGCTATAGCGTGAATAGCTCTGGCTTGGGAACGTTTTCGAGTAACATTCGAGTAAGAGACTCACCGACCGCGGCAATACCAATAATGAAAAGGTACTCACAGTATCAGCACACTGGGTGCCAAATGTTGCCCTTTCTTCTCCACTTGGACTCATAGATTTGGGGTCAGACATGGATCTCTGCATGGGCTTTGTTCCCCTCGGACTACCCGGATCCGGGCTTCCCCTGAGCTTTTGAGGGCTTTTATCGCCCAGTGATTTATCGTAAGATACAAATTCGAGTGATTTGCTTGGGGAAATACAGGGCGACATGGGAGAATAGAGCACGTTCGGAGATTTCGAGGGCGCTTGAAGTGTGGAGGGCTCAGCCTTGAGGCCGATCTCCAAGGGCGCCGGTCGTTTCTTCGGCGAGGTTCTTTCCGAGTCGGACAGTTCCATTCTCGTGTCCACCCTGATGTTTCCGTCTGTATCCGTTTGTATCGAAATCTCAGTATGCGCTTGGAGGGACGTGTCGGCGTGCCCTCCCCTGTCCCCCCGTGCGGTGCGTGGCCGATTCTGTCGGCTTCTCTGAGCCTCCCACTCCTCCTGGTCCTCATCATCCGTCTGCACGCAACTGTCGACACTCTTTTTGACGCTTTTCTTCTTCCTCCCCGCTGTGTAAGCTTTGCTGACCGTCTCGTCCTCGTCGTCGGTTTGGCAACCGCTATCCGTGATCTTCCGTGACAGCACGGTGCCATCGGGGCCCAAGACGACGGCCTCCTGGATGCCGTTCCCGAGCGTCTCCCCGCCTGGGTACATCTGCCGAAGCTTTTGCTCTTCCAGTTGCATGCGGAGTTGCTCTTGGAGTCTCTGAATTTGCTCGAGCTGCTGCTGTTGCTGAGCGTAGGTTTCCTTTTGCATCATGAGGTGAGCTTGCCTTTCCTCTTCTTGCTGGGTCAAAATGTGCTGCTTCATGACCTGCAGCTCCTCCAATTCCTTCTGGACCAGCAGCTGCTCTTGCTCGCGAAAACGTTGAATCTCCTGACGCTCCCATTCCAGCTCCTCGGCCAGGCGCTGCTGCTTGAGTTTTTCCATTTCGAGCCGTTCACGCTCTGCCTGATACTGGCCGTCGCCTGGGACCATGGGTGACGAAAGAGCCTCCAGGGAGGCGGCTATCGCCTCGAGGGATTCATCTGTGTAGTCGAGGGATAAAGAGGTGGTCGCCGTGGTGACAGCATGACCAGAAGCATCCTCTTTGGTTATCTCCAAGTTGAGAGGGATGTCAGCTTGCTCATCTGCCGTCGTAATCGAGACCGTGGACAGGAAACTGTGGGATCGTGTCAGTGGCAAGTTCTGGATGTCCGACAATGATGGCATGGTGTCACTAGTGTGCATACTTGACTGAGTGTTGTAGGACGTACAAAAGATGGATCCCGGTTGGGTGGTTATTGCATATGTCGATGGAATGGGTGCGGCAACGGAGGAATAAACGACCCCATTGGATGACCTCAGTACACTATTTGTACCGAAGAGAGTGCCGACGCCACTTGTGACTCCCGATTGGGAATAAGGAGGGATTGTCATTCCTGCGTATGCCCCTTTCTTGGAGTAGTCCACAGCATCGCCTGTTCAGAACATTAAAAAAAAAAAAAAATCAATTGAGCTCATATGATATGGGTAAAGTAAATGCAAGTACGCCATTCCTTACCCAAATTATAAAGTGATGGAAAAAGAGGGAAAAAAAATCCAAAGTAGACAAACAGCATGCAGGCACAAAAATCACAACAGAAGGAAAAAAGAAAAAAATATATTATCTCCATGCAAAAAAAAAAGCAAAAATCCAGAAAAAAATGCTTAGCCATGGATGAGAGGTAGCAGTTCAAAATGACATTTAAGTGACAGGTCGGCAATGTCACAGCACTGACCTGCATCGGAAATCTTTGTCGAGGAAAGATCTACGGCACCGTCTGTGGTGCCACTGAAATTATAGCTGTTCTTACTCTTGTAAAAAAACAGGCCGGCTTCTGCCAGGTTGGTGTCCGACATTGAGGGTTTGATACCGCCAAACCCCCTCACGCCATAGGACGAGCGATCGTACTGGTAATGGTCATCGCGATATCCAAAACGGTCTTCGGGCAGAGGGGTGGTGGGCTGCTGTGTAGCGCAGCTTCCTGCAAACGGGAGCTTGTAAACAACATCGCAGCACACGGCTCTTTTCCCAGCGGTCAGATCTACCGGCTTGCTATCGTCCTCTGTGATGACGGCTGTGACAACTTCTGTCGAAATGGCGTCCATGGACACCAGAGTATTGAATGGTTTTGTCGCGCTCAGGTCAACAGCTCCCGCCACAGTGCTTGTCGTTAATCCGTTAGCGACGCAAGCAGGGACGGTACCGGGTGCCATGGTTACAGGTGGTGTTTGGAACATCCCACCGCCTGCGCTCGCCCCAACTGAGAGATTCATGGGGATCTCACCAAAGTGTGCGGGAGGCTGAGAATCCACGGAGCGGTACACAATTTGAGAGATGGGTTCAAATGCTTTATTCTTCGTGAGCTGGAGGGGGATTGAAGATGTTTGAGAGGTTTCTAAACTATCACCCCTCTGGACTGTGGCAGAACATGTCACAATGGTGATGCTGTCAGTCATGATCGAGAAGGTGGAGGATTCGGAACTGAGGTTCACGACAGATGACTGTACCGCACTGCTCTGGCGACTGACATCAGTTGCTAACGACTGCCGACCGGTCTCCGGCCCGGCAGACAGATCCACTCCATTCATGTGTGACGCTGCGTCGGCCTTCACAGTCGTCAGATCCACCACCTCACAAGGCAGGACCGCCTGTCCATTCTGTACGGGCAATTGTGTCTTTGGTTTCTCCAATGAGATCGGGATCCCGGTTGCCCTCGGAGTTTGCCCAGGCGGCGGCGTCCGTTCATGAACAACAGAGACGGTGGTTCTTTGGACCTCTGTGGTAACCACTTGGGAAATTAGGTTTGGCATGACCACGGGAGGCTGCGCGGAGGCCGAAACGGCTTCGATGATGTGACAAGAGCTTGTAACGTGTTTTTCTGGGCCGCATATCTCTTGATTCTCAATGGATTCTGTCACTCGGGTGTAAGCCAGAGGCACCCTCGTGGTATGAGGTGGTGTTGACTGAGCCTGTGTTTGGTGATAACTTGGGGTCTGAGCTTGGTGGGCCGTCAATGCTGGGCCAGTCTCGGAGGGGGCTTGAGTTGAGAGACTGTCGACCGGAGAGCTTGGCTGAGAAGGGAGTGTGATAACCACATACGTATCACGGAGGTTTCTTGCATATCTCGGTGAAGAAGGAGACTTTGGCGAGGGTTGATAGGGCTTGCTCTCAGATGAAGGGCTGAGGTTCAAAGCTATGTCAGTGGACCCCGTGGGAAGTACGGTGGGTCTTGGTGGATGCGCGACATGAGCAGGGGAGGATGGCTGTGAGCAGGGTTTTGGTGCAATGGGTGGTTTGCCGCCGTGCCCTTGTCTGTGGCTTTCGCAGACGCCGGCAGGAATGCAGGGCTTTGGGGGGACAGGAGGGGGAATGTGAGGTTTGTATGTTGGCGTGACTGATTGTTTAGAAAGTGAAGTCGCGGGAAGTGTCTCTGGCCTGACCGGCGCGGTTGAAGCCTGAGGTGGGAGTGGAACTGGAGGTTTCCTGGGAAAGACCGTGGGTTTTTGTGCGATAGGGGGAGGCAACGGTGGCTCGACGGGTGCATCGGCTTTTTCCTGAGAATTTGCCCTTCGCAAGACATTTGGCTTCGGGGGGATCGGTGGGGCAGTTGAAACGATGCTCGGGGTGCCTTGTGCATACTGAGGGACAGTAGGCAAGACGGTAAAGTTTGCCGTTACAGGAGCAGAGGTTATTGCAATTGCACTTGATAGGTCCGAAGTGTCAGTCCGGGATGCCGTGACGGGAGTGTGCGGTTGCTGGTCTGATGCGGAGGACGGGGTTTCGACAGCTGAAGTTGATTTCACCGTTTCCTCCTCCTTTTTAATGATACTTTCTTCATCAGAGGACAACTCTCCTGAGGAACACTGCGTGACTTTTAGGTCCGGGATTGGGTAGAGAGCCCTTCTGGATGAAGTGGTTTCCACTTCGGGGTCTTGCAGAGTGGGACTTTCTCCAGGAGTCAATACCTTTTTCATGAGCTCTTCGTAAGCACTTTCAGCATCCAACAATGGTTTTCCATCTTTTCCCAGAGTTACCGTCGTGACTTTGGAAAGGGTAGTCTCGGCAGGCTGCAGGACGATTTCGGGTTGTTTCATGTTTTGGTATTCCTGTTCGAGTTTCATGAATTCCTTTCTTTTCTTGATCATGTCCTCATAAACTTCATCCGGTGATCTAAGCTTCTTGGGCTGGGCAGGAACGCTGATCTTTTCCGTCGCCCCCAGATCATCTGTTGAATTATCCGTGACCGAGGCATAAGCATAATCTTCAATTAGCATACCACCATAAAGAGCCTCCTTATCTGGATGAAAGTCAACACTTTCAACTGTCGGAGACTTGGCCCTCAGTATGATCTCCTCATAAGCTTCTTCTGCAGATCTGAGCGCTTTTCTCTGTGATTTGTCCACGTTTTTATTTTCCGTCGGAGAATGGTGGGACACGGAAATGGGCAATTGATATGTTTTCTGCACGGCCGCGATCTTTGCGGCAGGGATTTCAAAACCCTCTGGGTCTGAATCGATGCTCGGGGAGAAATCGGAGCAGGACGATCGTCTGATCTCTTCCATTTCCGCCTCCTGCCTCAGCTCTTCCGTCGGCGAGGCGTCTTCGATAGGTGAGAGGTTGCTCGGGGGCGTCATTGAACGGTCACGCCTTCGCTGGCCTCGAACCTCTTCCTTGTCTCGCTTCGATTTCTTCCCGGATCCCCGTTGTTTCTCCTGCTCCTTGAGCAGCTCCTCTTCTTCCCGCAATTCGTCCTCCTCAGAAGAGTCTTCAATCGTCGGCAGCATTTGTCCAGCTTGTCGGTGTTTGGCTTTCCTGTGCTGCTTGCTCTCACTGGAGCGAACGTGGCCGGGACTACTGCTGTCGCTGTCCTCATCCAGCGAGGACATCGACGTCGGTGAGGTGCCGGGTGTAAAGCTGGACGCGTGCAGACTGGATGACCCCTCCCCTTTCGAACGATCGTCCGGTGAATCGGTCAAACATTCCATCTCGGGCTCTATATTAACTTGTGTTACAACCACGGGGCTGCTGGTTGTATTCAGCTCTATCGTTTGAAATTTGCGAACTGCGGCACCGCTTTGAGGATCCTCTTCTTTGAGCTCTGGTAAATCAACTCTGGTGAGTGAAGCGTTATCTTCTTCATCATTGAGACTTATAGAGTTTTTCTTGGATAACCGTTTGGCCTTTCCTGAAGCCACGGGCTCGGTTTTCTTCTCTTCCAATCGTCGCCTTTCATTTTGTCTGATCTGACGCCGAATGTGGTTTTCCTCATCGGATGGCGAGGCGTCCTCGTTTTCGCTCATTTCTATGATCTGTTTGCGGATAAACTCCTCGTCATCCCCTGACAAGGGGCTCTCTTTCCCAAAGCTTTCGCTACTATCATCCAGTGAATCCACCCTGACGTCCAGAGGCACCAGGAGCTTTTTCTTTGCGTGACTTTTGTTCAGATCCACGTCCTCGTCCGAGCAGGGCGAGTCGGGAGAAATCGGAAGCACCTCGAGTTTACGTCTGGTCTTCAGCGTGTCCGTTTGTTTCTGTTCGTCATCCTTCACTTGCGCCTCGAGAATGGGCAGGACTGTGCTTTCCAGCTTAGCCAGGTCCGAGGGGCTAGTAGGACTGCCCTCCTTGGTGTCACTTTCTCTGTCGCCAGGCTTTGTCGTGGTCTCCGACTGTTCCACCTGATGGATAGAATGAAGACATTAACGGGGTGATGTAAGAAACAAAAGCAGAACTTCAAAGTGGATCTTGTATCTAGTGTTTTGCACAATAAAACAATACCAAAGAGAACAGCTAGTGTCTTCCTAAATTAAGCGCTACGCTACGGTCACCTCAGGTCTTGGATCTTCATCCCACGGCTTGACCGGGGGTACGGGCAGGAGCCTCCCTTTTCTCCATCCGACTAGCATCTTTATTCATATCTGTGGACTGCTCACAAACTACAGCGCGTGGGATTTGGGGCTCTGCTACGGGGGCTGAAGCAGCTAATCGAGACAGGTTGGCATTTTCACCCTTCGATTGGGCGTTGTCGTTCGGTGACGTGCTTTTCGTCCCTGCGTCAAACTCTGCAGCGGCGTCATTCGCACCAACTACGCTGACTTCTGATATGAAAATAGATTCCTGGATGTTGCCTGCGTCAGGTAATGAGCTAGCGCCATTTTTGTTTGCCTCTGTTTCACTGTTGGTGACTTTTTCTGGATTGAATTTGTCGAGTGGCTGTGCCTGACTGCCCGTTAAATGCGAATCAGATTCGGTGGCCTCAGAGGTTTTATCGCTGACTTGATTCTGAGAGGGCTCTCTGGTTTTGACCTTTTCTTGCTCATTATCAGAAGCATGTTCTGGAGACAAAATCTCTGTCGGGGGCTGCAGCTCCCCTTTCGGGATCACACTTGCAGATTCAACGAGCGCCTGTTCCGTCGCTGTTAAATCCTCGGGGGGCGAGGCTGTTTGAACACGGCTCTCGTGAACAGGAGGGGGCTTATCGTTTGTTCCTGGGTCTGTCTGTTGAGGCATGACGACACCATGGCCGACGCCGAGAGTCTTTTCGGCATTTTCCGATTCTTTTTTATCTACCGCGCAAATGTTTTCTGTCTCAATACTGCACTGTTCTGACGCTAGCTCTGCCTCACTAAGAGCTTTTTGCTCTTTTGCTTCCTGATTTTGTTGTTCTTCAATGAGATTTACCGTCTCGGCTTTTACCTCCGAAACTTTCTTTTCATGAAGCGCTCCCTCTTCAAGGCCGCCCCGTCACACTTGATCTCGACATCCGCCTCTTTGTTTTCAATCGCTCGCTCTTTGACACGCGTCACCTCAGGAGCCTCTTTCGGTTTTCCGAGCTCAGCAGAATGTTCCTCACTCCCTTTCGCGGATGCTTCCCGATCAAAGGAGCTATTCAGTGTCTTTTCAACAGCTGAGTCGTTCGAAGAAAAAGGAAGCGAGTTCGTTTCTTGCGCTTTTTCGACAAGTTTCTGTTCTAATCCATCAGCCTGACAGTCTGGTTGATGAGCAACCGGCGTCAGAATGGGTTCTGTGCATTCTGATGCATTTGACTGTATTTCCGAATGCCGCATCTTGTCACGTTCGTTCGGACGATCGGTTTCAGATAACACATTTTCACTTACTTCGACAGACGGATGAGAAGCGTCCTTTTGGTTTGTACCCGCCTCTGCTATCTGGTTCGGTCGTTGCACTTCCAGCCTCGGATTTTGGAGTATTATTTGTGTTCAAAGTGCTGTCCGTGGTTAAAGACTGTGTTGGTGCCTCTGTTGAATCGACGAATTCGCCGCCTATTTCTTTTGTCGCAAGGGATTCTACTGCTGAATCTGAGTGTGCGACCGAGGCAGGTTCAGACGGTCGTAAATTACTGTTGCTCTCTGTCAACGGGGGGATACTCTCTGTGCGATTTTGTCCTACCTCAACGGACACCTCATCAAAACCTGTATCAGGCGACAAAACCTCGCAGGGGTTCTCGAGTACTTCTTCAACAAAAGGCTTTTCCGGAATTGCTTCACCGACGGTATCAGTCAGCACTAGATCCTCATCTGTAGGCAGCACCGTCGCCGGGTTTGTATCTTTTGAGCTACTCTGCTGCAGCTGCTCAATTGCCGGGATTCCCTGTGCTATTACGCCGGGGCTTTCTTGCTGCCGCTCTTGAGTTTCAGCTACTGTTCTCGCAGAGATGTCTTGCGAATGAGCGACAGGCTCGCACACTGTGAGTGATTGGTCGGAAACGGCAACGGAATGTGGTGGTTCGTGGCGGTCGTGTAATGGTGGTGCAGGTGTGGCTACCTTGGTCTCGGGGGCGGGCAGGGTTTGGTGCTCTGCTGCTGGTTCTACTACAACGGGTTTGCTATCTACAGCAGCAGGGGCGGGGATGGAAGAGGGGGCGGGAGCGGGTGCTGGTTGTTTCGGGGAAGCCGTGTCGTCCAGCTGATTGGCTCTTTTCGTCTGACAGTTGAGGCAAAGCCATTCGCTCTGGAACGAAAGTGACAGAAATGTTTGAAAAGTCATTAGCTCAAAAAGGTGAACTTCAAAGAGGCTCCTTGGGAAAATGATTGTGCCCGCCCTAAAAACAAAGTAGATCTGTGTTAGAGCAGCGTCGTGATATGCCTCAAAGCATACCAGGCCCAAGTCACTGAACATCTTCCTGATTTTTATTTGAAGCTGCACGTGACTCACGCCAGCTTCCACGCAACACTCAGGAAAATGATTAAAACCTTTCGGCAGCACCGAGGCGAGGATGAATCAAAGAAAAGCCGCTCCCCTTTTAACCTACAAAGACATTTCCTAGCATCTCGCGCGCCTGGCTATGGACCACGGCACCCACGGGGAGCTCGTGACGACAGCGGTGACACATGTTCTGAAAAGAAGTCATTCTATCTGCCTAGATCGGTTAACGCTTTTGTCGGTGTTTCGCGCGATCTGGAAAAAAAAAAACACAGTCGGGTGAAGGTGGATGCAGCTTTTTGATTAAGACGATGGATCCGGTGGGGGTTTTACCTGTTTAAATTTAGACTGAGGCTGGCACAGAGAGAGAGCGAGAGAGAGGATAGGCAAGTTATTTCCATAATTTGTTAAGAAAGCTTGATCAGGAGGATCTAATGGATTTTGACGTGGCCCTCGAAGATATTTCTCCCATTTCTGCCTGAGCGGATGCCGCGGCTCGCGCTGCCCAAAGGTGCGGCCGACGTGACTCACAGGCTCTTTGAGTCACAAGTCAGATGGTCGCGGCGCACACTGTCGGAGCGCGGCATAAAACGTGGCCGCCATCCAGACCCGTTCCGACATCCTGCCATCCCCCCCCGCCCCCCCTTTTATCGTCTCCGTCACCTCGACTCCTCCACGCCACATTAGCATCCTATCTGCCGTCACTGATCGCAGCTCCTGCACGCCAGCTGACTTGAAAATATATTCCAAATTAATGCGTAAAAAGGGAGGTGAGATGTCAATGCAGCTAATTGGCTAAATAATGTCTTACATCATTTGTCCTTGTCCTATTTAGCAAATTATTAGCTACCGTACACCATTTTTTTTTGTAGGATGCACCAGAAATTCAGCCCCGTGCTTCATATGCCACGGCTAGCTTTAGGGATGGCTAATTGGCTAAAGCTCCGAATCGGAATTGTACTTTTGAAGTTAAAAAAAATCAAATCTTTTGCGTTAATGTGCAGTACCAGCGTGCGACAGAGCAGCGGTGTTATTTATCCTCAATTTTGCACGTGTTGTTGAGTTAGCCAAGGGAAGAGAATTTGGAATCGAAAAGCACAACGGTCATTAGCAAAGAGTTCTACCGATTTCTGTGTTAGCGACAGCACCGTTTTTTTTTTTTTTTCCCTGTGACGGATGGTGTGCCAGACAGTCCGTCCACGCATCAAACTCTGGGAGCGCTGCCACCGCGGCTCAGTGCATTGAGGGGACGGAAATCGGGGGGGGTGAGCAAGCGAGCGGCATCAGTCAGGATGCAAACAGGTTGTGCTAACGAAACGTCGCCAGTGCCAACGTGCGTGTACGTGTATTTAACAAAGCACAGCCCTTCTGCCTCGCCGCCACCAAACCTTCAGAACTGCTAAACACATTTGCGGTTTAGAAGCGATAAAATTCAAAAAAATAACCAATCACGCATGCGCCTATTAAAGCAGAGCGAGCATAAAAGGACGCCGATGCGTTTTGAAAAAGCCAGCTGACCCACAATCGCTCGTCCGGCAGCGCTTTTGTGCCTCGTTTGCCGCCGCTGACTATTTTTATACACGCGGGCCTCCGGGGCACGTGAGGGGAGCGCTGTGAGGCAGTGTGTGAGGAAATGGAGGAGGGCGTGGGGGGGGGGGGGGGGGGGGGTTGAAGAAGGTGGCAGATGCAAGACAACCATACAGCTGGCTTGAATCTGGGAAAAAAATTTTTTGAATCCAACAGAAAACAAAAAAGGGGGCAATTTGTTTCCCCTTTTTCCACAACAGGTACTGATGCGGATTACACATACCCGACTGGAGGATCAAGCCTCCATAGAAATAACAGGATTCCCGTTGGCCTTTAAATCCTGTTAGGACACCGGGATTAAGCCAATCGGAGCCCACGTGGCTCGTACGCGGACCGCCGTTTTCATTATTCACGAGCGTTGCTAAGGTGCATTCGTATGCGGCGCGTGTGTCGGTGTATTAGAATGCGCGCGGCGTCACTTCTTTGTGACTCATCCGGAAGAGGAACGCGGCGGCCTCAATGGCGTACAGTTGACTGATGGCATCGCTCGACCCCCCTTCGTGGTGTCGGCAAGTGAACGGAATGGCGACTCGACTCTCTTCGGGCAATTAACGCCGGCTCGATCGAAACGCGGACACCTTGATGCGTTGTGTGCCGATAAAGCTCAGGGAGGAGTGAGTACGAGCGGCTTGATTTCCCGTGAGGGCAGAAATGTGGTGGCGGCGGGAGGTCGTTTCCGGTTTAGCTACGCTGGCTCCGTCTGAAGGCTCGCAGGAATACTCTAAACTTTCAAGCTTAGGTTAGCATTTCAGCTAATTAGGCTTTTGCGCGCAGGGGGTTAGCCTTCAAGCCAGCATTAGCGCGGCAGCTGCCTCGACTCATCGTCACGAGTGTTGCCACCAATATCAACGCGTCGAAATTCAATCATGTTCAATCGCTAATTAAGTACATTTTTAAAAAAAAAACTGTGATTAATGAGCTGCCATTGACATCTGGTGCCTGTTGCCGGCGTTAGCGGCAATCGGCTAGCCGCTAAGCGAGTGGCTGGCAAGAGCCGTCGGGAGGACTTTTCGAAGGCAGTTTAAGAGGCGAAAATTACTCTGCACACTTTTTTAGACAAGCTAAAAGATAAAATATCCAAAAACTGGAGCTCTACTGAGATGTCGGCTGTAAGTTTCTTGAACTACATTGATCAGTGCACAGCCCACTGATACGGACACCGAGAAGGGTTGCTATGCGGGAAACAGCTAATGTCAGCAGGTTTTTGGGCGGCATGCTGCAAAAACCGCTCAAGCGAAAACCCTTTTTTGGCCCGCTTTCCCTCACCATACTGATGCTCCGCCCATCACGTTCCATCTGGTCTTAGCGAGCCGACACACAATGTGCGAACAACAAGAGGAGCAGGTCGAAGGCGTTTGGTTTCCGTGTCGCCGTCCGCTCAGCGAAAGGCATCAAAATACAACATTTTTTTCAACCGCACACGTTGACACTCACTCACATTATTCACACTCGGGGTCGTGTGTCAAGCGCTTCAAGTGCGTTTGTCTTATGGCCTCACTCTTCATTCTGCAGTTACGTGTGTGTGTCAAAAGGTAGTGTTAGCGAGTGTTTCTCACCTCTCCTAAGTGGGGAGTGGGGTTGAATCCACACAGACTGCACACGTTCTTCTTACACTCGGTGCAGAGGCTGTAGTTGGGCGCTTCGGATGTCCCGACGTTCAGCCCGCCTTGCAGAGAGGGCAGCTTTCCTTAGTTTTGGATGCTAAGTCCAAGCTGGGTTCTCGTTCGACAGACTTGGTCCTCGGTGGTTTTCTCGATTTGGCCGGTGGGGTGTCAGGAGCAGAATCCGAATCAGGAGGCGAGCCCGGACCGGAGAAGGGAGAATCAGGCGGGGAGCCAGGGCCGGAACCGGGTCCGGAGTCGGCCGGGGAGTCCGGCGGCGATCCCGGTGGAGATTCGGCTGGTTTCTCTTCCTCACCGGTGACAAGACTGGTGGCGGAGTTCAGGAGGGACGAGCCGAAGCTGAACATCTGCGAGGCGGCAGCGGGAGGTTTTGCCGACTCTGATAATCCGCCGAATCCTCCGAACAGCTTCCCGGTGACGGATTCTTCCTGCTTTGGAGCCACCTGCGCCTGTGGCTTAGACGAGTCCATCAATCCGCCGAAACCGCCAAACAGTTTTCCAGTGACAGACTCAGCTGCTTGTGAGGAAGCAGCGGCCGGTTTGACTGAATCAGTCAATCCTCCAAAACTGATACCTCCCAACCCGCCAAAAAAGCTAGACTCCTGCTTGGTCTTGGCCGGTGACTGCTGGGGGCTGGCTTTCTGTTGAATGGGGCGGCCGGTCTTGGGATCAATCTTGGGGGAGCCTCCCAATGAGGAGCCTGGAGAAAGCGGTCCTGGAGAGCTAGCACCTGGGGATTTCTGCCTTGGAGTGGTTGGGGGCGTCAAGCCTTGGTCTGTGGTGCTTTGCTGCTTGATGAGCAGCTTGCCGGGCTTTCCCGAAGCCTGTCTCTGCGGCGAGGGTGGGGCCGAACCTTCTTTGGGCTTTCTCATAGCCGGGGTGTCCATGCCCCCCATTGCTCGCTGCATCTGGCAGTTCAGACACAACCATTCTTTACCCTGCGTGGCATAAGAGAAAGGCTTTCGTTAGAAGACATATACTCGGAGTCTACAACTGTACTAAAAGAAAAATATAGAGCGGAAATCTTACCGCTGAGTCCGGAGGGCTGAATCCACAAAGGCTGCAGACCTGGTTCTTACACTCGGTGCACTGACTGTAATTTGGCGGGTCCTTAGATCCGGTATTCAACTGAGTGGTCTTACACAGTGGACAGAGTCCCCCTGCAGGATTCGCGGCACTCTGGTGACTCTTAGAAGCATCCCCGGGGTGAGCCGCAGGCCCTGGTGGTCCCGGCTGCTTGGATCCAGGCTTGCCAGGTTCTTTTGGACCACTTTGTGTCTGTTTAGCACCTTGACCTGGCGGTCCTTGTCTCGGTCCCTGTTGTCCAGGTGGACCTTGACCTTGTCTCGGTCCCTGCTGACCTGGTGGACCTTGACCTTGTCTCGGTCCCTGCTGACCTGGTGGACCTGACCTTGTCTAGGTCCCTGCTGTCCAGGTGGACCTTGACCTTGTCTAGGTCCCTGCTGACCTGGTGGGCCTTGACCTTGTTTGGGTCCTTGTTGCCCTGGTGGGCCTTGACCTTGTTTGGGTCCTTGTTGCCCTGGTGGTACTTGACCTGGTCTAGGTGCGTGTGGCCCAGAAGGCCCTTGTCCTGCCTGCCCCTGGCCTTGCCTGGGAGCCTGTACAGGAGGTCCCTGAGCTGATTTTGGTCCTGGGCTTGCTTGTCCTTGCCCGGGTTTTGGCCCCACTCCAGAAGGTCCTTGACCCTGTTTTTGAGGCCCCCCTTGTTGCGGCGCCTTCGGGCCTGATCCCTGTTGAGGCCCCTTGCCAGGTGGCTTTCCTCCCTGATTGGACTCTGGCGTAGCTCCCGCATCCTCCTCACCAAACAGCCCAAACTTGGGAATGTTGACGGAGTCACCCATGGAGGATATGGAGGAGGACACGGAGGAGGTCATGGATGACATGGCACTGAGGGGGTTGGCACCGCCGAGGAAGCTGGAGCCAAACATGCCGGATGACTTGCTTTCAGATTCTTTGGGCTCCTGCCGGAATCGGGACTCAAATAGATTGAGGGACGAGGGACTGCGCCCGGCGGTGGGCCTGCCCGCTGTACTCTGGTTGAAGGCGTCGACCGTGCGACTCTTACTGAGGCCTGTCGGGCCTCTGCCGGCCCCTGGCTGCTGGACACCAGATTCTGACGGTCTGTGCGAGATGGAAAGAATTCAATATAAATAATTCTGTGATATTGTCCACGTCTATCGCAGCAATGGTGTTCTAATAATAATACACGTTAACCTAACGGCCATTTCAAAATGAACGTGTCGCCTGTCGCCGCCGCCGGCTATTGCTAACCGGTAAGTGAACTCGGCCGAATGACATTGCGTGTACATCCCGAAGATGAAGAGGCGTCTTTGTTAGCTCTGAGGCGAGCGGGAACCAATTTCCGCGCCCTGTGAGGAGCAAATTGTTTGTGGTCTTCATTATGCATCATATCGGCCTACATTACCATTGCTGTTTACTCTCATCACGAGTGCACAATCCACCGCTGCGTTCATTTCAGCACCATGGACAAGGGAGCACCAGACGGACGCTTCAAATTAAAAGGAGGGAAAGTCTGAGGCGGAAGTGACGTTCCCGCTGTGCTTCTATTTTTAGTCATATTAATATTGATGCACCCCCCCCCCCCCATTTGCGATCTTAACATAGTTATTTCTCGATTACAGCCAATTAAAAGACAAGTGGCTGGAGGCATTTTTGATCCGTTTTGTTGGCATTTGCAGCCTGCAAGCCCCTCCCACCCTTTAAACCACACACCATTTTTTTTTCTAATCTGGCCAAATTCATTAGCGGATGAGAGTCTAATTGCTAACATTAACGTGGATACAAGCGACCATTTTGTGTTGTCAATTGTGATAATGTGTCGTTCAAATAGAGAGAAAATACGAATGACACATTGTTGTTTGGGTTTTTTTTACCCAGCAGGCTCTTCGACAATTTGGCACAAATGCTGGAGGTGTGTCTCCTCCTCCTTTGATGTGACATAAACAGCCCGTATTGTATCGCGTTCAACGGCCCTGCGCAAGTATTTTTACGCGTGTGCAGCCGTGTAGAAATAAAATGCAGTGTCGAGACACTTGCACGGTGCGCCGAACGCATTTCGTCACAAATAAAAGGATGAAGAGGCGTTTTCGCGCATTCGTGTGCGCGGATGCTGTTGATTAGCCATGAAAATTGGATGCAATAATGAGATCACGTCTGGGTGGATTACAACAAAAAATTAAAAAATGGGCGTGATGTGACTCCTGCTCAGCCACAATGCAATCGCCTACTTGGTTAAGCGTGGATATTTTTGTGTATTAAAAAAAAAGAAAATTGGAAGAAATAGTGATACTAAGCCCTGCCTTCGTGCGGCCGCGGCACCCGCGGGCTGCCTGCCCTGCGCCTTTGACATCGCCGCGGCGAGCTGCTTCCGCTGCTCCTCGCTCAGCTCCGCCAGGTCCACCGGAGCCCCGCCGGGGACCCGCACGAAGCCGCCGGCCCCGTCGGGTGCCAGCCCCTCGGGTAGCCCCTGCAGCGGGCCTTCGCCTCCTCCTTCCAGGCTCGCCTCGTTCCCCATGATGCGACCCCTCCCGAGTCCGTCCTGGATCGATGCGCCGCCGCCGCGACCCGAGCCCCCCACTTGGCGCCGCGGGTTTTAGCTCCGAAATGCGCCGCGGAAACGGCCTCGGTACATCCCACACGGGTTTTATCCTTATTAATGGCCAGTTTCCCAACCGCCGTTCCGCTGCCGCTTGGGTTCTGCTCCGTAACGCATCTCTGCAGCTTTACACACCAGTTACCAGTTCTCTGTGACTGGGGGTCTTCCGTTTCACTCCCTCCACAGACGCCAGTCGCGACATCCGGATGTTATTCCAAAATAAAACCTGTTTTAAAGCTCATTCTTGTTCATTTTACACCCTGTCCACATTAAATAAACATCAAATAAATCATTCGTAGGGATTATGAATTACACAATCGATTTTAAGGGAGCAAGAATCACGTTTACGATGGAAGATGGCGACCACTTCCGCATTCTTCACGCAAAACGCTCGTTAACTTGGCACGCTCAGCGGCCACTGCGCATGCGCCGTCTCTGACAGGTGAATTGGATTCTTCAGTGGAGCAAAATATGTCGTTAAAGGGGAATAACCCGCACATAATGCATTAGAATGAGCTCCATAATTGTTTAAGGGTGTCACATATTGGACAGGACGGTAAAATACTTCACGCGCAGTCAATATAAAGTCTCGAGTGTGTGCGCGAAGAGCCGATCTCATAATAAGAGCCGGTTGAAGTGCAATAAAGCAAAATGTCAAAAGTGAGAGCGCGTCCACAGTAGAGATAATACACAGTAGCTGTGGAGGATGATTCATATTTTGAATAATAATTCAATGCCTTGGCGTGTTTCTTTGGCAATAAGACGGCGCGCAATTGACCGTGCCATCGCTTGATCGGAGAAAAACACATTCATGTGCGACCACAATCGTGATTAATTCCCAGTCTCGTCTGAGAATGAGATCCCTTGAATCGCATCGTAAAAACAATGATCAAAGAACATGCTGAAATCATATTTTACACCCAGAGAGGATTACAGCACAACGCGTCAGCTCGACTAAGCGTCAAGCGGATGTGTTGCAACACGACACAGAAGCAACGCTCATTTGCTGCGTGTGTGTGTGTGTGTGTGTGTGTGTGTGTAGCTGCAGGACACATGTGTCCTCCATGCATGAAAGCAAAACGCCACTCTCAAGACCCTCGGAACTCATAGGATGCCGTGCTGGCTGACTCGTCTATGTCTGCTTATGACACTATACACACTAAGAAACACATTGAACTGCATGATGCTAACGGCTAACCGCTAATACTGTACAAACTTCTCAACACAATTTTGTGTGTGTATGTCCATGCAACTTGACTCCGGTAACCAGATAACAAACACTGCCCACCCTTCATTAAATTTGGATAAGCCCGAATGACACAAAAAAAAAAAACTGAAGGGTTCAAAGTTATGGTTTTGTAAACCGACTGTCTTCAAATAAGAAAATAAAATTGTAAAGTCACGTACCTGAGACTCACTACAGGGTTGCGTCTGTGTCGATACCCTTGCGGCGTCTGCTGGGAGAGTGTGCGAGCGATCCCCGCCACATTCCCGCTGAGCTCCGCTCATCCCGATTAGCGCCTAATTCCGCCCTCGGCGTCGCCGCCGCGCCGTTTCAGTCCCTAAAAATAAAATGATGTTAGGAAGGAAGCGCCTGGTTTTAACTTGACTTCAGACAGCAGCAAAGTCAACAGCGGCACGTGACCGTAGACAAAGACGCGAGCGGGGAGTTGCACTGAGAGGTGTCGCTAATCCTTATTTTTTTTATCCTCTAAGGGCCATCGCACGCCTCTAATCTGTTTTTCCTGTACACTCGTCGCACTCATTTCATTACTGAGGGTCAACTTGATATACTGGGAAAGTGTTCTGTATGTGTAGAAATTCAATGATTAAAAAAAAATAAAAAATCCTAATACAAATAAAACATCAAAAATAAAGTATCAAATATTTTACTAAAATAAGCACAATAAAAACCAATTGGGATATAAATATAACAAGTATATAACATTAACATTTAGATGAAATGTAAATGAATAGAAAAGAGAATTAAAAAAATAAATAGACTAAAGTACTCAATATGGACTCAGTAACAAACAAAATAATAAACATTATTTTTTAAAAATAAAATAAAAGTACACAATTCAAATAAAATGCCAATGATAAAAAAAATTGCTAAAATGAAAGTGATTAAAATGTTACAAAAATGGCCACAAAATTAAATGACAGAAATTAAATAGAAATGAATAATTCATCATTACAAATTGAATTGGCTCTCGTTTTTGAGACATCAACATTTTTGACAATTCATTGAATTAACTGTTTACAAAATACACTTTGACCGTAGCAAAAAGTAGTTTTTGTACTTTGATGTCAGCTGTAAAAATATTGACCATTTCTCAGGAAATGTCGCATAAATCCAAAGAAGCTCACCAGTTACACATCTCCTCTTCCTCCTCCTCTTCCTCCTCCACCACCACATTGACTCACTGCCATATGATTGGTTAATCACAAAGAAGGGCTGCAAAAAAAAAAATGGATGAGTGATTGAGAGAGTGAGTGAGACATACATTATTCACGCCACCTACCTGTTGCCACCGCTGAGGATGCGTCATTGCCTTGCAGCGAGGGGCACCCCGGCGGGGTCGTGATGCCAGTGAGTCACAAACCTGAGGGGGCACAAACATGGCTGCACATTGTGACGCTAACAAGACTTGGGGACAAAAACACACGACAATTGTATCGCACTTTTCCTCCCATGAATTCCAACACATTTGAGGGCAAAAGCACAATTGGAGTTAAATTGCACCGCCTAGCGGTAATGATGGTCAACTACAGCCAAACTGCTTGGGGAATTCATGTACAGTACAAAACATCATATTTTTCTTCCTCCAGTACATTCCAACTGACAAGTGAAATGAGATTTAAGCAACACCATCTCATTTCGGGGGGGGTGGTTGGGCCTTGGCTAAGGTCAACATGTCTTTAAAAAGTAGTTTGTTTTTCTAAGAAGGGAGCTATTCAGAATGTGATTTAACTGTACTGTATTAAAATGGCATTTAGACGAGAGAGAACTGCTTGATGAAAACATTTAGTCTTGAATGAAATGTCAGCTTTCATCCACCCTCCCTTGGTTGCTATGACAGCAGCTGCCAATCACCTGTTGGGCTCCTAATGAGACCAAGCATCGAACACCCTGTGAGGTCAAAATGTCAGTTCATCCCTGAGTCCCACAATCCCTCGGATGAATTCATCTTCAAAACAAAAGAAAGCTTGGTTGTTTTTTTTCTTTTTTTTAATGCATTCAGGTGTTTACTGTTGTACAGGGAACTGACTCATGTTGAGTCTAAGTTCAAGAGCGGTTGCCATGGCAGCAGGAACAGTTTATTCACACTTGAATCATAACAGGACAAACCGAACATTAATGAAAGTGATGTCAGAGGATTTGTGGCTATGTTTGTTTTCCAAAGAAATCTTACCGCCCCACAAAAACCGTTTACCTCACTTCGCAGGTGAGGTGGCATCCAGAAGTAGCTGTTTCCAATGGCATCATTTGCATTGACGCCAAGTGCATGGAGTCTAATTTCACGTTCGTAGGTGCTTGCACCCCACGTTTGCATGCTAGCACCTGCCACCACAAATCCCATCGAGGAGGGAGGAAAGTGACATAGGTGCGAGGTGGGTGGAGATACTGTATAAATATTTCGGGAAACTGAGACTGTCGCTTCTCGATGTCGTCATTTCATGGGGACGTCTTCTAAAGATGACGTCACGCCACTTACGCGTGCCACAAATGCTTGTCAAGTATTACCATCGCCACAAATGTCTACGTTCTGTTTCAGATAGGATTAAGTTCAAATCAAACATCCACAGTGTTACGATTCACGACACTCAGAAGCTGGGAAATACGACTCCCTCCACTTACCTCCACCGCCTGATTAGGCTATGACGTCACTACACTAATGGCCACTTCATTACTGGTGAAAGTACCGACGCGGCCAATCAACCAAACTTGGTTATTAAGGTTATTGGTTGAATTCATTTCAGTGAGTATAGGTCGAATAATTGCAATCACGTGACTATATACAAATGAGATGTCAGAATTACAAGTTTTGGGCAGGACTAAAACAGTCAGCCCCGCTTGGGTGCAATTGTGGTATGTAGCCACAAGAGGGCGACATTGGATCGTAATATGGACGAAAACACTTCGCCCCTCTTGGGGGCAATTGTGCTATGTAGCCACAAGAGGGCGACATTGGATCGTAATATTGTGTTGAGCACTTTGACCACTTGCGGAGAATTCCTCAACCACTTTAAACAAAACAAACCCAAACCTGTTAATCAAAATGTGTACCATATTGATGTGTAGCCGGAGTATAAGAGCCAAAATAGACACTGTTTTTTTGAAACAGATGTTTATTAAGACAACCGAATGCATGCCATAAAGAATTGTGTTACAGCAGCTGGAGTCACTTTCAGTGTTCCGAATAAAAACTGGATTAGGGATACACCAAACGTCTTTTGATTTTTCGGGGTGGTCGTTGTGTTTTTATTAACATCGCTGTTGTTGACATTTGCGGGGGAAGTGTCACACAAAACACTTGAGACAGTAAAAAAAAATTAAAATAAAATAAAAGATGCACGTACTGGAGGCAGCATTCACATGCAATATAACACGTCTCCTTGGGCTAAGTGGACATTTGTCTGCACTATTTCTTCGAGAGATTCCAAGCTAGAAATGGCTTCCTAAGTGGAGTGGTATCTTACATGGAACTGAACAACGCACATGGATGTGGACGAAAACAAAAACAAAAACGAAATTGTGCTTATCGTGGCTAGGCCTTATTATTTATATTCATCTCTATAATCTGTCCTTCTATCCCCAAAATGAATACTTGACATAATTCCCGCCAGTTGGTCCAAAGACTTTTTTTTTTTTTTTAACTGCCGTTCCTCCCCCCCCCCCCCCCCCCCCCGATATATTGACGACCCCAAAATAGCATAATATAAAAAAATAAATGCAACCCTTTCACAAAACGAGCAATAAATAAAGATCACATGGTGTTTCCTGCACTGTATATACACACAGATAGAAGGTTGTCGTATATATGTACACTAAACAAAGTGTGTGTTGCGGATGTAATAAGTTACACAGAGGGGACAAATGAGACCACCGCAGTCATGATGTGTGGCTTGTATAAAAAGAAATTGTTTCAGGTCGGTTGAGGAAAAAAAAAAAGAAAAAAAAAAGCAGACAAAATAAGTAGCTTATTGAACCAACGGATGGACAACAACATGCACGATGCTTCCCATTGCACGTGATGCGTTAAATGGCGACATGGAAGCTTTTGTTGCTCCTTTTCCAGAAAAAAAAAAAGTTTGTTCCATTCGGTGAGGGTCACATGCTCGAGTCCTGCGGGGAATCGGCGGCTATTTTATCCCGGAATTGTCCGCCGTCTTCCCGTCTTGAAGTGTGAACTAGCCCATGTATGTACAAGGAGGCGCCGAGTGTCCGCCGGGGCCGTATCCATGGCGACCGGCCACATCCTCACACGTTTTTTTTTTTCTTTTCTTTTTTTTTTACACGTAGCTTTCCCGCGGCTATTATTCACAGCTCCTGTGCATTTCATCATGTGTGTGTGTGTGTGGAGAGGTCACTGAATCCTACACTGGAGATACAATCTACAGAATGTGTGCGTGTGTGTGTGTGTGTTCGTCTTTGTGCTTCTTTTGGTGTTTTTTTATCCCCCCCCCCCCCCCCTCAAACGCTCCTCGGGGGTCTTTGCAGCTCGTGGGTTCTCCTGTTGCGTCCCTTCTTGTTGTCCTGCATCCGGCGCCACTTGGCGGCGTGCTGGACCCCCGCCCGGGCCGCAGCCTGCCCCTTCGGACCGCTCTGCGTCTTGGGCTGGTTCTTGGGCGTCTGGACACTCAGCACGCCCAGGCTGGCTTGACTATTCGGGTTCTCCGCTCCGGTCTGGAGCCAAGCTCTGCCCTGAGGGGGACCGGCCTGCAGCTTTTGCGCGTTCGGAGCCAAAGCTTTGGGCCGCGGCGGCGTGCCGGCCTGGCCGTTGGGCGCCTTCGCCCTTTTGGGTTTTCGCTCCTTCTTCCAAACGCGGTCGCAGAACTCCTCCACGCTGTTGAGGTCCGGGTGATCCAGCAGGGACAGGAAATCCCGGTACCACACGCGCTGCTTGCCGGCCGGGGGCGCCCCGGCCCCAGGCGGCCCCGGGAGGATGTCGCCCAGCCTGTGGGCGGGGATGACCTGCAGGCTGAGACGCAGCAGCGGCTGGATGAAGCCGTGCTCCACCGCCTGGCAGTGGTACACCCCCGTGTCCGACTGGGACAGACTGCGGATGAGCAGGCCCTGGTCCGTGCGCAGAACCCGCTCGTCGATCTTGATCTAAAAAAAGACGCCACCAACGGAGACGACTCGCATTGTAAAAAGAAATAAATAACCAGAACAGAAAGACAAACATCGTCAAAGTCGGCGCACCTCCTGCTTGCGTTCGCCGCCGGGCGTCTGCAGCTGCCAGTAAATGAGCGCCCGCTGGGACTTGG
This sequence comes from Hippocampus abdominalis, assembly GCA_018466805.1. NCBI lineage: Eukaryota > Metazoa > Chordata > Actinopteri > Syngnathiformes > Syngnathidae > Hippocampus > Hippocampus abdominalis. The sequence continues at coordinate 17,315,966 of CM031704.1, read as the reverse complement.
GGCTGCACTCCAGGAACATGCTGCTGTTCTCCACGCCGTAGACCGCGCGGTCCTCCACGCCGCCGCCGCCGCCGCCGCCGCCGCCACCCAGGCCGTCGACATCGTCTGAAAGGGGGAAGTCAGAATAAACACCAAAATGTGTGTCATTTATTTACACCCCCCTTCCACTCCCCCACCCCACCCCACACACACACACACACAAACCGTGATGCTGAAGATCCGAGCACTGGGAAAGTGGGTCTCCATTCCGGATGTCCTGCCGTCTCGTGCGTCTGTGAAAATAGAGCGGGTGGTTGAATCCTGTACTGCTGACATTCATCCACTAGGGGGCAATGTTACCCTATGCAAAATCTCAACGAGAATGAGTCATAACCCCCACCCCGATTTGCTGCTAAACTACTTGTGTGAAATGGGGTTTGAATTTAATCACGGTAAACCTTCAGCGGCCTCTGATGAGCCATGAAAGTCGCCTTTCTTCCTTTTTTTTTCTTTTTTCTTTAACGACAATAGCGAGAAATGTCATCGGCAAGCTCTTACCGCACCGTTCCTGTTCCTCTCGTAAAAAAAAAAAAAAAAAAAATGGAAAGGAGGGGTGAGCCAAAGGTGAGGGGAAATAAAGCGAGAGCCGCTCCGAAATAGGGGGGACGGACGACTGCGCGCCCCCCTTTTGGGATCATGACTGGACTGGTCCGTGTCGAGTCGAACGTTTGAAGGGGGTCCCGCTACAACTGCACATATTGTATCTTCCTTGGCCCCCCCATCTGCTTCTCATTGTGAAATATTTGCAGTGGAGAAGAATGTCGAGATGCTCCTGCGCAATGTCCCAACACCTAATTACAAGCCCCCCCCACCCCACCCCCCTTTGTACTGATCACTCCCAGGTGCGGTGTTCCAAAGCGATGCGGGGTCCGGTACCTCTTGGCGGTGGGGAAGTATCTGGAGCACTCGGTGCCGTCCCAGGCGCAGTACGGGTCCCGGGCCAGGCAGCACTCGGCGCAGGCCTTCCCGTAGACCTCGCAGCGGTGCAGCGACATTTGCGACACGCCCAGCGAGGAGCCCAAATACAACTGTTGCTGTGGGACGCAGGGCAGGCAAAAAATGGTCGGAAATTTGCTCGAAAAGCTCGGCAAGTGGCCAAAAATGGCGGCGTCTTAACAAAATTGGCCGAAAATTTGCTCGAAAGCTCGGCAAGTGGCCAAAAATGGCGGCGTCTTTAACAAAATGGCCGAAAATTTGGTCGAAAGCTCGGCAAGTGGCCAAAAATGGCGGCGTCTTTAACAAAATGGCCGAAAATTTGCTCGAAAGCTCGGCAAGTGGCCAAAAATGGCGGCGTCTTTAACAAAATGGCCGAAATTTTGCTCGAAAGCTCGGCAAGTGGCCAAAAATGGCGCCGTCTTAACAAAATGGCCGACTTCCTGTTCAATTTCCTGCACGGGGAGAAGTTTTTCATGCTGTGAATTACCTGCTTGGTCGACAGCTCCATGGCGGTGATGGTGGCAGGTTCCTGAAATGAAACGATACGTGTCGCGATACAGTTGACACGGTTTCATAACATCCGACCCATTGCTGTCGTTGATCAATCGTACCCTGAAGACGGTCATCTCCTCCAACACGACCTCCTCCAGATCGTGCCAACTTTCCCTGGGGATGGTCACCACCTTGAGCACCGTGCCCACGTCTGCAAAAAAAATTAAAATAATTTCAACGTCCTCGATTGCTCGTTAAGCCTCATCGTCACGATTCGTTGACGCCGCACCCGTGCCGATGAACATGACGTCGTACTGGCCGTCCTCTGCCTCCACGCGGTCCACCACCAGCTGCGAGAACTGGTAGTCCACGTCGGTGCGCACCATGATGGGGCGCCCGCCGACGGGGTGCACCGGGTTGTACATGGCCGGGTGACCCCGGGCGAAGGTGATGACGTCATCCGGGAGGTCTTTGGTGGAGTCGAAGCCGCCGAACGTCTTGCTCGGGCACTGGAGGCGAGAGACGGGAAGTCGGAATTGGGATTTGGACTAAAACGGCTTTCTTGTTAGCTTACGATGGGGCTAAATTATGTCAAACGACGGTTGGCATGAGTGTTTCCTGTTGGATGATGTTTGTCTTTTCAAATTAAGAGCAAATTAATTGCAACATGTTGACCCCATCGATAGCGTTTTATTTTACGCTCACCGTTCCAGGTCGGGGGTAAGGTACCCTGCCTTGGAAGGGCACCCACTGGTATGTGGGTCCGTCCCTGTGGGCGTAGGGGCCCAGGAACACCCTCCGGATATCCGCCATGTTGTACATGCAAACCGCCGAGCCTTTGAAGATGTTGCTGTGGGGGTGGGAGTGGGGAGAGGGGAGGAGCCACAAGTGAGTCCAGGAGACAAAACGAGACGTCGACTACAGCGACCACAGATCGGAACGTCTCTGATTGCCTCCAGATTTTTTTTTTTTTTTTTTAGTAGTTGGCCCGGAACGACGCTTTCCAGAGCATCCCTGGAAGTCGCGCTCGCGTCTTCCACTTGGCTCCAGAAACCCGTGAGATCAATCAAATGTTTTTGAAAAAGAAAGTGGAAGTGCGAATTTTTTTTTTTTTTTTTACGGTTCGCCTTCGGTTATCCAGCAGCCACCGCTCGTTCGATTCGGAATATTCCAAGTGTGGCTTATATCCCGTGGACGTGTCCATCCATCAAAGTGGATGTCGTATCGGCGGCTACGCAAACGTTGCCGGCGTCGCTCTTTTGTTTCCGAGTAGCGTCCGACTAATTAGGCGTGCGCGCGTCGAGTCGGCAAAAGCGCGAAGATGAATGGACGGGACGCTGCGAGCTGGCAATTCAAGGGAAATTCAATTAACGCGAAAGGACGCGGCGGCGCCGTCGCGTGAAAGGAACATCTGTTTGCGCAGAAATTCCATCTCACACACACACACACACACACACACACACACACACACACACACACACACACACACACGTTCTAAATAGACGCACGCGCGCACGCTCAATCAAACATTGATCCGTCAATGGCGGCGCGCCCATTAAGCAGCCATATTAAAAGAAGCTCCGCTCTATTCATCTCGGGGGGGGGGGGAAACTGGCCGCTTAGAAAACCAATTAAGTCTCTTGTCGTCCCCGATGCCGCTTAATTGAATTTAACGCGCGCTTCCGCGTGCGTCTTTTGTGTGTTGGGCTTGACCGCTCCCGCTTGAATACGAGCCGCCGCCGCCGCCGCCGCCGCCGCCGCCGCCGCCGTTTCATTAGCGGTGATTGATGGCGGAGTGGTTGGGACTCCCGTTCGCCGCGAGATGCGAATGAGTTCTCGCAAAAAACCAGCCGAGCAGTCGCATTTTTTTTTTTGGGTTGCGATCCGATTGGGGCGGAAAACGGAAAACACGCCGACGAATCAATGATGACGGGATACCTGGACGTGGTGAAAACGGCGTAGATCAGCGGATTCTTGGGGTCTTTGGAGCTCATGAGGAAAACATCCTCTAAGGGGGGTAGAGGGGGAGGATGCGGAAATGTTATTTTGGAGAGCTTTTTCCGGAGCGCCTCGGAGTTGGGGGTGGGGGGAAACTCACGCAGCTCATCGAAGTGCGTGTCGATGCCGTTGACGCCCGGCACGGAGCACGTGAGCCGGGCCTTGAGGAAGGTGGTCCACTTGTTCACCAGGCTGCGGTGGCCTCCCATGTCGTTCTGGAAGACAAAGACAAAGTTGGACGTCACGCTTGACCCGTTTTGACATTCGGCAGCAATATGAACACACTCAACTGTATGTGTGTGTGTGTGTGAAACTCCTCTACAACGAAATCTACATGGGTGAAAATACCCCCTAGTGTGAAAATACCCCCTAGTGTGAACAAATCTTTATGCATTAACACCATTCCCACTTTCCTGTTTCAATATTTGCTACGGTGAAAACCCCCCTGTTGTGAAAAATGTATTGCTGCAAACATGATTTCATCGTAGAGGAGTTTCACTGTATATATATAAATATAGTGCTGTCAGTTTAACGCGTTATCGGCATGAATATGAATTGAAAACAATTTTAACGCGATTAAAATTAATCGAGTTAACATTTTAGCGCAAGATTAACGAGTTAACTATGAAATTATACATTTAATCGCGATTAATTATTTTAATCGTTTGACAGCACTAATATATATGTTTGTTTGTTTTTTGGGGGTCCTGCCACACTTGCAGATGCTCTAAAACATGCAATTCGGTGGAATCTCGAAACAGTCGCCGCGGCGGCTCGGTTTCCGTTACCTTACACAGTTGTCCTATCCGGGCGATGGTAGCCTTGCCCGTGTGCTCTCCGTCCATGGCGTTCTCTTTGAAAAACAGGAAGATCTTGTCGTCCTCGGGGTTGTCGCTCTCCGGGACCAAGTGAATGCCGACGAATCTCGGGTCTAAACGTTGGTCCAAAAAAAATGAACACAGTCAGCCGTTGAAAGGAGTCGAACAAAGCCACCTCTGTTCCAGGGACGCGGTTCGGTTCACCTCCATTTTACACCTCTGAAAATAACCCCCCCCCCCCGGCCCCCGCGCTCCAAACCGCGCATCCAAACCGCGACCACTCAAAGACACATGGTTGTGATTGCGCCTTGTTCCTTCGATTTTTAAGAGCGGAAGGAAATCAAAGCCCACGGCCGGAGATTTTCTGCTCGTAAGTGGCGAGGGGAGAAGGGAAAAAAATAACCGGCGTCGCGCGCTGGAGCGAAACAAGCGGTGCCATGTTACGCCTTTCGGGGATTCAGAGGAGCTGTGAAAAAAGAGCGGCGGACCCTTCAAGTGGGATGTGGATTTATAAAGCTCCCCCCCCCCCGGCTGGAGGCAGGTGCGAGACCGCTGTAAATGAATCGACGCCTCGCGAATACGCGCCTGTTAAATCGACACTTTCATAAACGACAAGCAGCGGTCGCCGGGTGGAGTTACAAACCGGAAGGCCGCCGCATGCAGAGAGTCGAACGGCACGTTGGAAGAATACCCGCGTTTCCCCCAATTTTCACCACCTGTAGTCGGACGAATACTTTGCCCCTTGTGACACACGAAGCCCTCGATGACAAATGCCGAATAGAATCCCCCCCGACTTTCTTAATCCCCACCATTACAAGGTGAAAGATGGATGGGGGGGGGGGGGGGGGGGATTAACGTCAGGACAAAATGTCATCAGCGGTTGCAGAGGCTTCTGGAGTGGATGATTGTTGAAGGCAGTGAAGAAGAAGAAGAAGTGGAATTTGACTCCACAACAGGAAAACAGCTGAGAGTGGATTAGTAGTGTGGGAAAGCAGTGTGGACGAGGGGGGGTTGGGGGGGGGGGGGGGGGGGGTTGGCGCGGCTCGAGGGAAAGGTTCTCTCGAGTCCGACGTAATGCTGAGCGATAGCGGCGAATAATCCCTTCTGATCCCCGGCTTCGGTTTTTGCCGCTTTGCTTACCGTTGAGCCACCTAGAGTCGTGCTGCTCCGTCCTGACGGGGTGGTGATCCCCCAGCGTTCGGAAAATGGCAAAGTCCCGCCCCATGAAGTCGGCCGACGTGCCCGAGTAGAGCTCCCCGTCTGGCGGGGGCGGGGGGGACAAGTGGACATTACGAACGACGCAGTGTGCGGTCGTCACGGTCCGGAGAGCCGACTCACCGATCAGGAGGGACGCCGAGAGCATCTTGGGGTCGTAAGGGCTTTTACCGCGACCGTTCTCGAAATGCGAGGCGAGCCTGAAGATGTTGTCCTGCGGAAGGGAAAGAGTCAATCGGGCCAATTGATGAAATATTTGGAAGCGGCTGTTGATTCGCACATTCGACGCTGCCGACTCATTACCTCGGCTTTCTTGCCCATTTCCAGGTAAGAGCAGATGGGATGGAAGGCTCCGGTGCCGCAGACAAATAAGTGGGTCTGGTTGTAGGGTTGGAGCACGCGGATGAAGTTCGAGCACTCTTCCTGGAAAAAAAAAAAAAGACGCAACATCCGCATGTGAAACTTTTTAAAGTAAGCCATAAAATATCATCGTCAATGGAAAACGATATGGAGGCTAATTAAGACAATGGAGCCTAATACAGAACGAGGAGAGGCCCCGGAACACTTTCAGGTGGGATTCCATGTCAAAATGGGGGAGATTTCCAAGAAAGAAAAAATAAATAATAATAGCCCTGAAATTTCCGCTCCCCTTTTAAGCAAATCCCACCTGTGAGAGAAATCAAGGCAAAATCCACTTCAGATCGAGAACGTTCCACATGTTGGGGGGCGGGGGGGGGGGGGGTGTTTGGCTTGGCGCGAAGGCGCATCGAGACATTCCCAACGGCGCAAGGTCGTTTCGCGCCCTGCTAATCAGCAAGACTGCCGTCTTTAGGAAAGTTATTAATGGACTCCATTTTGGGCACATGTGCTCAAGACATTCAGGTTGGACTTATTTGCCCTCGTTGATGAAAACACAACATCTGTAATTCAAATACGGACGGAGCCAGCCGCCTTAAGCTTTGTGTGAACGTTAGCATCAGTCTCCCTAAATGGTAAAAGAATCCGACCACAGGCTCATTTGTTTAAACTGCATAGGGAAGCCTTTAGGGGGGGGGGGGTACGTATAGAAGCAAAACAGTTCGAAGCGGAATGCTTTTATGTTAGCTTTGGACAGAACTAGGCTAGCTTTGTCCGCATGAGCGACAACACGAAATGGGCGCGAGCCCTGTTTCGATAGCGGGCATTTATCTTTGTATTGGAAACAACTTTTGGGTGAACGGAATGTGTTTCTTATGGAAAAATAAAAATCCTAGATTTGCCCATTTGTTTGTTTTTAAGCTAGCCAGATGCTAGCCTAAGATCATTCATCGTTTAGCTTTGCGTGCGCATCTCAGAGATCGCTAAAAGTCGTTTCACGTTCGTATGTCATGAATCGTTCTTGCGACGAAAGGATTCCCATTTGACGGGAAACTTTTCGATGGACAGAATGAACTCGCATCGGAAAGACTGAGGCCCAGATTTCCAATGCTCAATTGCCATTCAGCTATGAAGCTAAATGGGTGCTAGCCACAGTTTAAAATACAGTTGTAGGAATGAAAAAAAAAAAGAAACCGCAAGATAAGACTTTTTTTTTTTTGGGACGTTTTTACTAGCGACTAGCGCGCTAAACGTTTGGCCAGTTCACCCGGGGGACCCCTCCTAAGATCTTACTTGATGAATTGTAGCTGACCTCATCCGTGCTTATACGTACACGCTATACGCTGCCCCCCTTAATGATTTTCCCCTCTGCGTTTCCTCCTGCACATGACATCATTGTCACGCCGTCGTTTAAACGTCAAACCAGTGCGCTCAAAGTTGACCCCCCCCCCTCTTAAAACTTGACATGACTGCCCTCGGGTTGGATTCGTTAGCGACGTGGGCGGCGGTCGTGTTCATCGGCGGGCGCCGCGAAGAGGTCAATTTGGATCAAAGTCGGTCGTCGTCGAGGTGGATATATTGGGAATGAGCCGCCGCCATTTTTTCCGCAGCTGTTCCGTGCGAAACGGGGGCTGCTGTAAATTTGCGCCGGTGTAGGATTGTTTTTTTTGGGAAAAGTGCGAGCGTCGGGAGGATTGTCCCGACGGATGCCTGGTGCGTTCCGCTCCATCTGCTCCCGCCGGCCGGCTTGTCGGGGGGGTAAACATTTGGCGGCGGCTAACGGAGAGCGGCAGAGGTGAGCTTTGAAGCCCGATGTAACGGCGGATGACGCGCGATCCAGGCGTGAAATTAAGTTTGCGGCGAGCTATCCAAACACACCGCGCAAACAAAGCCGGCCGGCACCAGTAAACGTGTCGGGTCAAATTAACACATTCTCGTTTTTAAAACAAGCATCCGTGTATAAATAGGCTCAAACAAAAGCGATAAATAACCTCCGTGGGAGTACGGGAGCGCAACGTCCTCTTGTCGTTTAAATACCGACAAACAACATCTGTTTTGGCGCGCTAGCTTGAAACACGCCACATCACTCGTATGAATTATGGCTACGTTGACGATACACAAAGACGGGAGGTGGAGTTATTTTCAGATCCTATACGCGCGAAAAAAAAACAAAAACAAAAAACTTTATAGCTTTGTAAGTACACCCTTTAAGCTACCACGGGCATGTCTGTAAATAGAGTTTTGCTAATGCATAACACATAAAAATGAAGTATTTCGTTAAAATAACAGCATGGATTGCCAAAGCCATTTTGACTCGCTGTCACAATAGCAATCGAAAATAGCAACGTGCGTGCTTCAATTTTTTTTTTTGGTGTGTTTTTTTTCTGTACGCCTGTTTAGATTGTCAGTCATCAAGATCACGGCGGTCCGAGAAAACTCGGCAATTATGCGAGTTGGCAAACGACATATGAAACATTTCTGCACTTCAGTACAGTCCCTCGACGGTATGATGAGTTTTTGGGGTTTAGTAAAATAACAAACACTCAGCGGCCATTTTTTTACAGCTGTTGTTATTTTTCATGACAACAAAACAATATCGCTTTTTCTGAAAACTATTTTTAAAATTATTTCTTTGGAGTGTTTCATTTCTTTTTATCTGCCAAAATATGAATAAAATGAAAGCAGATTCTTCCAAAACAAACACTCGTTGGCCACTTCATCATTTGTATTTTTTTTATAATTTTGGGAATAAAAAAAAAATTTAAAAATACCAACTGGCCCCCTTTGTATGTGGTTATCAATTTTTATGACGAATAAATTTGAAATTTTTGTCAGAATTTAAATGGAAATGACGTCCCCCCCCCAAAACATACAATTAGAACGGCGTTTTCTTTCCGTAAAATACAAATATGTTTCGCTAAATATGTTTCTCATTCCGATAGGTTCGAAAATGCGTACCTAATGCGCTGTCCCGTGGGCGGACTTCAAAAGTCCAAACGAAAGCGAGTGAATCGGAGGCAAAACATGCGGCAGGCGTATCATTGCGGTCGCCAAAAAAGCAGCAAAAAAAAACAAACCAAAAAAAAAATAGACGACTTACCCCGAGGTCCTTCCCCGCCCACTTGCACTCGTCCCGCTTGGAGGGGGTGGCGGGCCACGCGATCTGCGCAAATGACAAAGTGCGCAAAGTCACTCGGCGCCCAAAGTGGAGGAGGAAAAAAAAAAAAAAAAACAAAAAGAGGAGGGAAAGAGGGAGCGCTTGAATGTTTCATGAAACAGGAATGCCGTGAGTCACGTTTGTATAATTCAAGAAACATTTTTTGAGCTCAATCTGAGCTCCCTTTTCTTTTCGGTCCGACTTCAGAAATCTCTTTTTCCGCGCCCGAGCCGCGTACGCACACTCGATATGGTTCTGATTAAAGTTCCTTATACCCGAGTCGAACATATGGACGCACTTTGCTGTCGTCTGACGTGAGAACAGACGCGCGGGCCTTGGAAGAGACAATACACAAAAAGTATGAATAATGCATTCAAATTGTCCTCTTGGCAAATCCATATGTGCGCGCATGAATTATAAAGACAAAGATTATAAACAGGCCGTGAGTGAGACGTTTGCTGACTCTTTATGTACTTAGAGAAACGGAGGATCGTTTGCATGTGCTCTAGCATATTAGCGTAGCGTCGCCACGTGTGTGAATGCTGAGACACACAGCGCTAAATCAAATCTGATTAGTACGTTAAATATAAACAAATGAGATAAATTATCTGTCACGGCAAAATAAAACTGAATTTAATGAAATTAAATGACAATTTAAAAGCAAAATAAAAGGTTAAAAAAAAGTATATAAAAACAAACTGAATGTAATTAAATTGAAATTCCAAATTAAATAATACATGGCTATAAGCAAATACCAGAATGCACACAAACATACTTGCATTCCAAGACATACATTCTTTATCATCTGCGAAGAACGATGAATATGCCGCTTTCTAAGGATTTTTTTGCCCATCAGCCGAGTAAGATTTTTGCATTGCAAATTTTTGGCCCAGCCTAATCGCTGCTCTTAAGATTCTAATGACGCACGGATGAGAACGAGAAGGGTGGTGGTGGGGTGGGGGTCGGGGGGGGCGGTTACACTCTTTTCATTCCTCTGTTCATCAGCGTGCAGCCTGCGGGGGAAAAAAAAAAAAAAAGCGGCGGTCTCATCTACTCCAGTGGCTCAAATCAGATAAAAAAAAAAGACTGTTAACCTCCAGCAGGTGGGCTAATGGAATTACGGAGGAAATGGAATCGACTTCAAAGCTCAAAGCATCTCCCCCCATCGAAATGAATGGAATTGCCATAATCCGTTCCAGCCTCCCCCAAAAAATAACAAAAACCGTCGTCAGGTACCTGTTTGCGATCTCTACTGATGTTGACCAGGTCGAAGGAGAAAATGTGGTCCTCGGCGCCGACCAATAGCCTGCCTCGCTCCTCGTCCAGCAGGAAGGTGTCGTAGCCGGAGCTGTTGGCCAGCCCGGCGAAGCTCACCAGGTTGCTGGACTCTAACATCTCTGGAAAAACAAATCAAAAGACATTTTAGAGTGCCTCAATGCAGCCTCGGGGGGCTAATATTGACGTTTTTTCGATATTAGCGTTCAATCGCAGGAGGGTCCTGCTGTGTGTCATGTTTTACTACACGCTAGCCCGCGAGCGCGCACGGCAGACAGGTATGGCGTGCCGCACCCGGGCGTCAACATCCCAGCACGTCCCAATCAGGGCGCAGTGTGTTCATCTGTGTGATTGGCTGAATAATTCATATGCAATCATTCAGTTGTGTGTGTGTGTAAACGCGGTATTATGTAAATGAAGACAAAGCAGAGCGTGACTGAATGCTCCATGTGACACTACATTATGACATAGCATTCAATTAACATTTAAAAGACGAGGCCGGCCGAGCGCGGAGAAGGTTTGGGGAGCAAAATAAGAACTTCAGACGCAATAAATTGGGGGATGCGAATGGTTTGATAGTCACAACTGACGTAAAAATCTTTTTTATTTATATGCAGTGTTTTTAGCAAATAAATGAATACATTAAATACATTTTAAAAATTCATAGCACATCAACCATTAAAAAAAAATTAAAAAAAGGGTCCAAAAATAATATATGAAAAATTTAATTAAAAAATTACCTGTCTTAGTTTTTTGAAGGGTATTAAAAAGAAAAACATGGAAAAATCTGAGTGGGACATTTTTTCACAGGGCAGTCGTAATTTAAAAAATGGAATAAAAAGCAGGTCTTTTTTTTCCTCTCTTTGCCAGTTGCCTGGGTGGTAACCAAATCTGGTTTTCTCTCATGTAAAAAAAAAAAATTAAAAATCAAAAAGTTAAGGTCGGCGGAAAAAAAAAAAAACCCGGCATGCTTTTTATTCTGCGGCAAAACATCATCCATCATCATTAGCGTCTCACGTATGGAAGAACGCCGGGCACAGGCAAGTATTTCCACGCGCGTTTTGGTCCGGCCGATGGCCGCGTGATTGACGGGCCGGCAATCTGCGCCCACTTGGACGTGTGCGTCCACCTGGCGCGAGGCGACCGCGAAGAGGACCATGGAGGAGGTGGATCACCCCGGAAAGGTGCTTGCAGCTCAAACGTGTGTGTGTGCGCGTGCGTGTGTGGGCATGAATGTGTGTTTGTGTGTGTGTGTGTGTGTGTGAGGGTTTGTACTCCACCGCAGATGGCTTGAGCGTATGTGTGTGGGCTTGGGTGTGTGTTTGTGGCTTTTTCTCCCACAATGGACATTCCATGCGCACCGACACTCATCTGAAGGACGCTGTGGTCATTGATGTGTACACGTATACACACATACACGCACACGCACACACACACACACAGACAATATGCGCACACACACACAGGAAATGAGTCGGAGGGAGGAAGTGTAAGGAAATGCCATTTACAGTCAACGGAACCCGAGGAGGTCGTCTTGGGTTTCACGATGGGAAAGATGCGGCAGGAAGTGCGCATGTTCTCGCCATCCATTTAAAGAAAACGCTTTTTGGGATTTAAAAAAAAAAAATAATAATAATTTGCCGGGTAGTGAAAAATTTTTTTTTAAACTCTGCTCTTAAATTTACCATTAAAAGTATAAAAATAGTGCAAATTGCGGATTGAAAACAATGACGTAACTGCCTTCGGAACGCCCCCTAGTTTAACACACCATACAGAGGCTAACGAATAGCATCAACGTCATGGTGTGGATATGTATCCCTTTTAAGTACAGCACCGATATGTACATATTTAAGAATACCCACACGCATGTATTCTTTATCCTCCGCAAAGAACGACAAAGATAACTTCCTGAGCAGTTGGTCCCCGTCTAATCCGAATGCCGTTTTTTTGCTTAATCGGCACAAATTTGTGGAGCGGCAGTTTACTAATAGTCACACACTGACCTAATACGGCATGGAAGTGAGTGCGTGACATGTATTTTACCATCTGAAATGCATATTGGGGAAGAAAAAAAAAAAAAAAAAGAAGCGGTAGCACAATACACACATGGTTGACATTGAGCGTGAACCACACTGTTGTTGTTTCGTTGTTGTATTCGCAAAACACACACACACACACACACACACACACACACACGCGCGCGCAGGCACTTGACTGAAGAGGAAACAATGACATCGTGCGTGGAGGACCGTCCATTTGTCAAACAGGCGTCGACGCCCACACGCCGCACAGTAATGAAAGAGAGGCCGCGGGCATAATTTCAGGGGGGGGGGGGGGGGTTTTGTTTATTTAATTTTTTCTTTTGATGACATCGAGGGAGCTCAGCCATGTGAGTCTCCTCGTAGGAATGGCGGAGTGACGTTCGATAAATGTTAACACAACACTGTGTTGGATTTAAAGCGTCATCTTACATATATAAATAAAATATATGGTTAAAAAAAATTTAAAATGTGAGATTAGTTTTCCAAACTGGAAAAATCATGAAATACTAAGACCATTCTGAATAAACTGAACAGTTTTGCGTAATATTACTTATTATTATAGTATAATTAGTCAATTTGGACTTTTCTGAAAATTTTTATTTTTATTTTTCATATTTTTATTTCTCATTTTTTTTTATTGTAATTTTGAAAGAACAACTCTATTGCATGATCTTTTTTTTTTTTAAATAAAATGATTCACTCACTTTATATTCCATAAGTAATATTTTCAACCATTTAATGAGACATCCCTGTAAAATTAAGAATTTTTATATATAATTGAAAAAGAATAATTAAAAATAATCAGATGGCATGAAGGGCCTTTCAGTGTCTCGAAAGGCACTTAAAAATCAAATGTATTATTATTTTTATTATATTTGAGTTGTGCGACTCAACCGAGTGAAAGGAGCGCGTCGATGTGCACGGGGGGGAAAAAAAAAAAAAAGGGAGTTGACAACTTTCAGGCGTGATTTGATCTTTGCAAAAGCAAAGCTGTGTCGTTTTTGTACGTTTTGTTAGGCTTGTTCCGACCTCGGAAATCCGCCCTTTCCCTTTTCTTCTCGGTGTGTGTTCGCTGCGGCTTTGGCTTCAAAACGCAGGTGCCAGGGGGGGGGGGGGCGGGTAAAGGCCAGGAAAAAAAAAAAAAAGGCACGGAAAATGTGCGCGGCGTTCCACAATGTGTTCAAATATTATCCTAAGCTCAAGGATATCCACACAAAGTTCTCCTCCCTCTCTGGCTTTTCTTCCTGGCTCCTTCCCGGCGTAAGCACAGTGGCAGGTGTGGGCTTGTTGCCGTGGCGACGCGGGGAGGAACAACACAACTAACTAGGTGCCAGGTACAAAGATGACCGTTTTGCACACAACTCTTGCCCTCCGCCGCCGCCACATTTTCAAATTGCTCTCGTACTTTTGGCCTGTGCGACTTTCGCCGGGAGCATTTGGGAGCAGCTCGAGCGCGGCTCGAATGTCAGCGTGCCTCAGCGCCGAGCTCTCTCATCAGCACTCGAGGGGTCGGACGAGTGAAGAGTGGGATAAAACGCGAGCGCACTTCCAATGTAGTGGGTACAAACCAGTACACATTAAAACAAATAAAATAAAATAAAATAATTTTCTTTCATAAGCTCTCCGAGGAATTTATGTTTCTCTTTGGTTTGGATTTAGATTTAGATTTACACACAGATGCCTCAGATTGAATATCTAGACTAACTAGTTTTTAAAAAACACAAAAAAGACATTTAAAAGATAAGTGGAGGAATAAAAAGTCTAAAATGACTGAAAAACTGCCTTGCACAAAAGCGAGATTTTGGAAAAAGTTGCAAAACATGACTTTTCATTTCATTTTACTGACATTTTATTTTCTACTAGTAATTTATCACTTTTTTCTTTTCAAATAACTCCTTTTGTTGTTTCAACATATCGCTATAATTTGCCAAATATTTTGACTTCTCAACCCAGAATCATTTTTAAAAATATATTTTTTAAAGGGGATATCAAGCCAAAAATATTTTTTTCATTAATTTGTCCCATGCGGCTCCACTCGTATTCACATGACATTCTGATCAATATTGCGTTTGCGCAATATGAATTTGGCAGCAAAATCCACCGGTTTTTATCTCTCTCAGCGGGGGCGGACATTTTGCCACTGGGCGTCGACTGAAAATGACATCACAGGTAACAGCTAAGGTAACGCCAATCGGGTATTCATGAAAATATATCACCCAGGCTATAGTTTAGCGCGAGCGTCAAAATGTACCGTTGTCAAAGTGCGCCAAATATGGGCCGGCGAGACAAAAACGAGAGACAACTCAATGCGAGAGCAGCTGAGACACGCACACACACATACACATACACACACACACACACACACACACACGCGTGTTCAAAATAGCGGTTCGAATCTGGAAGCTTTTGATTAGCGCGTCTCCTCCTGTCACCGCGCGGCGGGACCACAGCGAGCGCGCCGACCACAGACAGGCCCGGAGGCCCGGTGGCGCCCGCCGCAGCGAGCCCACACGTGCACGCCGCTAAATGTTCATGCGACATTAACACGCTTCCCCGCTTCTCATTTAACACACACACACACAAGATGCTTTGTATGCTAACGCCAGTGTGGCGCGGCTGCTTCGCGTCGCCGCTGACATTTTATTCCGGACTACTGAAAGTCTGGACGGAAACACGAGGAAACCTAGAAAGTTAGAAATCAGACTCCGACACCGGTTTTGACGTGTAATTGGGTGGGCCGTGCGCCTAAAGGACTCCGGTCCAAAATTGAACGGCAAGTCGGCCATTTTGGTTTCAAGCAGGCAATCGGAAGCGGGTACAGACGCCAAATGGCGAAGCCTTCTTTGCCTACTCCATCGAAAATGCAATCAAGAGTTTGCCGATGGAGTCGAGTATTCGCAGTTTCTCCTCCCATCAACCATGTGTCCGCGAGTTGTCCATCAGTCCGTCGTCCGCTAATTTGTAACCCGATTCCAAAGTGGGATTGAGCGCCGTGCCCTCCCCTCTCTCCTCCGTGACTTGACGAGCCTCAGCAGGTGGGAGCGCCCGTTCGTAGCCGCGCTTCGGCAAATGTGCGCCTCGGCTGTAACCGGAGCCGCTCGCGGCGAGATGCTAAGACATCTGTCGGGCGGCGACGTTCTGCGGGAGAATGCGGGCCCGAAGGCCGGATCGCATCGTGATCAATGATGCAAATCTGGACCATTCGGTCGAGACAAACGGGACCGAAACACCCAACCAGACTACATACGACAATACATAATATTCCGTTAACCGATCGTAGGGTTTTCCGTTCAATTCTACGTTATATTTCACTCAGCTTATCGTGATTTCTAGATCGCCGTTTGGTACCTTTGAGCGAATCGAGACGTGCGAGTCCTTGGCCCCGTGGCCAAATCCAAAACCCATTTTCCTAAATGACGCGCTTCCGTTGGCTTTCCGCATCGCTTGCCTTCAGTCGCCCTGCGAGTCGATTCTCGGAGAACGTGAGGCGCGTAAGACGTCCGCACACGCTAGCCAAAGTGAATCAGACCGTGATATATTTGGGTCCGACACATGCAGGCGACAAAGCCGCGGGAAGAACGCGGGGGTTTTGGTGTCGAGGAGACAGAATGCAAAATATGCGGGAAGAGCGCAATGAAAGTCGGCGGGGTTGCGGTTTTTCCCGCGGGGTAGGAGGAGAAGGGGGGGGGGGGAGGTCCGCCGAAAGGAATGACACGGAGGCCGGCGGCGTCTGCAAAGTCGCCGAGTTGCGGAAACAACGCCGTGTAATTAGTAGGCTGGACGGACGAGACAGACAGAAGATGCTCGCCGATGAGCCGACGTCTCCCAAAAACGTTCAGAATCATCGAGACCGGCTTATTATGGAGTCCAGACGACAGCGAGTCTATTTGAAGCGCTGGAAGCCCGATCCAGATTCCCCGGGCCTTCTCCACTTCGTAGCCGACTCCGTAATTACCCAAGCCGACTGAAATTATCGGGTTCCCAAAGCGTTTTCGGCTCGGGATCACTCGGGGGTCACTCGGCTTTTCCGTCACGCGCAAATGCGCGGCTTGACCAGTAGGAGGCGGTGTTCGTCCGCCAGGATGATGCTCGCGGAGGCATCGCTGTTGAGGAATGCCGGCACAAAGTCATGATCCGCTTTCCGAAATGGGGCAGATTTGGAGCCAAAATGTCGCCGTAACAAGCGCAATCATATAATTCCAGGATTTGAGGTTGATTCGAGGGTGCGTGTCACGTTTAACGCCGACGTTGTATGTCGGCGTTAAAGGTGGCTTATGCACTGGACATAGACTCCGCCCACCATCGTCACCCGTGATTGTTTAACGTCCCCAAGACCATCTCCGGTTGGACTTGCCGTTCAACCTTTCACCTCCCGTGACTACTCGTCAGCAGAAGTAAAAGTATTTTGTTTCCGCGCGGAGAGAAAATCATTAACTCCTGCGATCTTCCGCTCACTGAATTCAAACCGTTTTTTTTTTTTTTGCCCGACGTCCCAACTGCCCCCCCTGTGGGAAATCATTCACTCTGCACTTGCCGCGCCAGCTGTCCCGCGAGGGGCTCATTTTATCTGTCGGCCATTCTGCGCCGCCAACTGCCCCCCCCCCCCCGCTCGTCGCCGCGTCCATTCCGCTCGAGCTAAATCGGCAACTCTGGTCCGGCTCCCTGAAAAAAAAGGGAGTTGAAGAGGCTGCCTCGTGCGCCGGCTTGTTTATTTGACAGTCCACCAAAATCACAGGGCCCCCGGCTTGTTCCAGTCCACAGCGCCGTGGCGTCACTCGGCACCCGTGTGGTCGTCGCGCTCGGGAGGATTCCGCCTTGCCGTTTATTTGACTTAATTACTATGCAGGGAGAGGGGATGAGTGACACCTCACTCGGCGGCCAGTCTTCCCTTCCGTCTGTGACTCTCTTGCTGCCAATTCCTGCCCCTCCGGTACCGTGACAGGCATCAAGAGCGCCTTGAGGCACCTGTGGGGGGGAAGGGGGGCGGAGACGCTAAACGAGCAGCGGGCGACGCGCACGATCTATGACATATTTGTTGGCAGATGCGTCCGCGCGCAACCAGGTGTCTAATGATAAGACCGGATGCATGTTATGTTACTCACCAAAAAAAAATGGAGTCCCTTTGCGGTCTCTAATTCATCACTCGCGCACTTAATACAGACACTGGATGACAGTCTATTTCTCTTGAGTAGCTGTCAGGGAACCATTTGAGCATTCTTCACACAGATGGCTGAGGGAGGGATGACACCCTCCCCCCCCCCCCGCCGCCCCCTTGCGGGCCGGCCCCCGCGATGACACCCAAGGGAGGTCTGACTCGGATCAGGTGAGTCCTGGCAGATTTATTTCGCGTCCTCCGAGAGGCGCGCATGAAGCCGTTCATTCTTTGGGCTTTGCGGGCTCCGGTTGCCCAGGTAACGCTTGGCGGAGATTCTCCACAGTCTGCAAGCGTAGGGTCGGAGCGGACAGAAACGGCGATAATGGGAAATATATCGCAGCAAAATTACAACCTGGGCTTCGTCGGAAGGATGAAACATGTCATATGGCAGCCCACTAAACATAAGTTCCACCAAACAAGTCGGCCAAAGATAGAACATCAATTAGAGTGGCAAACATCACGTTCGGCCCCGTTCACGAGATTTCTAAATATATTTCTCAACGAGAATTATTTAGGGGAGGGGGGGGAGGAACCAAAGCTTTGGTCTGCGCCGTCGGGCACGCACAACGGGAAGCTTCCGCCACAAAGTCCTGTTGTCACTTGCAAATTGACAGCGATTGGTCGTAAATTTTCCGAGGCAACGTTTTTACGAGGGAGACTAAAATAAGAGACCGCACTCTCTTCGCCGGCCACTCTGGATCGTGTTTTAGGGCGCAAACCACAACGGCCTCCCTTTCTAGCCTCCCAGAAGTATGCCGAAAATGTTATTATTGCGAGCGAAGAGGGAAAAAGTTTGCTATTAGAGCGATTTAGCCGGGAGGGAGGAGCCACGAGAGCACTCGGGCAGTCGGAGGCGGCAATGACACGTTTGCCAAATAGGTACCCCCTCCCATGTAGATTTTTGGGACAGAAGCCATTGAAACAGAGCCTCGACTGGCTGTAACCGGGGGCACTTAACGGGGGCTGCACGGTGGGGCCAGGAGCCAATATATACATTTAACTTCAGGCAAAAGCTCGACCTCGGCATATGGAACCAATCCGGACATTTGCGAGGCGAATGGCAAATTCGAAGCAAGAGAGACGGGGGGGGGGAAAGTAACAGAGAAGTTCATGGGAGATGCTTATGGAGGCAAGCAGCGCTTTAAATAGCCACGCAAAATTAGAGGACCCAAAAAAAAAGAAAAAATCTTCGTGAGCGTAAAATAGATGAAAAGAAATGAATGAAAGAGTGCCCCGTCGGCAAGGAAAAGAGACTCGACGGGTCTGGCTTTGCCAAAGAGAGCGGAACGGGAATAGGCTTACCCTTGTATGACAGCTTCAGCCGGGGTACGTTGTGCTTGGGCTCCAGTCCACTTCCCGGCTGCAGCGCCCCGCACAGCAGCACCGCAAAGCCAAACAGGTAATCCATGGTGCTGGAGTGCTGCCGGCTGGCCTCCAGACCAGGGGGGCACTCACAGCCCCTTTACCAGCGCCCCAAGATGAGTAGCTCCGGAGAGAGGGGGGGGGGGCACAGCGGCGAGCCCCGGAGACTCCCCTCTCGGCGTGGACGGAAAGTGAAGGTTTCCAGGGAAGGGGGAAGAATCCAAGAGTCCCTTTAGCTGGAGGGGGTGTTGGGCGGTTTGAGGTGGGGTGCAGCTCACATGGTTCTCCGGATTGGAGGTCCAGAAGGTAGTCCCCCAGGTGAGGTCTCAGGGATAAGATGCCGGACACTTGGGAATCAGTTGAACTGCCCCCCCCCCCAAAAAAAAAATGCGTTAAGTGAAGGCGGTCTTATATTCCGGTTGATTTTTTTTTTCCAATGATCAGACACTGGCGGTAACCCTCTAATCCTGGCGTGGAGCTCCAGCAGACTGCCGGGGAGAGAGAGAGAGAGAGAGAGAGAGATTTGGAGAGGGGAGGGGAGCGAGCGATGGGAGAGAGAGCGACGGGGGCGGGATAACTTGACAGCGACGATGAAACACTGACATGAATCGCCTTCTCATCTGCCCACATTTTCTTGTCCTTTTTTTTTTCCCCAGTTGTTACATGCTCAGGATTTTTGCTTTCTTTGAAAGGGATTTTATTTTTAGAGATCCACACGGACCTCTGCGAATGGGCAAACCTTTTTTTTTTAATACAACTACTCTAAATACTCGAATTCGGTGGCTCAACATTTGAAGCTTCACGACACGCGTTTGATGATTCGGCTTGTGAGCACAACACATGCTGGTCGTCAACCTGCCGCAGTCTGGTATAGATCCTGTCTCTGGGAAAGTCGTTCACATGAGGTGAAGGGGGGTCAGCGAAACAAAGACCCACCAACGTCCCCGCAGGTGGTTGGTTTACTTGCGTCTATGTGTGTGTGTGTGTGAGTGTGTGTGTGTGTGTGGGCACCTCCTGCTTCCTTCCCATGTGGTGGGGGGTGGATGGTTGGGTTGCAGTGTCGAGGTGATAAAAGCTTTGATAAACACGGGTGCTGATGTGTCAACTGGCGCACCTTGGGGCAGTCTAAAGAAAACAAATAGAGGACCGAGAGCCCTAATCAGTAACCACACCACTGGAATCAAAGTATCCCCAAAAACATATTTTGCTTAGGGATCAGTCAAGTCACACTCAACCACCAATACACTGATTTTTTAAGCACAAACATGCCATGCGGGGACCGCAGAGCAACGCTGATTTTTAAAAGTACAAAACCCACACTCGCTAATAGAATCAACAGATGTCTTTCAGCATTTTCCTTTGTAACGTTGATTTACCCCACCGCGGTGTCCATCACCCCACATATCTCATCACCCTTTGAGTCCAAAGAGCCTTTTTGGCTGTTTACCCAAAACAAGGCGATGTGCAGACAGACGCATGAAAGTGTCCTCTCCATCCATCGACCTCCACCTCCCTTCCTATCTGTCTGCATTAGCTCGGGCTAATGGCTGCCCGGGTACCTGCATTGATCTGCCGCAACATGCCTTTCGAGGGGTCGCCTTTTCGAGGGGTCGCCCTTTCGGGAGCGCGGCAAGAGGCCCGACCATTCGAGAGGCCCCTGCGGCGGGCCGAGGCGGACCTGAGTAATGACGACTTAATAAATGGTGACACAAGGGCGGCGGGAGGGAATGGGATGGGCATTGACGAGGGGCTTCCAGAGGCTTTCAGCACCCGCTGGTAAAAATAGGAGAGGACACCAGACACCCTGTTTATGAGGATGCGGTGGACAGGGTGGGATTAGGCGTGTCAAAATCGGGATGCGCTCAATAAGTCTTCATTTGGTGGCACTTCGGAAAAAATAATTACGGTAACAAGACACGACAGGATGACGAATCGGAAACTTCCCGCCCGGGGCTGTCCTTCCAACCTATCGCCTCTGCAGCCGGAAACCCACCCAGCTTAAATCATACCTGATTTTAACACCTCGTCAAGTTCAAGGTACTCTCAGTCTTCCGCTTCCTTGACGCCACATCCTGCTTACTCAACCTGGCCAAACCTCTAGATTTGAGTGACAAAAGGTCACACGGCAGCCTGTTAGTCAGCAAAAAAATACGTCCAGGAAAAAGGTGGGCTGACAGCAGGAAAGACGGCCGGAGGACCGGAGGGAGACCAGTAGCAACCTATACAGTGGAAGTTATGATCGACTCAGGCCGTGAGGCGGCTTTCTGTGTTAGGAGGTGCCGAAAAGACGTGAGTGATTAGCTCGGACGCCGGTATTTGCACCAGGAAGTATCCGGCTCCGATTACGCCATCGGCAGCAAGGGAGGTGGGCGGAATGGGATAACAAAAATGAGTGACTGTGACAAGGGAGGATGGGAGAGTTCGGGAAATTATTGGGCAAGGTTGAATTTTTTTGCTGGGGGGGGGGGGGGGGGGGGGTGGAGTGGGGAGGGGGGGTAATCACCTAATACATCAGCGACTGAGGAGACGGCATCGAACATTTACCTGAACTTGTAGACTCGGGGGGGGGGGGGCACATCTGGCTGAACAATAATCGGGGTAACTGAACAAAAAAAATAAATGTCTCAACCAGTTACACCCACACCTAATCGACGTAGAAACACGTTAAAATGTCACTGGGGGAGGGGGGCGGGGGGGGGGGGTATTCCCGATTGTAATCCCATTAACTCTGAAGTAGAATTCCACTTGGAACAATTGGAGCGTAATCTCTAAATGGTGAAAAAAACTGCAGAAACAAACGGCCATTTGCATTTATGGTCAACCAAAACATCGTTAAAGGAAGAAGGCTGCAAAATGTGCGTCACGAGAACTAACGCAGGGCAATGGGAGGTTCCCCCCCCGCCCGCCCCATCGCTTCCCCGAGAACACAAAGGTCAGCCTCCGGATTGACAATGGGGTCAACGTCACCACACCCCCCTCCGTCATGCACACGGTAATCTTCCTTTGCATTTCGCACATCCCGTGTCCGTATCCACTCCGAAGCAGCGGCCGCAAATGCTAAATCAAAGCGGAAGCACATTGCGACTGCGGCGAACCATCTGGAGCGGCGACTAAAGGGATGAGGAAGTTGTTCTGGTGAATTTATTTCACTGCATTTTCATCCGTCTTCTGGGCCTGGTTGGACATCCCCCCCCCCCTACTCCCGGTGGGGGATCTTTGGCTCATGCGCACGTGTCGAAGATGACGGTGGTAATCGGGAAGCGCTTACAGGATGTGGGGGGGGGGGATATGATGGTAACGCACGCACACACCCACTCACTGGATGACTTCCAGCTGAGACTTGTTGCTGACGTTTGCAGAGGTGAAGGACCAGATTAGATCACAATACGCGACAAACAGCTGCGGCGACTCTGCCTTCGAGGCTGAGGGTGTTTATCATTTTAAATGAAACACAGCGACACTTCGGCAAAACACATCTTGTCATTTCATTGGGCCCTGCGAGACAGAGCGGCTCTTTGAACTCTGCCTAGCAACCGGTGACTGTCTCCCACAAAAAAAATTTTTGCGCGAGAATATTTTCCATGAGAGCACCTAAACAAGCAAACACAATGCACTGAACTGACTGAGCGACTTCCAAGAGACGAGATAAAAGACTCGGGGGGGGTCAGGGGGGGGGAATCCAAAGGAGGCTCATTCACTGAGGCGGAAAGAACCAATTGGAACGGGGTTGCGGGCTAATCCAAGAGTCCTTTCAAAGCCGACGTACGTGTCAATGCCGAACATACCGGCTTGTGAATGGAGGTTTAGTGAGGCAGAGACAACAGCAGAGAAGCTCATTATTCCCTCTTTAGAGTCAAATTTAAGAGCTTATGGGCCCTCGGAGGAATTGGCAGGGCCTCACCCATTACCTCCCATTCTCCACCCACCCACCAGAGTGAAAAGGACCTCGCAGAGGTCTCCAAAGAGCTTTCAAAGTGAAAGTATTTCGGAAGAGATGGAACGAATGCTGCCACATAAATCTTCCATTTTCCCTCCCTGGGATTTTTTTTTTTTTAAATCTGTATCTTCAAGTGCGTGGTACCCACATGCTGGGTCGGAACCACAACGAAAGCGTGCCGGACCGCCGGGACGACGCACATCCGTTTTGTGTTTGACAGTCGCCTCCCGTCGAGTCTGTTGAGGTTTATCCGAAAGCCGTCCGGAAAGGCGATAATGCGGACGTATGGAAATCCTATCATTCCTCATCACGGCCAAAGCGCCTCTTCGAGGTGTGCCGGGGCCGCCCCCGTCGGATTGAATTGCCGCCGCCGAGGAAAGTGAGAACCGGATTGCCAAAATCATCAGCGATACCCGTCGCATGTGACCTCGAAGACATCTACATTCATCCCGTGCCATGTCGAAAGTAAGCCTCGGGAAAAATGCGATGATGTACCGCGGTTTACAGTTGCTGAACGCGGTCTCGGCTTTACAATAATCGATGGCTTTTGGCGAGGGTGCGTTGCGTGATTTGCAGCTGCAAATACTTGCAAGGGGAAAAATAGTTGCAGGGGCCCGTTTGTCACCTCCGCGCCTTTTAAAAAAAAAAGCATCACTCATGGCTGTCATCGCAATCATTTTGAATCATGTGATTACCTCCTTTTATTTGTTATGCTAACGGCGGCTCATTAGCACGTTATCACCCTGGCCTGGCTTTTGTCTGTCACTTTTAAGACACCGAGTCGTGTAATCCAACGAAAGAAAAAAAAAAACACCCAAAAAAACAGTTATAAGTACTCCTTTTCCAGTCTGTTAAAGCCTTCACGACACGAGGCCCAAAAGGTGGAGGCAAACCATCTGTGTCAACACAAACTTTGTGAGCGATGAGTCCTGCCTGGATCGAAACAGAAAAAAAAAAATGAGTCCAAACATCTCCGCCGCAACGTGTGATTCCGACTCCAAACCTGTCGGAGGTACGCTCCTGAGAAGACGAATGACCCCCCCCCCTCCTGCCGGATGACTCACTCTTCAATTCGACGCGGGGATAATTGAAGGACATTTTGCCGTGTGAATGAATGATATCTCCCCTCGCTCTGGCGCAATCAGCCGCGGCACAAATTGATGCTTCACATCGGCTGTCCCTCGGACGCCTTGTAAATCAAGTATAATTGACAGACGGAAGGGGAGGGGGTGGGGGGGGAGTGATGAAATGCAAAAGTGGTTGCGAGCAAATGACTCCATCAGAGCGGCTCCATTAAAACCTCTGAGGTGGCCAATTATCGTTCACACTTGGCTGGCGAGGGACACCGTCGGCCAGATACGAAAAAGTATTTTTAACGCATAGGGGGGAGGGGGGGGTGGAGTTCAGGACCATGGGCGACTTTTGAATATCAAGCAACTTGGCATCATGAAATGGAATCACGACGACTTATTGTTTAAAACTCATTCACTCCCAAAAGACGCAGTACCGCTTTCGGTCGTTAGGGGCGCTGTAGTTTTTAACGTCTTTTCAGACTTGGTCCAGAATTGGCTGGTACTGAATGACTTAATATCCCCGGTTGACTTATAGAAAAAAAATCATCGCAAGAGGCTGTTCAACGAAACTAACAAAATGTCGACGACAACGGAACAATCGACAGTAGCTAACTTGTTCTAATTCCGTTGGCTCCGTCCTCTCCATGTAAAACAAATTTTGCGGGTGCCGCCGTGAAACGCTTTGAGAAAACGCTTAAAATTAACCAGGCGGCCAAATTAGAAGTAGACTGCGTGTGGAAACTGTAGCGTTCTTGTTTTTTTTATTTTATTTTTTTATGCCCTCCTTTGACTCGGAGGAGAAAGCGGTAGCGCGTCGGCTAAGACGCGGAGCGCGTCGTAAATGGCACCTCCTCGCCACCGGGCCGGCTGGCAGACTTCCGAATTGCGCCGTTGGAGCTCCACATCAAAACGCAGGCGCCATGGTTCTCGCGGCTACCGCCTTTACACTCACTCTGGAAAACGTTTTTGAGCGCTGTACCTCGATGCCACGGACGGCATATGAAACACTCCATTGCGCTTTATAGTCTTGTAAAACATTTTTTTTAAAAAGTCGATGAAAAGTGCGCCGTGACCCGGAGTTGGAATTTTCACGCTCTTGCCAACTTGATTTTTTTTTTTTCTCGACGTGCTTTCAACAGGTGGTTTTATCTTCGTTTTTTTAGCACAATGACAAAGCATACTGGACGACATCGCCAACATTCTCTGGAACAACAATGCACCCCCCCCTCCCTCGCTGAGGCTGCCTGGCAAGGGATCAGTCTCATTCCGAGCCAGTCGGAGGCTCCTTTTCTCTGGCCCGTCAGTGTTGGAATCTGAGGGAGGTTGATGCAACTTGAAAGATCAAATGGGCGGGGGCGGGGGGCGGGGCTAAGGTCCTGCTAGTGAGAAACCGGACAAAAGTTGCCGCACACGTATGATGTGACGTACTCCACATATGGAAATTAATTAAGATAGTTTAGAACACGGGTGTCAAACTCATTTTTGACGCGGCCTGAAACCGTATAAAGAACGGTTTATTTACCTAAATTACGTAACAAGAAAACACTTAAAATCTCACTCTGATGTGTTACAAATGAGAGTTGGAAATTTTGGTCGCGATTGTCGCGAGTGTCAAGAAAGTTGACATCTTTGATTTGCTTTCGTGGGCCGCGTGAAACGATGTGGCGGGCCAAATCTGGCCCCCGGGGCCTTAAGTTTGGCACCTGTGGTAGAGAACATTCAGAGTTCCCACATTGAAGTAACATGAGGTAAGGGACATGTTTTGTTTTTGGGACACAGATTTTTTATTACCCCCCCCCCCAAACTAATGGCAGTGTTGTTCCGGCGTCACCTCAGGCATCACATCCTGTTTTTTCCTGCGTCACCGAGACAATACCGCCCCCGCATCTTTAGATGAAGCAGAGTCCGCCCGCTCCCCTTCTGATGTTTGGGCTCTGGATTATCCCCCGGGCTCAGCCGAGTTGTTTTTAGGGCGGGATTCCGCTCTAATCTGGTGCGCTCCTGTCACGGGGCGATGAAAGAAAGGCGGCCCGTAGCGATTGGCTCGAGGCGGATGCGCGCAGGTGCACCATGGGAAAGGTCGGGTCACATACGAGCCTAACGGTGCAATATGGAAGCCTGACGAATATTTGGGAGAACTGCTGGTGCAACTAACGAGAGACAACTCGTGAAGAAGTATTGCGCAAAAAAAATAAATAAAAAAGTTGTGCAGGGACGACTTTAGAGGAGGCGGAATTGGGCTGTTTTTGTGGCCTAATCCTTTCAAAAGGGCGGAGTCCTTTTAAAACAAACAACAAAGTGCGTTCTTGTGCGGTTTGAACAGTGCACACTTGACAAGTTTGCCATTTGCGATCAACACATCCTCACTTTTCTGTACGGGGGGGGGTGGATTACCTGAAACAACAATTTGTCAGGGCCCAAAAAAATGACGACGTGACAAAACACGACGTCGTCCTTTGACGGAATGCCTTCGTTTTGACTCATCTGCCGTCGGCGATTAAGACACGCGGCGAGGTCGACGTCTTTTATAAGCGGGCTAAAAAAATAAATAAATAAACTAAAATAAAATGTTTTTTAAATTAAAAAAATCAGGATTTCAGCTTTTCGCGGAACTTCGCAATTCGGCTTGCGAAATACGGGGGGGGGGTCAGGGGGTGTAAAAATGGCGGGTAGCCAGTAGTCTGGTTGGTTGTCGCAAGCTGTTGGAAGCTTGACCAAGACCAGAATGTTTTGATTAGGTCGAGTGGAAATTATCCGGCGGAAACACACATTGCATGATGGGGTGGGGGTGGGGGGGGGCTCTTTAGCCATCGACCTGACGTGAGTTGGCGGTCTGCAGCATGCTGCGGTTTACTGTTGGTTGTGGTGGGGTGGGGGGGGGGGGGGGGGGGGATTACCTCAATCCTCTGCGCTCGACCCCATCCAGCTCAACACTTCGGACTCAAACAAAAGGATCCAAGGGGGTGGGGGTGGGGGGGTGGGGGCTGAGGGGCCCCCGGGGGCCCCTGGCGCGCTGCTAATCCTATTCCATCTGGAAAACAATCCGTCTGGCCGGTGGGTCGCCCCGTTGGGACGTAAACTCCGGACCGTTGTAAGGAGCTTGCCGGTGAAGTCAGACAGCTCATCAAGGATGAGGACTTAATTAGCCACGCAAAGTCAAAACCTGTTTAATTGAAAAGATTCAACCTGGAGTGACGAGTGTGAGGAGTCAGGGACTCCCCCCCCCCCTTCAAGGTGTTCTGTTGCCAGGCAAAAAGGAATTCAGCAGAGAAGAGGCAGTACCCCCTTTTCTCTTGAAAAAGTCTCTGCTTGTAAGGTTAATTGGGCCGGACTCGGTGCCAGGATGAAGTAGTGGGGAACAAGTGTTGAAGTGTTTTGCTGGGTTTGAGCTTAATCTTTCACGGCGGATTTTACTGGCAGGGAGGAGGAGGGGGGGGTCCGCCAATGAGCGTCTTTTGTTGAAGACCTCAAGAAAAAACAAAACTGAAGTTCTTGCCGACGTGCGTGTACAGTATTGCGAGCCGTCGAGACGCAAGCTAAGCTTGTGTATGCACGTCAAAACTGTCAGCACCCAGAAGGGCGGACAAAGCGCACGCACCTCCGTGAAATTAAACAGAAACTCTCTCGACCCCACTGGCAACTCGCTCCCCCCCCCCACCCCCACCCCAAAATGCAACTCATGGATGCGGAAATAAAAATAAAATATCGTTAGCCCTCACAGACAAAAAAGACACTACATGTTCATAAAAGCCTTTAAAAAAATTTTTTGGGGGGGTCACTGCACTGCTCTAAAAGCACGACGGCGTTGAAAAAGCGCTAACGTAGCGGAATATCGCGCTGGCTGCCGCCGTTGCTCCAAGACGCAGCTGCTACGCATTGACACGGGTTCGCTTCGCATGTTATTTGAAAGACACAGTTTGGCAGTCACGGGTGGTTTTCATCCCGCCCCCCCCCCAATTTTTTTTTTCTGTTTCTCATTAAGTAACATTGAACTCGGTATGCGGAGTGACACTTTGCCATTTTGCCAAATCGTTTCTGTTTCTGTTGATGTTTCGCAACGACTTTGCCAGGTAAACCCGCTCAGGACCCCCCCTCCCCATCCCCTGAACCCCCCAAACATTATCCCCCTCCTGTTCCCTGTTGCTGCTAACTAAAGCCACAATCGACCCGGATCTGAGCCGCAGCTATGGCGCTAATAGCCTTCATGGGGGGTGACAATACTGCGGGCAGTTTGGTCATTTGGGATTAGTGCAGGTTTCTGCACATGCTCCCGTCACTCACGTGAGGGGGCTGGGGGGGGGGGGGGGGGGGCAGTTCCAAGCACCATTTTGCCGTGTGTATAAAACATCAAGGTAACAAATGTGGGCCCTTCCTGGAATCAGCTGAAATAACACAGCGGGTCTTTTCAAGTAATTAACCTTTCCCACTGTTTAAATGGCGTGGGCTGGGTGTAGAAAGAGGAACTCATTTGGGAGAATACAAGGTATGGTATTGAAAAGAAGGGGTGTGGGGGGCGGGACTTGCGAGGGTCTTGTACAGTAAGGTGGAAAACAAAAGCTGAAGTCTTCCAAAGGGGTCTTGGAAATCGAAATGAGGCGAAGGAGCCGTGAAGTGAGGTGGGATATGAATATTTAAAGAATTTTTTTCAGCCAGGTTGACATGAAAACCTCTTTTGTTCTTTGATATGGTGACAGATGGGGGGGGGGGGGGGGGGGGGGGGGGGGGGGCTGCGGAGCAATTTGATCCATCGGGCGCAGCGTGCTCGGGACCTGCCGACATTCCCGCTCCATTACATGCAGACCACATATATTCAGGAGCTTTTCGACCTGTCGACACACTTACGGGGCTTAAGACCCCCCCCTCGCCCTCCCACCGCCCCCTTGGCCTTGATAATGGAGCACCGGTGTCTGATACCTGTCTACAGGAAAGCAGCCGTGAAATTACCTTCCTAGAAATCAAGGCACCTTTTGTCGCGCTTTTATTTATTTATTTTTTTAAAGAAACTCGCTAGCTTGTTTCGTCTCTTGTGGACGTTGAGGCTGTTGGAAACGGCCAACCACCATTGCGTTTTCTGAGCTTGAAAGATTTGTGATGGTCCGTAGAGGTTTCGGCTAATGACGACCAAAACTAAAACGTGCGTCCCAGTTACCACAACTAGGCTAATTCGAGTCCATCACTACCACCATCAATACTCAAGCCCTCGGAGGCGAAATCGATCACCGGGGCGCACGTGCAGAGCGGGCACTGGACCTGGACTAAAAGGCCCGGCATCCATTCCAGCTCGTGCCTTAAAAAAAATCGATGAAAGATCGGTGGCTTCGCAATCACGCCGTCGATGTCATCGTAGTGACGGTGACTAAAATGATGACGGAAAACACTTGCGTGAGCTGCGAATGTTGGGAGGAACACCTAGCTTCCCTGAATGAACGCAAAGAATATGGTCCTACCATTACGCGGGCAAGCCTTTCAAAATAAAACGCGAAGCTTTATCACGTACTCTGCGAGGCGGCTTGTCACCCCTTCCGAAATGCCACTCAGGAGCAAGTCGGCCGAAGAGTACAGAATAAACACTTTTTTCGAAGACAGTCTCAGGGTTTATGATAACGCCGGTAGATAAAGCGCACTCTGGCCGAGCGTTAAGCGCAGTGCGAAGTGTGTGTCGGGATGGCGCTGACAAGGGCTATTAAACAGCCCGATAACGCTGATAAAAGAGGCGTCCCGTTTTATCTCCAAATAGAAACAAATACTTGAAATGGTTGCCTTGAGTATTTATGAGACAACCCCCCCCCCCCCCCCTCCCCTGCCCCGCCTCCACTCCGAGAAAGGACTCCGACAGACAGCACCAATTTTCTGCAAATTGGGCCGGAGGAAATTGCTCCTTGTTTTAATTTACTGCCGGACGGCCCGGAATACGTGCTCAATGCTTGCTCTTGGACGTCGAGGTAGTCCGTATTATCTCCGAAAGCCTGAACAGATCGTAAAACATGACACAATGCGGCTTGATGCGCCTTTTCGGCAACAGAAATTAATTTGCGCTGATGAACGAAAGCGACGGATCGAGTATCCCGAGTGTTGACCGGAGCGGCTGCGTTAACAAACACCGGCTGTCACAATATTGTCCGAATGGTCGCCGCTTGATGCGCGGGGCCCGAGCCAAATAGGAACTGTATTCGCTGGAATGTCGATGAACCTTTCCTCTCTGCCGACGACAGGCCAGACCGTGAGCTCACCGGGATCGGATGACGAGCGCCCGCAGGGGGGTGGGGGGCGGCAGGGATTGCCGAGATAAGATTAATTGCAGCGCAGGGCGACAAAACTCACCGAAAAGCAGGTGATATTAGCGTCCAGGATATTGGTCATTACAGAATGAATATCAAGGGGAAAATCGACACCGTCAAGATTTTGGGGGGTTGGGGGGGCGAGATAGCGAGAGGCGAAAAAACACCCAAAAAGTGAGCCATGGGTGTTGTTTTAGGTGTGTTTTTGCATGGCCCGTATCTGTGTGGAAAAGAAAAAAAAAGGGGGCGGGGCTTGTTAAAGCGTCGACTGATACGAGGTGACGGGGAGTGGGCCATGAATCAGCTGACCTGTCGAGGAAGGTGTCCAACAAAACGCACACTCTGAACAATATTTTACGGAAAATTCCACTCAGGTTTCGGGCTTCGGAAGCTAAAGCCGCAAAACGATGCATTGAAACATTGGAACCACGAACGATTCCATCCATGGGGGCTCGACTCGATGCAACCTTGGTTGACATTCATTCCGACACATCCGCGGACCCCCCTGGGGGGGGGCTGGTCTGACCCTCGCACTTCATCGGCATCCGCTAATCAATACGCGGGCATGTTTGAGCACGGGAGCCCCTCCATCCCTCCCTTGCCCGTCAATACTGACACGCTACTCAGGGCCGAGCATCCATCAAGACCGGCTGACATGTTTTGTAGCCGAGCACGGCGATCCATCAGGGGTTGACCGCTACAAACCCGACCGCCTCGTGTCAATCGATACGTCAATCAAGCAGCGACCTCCATTCAAGGACCTCGGGGGGGCGGGACAATAACAAAAACAACAACACGACTTGACTACAGTAATGAGGAAAAGCGAGTTGCTAAGTATTTTCACATCTGCAAACGTGAACCTGGCTCTAACTCGAGATTTTAACCCCGGGAAAGCACACAAACACAGTAAAAAAAACAACAAAAAAAAGGGGGGGGGGCGCCCCCCCACATACACTCACACAGCTCATTACATCCACCCCTGCTGCCTGATGGCTGCTTGACAACTTAGCACCTTCCAGTTACTTTTCACACTTTCCAAACTTCTTAAGTGGCCGGCCTCCCGGCAGACGGAAGAACAGACAGGGGGGGAAAGGGGATGGGGGGTTGTTTGCCTCCGATCCACAGTATTTTATCGGTTTCAACGAAAAAAAAAAATGCACGCACGCGGGGCCAAATTGTGAAAAACTTGTTCCGCTCGCCGACAAAGTGAACGGTTGTCGCCGTTGCGACTCCAGTCCACATCCATCACCCGGATCGGTATGTGTCCCTCAAGGGGGGGCTTCGGCACTCAGTGGCCGCGGCAATAAAGTGGACCCGTCAGTCAGGATTGGAGCGAGCGAATTCTGTGTGGCCCTACTGAGGCCTCGCGCGCCACCTCCCGTCGGCCCTCCTCACTTTGCGAAAAACGCTTCACATATGGATTTTGGAACAGCGGGAGGGGAACCCCCGCCACCCCAAAGGTGACGACGCGGTTGTGCCTGATGAAGGGCCCGTGCCAAAATCTTGCAAAAGGCAAATCCTTTTCGAGAAAAGTGCCGTCCGCGTAGGGCGTGACGCCGCGGTCATAAATAACATCTGGATGATGCAGACTCGAGCCTTGCCCGAGAGGTTAAAGACACAAGCATGTGGCTGGGGGGGGGGGGCATCAGTTCACTCCTCGCAGCGGGTGGACATTTTAGGTCTGTTAAAGTAACGCCTTTGAAAATCGTGCTTCAAAATGGAACGACACGAGAGAACCAAAAAAAAAATCGTACGGATTGGTTTTCAACTACCGTCGTGACTAGCCCTTCGTACGACATTTTCTTAATGTCGTACGACATCCAAGGGCGGCCCCTCAAGGATGCCGCAAATTTCGGTCATCGCTCCTCGCCGGTCCTGAGTGCGCATTTCCCACATAATTCAAGGCTTGACAAATGGCTGAATTACCTTGGCGGGACAAGTCACGGCCGACTTGGCCGCGAGCTCCAGGTCGGAGGTAAAGCGTAAATCATAGCACCTGAGTTCGGGTTTAACAACGCGGCGGGGCCGTCTCGGCATGTTCCGACAACGCGGGGGCGACGAGCGCGCTTGTTTCGAGACCTCCCGTATGCCGCCGCGACATTCAGATACCGGTAGTAGTTGCTCAAGACGAGGTTCTTCTGAAATCCGAACGACATCGTAATTTTCGTAAGTTTCGACGTATACTTTACGCTAGTGGTCAATATCAATTCAAATTGCAAGGCCAAATGAAGATGGGCCGGTAAAACTCAATTATCTGTAAAAGTATCAAGGGACGTATTGCTGTAAGGGGGCCTCATCCACAAAAGTTACGGGAAGACGATAAGGCTGCGCTAAGCTATTATCTCTTGGCTCCCCCCTGGGCCACCGCAGTCCAAGAGCAACCTGATGCAATTTGCCAAAGTGGACACATTTAAAGCTCAGAACTATTTTTTTTTTGGGAAGGACACTGGATAATCAACTATAATTTCCTTTGGGCATTTTTGGGGGGGGGAGCATCATAAAAGTCCTTGACAAAGATCCATCTTGATATTAATCACCTTGTCGTGAGATGACCCCAAGCGGTGCTTTTATGGAGGTCTGCAGGGGCTGTGGGGGTTGTTTCTCTGCTTTAAGTATCCAAAATAAAAACTCCCTAAAATATCACCGGGCTCCCCTGAGGTTGGGTGAACTCGTGACCCATGGCCCCGAAAGGTCAGGTAGCTAATTAGCCAGCACCTATGAGGTGCTGTGGAATGCTACGTAGCGAGGGGAAGAAAGCTTGGACAGTTTCCCTGGACTGGAACTATAAACACTCCCGGGAAAGAAACTCTGGAACAGGTGACAGCGGCGTGCGCTCATACGGTCCTCGTCCAATACCAAAAGTTCATCCTCTAGCCGGCTAACGTCTCCAGATGGAAGCGATGAAATTCAAATGCCACGAAATGGGCCGTGGCGAAGCAGCAGATCATCGGCTCTTCAAGGGCATAATGACAGACAATGACCATGCATTACACTTGGGAACACGCCACCCCCCCCCCCCCCTCCCTCCCATTAGGTCCAATGGGATCTTTCATCTTGTACGTTCCTGCTCGCGGGCCAGGGGAGGGTTCAGTTCTATGTCTCTGTCGACGCACTCCCAAGTACAGGAATCAATTCCAGGCCACCGTGACAAAGAATCCGGCGTGATTGATGCTAATTGTGAGACGTCACGGCCACTCTGGACTTTTTTTTTTTCCTTGTCAAGCCTTTCATGTGGAGCGACTAAAATGCGTCAAGCGGAGCGGGCCAAGGCATAATCTACTCGGCTCTAAACTTTGACAATGCGCTTATTTATGCTAATGACGCGTTGCTATTCATCGGGATAATTCGAGCTGGTAGTCGCGGATTTTAGACTGAAATAAAAAAGACTATTGTGAGTGTGTGTGGGGGTGGTGCCACGGGTGTCAAACATACGGCCCGTGGGCCGGAACCAGCCCCCAAGGAGGTTCGATTCGGCCCGCGGGATCATTTAAAAGTGCAAAAAAAAATGCATTAAAGACAAAGAATTAATATTTTAAATAAAATGTAATTCGTGGATTATCCGCTAGGGGGCACACTGTTTTGATGACAGTAGAAGACAACATTGGAAGAAAACAGTCTGTCACCGAGATAGACCCAACGCAGCAAATGATATGAAAGCGCCAATCAATGCTTCTTGAGACCAAAACAAAGGAAGGAGATGATATTTTGGTGATTCATAGCAAAATATGATATCATGTTAATGGTTCGGCCCTCAGGGCGGCCCGGTAGTCCAGTGGTTAGCACGTCGGCTTCACAGTGCTGAGGTACCGGGTTCAAATCCAGCTCCGGCCTCCCTGTGTGGAGTTTGCATGTTCTCCCCGGGCATCCAAAAACATGCATGGCAGGCTGATTGTGCACTCTAAAATTGTCAGGTATGAGTGTGAGCGTGGAATTGGCTGGCAACCAATTCAGTGTCCCCCGCCTACTGCCCGAAGACGGCTGGGATAGGCTCCGGCACCCCCCGCGACCCTTGAGGATAAAGCAAAATGGATGGATGGATGGATGGTTCGGCCCTCTTGGCATCTACCGAGTCCGTATGTGGCCCACAATGTGAAATGAGTTTGACACCCAGCTTTACATTGTACATTGTGCTCAGGAACAGCCCCCCCCCCCCAGTCCGATAATCTGAACACGTCACCGTATGGATGCGGAGCAAACGGACTCTGTAGAGGGTCGTAAGAAATGGAAGTGCTCTGGCATTGCTCAGAACTGCGTTTAGCCAGGAGACTCATTTCAGCCGGCGCTCCGCAAACATTTCCAGCAGCGCCAAATAAAACCATTCCAGGTGCACCGATGAACAGGACAGGACACTTTTTTTTAAATTTTATTTTATTTTTTTAAACCGTGGGGGCCAAGAGCTGTTAAAACAAAAGAGTTCAGCCAGGCTTTGTAATCCTGGCAAGGCTACGGATACTCTGAATGTCGACCGGCCATTTACACAATAACCCAAATCTGCGTGGGTCTGCTCTGCATAATAACACTTGAGATCATAATGTGCATTATCCATTAGCAATTGTCCTGAGCCAACTGAATGATGTTGTCTCTGCTCTAATGTGTTTGGGGGTTTTTTTTTCCAGTGGAGAGACCGAGAAAGAGAGAAGGGGAGGCTTTCTGTCCGAGGTTCATCAGCACCAATAAGCCGAAACCTGAGCTGGGGGTGAAAAAAGGGCACCTTCGCGTATGGAAAGGTTTAGGTGAGCGGCAAGGTTCCTGATGAGAAACACCTGGGCTGTCTGAGGGGCAACTTCAGGCAGACGAATCAAAGCTCGCATCAATGATTGAGAATGAGGCGTTGCAAAATGGAGAGTCTAGGGGAGGAGGGTGGTGGTGGGTGGGGGGCAACCACCCAAATCCTACACAAGACAATCGGTCTATGCTTTCCGACCAGGCCTAAAAGCGACCGTTCGGAAGATTAAAAAATGGGATCAAACTTAAGATCCCGCCTCCTCGTAGCAAAGCGGCAACCAATGAAAACGCCTCCAGGAAGGGAAATGAAACACACACTTAGGATTTACCGCACCGCAGTAAGTCTACCCTTTTTTTTTTGCAGCTCCGAGACGAGATGTCAAATTTTCCTCAACTCTGCACGCCGTTAGTGTGGTGGTACTAAACGTTCCGTCATTGGATGTCCTGACAGCGGTTATCATCGGCGATAATGGGAGATTAACACCCTGCCATGAAAAAAAAAAAAAAAAAAAAAGTGCCACATCTGACATGCAAAGTTAAAATTAGAGACAATGTTTTGGTATCACGACCGGTCATCCATCTGACTGCAAAGATTTTCCGTCGAAAATGTCAAAGCAACAATGGGGGGCTTCCTACCAAGGGGGTCAGGCGAGGTCCAATAGCAACTCTGTAGTTTCCAAGCGCACGTAAATTGTGAAGGTCACGCGGAATCTCGGTGGTGCACAGATAGCTCATGAAAAAACAAAACAAAACCACACAAAAAAAAAAAACTCCCAACTGTGCTCCCAGATGAGGTTGGGTACACAATGGAGTCAGTGGACATGAGATTTAACAGGAAAACAGCATGGCGGCGCTTTGGGCAGCCAGCTGTGATCTCACAAAGAAAACAAGAGCAGTGTTATTCAAACGAGAGGAGCCTATTTTGCCCCCCCCCCCCTCTCATTTTTATTTTATTTTTTGCCTGTTCAATTCGGTTGGCATGTTTCGCCGACACGAATTCAAGTTGTGACTTCACCCCACACCTGGGAGCCAATCAAACGCGTCCAAAGGCCAACGCTCGCCGACCCAAAATGGCGTCAACAAGCAAACAACCTCGGGGGGGGGGGGGGGGTTGATTCTTCTTTCGCAGCGACAATCATGAGAGACATTTACTTCTACCCCCCCCCCCATTTTAGCCCTGAAACAAAACGGCATTGATATCAAAATGGACCTCATCCATCTCTGTCTCTGGGGCTCTTATTAATAAATACAGGCCGGGGTAACAGGCTGAGAGCGTCCAAGCGGAAAAGCGCATGTGCTTGCCAGAGATAAACTTTGGGAGGAATCCTGCGAAGCGTGGAGTTTTTTTTTGCCGTTGCAAAGCGGGCGTTTTGGTCGAAGACGCCGGGTTCCAAATGACATACTTTTTGCTGGCTCGGCAGCTTTTTTGAGTCGGCTTCATTTGGCTGCCTTGATTGCATCGGCCTTCTGTCCGCCCCGCGATCGATTCCGGCCCTGGGCGATCCCCCCCGCCTCCATTCGCCTCGCTTCCCTCGCAATACCAGCCACTGAAACTTCCTCAATACTGGCACCGCCTACCTGAATTTGCGGTGAGGTCAGCGGGTTTGCGAGCGGACAGTTTATCTTTAGTCGAAGATGCATGGGGGGCTGTGTTTGACATTATGCCTGAGACGTTCCGCCGCATGAGTAAAACAGAGCTGCCCGAAGGTCAAGAAGGGGCGTTTAATCACTCTTTCTTGAGTCCAATTAATGAAACTTGAAGTCCACCGAGGGAGCACTTTGCTG
Source organism: Hippocampus abdominalis (assembly GCA_018466805.1). Lineage (NCBI taxonomy): Eukaryota > Metazoa > Chordata > Actinopteri > Syngnathiformes > Syngnathidae > Hippocampus > Hippocampus abdominalis. The sequence continues at coordinate 17,279,322 of CM031704.1, read as the reverse complement.
GAAGGTCCCGGGTTTCGAGCTAAAGTGCCCAAATGCTCTGATCGTCTATCCCAGGTGTAACTCTAGATCATAAAATATCCATTTTACTAACCGAATGACCTGACAATTGCCCCCCCCCCTTCAAACGCCCAACACACCGCGAAACTGATAGTGCTTGAAAAGCCCGACCAAAGTACAGATGACACCTCTTTACCGAACATGCGCGTCTTTGATCACGATCACGCCAACACTTACAATGAAGACGCGTCAGGGTGGTAATACACACCGTCTAACGGGCACGATGGATTCATGTGGTTTGGAGTCGGTCGTTCCTTAGTTTACAGCCCCCGTCATTCACAATGGACACAAAGAAAACACGCAACCTGACGCGGAGGTTTTCCCAAGTCCACAGACGCAAAGGCGTGTCTGAAATTAAAGACGGGAATGTCAGAAGCGCTCCAGACACTCCAACGGACAAGTTTTGATTCTATTCTAGAGTTTCTGGTGTCTCTTTGGTTTGCAAATTGCCGGATGGGAGAAAGTGCAAAGAAAAAAAATGACTTCGCTGGTACAAGTGGCAACGCACGTTAATGAAAATCAATAGCGCAATTCTCTTCGTAGACATCCCTCGCCCGGCCACGCTGATCCACTCATTTCCTTGAGGTACGTGTCCGATAATTCAATCAAGGAAGACACCCCCCCCTGCCTCCCCCAGATCAACTTTCTGTAACATTTACAGCTATTTAACCTTCCCACTTCCAATGCTGGAATTCTCAAAAGCCTCGTCGCTGTCGAATTCCTTCGTCGAAGACGCCTCGGAGTTACAACTTGATCGATTGCAGACCTTTTAGACACGAGGGGTCAAATCAATAATGATTACGGGGCGGGGGGCTTTTTGAAAAATAAGTCTTGCCAAGACGAAGCGGGCACTCAATCGCGCTGACCGGCCAAGCGTGAGTGCCGATAGTTTTCAAGGTTGATGACATTTTTAGATGTAAGCTATTAACTCATTCACTCCCAAAGACGTTTTTAAACGTCTTTTCAGACTTGGTCTAGAATTGGCTGGTACTGAATGAGTTAGCAATCGACGATTTATTTGAGACTCCGATTTGTTTACGATACATTCAACGTCCCTTTCCTGCACCCTGTAACCTGATCACATGACAAGCTGTCCGCCGTAGGAACCGCGGTCCCTGCGAGGGTTAAAAGTTGACTGCTCTTACCGTCTCTTTACTTTCGCCTTTTCAATTCCATATAACCAGACGAGACAACGGTGGTGTGTTGGCATACTGAAGCTGCGTTCCAGCTGCGCCCAGAGAAGGAAACAGAGCGAATAATTTTAACCCCGAAATCAACCCCCTGTCCGTTCTTGCTACATGTACCTGCCAGGGTTTATAAATCCACTTTTATCACGTGCTAGAATATCGTAAATCTCACGACGTACATGAAAGCGGGGGCCTCTGCCGACGCGGAGCCAAAAGCCATTCGGGATCGCATGAAAGCCAGGCAGCGTCCAGATGAAGCGGTTTGCAAGCGCTCTGTTTTGTATTTGATCTGCGCTCCGATACGGTCCTGAGGTAAGCGCGAGCTGATCGCCCCTAACAGCTGGTATGTGCTCATTTCCATTTTTCCGGATCATCGTTCTCTCTTGGACAAACACACGAGCGGCGCTTCGTGTGGATTTCCGCGCTGGCGGTGGTGTCGAGGCAAACGGCGAGCCAGAGGGTGGAGGGCGCGTTTCCACGAACGGCGAAACAAAAAGGGACGGAGGGAAAGACGGACAGACGAGGTTAACCTGATCAAACAAGCGGACGACAGACATCTGGAGCAGATGTGCTGAAAACTAGCTGCATTCTCTTGACGTATGGTAATGAAATGGGGAAAGCAAATTTGATATCGCTGCCGTCGGACTTCATAAAAATAAATACGCGTCAACAGTACGGCTGACTGAGAAGATGAAATGCGGCTCGACGGAGTTAACTGCATTCTCGAAAGACTCTTAATGGCCAGTGAGTTCTTGGCCTCGATTGCATCCCTCATACTCTCATTTGCTCTTGGCAGTCTCTCTTGTTTATAGGAACTGACCCTTAAATCCTGTCCCAATCAAGCGGGCACCGGAGTACACACCGGCGGGTTCAAGGCGCAGCGCAAGATCGAGGTAAAGGTCTTCAAGGTCTTCATGAGTCCAGATGACATGTGTGAGGGCTGCTGAGCACCAAGCGTCTGTGACTCGACAACGTCTTTCTGGCCAATACTTTTAGCATGCTGCTACACCGCATCGGATATTAGTTTCATCTTGTCATAATAAACCGGCTCGTATCTGGGTGGGGGTAAAGGGATGATAGAGTCTTCTGGGAGGCGCCGCCCTTCCTGAAATTCAATACCAGGTGCCCAGGGCAAGTGCTATGAAAATGATGAGGGCAAGTTGGATCCAAAGAGTTGAGGTGACACAGCCGTATGCGTGCGAGGGATCGTAAAGTGAGTGTGGCAGCCTGCCCCTCTCTGCATCTGTTCCCTATAGCCCGCCTCATTAGCGAAATTCCTGCGGGAGCTGACGGGACAGGTCAGGAAGAGGGTCTCAGACCTCCGACGTCTGTATATCTGACAGGGTCCATAATGGTCAGATGGGGAACTGACACACACACACAAAAAAACGGGGTGGGGGTGCTAATCCCGAGGCCCTGACCTCGCGGCCCATGAGCCGATGAGGGGACGAGACCGAGGGCAGGGGGGCACTCTTGATCCTTGTGGTTACTGTGGCGAAGTTTGGAGGAATCATTCGAGGGACATGCTCTTGAGAGAGCGATGCTTTGGAAGGGACACCAGCACAACTTCCTGGCGGCGGCTGCGGCATTGAAAACTTCATGTGAACTTAATGGCACTCACAAGAAATGAATCTGCGGAGTAACTCGCAGGCCACAGAGCGGTTTTCGCTGGATGAACCAAATCCTTCGAGAACCGCAAACAAAATTCCACATATCGCTCATTTGCAATTCCCTGCTGCTCATATTTCCGAACGCTTGTGATCCCCGATCCTCTTCGGCTTCTCTCGCAACATTTGTTTCCTCTGTGTTTACCGTCAGACGCTCACTACCTTCATTATCCATCGGCGGCTCACCACAGTTTGACAGTCCTCAAGTAATCAGCGTGACACGCAGATAAATATCGGTAAACAGTTTGCGACACCGCCCAGCTGCTTTTGATTTTTTTTTTTTTCGCTGTCTTTGCGGGTCATGCGGCTGTCCGGGAAAGCGAACGCGATACCTTGAGAATCCCAGTAGGCGTACACCACTCCGGGTCGTGAATCAAACAAAGTGTGACCCCCTTGCGATTGTAGATTGAACTCCGACTGGCCGCTTCCAGAGACCAAAAAATGAAAGGAAGACATTTGTAAACCCAAGACACAAAAAGTCCTTCCGAAGGGGGTCTGAGACCTCAAATCAACCTCAACGTTCTTCAACGACACAGCCCGTCAATGAAAATGAACAGCTTTCACTCTCAATTACACTCACCCGACGGGGGGGCTGCAGGACCCCACTGACGAAGAGGCTTTCTGTTCAAGATTGCAAGAGTATTTTGGCGTCCGCGTTACTTTGATCAAATGGGAACGCAAACAACGTGAAAGGGATAACGCCAACAAAATCAGAACCAGTATCAAACGGCGTGAGATCAACCCCCCCGCCCCCAACCATTGTATCAACTGGTTGGAATGTGACCGGAGCCAAACCGTGGTGATAGGATTCGAAAACTTTTCTGTACAAGATGAATACTTTTTAAAAATAACCCGTCACAAACATAAATGCGTTACGTATTTCAACAAGAAAGTCGTTTGCCAGGAGAATATGACCCCCAAATTGAACACAATGATTTGCAAATGCTGCAAAATAAAAAACAGAGTTGTGGAACTGCGTGCAGTGCATGATGGTAAATTAACAAAATGTGAGGCGGTTATGTGGCGGTTGCCCTGGGCCTTTACCGCAGACAACACGCTGCTTATATTGTCGCCGAGATGGGACCGCACAGAGTCCTTTGACTTGTGGACTATTTGGTGCCCTGCTTTGCCCTTCCTAAAAGTCTTCCCAAACTGGCAGATAGTCCAAACCCTTTATTGGACATAATTAAATGTGACGCCTTATTTGAAAGACCTCAAATGCAAAGCTGTGCTCCCTGCGCCTAATTCCACCGGGCTACAAATAGTCTTATAAACATGTCACATTTTTCGACGTGAACAGATTTGACAGGCCGCAGTGCAACCAGTAGCATAAGGCGGGCAGACGCCGCGGTGCGCGCCAGATGAAGAGAAAATAGAGTCGTCCTATTATAAAATCTAATCCTTCCTCTATTTTTCTGGTCCCAGATTCCCTAAACTTTTTAGAAGAATTTCAACTGAAAATGGCATCCAGATGTGGCCTGAGCCAGCCCGGCTCACGGTCAGTCAGTCGTGGAGATGGGGACCGGGGGAGGCACCACGTGGTTCTCGGCACACGCCTAGTCGCACTAAATAAACTTGACCCTGCGGTGAACCGGACTAGTCAACTCTCCTTCAGGCAGCCGCCGTGGGTCCATTGGCTCGATTCGGATACCTCTTGGGTTGACCTCCCCCCATTTAAGACTCAATCAGAATCCCGCAGAAGGTATTGTACATTGACGGATGGCTACAACGACGCGACAAGGGGCTCCGACGCAGCTACGGAAAAGCAGTTCAAGCACGAAATTGGGTCTTTCCGAACAATATCCTGCGCACAATTGATGTCGACTACCCGGAGGACAGTTCCGTTGGGTCGCATGTGCGAATTATACGCCGTGTCCGGGCGGACTTATTCCATAATGGGTTCTCGCGGCTAAGCTTGTTCGTTCCGCTCAAATCGTCCGACCGCGTCGTGAAAACCTTGAACGCGCGAGCGGTGACGTCCTCCGTCGAGTGTAAAACAAAACAGATGAGGCGCGGCGTTGACGTTCAACAGCCAGAGAACGGCGTCACAATATTACGGCGCGCGCCGGTGATTGAATATCGTTAATCGGAGTGTCGGCAAGCGATAAAGGTTCATCAAGCTTCAATGAAAGCGATTGTGTCCGAACAATACACACTTCAGAAGAGTTAACTCGACGCAAGGGGAGCAGTATAAACTGTTTGCGCTTCACTGTGGCACAGAAGAGAGTGTTTACATTCCCCCGTGGCTCATCCCTGACTGAGAGCGGTTAAACAGATCAGGGCCGTGAAATCAACAACGACGCATCCCCGGTGTCCTCGTTTCGGATTGCAGCGAGTGTGGCACCCGCAAGAGCATCTGGATCCATGTCAGGGCTTTCTAAATTGAAAACCGCACGGATTTGGAAAAGCTTCGCCCTAACCCTTCACTAATCAGACCGGAGACTCGGGAGTGCAGCGTGCGGTTTCCACACAGGTAGTGGAGCAGAAACGAATCCTCCCCAAAAGTGGGCTTGGATTCGGTCAAAGCGATATCGAGGCATCTGCCAGAAAGTATTCCGGTCGCTGCGCTTGAAATGTTTCCCCGTTGCAATCTGTGGTGGAAATGAAACCTTGACGCTCACCGAGAGTTCATCCCAACCACCTTGTAAATGTTTGCGCCATAAAACAGGAAAGGCCTGGCTTCTGAAGACCACCTATGCTCGCAAACAAAACGGCATTGGTCATCGCGCGGGTGAAGCTCGTGATAGCGACAAACAGAAAAGTGAAAGTTAAGGACTAAATGGTGCCCACTATGTCAACTGAAGATTCTGCAAAGTAATTATGGTCTCAAAATAAGGAAGCAAGACCACCAACTAATCAGCCTGAACCACTAATTGGCCCTACACACGAAGTCATACTCCGATTCCAAGCGACCTATCAGCACCCTTGCGCCAAACCCGCCTGGGTTCGGCTAACAATGTCTAGTGAGCGTTGACGTCATTGAAATTACCCGTCGACAAATTAATTTACGCGCTTCCGGCAATGCAAGATCTGAAACGCAAGAGGAGGCAGCACAGCGGCAAAAATCAAAGTCCGCCGGATACTGCAGAGTTGGTCGGGGTCCAGGAAGGCGTCATCGTGGCGCACATGATCTCGCCGCGGGCCGAACCGCTGACATCAAGGAAATACGCGGCGCTGCGAAACACCAGATACGCCGGCCGTGGCTCTGCTTTCAGATTCCGTATGGATGCTTTGTGTTTTTGAAGCCTTGCCAGATGTCAACGATGCCGCCGGACGCCAACAACTGTTTGGTCGTCGCGAGTCAATCAAACGCGACATGACATTTCATTGCCTGGAAAGTATCCCCGCGGCTGACGGAGACATAGTCATTTTCTTTCGTTAATTCCTTTGGAAGCGAAACAAAAACACATAAAAATAAATGAATCCCGAGAACTAAATGCGGGCCGAGGAATGGTGGGTGCGTTTCATTACAAGCTCTCATATATCCCAGAGCGATTAGGAGACGAGAAAGGTTCACTTTGGCCCAACATAGAACCGTGGGCCCATGAATGCAACACCACCTGCTGCCTGGGATAATAATATTATTCGTTTCCCAGGCTCCATTGGTCACATTCAAATGCTTTAGTATTAATCTTAACGTCGGGGGGGGGGGGGGGGTCATTTCTGTTTCCTCCATGTTCAAATTCTCAACAGTGGTTAATGCTTTTACTGGTACGAGTCAAACGTCTTCTCCCACGGGATGTAAATCTTTGTGTATTTGGGAAAACAAATGCTATGGGCGTGGTGGTTTCTAAAACAGATACAGTGTTCGCTGACATGTCAGCACCTGTTTTCTGCAGGTCAGCAGGTGTTTGCTCCCGCAAAAAAAAGAAACCCCCCAAAAAAATCCACTTTTCCCATGGGAAGGACAGTGACCTACCGTCGAGTAAAAGTTCAGCCCTCAAGGCGCACAGGTGGCAAAGCAATCACTATAAAGCTTGGACGGAGTCAAGAGATGACCCGGTTTTCCCTTGGACCAACAGGGTCATTAGCACTTTCAGAGTAGAGTCCCAGCAGGGGGGGGAGATCGCAACTTTGGGGGGTTTGATCTCAGTGAGCGTGTGCGAAGCCATGAAACGTGGGGGCAAACCCTCGCCCGTGGGGAAAGGCACAAATGGTCGAGCGATCACAGAGATTTCGAGAGGTCAGGTGGCTTTTTCATCTCCGTCGAAGGCGCTGGGCGAAAACCAAGCGAGGCACAAAGGCCAGGCGCTGTGTTGATTGACGCACGCTAAAGGACTAGCTTAACGCTATCCCCCCCCGCTTATGTCCGTGGAGCCGAAAGAAAAGGGGAAAATAACAGGAGGGTGAAATCAAGCGGACTCGCTCTCCGCCGCGTTCCCGCCGAGACGCTCGGATGAAAAATTGGACGCTTAAGTGCTGGATGCTAAACTGTCAGCGCTAATAGGCAGCGAGGGCGCTAGCGCCGCGCGGCTGCTTCAGTCCGAGGGAGAATAGTCCAATGATCAGCACAGGGGAGCCAATTAAAACAAAAACTTTGGCAGCCAACTGCAATACTTAGCCCCCCCCCCCTTCAGTGACACTAGAATCGCATCAGATCTATCAAGAGGTTGTTTTTTTTTGTTTTTTTCCCCTTTCTGCAGGAAACCTAGCCTTATCGATTCGTGGGTCCCTTGCTAAATCACACAGAGCCTCCGCTTTAATTATTTCTCAGCGCCAGGAGAGTGTGGGTTTTGTTGTGCCGAGACGGGAGCGAGGGCCGACATCGCTGCCTCTTCTGATAAGACGGAGAGCCTAATGACAAGGTCAGGCAGGTGGAGGAGGCGAGGCCGCGTTCGATTGGAACGACGGCGCGTCTCGGCGAAGGTTGCTCGGCGGCGGCGCCTGCCGGGATCAAAAACAGAGGCTGCTTCTCCGTCAATTTTTTTTTGTTGAATTTGTTGTTTTTCCCTCTCTAATTGGAGACTCAGACGAACGCAGAAGGTCACCGATGTGAACTTCCTCTTTTTATTCTTTGGAAAGCTTTGGAAGAAGCTTGAAGTGTGCCATGTTTGTTGTTGTGCTGTTCCCTTTCCCTGGAGACGGCAGCGTGTTTTTTTTGGGGGGGGGGTTGTTTTTTTTAAACTGAGATAATCTGCCAGGTGTCCATATGCAAGTGACAAAACACATTGGCAACAAAATGTGTTATAAATAGAGTGGAGTTTATTTCGGTAAGGCGGTAAAAATATTGGTTGCTAATTAATTTTTTTGCGATGAATCCAGTCTATCGCATTTGTCTGAGACCGCCGTGTGGACAGAGACGTCTTTCCACTTGTGGGGATTTCAGGCGGCTCGGGGTGAATTCCTTGCACCTCGTTTGAGGGGGTCGACCCCCCCCCCCCTTGCCCTTAAGCCCACAAATACTCGGGTCTACAGGTCATTTACTGTAGCAGCCCATGATGGCTGCGCACGGGCCAATGGGCCGTCACGGTCTACTGGAAGGAGGCCCGTGCGATTCGTGAAACAAGAACCTGTTGTACTGGTTCGCGAACCACCGCCCCCCCCCCACACATGCGGAACAACGGCACACACATGATCTCGTGCCTTCTACCTCGTAGCCTCCAGTGGAACTTATCGTCCCCTGATGTTTCCCCCTTTCATGGAGATTCATTCAACGTGGCCGCCGGCAGTCAAGAGAGCAAAACGGCGCGTCGTCAACAAGACGGCTCGGGGAAAGGCCGTAATTAAACAACTCAAGCGCTGGTAATTACCCCAAGAGTGGCCCTAATTGCTCCATTCTCGGGGTGATTACAGCCCACATGGGGAGGGGCGGACCCACTGCAGAGCCCGGTTTCTCTCGGAAAAGAAAGATGGTCGCATACAAAGAGACAAAAAGCTCATCTAATTCTCGTTCCTGTATGATTTGTAACATTGGAAGCGAACGATCCGAGTGCGACAACAATCCAGACCCGCGCACAACTTGAAACTCAGGCAAAAAACGATCTTCCACCACTGCCACAAGATGGCCGCCGCCGCCATAATGCTCGCCTCTTGTTCCCCGGGGACATACATGGATCGATCTGCCATGTCCATTCAGCAAAGAAGAATGAAGTCACGATCTAAGAGAGTGCTTAAGAAACATAGGGAGTCATTTTTTTGAGGGGTGGGGGGGGCTGACAGTCCTTCCTAACAATTAACAAAAGTACCTGAATGGTGACGCAAGTACAGTCTGAGGCTTCTGGAGTTTCATTTTGGCGAAGAGGAACTGAAAGCTTCTTGCACCTTGCAGCCATTTGCAGCCACAATGGGGGGGGGGGGGGCTTTGTGTTACCCCGACTGACACAACAACATCATTAGCATGCGCTTGGCATTATTTATACACCCACGCTGCCGGATCAGAGAGCGACATCTGCTTTGTGTTGAGTGAGTCGGGGAGGCCATTTGATCCGGGGTGTCGAGCGCGGCTGATTGATACGGCGCACGGGCCCGCCGTCCCGGCGGTCGCATTAGCGCCTTCCGCGATAGAGTCGCACCTGTCGCCCGTGATCGAGGACCGTCTTTGCCGAACTACGGCCGACCAAAGCGCACCGAGGGACCAATGGTGCGAATTGAACACTCCCGAGTCGTGTGTGCGCTTGGCGTTGATCAAAACCAAGTCGGATTGCTTGCAAGCATTTTACATGTTGCCACGCCGTGACATCATATACGGCGCCTTGGGCAGCCATTGTTTCGCCGGAATGGCCCAGAAGCATGATTTTATTGCTCCCCTTTCCTTCTCGGGTGAGTAACGTGATATGGGCTTGATTTCGAGACGCAATACAAATAAGACCACCGCAGAAGTCGAGCTCCTCAGGCCACTCCAGTACACGGTATAAACTGTACGGCTCCAGCAAAAACCGCACGGAAACCAGATTTCCGAATGTGCTTTTTTGGCCCGGTAGCAAATCTCTTCTCTGAAACAATTTGCTTCAAAATATGACGGTCTCATGCGTTTGTTGAGACATAATTGACTTTTGTCAATCTAATTAGCCCCTCCCCCAACGGGTTTCCCGCGCACAATGGAGCGGTTTGCCAGGGAAGCCGAGCGAGGAATTTAATTAACGGCGATGAATATGCAAGACGGCCACGGCAAGCCGGTACCGGACAAGAAGCGCTACAATTGAAACGTGACTCACTTTCAAAATGTGCAGTAACGTTTCAAAATGATTCGTGGAGCTTTTTGGAGCACCGACAAAAGATTTTTTGTTGTCAGTCGATTTTCAATTGACGGGCTTAGTGTGGTGTTGACAAAAGAAGTAATCCGTAACCTTTTAGCGTCGACGCGATCAAAGACTATGAAGGAATGTTTGTTCCAGCGGAGGATGAACTCCACGAGAAACAAGCCGCTAAATGCAATTCCAAACATGTTGCTTGCATGTTTTCGATTAAGAAAAAAACGGAACGAGCGTTTCGGGGGTTCGAGCTAAAGCGGATGCGGTCTCGTCACAGCTCGATTAAGATTTAACATTTGGGCGACGGCAGTGAAGCTTGAGGTGATTAGTTAACGAAAAAGTGGAATCTTTGGCCACAATTGATCGGAGGGTTCGCCGCAAAGAGCGATGGGGGCTCAGAGAGCACCCGGTCCGCTCGGATCCATTCTCATTTGGCTCCGATATCGATAGCCGGCATTGCGAGCGATAGTTACTGCGTGGTTTTGTCCGAAAGCGACGTCGATATATATATGCATTCATTAACACTCGAGTTAATGAAGTTGCTTGAACGGGCGGCTGAGTCTGGGTTTGCCCGCCCCCGCCCCATCGATGACAAAAAAAAAAATGATTGTGAGGTAGACTTGATATAATTGGCACATTCTTGTCAACCCCTCCCCCCCCTCCCCCCCTTCCTCCCTCCCACCACAAATGTGAAAACGTTTTACTTCAGTCCGCGCCTCATAAAAGTCACCCCAGAGCGTCTGGGCATGAATTTGTAAAGCTGCGGCTCCTCCAAAACAAACCCGCCTTGTCGAAACGCTCCCGGGGAGAACGAGGAGAAGCTTGGCAGAGGAAACACGAGTACGGATGGCCAGAAAAGGAAAAAAAAAAAAAAAAAAACACAAAGCAAAGAGGGATGTCTGTGCATTTTTTTTGTGTGTGTGTGTGTGTGATGAGAGGGTCAGCAACAGCGGGGGTCTCCAGTGGGAAAAATATCGGCAGCATTATGGAGTGCGAGGAAGAGCCCTGTCAGCGTGCACAAAGAGGGGGAAAAAGACAAAATAACGAGACCAGCGACACAGAGAGGAGGCAGAGGCCAAGCCGTGTATTGAAATGCATATTTTACTTGGACTTGGGAGTCCACCGCAGAGATTTTTTTTTTTTTTTTTTTAATGTCAACACACACGTCACCGCTTTATTTGGAACGCGCTCCGTTTTTTGTGAGGTCTCAATGGCTTCTTTTGACAGATCGGCCACATGGTTTGACCAAAAAGTGTAGTTGTCTTGGTAGAGCCAGAAAAAAATTAATTAATTAAGACAGTGTTAATTTTGTTATTGGAGATTTGTTTGTATGTACGTTAGACCCGAATTATTTTTTTTTTTGGGGTGGCGTGGCAAAAACGGGGCCACTCATCCCTTTTAGTGCAAACTGGAGTGCCTTCGTTCATTTAGCGGCTATCCGGTATTGTTGTGTCGTCCCTTTAATTAAGAAAGCGGCTGCTTTAGAGCGCCTCGTTGTCAGCTGTGAGTGCAGGCAAATCATGCAGAGAAGACTGCAGAGTGAGGATTTTTTTGACAGGGACAGAGGCTTTAACCTGCTGTTTGAGAGCGAGGAGCACGGCTTGATTTTGCGCGCTTTTGACGCCTTGTTTGACACACTCCAAAAAAATAATAAGAATGCATTAACAAAAATCATTAAAATGTCGCAGTGTGATGAACAACACTTCTCCATCGAGTACCACATTTAAAAGACGTTTATTTTCACATCAGAGAGATTTTCAAGACAAAAGAAGATTCAATGTGCAATCGGTGGTCTGGTGTAATCATTTCACATGCACTTTGGCCATAAATAAAATCAGCTCAGGCTTGCGCGGCGAGCTTGTGGGAATCGATAAATATCTTCCCATGCAATGTTTTTCAGTTCAACTCACAACGGAGGGGTTTTTTTGGATCATAGTTGACTTTATTGGCGTTAAAAAAACGAGCTTTGTTTTTCGTTTCTGGAGTGTGCCAACTCTATCGGCATGTTTAAAGGAATGCGCGGCCTTGAAAAAGTTTTGGCTCTTCCAATTGTGCTTTCGCCTCATTTTTTTTTTCCCCACTGTGTTTGTGTCCAACTACAAGGAGGTGACAGTGCAGAAATGAATTAACGATGCTGAGGAAGCAACTGGCGAGGCAATTGACAAGAACAGAAGACGCGAGGCAGGAGGAAGACAAAGAATATGCAAGAAAGCAGAAAAATGTCGCCGAGATAAATCGATGAGCGACTTTGGAGAGGAACAATGGGAGGAAACGCACAATAGCGGGGGGGGGGGGCCGCGAAGGAGATGAAAACGCCATATCGGAGGCTGCGCTTCGTTTGGGTTCCGGTGAGGGCACACAATGGCGTTGAAGGCTATTGTGACGGCGTGACCAAAGTTCAGGGGAGACTTTTGAGAAGCTGATCAATTTCATGACCCCAACCCTGAACTCCCGCTATGACGCTATGGGGGGGGGGGGCGCGACTATCCGCAAACGCCGGATGAGTGACAAGTCGGGAGTCGGAATCATTGTCGGCCTTTCGCTAGGTGACCTTCGCTTTGACTGTCACAAAGCCACAAACGAAGCCGACGGGCTTGACGATTACTGTGACCATGTCACGTTGTGTCTTGCAGAGGATAAAGAATATATGCGTGCGAGTACTGTCATCTGGTCTGTTGGGTTGATTAACCTGAAAGGTTTTAAACCACCGCGATGAAAGCTATTCATTAGCCTAGCCGCCGTGTTTGTTAGCATTGAGAAAAGCCTGCATTTAGTTCTTAGAAATTCAGAAAATAAGTTGCATTTTCGTAAAAATTTGATGTCATGTTTAGTTTGAAAGCCAATTTCCGGCAAACCGCTATTTATAAGTGTTCATTTGAAAACACCCGAAGAATTATGAGAAGCTCACCAGGTAAAATGGCCCCGAATTAGCGAGGGAGGAACAATTAGCGGCGACGCAAGCGGCCATGCGCTTTGAATCGAAAAGATTTTGCACCGGAAAGATGAACGCGACGCCGCGGGTTGCATAACGAGAGCGCCAGAATTTCTGCGGCAGGTTCGCGGATCACACAAGACGCTCATTCCGACGCAAGGCCGCCATCAATCATTTCGACTGCCGCGTCGTCCGCGCCGCCTCGCGCCTGTTTCTCCCTCTGTCGTCGCACAACGGCAGTTGGCCAGAGACGTGGACCATCTCGCTCGCCAAATGGGAGGCGTGGATGAGCGAGACACACACACACACACACACACATCCCCCACGGTCGCCATGGTGATTATTTTAGTGCTACACGGAAAGTCGCGAGATGACGCTCATCAATCGGCGAAACGGCAACGGAGGGCCGAAGGCTGTCGCAGGAGGAGGAAACAACCTTAAAATAAACGCGCGATTATTTGCAGGGACAGCCGCCTGAAAAAAAAAAAAAAACGTCAACGAGCGCCACGCACAATCACAGAACGGCCGAGTCGACTTCTCAACAATTGGACCACCGAGGCCATCTAGTGGCTCGTAGAAGACTCGCACGTCTTCGTTCCCTGACCAGGAAGGAGGAAGGACGCCTGGCTTTCATTTCAACGGGACAATGCCAACCGAATTAGCGATACAAAGAGAAACACGCTGGCGTGTGGACACCCCGAAGACACAATAAGAGACTCGACCGCGACTTTTACGGCTTCCGAATATTTCTCAAGATGTCTGCTCAGGGCGCTCGGTGGCAAGTCATAAAAAAAGACGTCAACAAGCATCGACGACGCCAGAAGTAACGCAGAGCACGCGAGGGGAGCATTCTGAGCGGACGCTTTTCCAGTCATCACCATGTTATTGTCTATTCGGTTCACGAGAGAATACGTTTCACAACACTTCAATGCAAGGTTGACGGGATTTTACAACCCGGATTTTCATCGCCCGCAATCTGACCCGGCGACGACTATGAGGCAACATATGGCGCGCAGGAGTCAACTGAGACATTAGAACTCATGTTTACAAGGATGGATCTCGAAGTGTCCGGACACACTTTGAGCAATCGCCAGTGTGGAAAAGGGGCTCCAGATGTACGGAGCGTGGAAAAAGCCCCCCACAGCTGCGCACCTTACTGGCCTGCCACGCATCCACGCCGAAAAGTCGGCTGCGTGCGTGCACACACACACACACACACACAGCCCCGCGATACCCAATCCGATGTTTATATTCAATACAAAGCTGCATCAAAGCGTCGTACATTCTCAAGTATGCTTTGATAACACGCTGACGGTGCCGTAAAAGCGTCAATTAAAAAAAAAATTCCCTTTCTATAAACACGTCACATCGTATAAGGACGTACTAAAGCCTCGGCTTCGGCGAAGGAATGCGGAGATCGTTGAACGACGACAGATGCCGACGCCTGAAGAAAAAGTTTTGAGTGAAAGTGTATCACGGTATGTAGCAATTAGCGGCTAAATTCATTGGTTAAGCCTGCTGGGTTAAAAGGGACCAAAAGTGCGGTGAGAGAGCGAAGTCCTCCGATGTGACCGTTTATCGGACTGGGATTTATCACGTTAAATTTAGTTGAAGTTCAGGATAAACAAAAAAAAAAGCGCACCCAAAATGGCGGCCAGCATCAGCTGTTCAGCCTGCCCAAATCCAACCTTGCTGCGTCAAAATAATCAACCCAACCTTGGGTAAAAGTAATCCAAGCCACTCAAAATTAACTTTTAAAAAACTTGTTCCGATCTATTTGCTGTTTGTAAGCCCACAAAACAACTCAAAGTCAAGCGTTTACTTGCCTTCTCCAAACCTGGGAGCCAAACCGAGCCCCTTTTGTTTCGTTCTACGTGGTAAAACCACCTTCAAGTTCAAGGCAAGGTCATTACAGACCGTTATCAATCTCAGGTGGGGAGCAAAACTATTTCCCTTCGTGCTATCTTGCCCCTGCGCTTCTTTTGATTTCCCTCCATTTTTTTTTAGCCGTTTTAACAAATGAAAGCAGTGTGTAAAAGCTGACAGTCTTCCAACCGCATATCCGCGTAATTTACACACGTCACGGCACCCGAGCTCGCCGCTCTTGACGTTGTCATTCCGCTTCTCGGCCCCCCCCACATGAAAGGCCGACGCAACATCCATCACTTGTGGGGAAGGGAAAAAAAAAAAAAAAAAACGCCGAACCAAAATCGGATCCCGGTGTGGATGTGGCTCGGCGATACCACATTCATCATTGTGTTTCAAGGGCCGCGGGTACCGGCGCCTTACCTGCACGCTCAAGCCTCACGACTGCACCTCCCACCATCTGTTTGGCATCAATCAGTACCCCTTCGACATCCCCGTTGTCTTGAAACACTTTCCGCCATTTTGTTTTTGCGGTATACCTCCCGAACCGCAACATCCGTGGGAACCCAGCGGGCACCCATTGGTCCCATTTCAACTTAAAAAGCTGGACGTTATTGGCGGAGAGGGGGTTTGGCGGCGGACATAAAAACAGTTTTGTTTGGGGTTTTTTTTACATTGAAGTGGATTTGGTGAGAAGCCAAAATGAGCGGCTCTCAGGCAACCCTCACTTTTGACACTTCGGAGTTCGAGTGCGCCACTAATGAGGTGTTCTTTTGTTTAGACGCTGAAGAAATTCCGACTTTTTCTCCCCGTAATGAGCCCCCACTTTCGGAAGCAGAGGCCTCTTCGGGTGGCAGGTAGAATTTCAATCGGAGACAGAAATGTGTCAATGATGCATTTTCTTTTTTTTTAATCATTCGCAATTTAAACATTTCCCAGGTGTTTTTGAGAACTGTGGCGTGCTTTCATCGAAAACGCGCCGAGGATCAAGAACGATATCGCACTTCCTGGTTAGCCCAGCCGCTCCGCCAACACGAAAGTACGCGTGTCGCTTTCGTGCCAACGGAAAAAAAAAAATAGAAGCATTCGTTTTATTCTCGACAGCAAGTCGTCATATTATAAGCGACAACGGAGTACAGCGAGTGGCAAGCGAGCTCCCTCTAGTGGTAGGTGAGAGAATCACTCAAGTAAATGTCCAACCGGTGTATTCAACTTTTTCAAATCCAGTACAGCGGAGTTATCTTTAACTTTTAAGGACAATACATTTAATCAATTGGAAATGTAATTTAGCTTCATTTTATTTCGGTAATTTACCGCTAACTTGCACATTTTGCGACAGAATTCTAATTTAGCACCTCACTGAAGATTTATTTGGTTGTTTACCATCACATTTGATGGATAGGCCGGCAATCCAGAGACCCAATTATTTGTATAAACACAATTACGGTCCATTTTCTGTAATATGTTCGATTTCAGGCGCCTGTGAAACAAACCGCAGCTAGGGAGGGGGGGGGGACTTTAGAACATTAACTTTGTTCGCCCATCTTGCTGACACATGACAAATAACAGACAGTGCAACAGCTTACTCACTTCAAAATCCCCGTGAAGTGTTTACATCACGCTCCCGCGGCTTCACGCACGGCTAATCAACTGCGGCCAAACAAACCTTGGACCCTCGGCGCGCAGATGTGCGCCGTCCGAAAAGTGTTCCCACCGGTGTGCGGCAACGCTTAAGGCGGCGACGTTTATGGGGCGCAGGTGCACGTGGCCAGACAAGACACAAGAAAACCAAGTGAGTCATAACGTGTTTAACAAGGCGCTTGTTTTTCTCTCCCCCCCCCCCCCCACTTTAAAACGCTTGACAGCAATGGCGCATTCCGAGTTAAGACGTAGGCGCTGAGGGTGGGGAACGAAAGAATAACAAACGGGTCATATGGTAACAATGAAGCACTTACAATAGAACGCGGGCAATGGTTTCCTAACGTGAGCTTTGTCTCCCTCTAGTGGCTCAAACAACACATCGCAAGGGGATTTTGGTTCTGCAGTGACGTTCACTTCCGTTTTTAATAATATTTCTGGAATAGTACAGAGGATATTTGGAGCAAGTGACTCGCATTCGTTAGCACCTGTCGTGTTTCATTTTTAACACTTGAAGCTCACCTTAAAAACAAAAACACAAAAAAAAAATGCCTGTAGACTCCTCATTAACCGGCATGAAACGACAGAGAGTGACAAGAATCCATTTTGATTTGACGTTGTCAGATGGATTCATGGGTGTCGTTTGTACCGCAATACAGTCGGAGATGCTTCTCATACTGTGGCTACTTTTGAATACAAAAGTGTACCTCACGTGGCCAGCGAGAGTCAAATACTCGGAATTCAAGGCATGAAGGCGACTCTGGTGTCTTCCAGATACGCGTGCTGCATCACATTCAAAGCAAACCGTTTGGTTATGTTATCAGGCACAACATTAAGAATACACTTTTTGGTATATTTCAGGCACAGTCATAATTCACGAGCACAAATACTGGCGGACAACACGATCGCCACTGAGGCGCTTGAATATAGCCCCTTAAGTCGGTCTCGTAGTAAAGCTTAAAGGCAAGACGGGCTCCCCGAGGCCTCCACTGTTCAGCACAAACGAAAGGACACGAGGGACCAGACAAGAAATAAAAAAAATTAAAAAGAAGAAGAAGAAGAAGGAGGAGGAGCCTGATGACATCAGTAAGGCTCCATCTTGATCCTCCTGTACAAGCAGCAGGTGAGCACCATCCCACAGATCTGAAAACAGGAAGCGTCGGGTCAAAGGCGTGCGACGAGCAAGACGAGCCGGGAAAGAATGCGTTGGCGCTCAAGCGCCACTGAAGCCACGGAGATGCAGTTTTGGGTTTGATGCAAAATGGAAAAGCCGTCAAAGAATGATTGGCGCGAGACCACAGAAAGAAGCCAAACAGGAGGCGCTCTTGACCGACAGACTTGACAAAACGGCCTGCAGGCGCGACAAAGCGCCGAAGATGACAAGCGTGACAGCGTCCATGCAAGGAAAAACACATCCAACCTACCAACCAGGCCAAATTCTGTGTCGGCCATTTTGGT
Organism: Hippocampus abdominalis; assembly: GCA_018466805.1. Classification (NCBI taxonomy): domain Eukaryota; kingdom Metazoa; phylum Chordata; class Actinopteri; order Syngnathiformes; family Syngnathidae; genus Hippocampus; species Hippocampus abdominalis. The sequence goes on along the minus strand of CM031704.1, from coordinate 17,261,327 downwards.
TCGCAACAGACTTCAAATGGGCTGCGAACTACGTGGGGGACATGGCGGCTACTTTAAAGCACAAGCATACAATCCACAAAGTCGCCTCAAATCCATCCAGGGGGCTCCAAAGTAAAACAAAGATGGACGGCGACTGTGAATACATTGAAAGCGGGTAGTTGCATTCGTCACATGACACGCACGCACATGCAAATGTCATCCACGCTTGCGCTCGCACCTGCGCAAAGAACACGGGAGCGAAAAAAGTGCGGCGCTAAATGAGAATCACAAAGTAGCCAAGTCCTCCTCCTCTTCTTTATAGAGAAGATAGATAAAGTAGGCGGTCAAGATTGCTCCGGCCAGCTACGCACAAATACACACACACACACACACACAGAGGTTAGTTTTGTGTGACACACTAAACTAACTACAAAATCTATTTGGAAAACTACAACCAGCGGGATGTAAAGCTGGATTTATATGTTCAACGTAAGCTTGTGAATCAATATTAGGACAGGCAGGGAGAAATTCGTGAAGGCAGGTAAGACTTTGACGTGTGTATACTCAACAACATGCAAAATTAGTTTCAGAATAAGATATGATTGCCCGAAAACAAGTTCACAATTGGACATAAGACTTACCTTAGTTGCAGCATTATTTATTCGGAAAACATGTTTCGTGGTGGTAGATACAAGTGATATAATTTTTTATTTTTTTTTAAGTGCAGGTTGTTGCTTGGGCTCAGGTTTCTCCAAAAGTCATTACAAATAAATCATGGGACAAATCAATTGAATGGACAATATCCAAATTGATTCGACCTTATTCTCCGCACGATAAGGCGCTTCGGAGTTGAAGTGTTTTTATTTAAATTAATTTACATTTTAAATTAAATTAATTTAATTTAATTTAATTTAATTTATCAACCTTCCAAAAAATGGCCCATTTTAAAACTGTTTTCCTATTTCGGGCGCAACGCATTCAAAGTTGACTTTTTAGCGCTTGCAATTGGATGAGTTGACTTATTGTTGCTTGACTTTTGTTTCGATTGACGATCTCAAACGTGGATTTGAATGACGTCAAATGTTTTTCTCTCCACCTACCTGCAGACAGGCCACCCCGATGCCCACGGCCCCGATGACCAACAGGTGGTCGGCCAGGAACTGCTCCAGCTTGGTGATGCAGCCTCCCTGCGGACGGTGACGAGGCGGTAAGAGTGACGCTCGCTGCGGGAGTCAGACAGGATTTGGGGTTGGGGGTACTCACCTCCACCTTGTAGATGTTGGACGGGTGGTCGCGGACGCCGCAATCCGGCGTGACCGACTTGCAGCAGCTGTCGGGCACCAGTCGGCCGTCGGCGCGCGCGGACGCAATGTACACGCTGGTCGTCCAGTCTTGGTAGCTGTCGCTGCCGCAGCACTTGAACTGGAGAGGGACAAAATTCGACAAATACAGTGAAACTCCTCTACAACGAAACCTACATGGGCGAAAATACCCCCGAGTGTGAAAAAAATCTTCACGCATTCATGTGTGTGTGTGTGTGTGTGTTTGTGTTTACATCCGAGATCAAATTTGCTACAGTGAAAAACCCCCTGTTGTGAAAAATGTCTTACTGCAAACACGATTTCGTTGTAGAGGAGTTTCACTGTATAATTCTTTTTCTTTTTTTTTTGCTTTGATTCAATGGATACAGTGCTCCACCTTCTGGTCCGCGCACCACGGCCGCGGGATCAGACATACAATAAAACATAGAACCCTTATGCTTCCGGAAGCCGCAGGAATATCCGTTGTTCTTCGCCGAGGATCAAGAATATATGTCTGTGAGTATTATTATACAATATAGTGTGCATATATTTACGGACACAAATGGGTTAGTATTACTGTGTTACCTGTCGATAAATTAAAAGTTTTCCTTTTTTTTGTGCTCTTGGAAGAAAATAAACGTACGTCCTGTTGTAGTTTGTCCACCGCTAACGTGATGGCCTCCTTCCCCGGTTGGGCGTAGTTGTCCGTCATGGTCTGCTTGAGATGCTCCTTCAGCTCCTCGCTCAGCTAGAAAGAAACAGCAGAATGCCTCAAATTTATCCTTGACAAAGCTTATTTTTATTTATTATTTTTTTTAAACTGTCACGTTACCCTTTGGTAATAAACGTAAGCCAGAACTCCAGCCACGAGCTCAATGAGGAAGATCAACAGCAGGCAGAAGAAATACTGTGAGAAAACGGGGGGGTTGTGGGGGGTGACAAATGCAAATGTTGAGTTCCCGGTAGGGAAGTGACTTGACAACTTTAGTCCATTAAAAACTTCCAGCGGCTGTCAAAACGAGTGGCATCTGTCTCTCGTTCCGTGACGCCGCGCGGCACGAGGCATCCGGGAAGAAGTTTTCGGCAGGCGGGGCGGAATGCGATTTCCTCCCGGGGATCTCGCATTACTAGTCGTGATGAGATTGAAAAAAAATTTTTTTTAATAATAATAATAATAGAAATCATCACCCCGGCGCAAACAAAGCAAATATGTTTCAAAACTAAACTAATGATCCGAGGCTGGGAGGCACTCAACGCAAACAAAACGCTAATGACTCTAATTGCATTGAGTAAAGACTTAGGGGGGGGGCGAAAATTCCCGGGCGACGTTATGCAAGCTGCAAAAGTGAACAAAAAGCGCCCACTCGTTTTCAGACTCGCACGCGCTCAAATGAGAGCGTGGGCGGCTCCCCGCGTATCGTAGGAAACGGGATGTTAAAACGCGGACTCAAATAAACAACTGCGGGGAAGTAAAGGGAGTTGGAATTGACACAGCGTGGCTGTCACGATAAACGGCGGCGTGACTTGCTTCGCCCGCTATGCGTCAAACGGCAACGCGCGCTCGTCACTTTGGGCTTTCCGCCCACGCGCGCGCATTTTTGGCGCCATCCTTTCTGCACATACAACATGCAAAAAGCGGCCTTCGAATAACACGGTGTGGTCGAAACATACAACACGCAAGCGCCTCTTGATGGCAAATACGAGCCTAGAAATAGTTCCGCAGTAGCCAAGGTTTCCCTCTTGCCTGCCTGCGTCAAATAACGACAGTCTCGGTCGCTCGCATGATGAGTTTTAATGCACCGCAAGAGGCAAGAAAACAGGATTTTATTGTCAAGAACTCTGCATACTGACTATGGAGAGGCAGCTCCTCTGCTCGCGGATGACGGCGCAGCAGCCCAGGAAGCCCGTGACCACCACCAGGCCGCCGGCCAGGATGAGGATGTAGGCGGCGACGGCGAAGGTGCTGGACGCCAGCAGGCTCAGGAACTCGCTCTTCTCCACCAGCGTCCACACGCCCACGCCCAGGACGGCGGCACCTCCCACCTGAAAGTACAGTTTTACACACAAGGCCATTATATGCACTTCCTGCTGAACAATAAAAGGGAGGTGTCCAAATGTGTTCCTCTGGGGGGGGGGAATTCCAGCAGTTTGCTCGCATTTTTGGGTGAAAAAGACTAATGTGGATCAAACTTTTAAGGTATGTTTTCAAGTGAAGTTGCCAAAACATGTCAAGCTCTTGGAGCAATTTATGAGTCATCAGGCGCCAAATCCATAAACTCCGACATGACTCACCCAGCACTTTTTAAATATGAACATCATTCGCTGTGGATTTTTGTGGGCGAATGTATCAATTCTGAATTACAATTACCCAAAAGAGCGAGTTGAAGACAAACAGCAGGTATTTGAGACACACAGTCAGCCAGTCTTCCTCGCCATCTTTGTAAGCAGACGACATTGTCCCACTTTTTCCTCCAGTTCAGTGCTGTTTCAAAGAACACAAGGAGATATAAAGAATATAATCAACATTGTTTCTTTCCAGCCTTTCTAGATAACATAAAGCTTCAAAAAATATCATCTATTTGCAGTGGGATGAAGTCTCCACAATATTATCCTCAAACCACATGCATTCAATGTATTATTGCGAGCAATGAGCAGGTCATAAACTCTGAATCACCAACTGCTGCACGCAGCTTTCAGTTCTGTAAATAAACGCCCATGTCGTCGTGTGGGAAGCACTTTAATTGATCTGCCCAACATCCTTGCTTGTAGACACACAATGTAAATGTACTGTCACGCATGTTATACATGTGATAGGCCGTTCATTTAAATTGTCTTCCATGCCTAAATAACATAACGGCTCTGCCATAAACTAGCAAACTAAACTAGCAAACTAAACTAGCAAACTAAACTTTTTTAACATATTTGCTTGCGTGTACTAATTGCGTTCACTCGGTTTTAAATACAGTACCAAGTATTTGGTGTTTTATCCACGCTATTAAACAAGTAAATTGACGTCCGGCACTTTGACGTAAATAACAAACTAAACTCAGGAAAACTACAATAAAAAATCATAGAATTATTTTGTCGACGCTATTAAATTTGAAAATTGGCAAACGAAAACCTTTGACAGTTTGACGTCATATGGCATTTTACGTTGGCGTAACTGGCGTCATAGATGCTAATTTGGCGTAACCTGGCAATATACCTAGACATCAACTCGTATTCTAACGTAAGATACTGCGTAGACGTAGGTCACCGTTTACCGTACGTCAACAAGTCAAGGACTTTAAACGCCGCCACGCGTCAAATCAATCGACCCTAAACTTAAATAAAACACGTCCCATTTGTTGCCATTTTTATCATAGGCGTATGTTTTTCCTCCATGTCCGCAGTTTGCTTTAGCAGAGCTCCCAAACGACAACATCCTGACCACCTGCGTCACTGATGCGCAGCACAAAAAAAAAAGTTGAACGGGGGAAAAAATGGCTGTTCGCTCGCACAAAACGACGCTTCGGTGCGTGGGCGACAACATACTCACAGGTTCGACGTCAAGAAGGGAAACTCTCCCTTTTGATTCGAGCTTAAAATCAAATGTGGGCAGCGGAAACCCCCGCTGCCATCAAGCGGAGTCGGGCTTGTTGCTGACAGGCTGTCCGATGGAGCCTTGCGATGCCTTTGTTGCACCTCGTTTTTTTTTTAGATTTCATCGCTTTTACCGTGCTTTTCAACTAATCTCAGTTGAGTTAGGTAACAAAATATTCATGTACACCAGCGTAAAATGAGGTGGATAAAGTACTACTATTAATACATACGATGTTGGGTGTAAAAAAATCTAAACTTTACTGGAAGTTTTCCCATTTCCGACAGACATTGAAAGCCTCGTATTATGAACTTGTGGGAAGGGTCAACATGGGGTGAGAGAAAGAAACAAAGCTGCTTGACAGACTGAATTCCTCTGAACAACACAGCCTCGGCTACAAGGAAACCACAGATACAGCCTTCAGCATTTTCCCGGCAAGAATGCAGCAATATAAGAGAGATAAAAGAGAAGAAAAAAGCTCCCAAGTTTGAGCATTGCAAAGCAGTGATTTATCCAGACACTGCTATCTGCTTATTTTCCTCATATTTGCATACTTACCAGGGGAATAGAAATGCAAGCTCATTTGGTTTGCACATTTTGCTGTCATGCCTTGAGGCCTACTGGGGTGAAAAAATAGAAGGACCTCCGAAAAAAAACGTCATTAAAATTCACAATACAGCGGCCAGGTTTTGACATCTGTTTGTTTGGACGTGAGTCTGTCTGGCCTGTGAGACATCTGGGTCGTAATTGAGTAGCCAATGATGATTGCTCAGGGAGATCAGCCGTGAAATATGGCTTTGATTTGTCAGCTCCCTTTTTGACCACCTGCCTCATGTTAGTTATTATGTAGACATGAATTGTCCAACACATACTTGCACACTCCAATGCTTAAAAACCGACATATTATTATTACGTAAGCAATAAGATGCTCATTATTTAGTTATTATATAATGTCCATTCAAATACAGTACCGGCTACATAAGTGAGCATATTAACATACATTGTGTTTCTTACAGGACCTCTCACTGTATGCATCATATCAGGTTACATTTTCTTTTGTTGCAGTGTAATAATTTAGTACATTTCACTGAAAAAAAACCTAATTAAAAATCTAAAGAACCATTACTCTAGTGTAATTAATTTAATTGTTATTTCTATTTCGAGTGTATTTATTTATCATTAATTTTAAAAGTATTTAGGCCATTATGATTCCATAAAATGAATCCAAAAATAATTTCATTTGAATATATTTAATTGTAATTTAAATGACGAAATCAATATTAATTTGGCGAGCTTTGTGTGTTTTTATGTTAAATTAAATATTTTTTAAACGTTTCTTTTTAGTGGCTCCGTCGGTTTGTACTGCAGGTGTACCTAATGAGGTGGCCGGCGGCTGTGGAAATGGCATAGTTTGTATTTTTCCCGCAGATTTGAACGCCCCTCAGCTTCAAAGAGTGTGTGAGAGAGAGAGGGTGTGTGTGTGTGTGAGAGAGAGAGAGAGATAATGCATGTGCAAACTTCGTGGCAGCCTCCGCTCCACCGTCACTCACTTGAAAATGCGGGCGTGCGCAAGGTGCAATGGCTCGAACCCGGAACCTCCTGCAGCAGGGGTGCACCGAGTGACAAAAATGGATTAACGCACCTTCCGTGCAACTTTTCATTCATTTATTTATCATTTAAAGTCTCGTTTGGGAAGCGCGTGACATTTCCACGCAAATCCAAAGCGAGTATCCGGTCGGGACAATCAAATCTCGTGCGCAAGTCTCGCCGGCTCTCATGGGACTCGGTCACTCGTCGCGTTGTTTGCTGCTTCGGCGGAAGATGGCGGAGGCGGACGGCTGTGAGGTAAGTGCAGGGCGGTGGGTGGCTTGGGGGGGTGGTCCTGCGCTGGATCCACGCGCGCTCTCACGGCCACGATACTTTAACCATAATGCTTTAATAAGTCGTCGTGATATAACGGACGGTCAATGATACACTTTGAGCGTCAATGGACTTCTCGAGAAGGTGAAAATGTCGCGGGAGAAAGCCCGCGAATTCGCTGTCCTTGGTGCTTAAAAAAAAAAAAAAAAAAAAAAATCACCCTCCTGTTCATTTTATTAGGCACACAGACTCATGCAATCAATCGTATCTGATCGGGACTGGATTAATTAAAGCGCGTCTGTCCCCAACAGGGGGGCTAGGCAGTATGAGAGGAGAGGGGTTCCTAATGGTTTGTCCATTCGGTTGAATGGGGGTGGACAAAGTATTAGGAACACCGGTCAGCAAAAGTAACAGAATGTCTCCAACTTTGCATTGTTTGTTATAATCTACATCATTTTTTTATGTGTGGCATTTTATGTTTTTACATTTTGAAAAAATATATAAAATTTATATGCGTATAATATGCATTTTTTTGAGTATGTAGAATTTTTTTTAAATATATTTTCTGCCGCAATCTCCAGCGGCACCAAGTCGTCACCTCCCACTTCTCCCAGTCGGCCCAGCCGCCCCGCGCGGCCAAACCAGTGCCTACCGCCCACCACCAGCGCCAACACGCGCCCCGCGGCGCCGCCCCGCAGGGCGCCTGTCCCGCCCGAGGCAAGGGCGCCAAATTCATCAGCCCCGAGGAGATGACGTCGCGGGACTACTACTTTGACTCCTACGCCCACTTTGGCATCCATGAGGTACAGAAATTGCGCCGTGAGTCAAAATAAAGGTGTGTGGCGTACCCGGGTCCAGTTCTAGCCGAGAAAGGTCCTCTTCTCCGTGAAAACAAATATCTGGCATGAGAGACATCTTTTTCCATTAGCAATCGGCGTGCTCATTAAAAAGAAGCTCCTTTGAACGCGCTATTTCCGGAATGACTTTGCGCGTAGAAAGGTGACAAGAGTGGAGAAAGTTTGGGGACATTTTACACCCGGGAGATTCCAAATTTAGTAGATAAGTGGGCCTTTGCTCTCACACAAAAAGAGAGCAGCAGAAAAAAGGGAAGTCGGCTATCGGGTGGCTCCCGAGGGGTATGGGGGGGGGGGGGCTTTGTGATACGCTTCCGTCTATTTTGAGACGTCGCCGCGCAGACTTTTGGCCCGCGCTCGCCGTTCGCTCATTGTGCTGAAGGAAAAGCTTGCGCCCCCCCCCGCCAGGAGATGCTGAAGGACGAAGTGCGCACGCTCACCTACCGCAACGCCATGTATCACAACAAGCACGTGTTCAAGGACAAGGTGGTGCTGGACGTCGGGAGCGGCACGGGAATCCTGTCCATGTTCGCCGCCAACGCCGGGGCCAAACACGTCTACGGGGTGAGGGCAGGAAAAACAAATATTTAACAAAAGACGTTTTAATTAGATGTGTAACAAGCGTGTAACAAGCGTGTAACAAGCACGCTTTTGGCGCCCGCAGATCGAGTGCTCCAGCATTTCCGAGTATTCCGAGAAGATCATCAAGTCCAACCACCTGCACAATGGTAAACGCGCAGCTCCAAAAAAAAAAAACTAACCTTGCATCCAATCGGATGGCGTTCCTCATGTGTCCATCTCGCGCCCGGTTGCAGTCATCACCATCTTCCAGGGCAAGGTGGAGGAGGTGGAGCTTCCCGTGGACAAGGTGGACATCATCATTTCCGAGTGGATGGGCTACTGCCTCTTCTACGAGTCCATGCTTAACACCGTCATCTTCGCCCGGGACAAGTGGCTGGTACGGTACGCTGGAGGAACGGGGGCGGGGCTTGGCGGTAACCGATGAACTCCGCTGATGCCTTTCCCCGCGCGCAGAAACCGGGAGGCCTGATGTTCCCCGACCGAGCGTCCCTCTACGTGGTGGCCATCGAAGACCGGCAGTACAAGGACTTCAAAATCCACTGTGAGTCCATTTGCGTTTTGAACACACAATAGCAACTTACTATAAGTGTGTGTGTAGGGTGGGAAAACGTGTACGGCTTCGACATGAGCTGCATTCGCAACGTGGCCATCAAAGAGCCGCTGGTGGACGTGGTGGACGCCAAGCAGGTGGTCACCAACGCCTGCCTGCTGAAGGTCAGCGGCACATTTTTGCTGTGAGTGTGCGTGTGTGTGTGTGTGTGTGTGTGTGTACCTAATGAAGTGGCCAGCAAGGGGAACTATTTTTCCACGCAGCCACGGTTGAGCGGTCTCCACGCGACGCCGCCGGCGAACGCCCGGCAACGCGCCCACGCGCGCGTCGTGTGGAGTGTGAGCGGTGGCTCGCGAGGAGTGATTCAACCTGCGGACACACACACACACACACACACACACAGTGAATAATAATCACACAAGATGAACATATATATGTGACTGTGTGTGTGTGTGTGTGTGTGTGTGGGAGTGTGAACTTCACATGCTGCAAAGAAATGAGAGAAAAGATGACTTGTTTTTGTTGCTCCTCCACCACCACCTCCACACACACACACACACACACACACACACACACACACACTTACAGGAAGTGGACGTCTACACGGTGAAGCCGGACGACCTGACCTTCACGTCGGCGTTCTGCCTGCAGGTGCAGCGCAACGACTACGTGCACGCGCTGGTCACCTACTTCAGCGTCGAGTTCAGCAAGTGTCACAAGAAGACGGGCTTCTCCACCGGTGAGGCCTGATTTTTTTTTTTTTGGGGGGGGGGGTCATTTTCTGTTCTGTTTATATATTTACATCGCTAATGTTGTGGAGTTGCCGCGCCATTTTTTTGGGGGCAACATGGCGTGCGGGAAGCCCACAGTATTATGTAATCGTACATTGCATAATGGCGTGCCGAGGAGGTTCTATGTTTGGTGTATGCTGCCGGCATACCCCCCCCCCCCCCCCCCCCACCCACGGCCTGTCTGGAGCCATTCCCTTCACCTCGACTCAATTTGCCCGTTCCCCTCCTCCTTCCGCAGCGCCGGACGCGGCCAGCACACACTGGAAGCAGACCGTCTTCTACTTGGAGGACTACCTGACGGTGAAGAAAGGCGAGGAGATATTCGCCAGCATCGCCGTCAGGCCTAACGAGAAGAACGTGGTAAGGAGGACAAATGAGGACGGGTCAGACTGACCCATTTGCAACTGTATCTATCCTATATTAGTTGTTTTTTTTTTTTACATACTAACCCGCTGGTTCTTTTGCATCTCAGGAAAGCAATAATGTCCCTGGGTCAATTTGACCCATGACCTGTTGTTTACATAATTTCTTATCATTTCAAACAATATGTATGGTGAGACTGTTGATTAAGATGCGACTTTTGCTACTCACTCTACGCTGTATTTTCAAAATGGGTCAATTGGACCCGCAGAATAATAGAAGCATTAAATATATGGACCTAGCAGGGGCTAAAAAGGGGGAGCAAAGATGACTTATGATGCAGCGGGTCAGACTGACCCATTGCAAGCTCCAGAAAAAAAAAAGTAGCATAAAAACATGTTTTTGTTTTCATCGTGTAGCAACACGCTTGTTCTATTACCTTCTCAGGGTCAAGTGTTATCATCTTGGGTCAAGTTGACCCATCATCTGAGAAGTGGCAGAAAAAAAATAAATATTGGTGAAGCCACTAGATGTAGCAAATTTTAAAATGTATTTTGAACTTTAAAAAAGGGGTCAGTTTGACCCGCCAAAGTGACAAGGCGCTACCGCGATTGCCACTTCCTGATTGCTTTCCTGACTCTTTGACTGCAGCGCGACCTGGAGTTCACTCTGGAGCTCGACTTTAAAGGCCAGCTATGCGACGCCGCCATCTCCCACGACTACAAGATGCGTTAAGTCTCCTGAAAACGACCGTCGAATCCGTACGGGTGACCGATCGCACCCCATCCCAGCCTGCCTCAGTGATGTCATCAATAAGAGCAATAACACCAACATTGACAGACACGCTGAAGAATGTAACCATGGACCCTCCTCTTTTTGCCGTGGGTCAGATTGACCCATTTTAACCGTATTGTTAAGGAGGCTTTGGCTTCGTTAAGAACGCCCGGAAACGCACGACTGATCATGTCAATGTAGAAGAAAGCGAAATCAAATTAAAAAGCTGAAAGAAAGTTTCCAGGTTGTCATTTTTAACGCGATTGCAAATATTTTATTCATCCCGAATGTGTGATTGCATTACAAATAATGTCGGATCAAGAAAATGCTACAAGTGTGATTTTCCACCCCAAAGAGGACGAAGTTCTAACAATATCGAGTAATAGCGATAAACACGGATCATATTCTGAGCATCCTCACTGAAGGTTAAATACAAACGAGGACCTCCACCAAGGCACGTTCATTTGCAGCAGGCCTTCTTCTTCAAGGGCTGAGTGCTGAGGATGACGGTGGTGTCTCTCACCCGGTCCTCCTGCTCCATCAACACCCTGAGGGCCAATTTGAACAAGAAACGGCGCATATAAAAAGTCTACACACCCCTGCTCAAATGCCAAGTTTCTGATCAAATTCTCAGAGGGTGTGCGCACTTGCGCAAAAACCCCGTTGACATTTCAGTTGGGCATCTTGAAACGAAATGGATTGACCGATTATAGGTCACGTGAAGGAAGGGAAAAGTTTTGAAATGATTTAATTCGTATTGAGGCATAGCGACACGCTAGGCTAACGTGTGGGACGCTATCCTACCGGGCCAGGTGGGTCAGAGACTCGGTCACGTTCTTTCCCGTGTAGGCGCTGACCTCGTAGAACATCACCTTGCTTTCCTGCGGGGAAAACGCAAGAATAAAATTTTGGGAGATATACGCTCGATTATAAATGCAAAGTCGGGTCGGGTTCTTCGTACCTGGGCCAGTTTTTCTGCTTCTTTAAAGGACACCTGCCTGTCTCCGTCCATGTCAATTTTGTTGCCCAGAATAAGGATTTGGACGCCTTCTCCTGCAGCTTCCTGGGAAAAAAAAAAAGTGATGACATAGCTTTAGAAAAAAATGTGCCACTTAAGGGGCGGGGCAATTTTTGAAGCCAGACCTTGACGTTGGCGAGCCAGGGTCGCACGGCCTTGAAGCTCTCCTCCAGCGTGACGTCGTACATCACCACCACGCCGTCGGCCTTGCGGAAGAACTGCTTGGTGATGCTGCGGTACCTGCGCCGGCAACACGGTGAACCTACGTAACCCTCGACGAATAGGACGCGGGGGCCGCTTGCCAGAGCGCAGACAATTTCTAAAGCGCGCCCCCCCCCCCCCCCCCGCTGATTTATCGGTGCTTTCCGCTGAGCTCGCAAATTCAAGAGGAGACGTCGGGAGGCGGGTGGGGATGAAATGAATGGCGGCCGCTCACCTCTCTTGCCCCGCCGTGTCCCAAAGCTGCATCGCGATCTGCATATTGTTCAAGGTTAACGTCTTCACGCTGAAGTCGATCCCTGATGAAGAGTCAAGAGTGATGCATTACGCAATGTGGAAAGCCATATTAAAAAAACTTATAAATATTATATATTATTTTCCGAGAGACAAAAAAAATTTAAAAAGTTATAATTTATTTTTTTTGTTATGAAAAGCTAATGTGCTTAGAGACAAAACCAAATAGGGCTGATTTGAAATCGGGGGGAAAAAAATCTCGAAAAATCTGTATTTCTGATTTTAAAAGTTTAATAAAAGATTGTTGATTATTGTTAGGTACTGAAAATTTATACTGTAAATGTTTTTCTACGACTAATGAGAAACTAAGGAAAAAAATTTTTTAAAAACAAAACAAAAATCATTTTATTTAATTGATTTTTTAAAAATTGCTCCCACCATGCACTGAGAAATTAAGAAAATGAAAAAATACTCTGTATTGTTTTATTTTATTAAATATTTGTTTCCATTCTTCACTGCGAAAAAAAATTTAACCAACATACACATTAATATTATTATTTTTTTCTTTCAAGATTTATTTAAAGACCAAGTGCTGGGCGCATACTCCAGCTTTTGAAAAAAAATAAATAAATAAATAGAAGGATTGGGAAAGATCAAAGTGAAAAAGGAATCTCACCCGGCATAATCTTCAGTGTGACTTTACAAGCCTTTTCATGTGACTTGCACTCTTTTGCCTTTGCATCATTTGAAAAAAATAAAAAAAGAGGCACTGACCCACAGTAGCCGTGGTGGATGGGTGGAAATGCCCCTCGCAGAAGGAGCGAAGAAGCGACGTCTTGCCCACGCTGGAGTTGCCCACCAGGACCACCTTAAAGAGACGACTGGGGCCTAACACGGGCACTTCCGCCACCTTCAAGAAAAAAAAAAAAAAAATCAATGTAGAAATCGAAGGGGAAAATGGTGGTAGGAAAATCCCCCACTTGTTGGGTCTCCTTCCCGACCGGCTGACCCCGCGGCGACTTGGGGGTCTTCTTCTCCGCCCGAAAAAAACGCCCCCCTTTCTCGGTGACCGCGCTACGTTCCAAATCGCTCTGCGCCGCCTCGCCGTCTTCCTCCTCGCTGAGCTGGTGAAGGAGCAGCTGCGGACCCCCCTGGAGAAGGTGAGGCAGGTGGTCCTCTTCGATGGAGATGACCCGGCGGAGGGGCCACCCGCCCGGTGGGGAGTCCGGCGCCTCGTCCTCGACTTCGGGCTTAGTCTCCGCCCTCTTGGCCCGTTCTCTGGCGCTCCTCCGAAAACTGGAAGACCTGGCGATGGCCTTCTTGCCTTTAGCCTTCGCGTTGTGACTTTTGGGAGGGGCGGGGCCGGCGTAGCCGTTGGTCAGCCCGGCGGTCTTCTTCGGCGAATTGGACGCCGCCGGCCGCATCGTCCTCGCTACAGGAGGAGGAAGCAACAAACACGATTTGAAGGTGCGCGAGCGGCAAGGCCTCCAGAGACTGGTAGGAGCCATCCAGCACCGGAGGAGATCTTTGGGAAACGGGAGAAACAGAGGATGTCCTCAAATGTTAAGAGTGAATTATATTACACACAAAAAAATTAAAATAATAAGAATAATAATAAGGCAGAGATCCTCTGTTTTTCCTTTTTTGTATGACATCATCATGATAGAGGGAGGAGTCACCTTTTGGCAGGCTGGCTGCTGTCGTCAAACATGGTGGCCAGGGCGACTCGCTGCTTCTGCTTCTTCCTCAAGGATGTTCTTGGCTGTTTTTTTGTTGTTTTTTTTGTAAACAAAACATGGAGTTCCAAACGCTTTTTAAAAAAAATTATAATAATAAAATCACACTCACCACACCAGAGCAGATGTCCCGCTCGTCCTTTAGATGTTTGTTCATCTCCCTGGAAGACGAAAAAATAATTTTAAAAAAAGACGTTAGGATCGAGTGGAAAATATGATTTTAAAAATGAACAAAAAAAAACAACAACAAAAAAGACGTTAAGATCTAGTGGAAAAATGAACAGACGCGTCGTATCGATCAACCTGAGGAGGTCGAGCTGCTTCATGAGGCTTTGCTTCTCTCTTTGCAGTCCTTCCGTCACTCTGTACATTTCCCTGAAAGTAAAAAAACAAAACAAAACAAAATATTTCGAATTTATCCGCCGTTATTAAAACTCATTCAATGCCATTTTTTATTTAATTATTTTTTTTTTTAATCCATTCAAGTGCCGTCCGAGCGCCCACATCTCCTTCTCCTGGTGGAGGCGCGCGGCCTGCTCCTGCAGCAGGGCCAGCTGGTCCTGGGCCACCAGCAGCTCCTGGCTGGTGCTCTCCAGCGCCCGCGCCAGCTCGTCGTTGGTCACCTTCAGCTTGACGTTCTCCACGTGGCTCTCCTGCTTCTCGCTGCTCAGCTCGCGGCACTCCAGCTCCAACTATGGCCAAACCGAGAACATTTGGATTTTTTGGGGGGGAAAAAATCCCCCCCCCCAAAAATCATGAGAAAGTAAATCTGAGAGTAGATCCTTACCCTTTTCTGCTTCTGGAAGAGCAACTCCAGCTCCTTCTCCTTGGAGGACAGCTGGTCCTCCAGGTCCTGGCTTCTCGACTGGAGCCGCTCAGAGTCCTGCGGGGCCGTCGAGGTCAAAGGTGACAAGGGAGCGCTTGTTTTCATCAACGGGAGCTACCTTCAGCAGCAGCCTGTCCTTCTCCGTCTTGATCTGCGCTTCCATCTCCTCGTACAGGTGGCGGATCTCGTCGTGGTGCGTCGCCGCCTTCCTGCAGGGGGGGGGGGGGGGCGGAGCATTCCTCAACAGCTGAACGCCATTGTTGACTCACTCACACACACACACACACACACACACACACAATTAAGTCCTCTCTGGAAAAAACTCAAGCCTCGAGCGCTATTTGCCTTTCCCCTCCGGCAATTACAAGCTAAAAGCTAAGTCGCCGGAGCGCCGTACTACGCGACCCCAATTATGGAAATCAATTATTACGAAATCATCTCTCCGGCCGCTGTGTGTGTGTGTGTGTGTGTGTGTTCTCACAGCCCCGAGGCAAAGATTAGCGGTCATTTGACACGGATGAAGTCCGATTACGGAAACTGTTCCGTGTGGAATTCCAGGAAGGAGAACGCGTTTAGTACATTCCGTACCAGCGCGATTGAAACCCAAATCCAAACGTACGCCACCGCGTCAAGAAATATTTCCTTGCGCCCTCTGACCTCTGGAGGGCGCTCTCCATGTCCTTCTTCTCCCGGCGGGCTTCCTTGATCTGATGCGTGACCCTGGCCAGGAACTCCTCAAAGTTTGACAGCAGGTGCGGCTCGTCCCGCCGGAGCTGCGCCCACAGGCTGCGCACCTCGTCCGGACTGGGGCAGGGAAAAACCGAGCGCCAGATGAGTTATTTTGGATCGTGCGGGTTTTTCGGCGATGGTACTCACTCTTCGAAAACGTTACTGGCTCCCAAGCTGTCCAGCAGCATACAGAAGTGACCCTCTTCCTCGTCGTCCTCGCCCCCGGACAGCTTGGCTTCCCATTGGCTCTGGTAGAAGGTCTCTTTGGCAGGGAAAACCGGATCCCGCGGGAGGACTGGCTCGTCGGTCACGGAGATTCTCCGGCCGCGGAGGAACTGACCTGAGAGAAACCCGGACGGAAAATAATTGTACCAAAATGTACCACTAGAGGGCGCTGTGAACTGGTTAAATTGATTTTTTTTTTTTTTTTTTAAACGAAACATGGCTCTCCTTTGATCATCCGGATTGAAAATGATTCAAAACGTACTGAATCCCGAAGAGAAGGCCTCCAGCGTGAGATACCCGGCGCGCTCCGTATCCAGAGAGTCAAAGACGTCCTCCAGCTCTTCGGCCGACAGCGGCAGCTCCCTGTGGAGCCTCTGACATCACCACAGCACAGCGTCAAGACGAGCTTTCTTCCGACACATCCGACTCCCCCTCGCCGACTCTCACCCTCATGTCGGTGCGCGTGATGAAACCGCGGCCCTCCGCGTCGCACGTCTGGAAGAACTCCTTGGTTTTATCCAGCAGGGCGATGTGACCCCAGCCCGAGCCGCGGCCGCCGTGCCTCCTGCTCTCCTCCTCGTGTTCCATCGTCGATTGGAGCCTTCAGCCAGCGAAACTTTGGCGCGGCATGTAGGTCAGCGCGGAATCAAGATCCGTGGGGTGGCGTTAAAGCGGCGCTGAGCTCTTTGGGGTTGTCATGACAACAAAAGGGGGAAAAAAAACAGTTCCTTTCAAAAAGTGTACGCTTGGTCAAACACAATCGCAGAGCTTTTGTCCCGAGAACGTCAGACGGCTTATCTTCATACCTGGAATGCCAGCAAAACTAATACGACACCAAATTACTGTTTGGTTATGAAAGATAACTTTTGACGAACCAAAACCCGAACATTTCGATAATTTCTTACCGTGAATGACGCGGCCGAACGAGAGGAACAAAAAGTCTGAAAGTTACCTCGTCATCCGGCGACCACGTGATGTCATGAGGCGGCTTTTTTTTTTTTTCCTCCCCCCCAGGCAGGTAGCATAAGGTCTTGTGCGCCGCGTGCTCTTGTTGCCATGACAACAACCTCAAATGGAATTGCTTTTCATTCATGACAACAAGGGCTGTATTTTCACATTTATTATGAAATGAGGACATTTGTCACCTTATCTTACAAATGCCATCTTGTGGTAAAAACTGCACAAGATTCACTTTCTGGCCCCAAATCATGCGCGCGTTCATTTTTGGGGAGTCGATTCTGAGATTTTCTGGATCTTCTGAAGCAAGTAGTCCATTTGAAGATTGAGATTAGGTTGCCCCTTCTTGGTCTTTTTGCTAAGCATCTGGTACATCTCCATCTTTTTCTCTTTGTACTTTCGAACGGACTCCTCGCGCTGCTGCTTGCGCTTCAGGAACTCCTGGAAAGCATCGTTCAAAATTAAAGCATGGAAACAGAAAGTCCAACAATGTTTAAGATAATGACCTCTTTCTTTTGCCGATGCTTTTCTCGGACTCGCTCGCACTCCTCCAAGGACCTTTGGTAGGACGTCTTCTTGTCCTGCTTTTTCTTCATGCGGTTGCTTAGTGGCAGGCTAGAAGAGAATATCAATGAAAGGAGTCACACTGACACAATTGGCAATTGAAAAATATACTTGGCGTGAGTTTTCAATGACTTAATCGATACCTTTCTGATACCGATGCTGATTTTTCTGTATTTTCAGCCTCAGAGGGACCTGCACCTTCTGGTTCAGAACCAGCAGCCTCGGAGGGACCTGCACCTTCTGGTTCAGAATCAGCCTTCTCCTCCATCTCGGCCTCATTTGGTTTCTCCTGGCCTTGTCCTTTCATTCTCAGTTTGACCCGGTTCACTCTGTTTGTCCACACCTCGTTCCTCAGCTTCTCCGCCTCGGCCATGTACAAATGTTTGAGGTGCTCCGGGTACTCGTTGCGGTACAGCAACGATGTTGAGGACGTCTGTTTGTTTGTTTTCTTCTTCTCCTTTCGCAAAAGCTTGTTGTACTCATGCTTCACTTTCTCTTTGCGATCAAAGGCAAAACCTTGACCTGGGAGATGGAGACAAAAGAGTGTTAGGTGTCAGATTGTGGTGGTTGCCCCCAAGTTAGTATAAATATTGTGGACATTTTTGTCACCATGCTTAAAATGACTACTTTTCTCTCTTTTCCTTGCAATTTGTCTGAGAGGAACATTATGTTGAAATTCTGAAAACATCGTGCAATAGATTACCAAGAAAAATATAAAAAATTGAATATAGCACAGACATACAACAGAAAAACAAGCAATACAACTTGAAGCCTTAACTTACCTTCTTTAATACTTCCTTGGAAAACTTTGTTTACCGGAACCCATTTTTGCTTTTTAACGATGGCATTTTGCTTTTGGGGCTTCTTCCAGTTCCCTTCTTTCGGTGGAAGGTTACCGGGCTTCCATTTAGCATGTGTCGGTGCCATTTAAACTTAGGTCCGGCCCTATGATGGTGAAATGTTTACGTGTGTTCCCAATGCGTGTACCACGTCTGAGTCCCAGTCGCGGGATGATGACGTTTTGCAGCAGACAAGATGGAAAGAACTCAGACCATTCGATCTTTCAGTTTTATCCACGCCAAAATTTGAAATAATGAACATAAACATAATTTATTTATTATATAGATTAACATTAAAATGTATTGATGGCTAAAACGTTAACATAAACACTCTACACACCGCGTTTCCACACGAGTGGAACATCGATGATCGTTAATCGACTACCTATTCCTGGATTACTTAAAAAGTAGACTGACGTGAATCGCGACTATTCGCCTCGTTTTTTATCGTTTTTAACCATGATTCCCTCCTCGATCAGCCTCGCGGAGCTGCGGCAACGCATGGATGAAGTCACGCGTTTTCTCGCGGCCACTCTGAGCATCGCAAACGCGCACACGGTGGAGTTTTACACACACGACGTCTGGAGTCGTTTCATGGCCGTGCCGCCCGAGGAGGTGCTGGATGCAATTGGCATAAGTGGCCAACAGAGGGAGCCAGACGTCCAAAAACAAAGTGACATTTTAATATTACCAGTACATTATTAACACAAAATGTAATTATCTTAAAGATTATGTGCATGTAAACCATGTTATTTGATGTTTTTCTTACCTTTTTCTCCATAAACAGAACAATCGAGGACCACATTCGGGTTTTGCCAAGACGCAAACAGGCTGGTTGACCCACATGAACTCTTGCGTTCAGCCAAGGCCCACTCACTTCCCGGCTTGGGGGTCTGCACGAGCCGGGATGAGCTTTTGGAGGCCCTCAGACGAAAGCCCTCTGAGTTAGGCGCTGAGACGGGTATGACGTGATGATAATTTGGATGCAATGGTTTGAGAGATCACCATTTTTTTTCTCTCTCTCTCTCTTTTAGGTGTCGAATTAGAGCCGGATGAGTTCATGAACATAAAAAAGTCGCACGAGGTGCAGTCAATGGCCGAAGTAGTGGACTGTTTGGCCAAGCGCTGTGGAGTCAAACAGGAAAGTATTACTTTTGAACCCTTTATTGGATTATATTGGGTCTGATAAGCATGGCGTGGATCTCGCAGGTTATCGACGTGGGCTCGGGGAAGGGCTACCTGAGCTCCTTCCTCTCCATGCAGCACGGCCTTCGAGTCTTCGGCATCGACTCGTCCAGCGTCAACACCCACGGGGCCCAGGAGAGGAACCGCAAGTTGAAAAAGTTCTCCAAGGTGTACCAGAAACACAGGAAGGCTACAAAAGCAGACGAAGAGGGACCACAAATCAAAAGTGCAGATGACGGAAATGAACCGCGGGAGGCTGAGCTCCAGACCCCAGACCCGAACCCCATCGAGGAGCTCTTCTCGAGCGCCATGTCGTTGGAGGTGGTGCAGTCCGGTAGGGTCTCACTGACCGATGAGGAGAGGCAGAGGAGGAAGAGGGAGAACCTCCAGAAGAAAGCCCAGATCAGAAGCGGCGCGGCCGGCGCCGACTTTTCCCCGCTCACGTCCTACGTTACCGCCGAAACGGAGCTCAGGAGCTCATCGAGGAGCTTGAGGTCAGCTGATCCCGCCTATGGACTTTGCATCGTCACCGAACCTCATCTAAAAGCCTCTCGTCCCCAACGCCAGGACGCGGTCCTGGTGGGCCTGCACACGTGCGGCGACTTGGCCCCGAGCATGCTCCGAATGTTCGCGGCCAAAGCGGAGCTGCTCGCCGTCTGCGGCGTGGGATGTTGCTACAACAAGCTCTCGGAGCAGTTCCAACCCGACGCGCCGGGTCCGAATGCCTTCGGGTTCCCTCTGAGTCAGCACCTCCGCCGCCGCTCGTGGTTCTGCGGCCGAAACGCCAGGATGTCGGCGTGCTTGGTGAGTTCCGCCAGCCGGGTGCGTTTTTTTAACGGCGCCGACGAGTCTCTCACGGCCCGCGCTTCCTTTTTCTTCAAACAGGCGCTGGAAAGAGTTGCAGTGGGCCACGGGGTAAGTGCGCCGGTATTTGTTTGGGTGAGGTCAATAGTCAAACAAAAAAAAATAAATAAATCATCAAATCATTATTCGTCACCCACCTGATTGAAACACGCGTCGCTCATCTGCCGGCACGCTGAATTTGTGTTTTTTTTTCCTCACACAAAAGATTCAGATGGATTCACTGTTCTACCGGGCAGTCCTGCATGTTATTCTCCAGGATCATTACGGCACCCATAAAAGGTAACAGGAAGTCGATATATTTGCCTATTATATCTATAAGTATATAATAATTATGTATGGATTCTTTATCCTCTGCGAAGAGCAACTTATCCTTTCTGAGGACTGTTCGTCTCCATGTACTGTGTATCACGATGTACGTCTCGCTGTCATGAAGTATTTTCTCCCTATGAAGCGAAAAGCGAGTGGGGAACGTCTACTCCAAGGCGAAATCCTTTGTGGATTACGTGCGACGGGCTCTCCGCAAGCTGGACCTGGATGATTCCAAGGTCACGATATTTCACATTTCTAATTCCAGTTTTGAGATGCCGCGAGGCCCCGTCAGCGTCATTTGTCGTGCTGGTTGCCTTGGCGACAGCCCCTTGATGATGCATTTTAACTTGGCAGCTCTCCGACGAGGACATTCAGCGGTACCACGACGTGCACGCGCCTCGCCGGCCAGAAATGCACGCTTTCAATCTGGTGAGCCATTTTCACGTCGGGTAGGAATCTTTTTCCCCCGCCTGCTCGTAAAAACCCAATAAATTGCCCGCGACGTTAAAGGAGCTCATTGCGGTCGGACATGAGGTCAAAATGACTTTCGGCGGGCGGTTTTGATGTGTAAATGGACGCGGGATTAAAAACTCTGTTTTCATGTGCGCGCGTGGAGTTGAAGGTGACCCTGGCTCCTTGCATTGAAGGCCTCATCCTCATGGACCGCCTCTGCTACCTGAAAGAGCAGGTAATTAAACGCTCACGCCCAAAAGCGCGCTCGGTTCAATCGCAAATGGCCGCTTCAAGCCAAAATGGCCGACTTCCTGTCGGTGTCCATCGTGATCATGACGGTGAGCAATGAACCTGCTTGTTGACGATAGTTTGAGCCACCCGCCAGGGGTCGGACGCACAGTTCAGGCTTCCTGGAGCTACGTGAACAAAGAAAGTGGGCGGAGCCTCCACTTGGAGGTCACGTGGATGGACAAAAGTCTCGGGACACACTTTGTCATCACTAAGTTATTCGGTGAAGGGGTTGGGCAAGATCACCAAATATTTCCATCTAAAAAAAAAATATATATATATATATATATATATATATATATAATATATATGATTTTTAAAATTTTAATTAAAATTTTTTTTTACAGGATGAGGGATCCTTTTCCGCTTTGGTGCAACTGTTCGACCCGCTTCTGTCGCCGAGATGTTACGCCATCGTCGCGCTGAAGGAGTGACGTGCAGCGCTATTTTTGCACATCGCTAATTGATTCGACGGCAAGAAACTTTGGTCATAAAGGGATATTTTTTGTTTTTTTTAATTTTTTGAACAGCTTTTCAAGTCATGCAACGCGTGCTGGACAACATCTGGGGGAAAAAAAAAAAGTCTTGTTTGATTGAGCTGTGTCATTTTTTTTTTCCATCTTGAGGCTGGAAGCGTGTCTCAAAAAACGCCGCCAAGCCCTTTGGGGGTGGGGGGGAGTCTTAAGGCGAAACCTGGATGGCCACGCGAGTCTGGAAAGAACATCGCGAGGCTCCCCGGCGTCAAAAGGAAGAGGCCTTGACCTTTTTAATCTGTACAGCTGTTTTGCTCGCTCCATCAATAAATCTTACAGGCTTGGAAACCAATATTATCGAGGTCGCGGACGCATGAATTATGAATGGAATCTCGGACTTCGTGTGGAGCTGCAGCATTGGCGGGCGACCGCAAACCGTCTGATTGCCGCTTTTGCTCGATTCTGAATGTATTTTCACACTCGCGGGCGGGAAACGTTGCCAAGAATGCTTTCGCAATGACGTCCAATAAACATGATTGAAGTCATTCAAAACAAAAATAGGGGGTTGGGGGTGTGGGGGGGGGGGGGGGTTCTTGTCACGCACATCAGAGGCGTGTTTTGGCTTCACGCTTAATATTGAGACCGTCGGCGGAAAGCGAGGCTCACCCCCCCCCCCCCCCCCCCCCCCGCAGCCGTGATTACCCGTTTCCTGCGCGATGTTTATCTGCAGGGGTGAAGAAGCAGTGGTTCCGGAGTAAATAGCGCGGTGGAGGGGTGTGGGGGGGAAATGACTCGCTATGTTTGGCCTACAGCGCGTCGTATCGGCGGATATATCGACGGAAATGCTCTGCGTGGCAAAAGTTTGATCGTTTTGTTTTTTTTTTTTTTCCTTTTTCCCACGCGGCTCTGAAATTAGATTCGGGATATTTGACAAACGGGTGCCCATCGCAAACAGGAAGTGAATTGAAACCTCGAAGAGGCCACAGAAATGTGCAAAAGAGGACGTGTTTTAGTCAACACCACCCCCCCCCCCCCCCCCCCGGTTATATGTTCAGTTTATTTATAATTGTGGCAATGTTGTTCCTTACGCTTCCTAATCCCTAATTACTTTGGCTGGCTGTAAAACGGGAGCCTGCCCCCCCGTCCCCGCGGGTTGAAATGAGGGTAGACTTCTGAATTCTTGGCTCTGTGCTGGAAGATAGCAAGGCATCGCTTAATGAGTTGCTCCGTTACAAATGTGTCACTAACCTCCGCCTGGTGCATCCTGCTCCATCTGCTTTGCTTTTCCTACTGGGCTCTTGTTCCACAACGCCTGCCCCCCCCCCCCCCCCATCCCCCGATAGTGGTGGGACAAGCTTTTGGTCCATCTGGTGGTCAGCGGGTCCAACCTGGCGTCCATCCGCAACCTCGACATAGAGAGGACAAAGATGCATTGGCGGCCGTGGAAATAAAAAGTCTACACACCCCTGTTTGAACGCCATGTTTTTTTTTTGTGACACACACACAAAAAAATAGATCACAATAATTGCTTCAACTAATTCGAATTTTCAACTCATTTCAGATGTTCTAGTAGGCTTTTCCTTTTTCTGTCAGCAGATTGAGGGTTGTAACCATATGCTATTTTGAGTGTTCATTGTGAATATCCATCTAAAAAAAAGACAATTTTGGGGGATTTTGGTGGCAATATTTTTTTTCGTATTTAATAATTACCTTTCATTATTAAAATGGACGCATCCGTTTATTTGTCACCCCAAATCAAATGCCGTGTGTTTTTATTCTACAGTTATGACTCGTTCTTTGCAGATTCGGCGGTCATAAACGACAAAAGCTCTCTTTGTGTGCTCACTATTGTATTCGGTGCGGCGGCCAGTGCGCATGCGCAGCCTCCCTCCCCTCCCCTTCAAAACCACATGCGCCTTTGGCTCTCGCTCCTCGCCTCTCTCGCGCACATCGCTCTTCATCGCCTCCTGACAACCCTCGCGAGCCGCCCGTGAGCGTCTCGTTTGGGGGTGGGGTGGGGGGGGGGAACGTCATGGCCCGCCGTGACAGCACACTTCGGGTGCGCCGGGAGAAGCCCCGCGCGGCGACGAGAGCCGCGCTGCCGAGCGGCTGAGCCACGACAGGCACATTCCGGCTGTCATCATCCGCTTTCTCGACCTTCCTCTTCGAACCCATCCTCACACCCCTCCCGACCCCCTCCCACGCGTGCAAGCTCCGCTTCGGCTCGGAGAGATGATCACGGAGCTGCTGTGCACCGCCGTGGCCGTGGGGGTGTACGTGAACACGCTGGACGCGGACTTCTGCTACGACGACAGGTAAAAGTGGGAAGGGGTGGGGGGGGGGGTCGCCCTCCTCCCACTTCCTCATCCTTCCTCTCGTCGCCCTGGCCACCCCGGTTAGGTTACCATGGTTACAGTGCTTGTTTTGCATGTTGCCACTTGGCTGTCGACCGCTCGCGAGTGGCTGGCGACCAATCCAGGGTGTACCCGGCCCCCTTACCCAAGTCAGCCGGAAAAATCTCCAACTCGGGACTCTAAAGCTGCCAAGAAAATTGAGTTGTTTGTTTTTTTTAAATCTGCTGTCGTCTAAACTCAGTTGTGTTTGTCGAAACACAATCCCCCCCCCCACCCCCGCCCGCTACCGCTTTGGCTGCTGCCTCCAACCCCACGTTGCGCCGACGCTGGCGCGACAATCTCCATTTGCAGTAAATCACCGAGCGATGACACGCGAGCAATGCGTCGGATGATTTGCGCCACGGCAAACGGCGAACAGGTGCTTTCCGCCCGGGCAGGCGCTCTTTAAAGGTCAGAAATTTATAGGACTGTTCCTGGCCAGAATGCCCGCTAATAAGCTAGTCGTATAAAGTCAATGCTAACTGACCTTATACACTTAGATGACCTTTCCCTAAGTCGATATAAAGCAACATTTTACCCATTGACGGGTTTGGAAAATAGATGACCGTATGCTTTTATGTCCATTGGGTACTGTGGAGATCAATTGATTGGCGACCAGTCCAACCGGGATAGGCTCCAGCTCAAGTTGTTTTCGAACAGGATAAGTGGTAGAAAATGGATGGATGGATGTTTGGTGTCCAGTGGAGGACAGTGATTCACATAGCTGCCGCTCGATCTATCCGTCATGATTGATTGGCGACCAATCCAGGGTGTCCAACTTTTGACGAATTGAGACTGGGCCGAGCTCTGTAGCTCATAAGTGACTCTGGATGGATTGATTTTCGTGACATCCAGTGGAGTGCAGCGGTTCACGTATCGCCGATCGATTGCCAATCAGTACAATCGCACGACGATCGACTGGCAATCGAAATCCATCGCGGCCCGTTTTCCATTTTCCATTCCTGTTGCATCCCAGGGGCGCATTTACCCGCCCGGGTGTCTATCAGATTTGACGGTGATGTTGCCCGGTTCATGGCTGTGAGATGAAGGTTGATAAATAGCGGAGGAGAGGCGTGACCCATTCATCCCCGGTTGTGATCTTCCAAAAAGCTCGATTTGACCTTTGACCCCACTCGAATCCAATCCGGGCTACTTTGCCGGTGGCTCTCTGCTTCTTCAATCAGGTCAAAGTGTTTTTCCTGGGCACCGCTAATGCTAATACCAATGAAAGAAAAAAACAAAAAAACGCTGCTTGTCGAACCATTACGGGTTGTTATTCCGGGACCTGGGAGAGGGGGTGGAGTCAAGCCGGGGAAAAAGCGGAGCGACCGTTCTTGAAATGAAATGAAACAAATTTTACGGGACTAAACGAACCCCTGTTTTGAATCTTCAACCAATAAGTGCAACAGTATGATGGCGTCCCTCAAAAATGTCCTTGATCCCGGTTCAAAACCGTAGCGCTTTGAGTCGAGACGCTTAATGAATCGCCTCGACGCTCCGCCGCGCATGACTCACCCCTCGCACGCGGAAAGTATGCGTGAGAAGGGCATTAAAATCACCGCATATAAATGACATGGTGATATGAAAAACATGCTTTCCTTTTTCTTTTTTTTTTTTCCGAAGATGAGTTAAGCAAAAAAAAAAAAATAAAATGAAAAATGACCTCAAGGAAGCGACGATGTGCCGGGAGTCTATAAATATTGGCGCGAGATGTGGGCCGAAGAGGCACGCGAGCAAAATGGTCGGGTGGGTGTGCGCGGCGATATTATGCAGCTTGATGGGGGTCAGGGGGGAGGGGGCGGCAACGTGTTGGCCTGCCAGGAAAAAAAATGTTCCTTGGAAATGACTAAGATTGCCTCGAGACATGCAGTCTTTCAAAAGTGTCGATGAAAAGTCGGCGAATGATTAGCTTTTAAGCAGAAACAGGCAAAACGCTTCAAAAATGTGGTGGCGACTCTTGGCTTCACGCACGGTTAGTCCAACTCACGCTTGTAAAATGCATCCGCGGCTTTTAGAAGCCGGGCGGGTGGACTCCCTTGTCTGTGCGGGTGTGGAAATGATTTGGTGCTTCACACCTCATAAAAAAAAACAAAAAAACTAGAGGGATGGAGCGTCAGTCAACGTGAGTGACTGCGGGTTGAAGGGGGATCAGGTGACAGCCACCCCGCCCCTCCCGCTTCCTCTGCCCCCTTCCCGTCTTTTATTGCGTGTGTCATTGAGATGCAGGGGGTATTCGTTTGCCTCCAAGCGTGATTACCCGCAGAGAGCCGCGGCGTCGGCCGAGCGATTTGAAGTGGGTGAATTTTTTACGCCTGGGTGAACTCGCGGTGGCACCCGAGTGGAGATCAGGTGCGCCGCTAATGAAGTACACAGGTTGCGAGTGGCGGCGGCCATGATGAATGGGACGGATCCGGATTGGAGGAAGGTGGCTAGTCTGCCCCCCCACCCCCCCACCCCCAAAATAAAAAACATTCATGGATGGCGATGATAGGAGAGGCCTCCATGATGGACTGTGACACGAAAGTAATTTCTTTTTAATGGATTTTTGCCACATCCAGAGCCCCATTTTTATCTTCGGCCTTTCGCATATTAAATTTAATCCATCGTAGTGAAGGTCATTGCATTATGCGTGTTGAGATGATTTTTTTTTTTTAAACTCCGTATTGGACAATCTCTCTCGTAATTCGCCGTTCAAATTTGGCATATAAGATCGGACAAAATCTCATTTCCTGACGATCACTGGAAATCGTGATTGTCACGTCAAATGCCAAATTTCACATAGCGAAGTAAAACTCACGCCTCATACCGGAGCGCCAGATAACTTTTCGGGAACGACGTCGTAATTTACCGCGCAGACTCT
Organism: Hippocampus abdominalis; assembly: GCA_018466805.1. Taxonomy (NCBI): domain Eukaryota; kingdom Metazoa; phylum Chordata; class Actinopteri; order Syngnathiformes; family Syngnathidae; genus Hippocampus; species Hippocampus abdominalis. The sequence goes on along the minus strand of CM031704.1, from coordinate 17,234,524 downwards.
GGAGGGACTGATCGGACCGATCATTTGGTTCGACGGCAAACAGCTTTTCCCGCCGCCCGTTCTTTTGTCGGAATTGAAAGATCGGAAGTTGGCTCCACGCGGGTGCTTTTATCACACCATCAAAAATCGATTTTAAATCAGTTCACCCGCGGAGGAAAAACGACCGAAGTCACACGGCGCATTTATGGCGGGATTTATTGGGTGGCGGTGGACCTTAATGCGTACGAAGGGAAAAGTTCCCGGTGGTCTTCGGAATGAATCAACAGTTTGACTTGTTCCTCAAGAACAACGACTTCAAGACTTTTCAAATCGATTCGCAGGTTTTGGGGGTATGTGCGATGGCGTTAAATCCCGAGTCGGTACCTGAACCTTGCGTGCTTTCTTGGCCTCCGAGGGGAGGGGGGTCAAACGTCGGTTTTATTAGCCATCGATTTCCCGTAAACCTTCCCCGCTTGAGCCTAAAGATTCATTACCGACTTTTTTATCGACGTCATCACTCAGGGCAGGACCTTTTACTTTCTTTCCGCTTTGGATTTTTGCCGACGCAGCAGCGGCGTCTGTTTAGCGCCTGGCGATCGATCACCCCCTCAAGAATGCAACGGGACTTGAATCAATCCACTGAAAGATAAATGAGGGGGCGGAGCTCAGGATAATTGGGTTCATAATAGACCTCGGAGCGCAATCAACAATGGCCGACTGCTTGCCGGACATTTTTTTTTGGGCCGCGCGTCCTTCTTCCCGTAGTCCAGTGTGGGAAAGCAATGCCCCCCCCCCCCCCCCCCCGAGCATTGTTCTGCCAACGGTGCCACTCGAGCCCGATGTTTGCACACACCCTCGACGCTCACTTCCTCAAGTCTGACATACAAACGACGCAGATACCAAGAGTTGATAGCGGAGGAGGAAACGTCCACGGGACGGATTTCCAAATGTTCCGAATGAGCAATTCGCACCCTACCTTTCATCGGACGAGCCTTTGACGTCTACTCTTTCCACATCGATGACCTTTTGACCTCTTTTGGGGTTTCGCCGAGGGCCCAAAAAAAGGTGGTCTCCCGTCACGGATGCGATTCTGTAGATAAGATGAGAGACGTGAGGAGGGTGTTGATGGATGGGGAGGTTACAGGAGTGAAATTTGTCGAAAGGAGAATGAAACCCCCCCCAAAGCCTCCCTTAAAATAGAAGCGGGAAGAAGATTGCCTTTGTGGCGAGCACGGAGCTCATTTATCTGCCGCCGGGGGAGTCCGATGATGCGCTCAAGACAACAAAAGTGGAATTGTAACTCAGCCACTGGTGATTACATTACGCGCTGGCTATTTATGCCGCTGCTGCTTGTAAGAATCGAGGGCAGCAAAAAAGGGCAGCAAAAAAAAAAAATTGCTCAATTATTGCGCAAGATCCACGTGGGACAAAAAAATGTTTTTTTCGGCGAAAGAAACAACGCTTCAGAGGATCTGTATGCACACAGAAACGCAAATGACTGGTGGTGAGATCATTCTTGGGGGCTGGGGGGGTGGGGGGGTGCGGCATTTGCATTATAAAAACACACACGCAAATGAGGAAATAAGTCTTTTCAGACGAGTCGAGGCAAAAAAAAAATCTAATCTTATACAAAAAATAAAAAAAAAAGAAACCCGAAAAGCTGTCCTGTACTTTCAGGATGGTGAATAGGGACCCGTGTAGCCTGCCTGTCGGCGTGGCCCAAATACGGTGGCGGAATACAAAGGAGACCGCCCCCCCCCCCCCTTTACCCCCCACCCCACCCTTCTTCTGTCACTACGGGAGACCAGTCCATGTTCTCAATGAAGCCCTCACACCCCCAAAACACAAAAACAGACACCTTGCTGATGAACAGGGGGCTTTCTTTAAGCGCATACTCGGAGCCTTCGTTTTAACGATCGTCCGGCGCTGATTTGAATATTTTAATTATTTATGCACGACGACCAAAAGAAGCTGGGGGGTCTCGAAATGGGAGCTCGACGAAGAACGAGAATGATGTCATGGCCGATAAGCGCGAACTCTACGATGGCGGGAACGCGCAGGCCCCCCAAAAGAAACACTTTCCTTGTCGGGGGGGGAAAACAATGTTGGGAAATTCGCTCTCGCGAAGGACAAGCTTTACAGGCTCGTCAGAGGAACAATTCAATTTCGGCGACGTTTAAAATAGTCTGTCACTCCCCGCCCCCCGGATAGCTCTCCCGCTCTCTTTTTTTAGGCGCTAAGCGCTAAAAAGGTACAATCTCCAGACAAAGGAAGTCCTTGGCTGACCCCCCCCCCTCCCCAACACCCCCTCAGCTTTCCGAGACAAGCGCGGCATGCCTGCGTAAAGACAGAAAGTGTGCCCACGATCGTCAACACCCTCCTGTTTTTCCCACATGAGGTCAAACGGGCAGGCGGCAAGCTAGCATGCTAGCATATTTTGCACATAGCGCATATTTATTTGAGCTAGCCTGTTGCTTTTTCTTCATGTCATTTGGTTTTATTTTATTTTATTTTTTTAGAAGTAGGCCTCAGCGGTGATCTTCCCTCCCCCGTGATTGGCACTCACTCACGCGTTTTTAAAATAACATCAAATGAAACAATCCCGATAGCTACGTTGTTGGGGTTGGAGATGAAGTTTCCACCGTGCTAGCCTTTCCGCGCTGTACGCAAATCCCCATCGACGCGACTTTCAAAGCAAGTATTCTTTCCCCCCCAACCCCCTCATTTAAACCGCCTCCTATTTCCTTTCCTTTGTGTGCATGTGCTACTTTCTCAGGAATAGCGTCCGCTCAGCAAGTCGCTACATCCTTTTTCAATTGTTATTATTGTGAGCTCAGTGCATGAAAGGGTTAATAGATTTTCATTTTCTCCTCCAGCCGAGCCATCAAGACCAACCAGGATCTTCTCCCGGCGACCCCGTGGACCAACATCCTGTACGACGACTTTTGGGGCACCCTGCTCACCCACAGCGGCAGCCACAAGTCCTTCCGTCCGCTTTGTACCCTCACTTTCCGCCTCAACTACGCCCTGCACGGCTTGCGGCCGTTCGGCTACCACCTGCTCAACGTCGCCCTTCACGGGCTGGTGACGGCCACCTTCACCGCCTTCAGCCGATCGCTTTTGGGCGGAGGGGCGTGGAGTCTGCTAGCCGGGCTGCTTTTCGCCTCTCACCCGGTGCACACGGAGGCGGTGGCCGGAGTGGTCGGGAGGGCGGACGTCGGGGCGGCTTTGTTCTTCTTGCTGTCTCTTCTGTGCTACGCGAGACACTGCGGACTTCGGGCGAGGCGATGCCGCGGCGCGGGCTGCTGGACGTGGATGGCGGGCAGCTTGTGGTGCGCGGCGGCTAGCATGCTATGGAAGGAGCAGGGGGTGACGGTGCTGGCGGTGTTGGCCGTCTACGACCTCTTCGTCTTCCATCGACTCACATTCCGCCAGGCGCTCCTGCTCCCGTTCAGAAAGGTAAAACCCGGGAAAGGGGGACGGGGGGGGATCCGGTTGCTCCACCCCTTTTCCAGTTAACGGCTTCGTTCTTGAAATTGGCTCGCGCGGAAACGGCGGGTGTCACGCTAAGCAATTACGATCCATTCAACGAGAATCAGTCCGGCGTGATTAACCTTCACCTTTCGCGAGATGGTTCGCAGGGGCGGGAACATGTGTCTCGCACCTGTTTTCTAAAGTGCAGTCAAAAAATGCAATCAAACGAGCGAGAAGCTAACCCACAGGAGGGTCGCTAGTTGCATCGCACCTAAAGAGGGAAAACGGAGGGGATGGTTTGCGAAATAAAACCTGGAAGCCTTCCATCCCCCTTCTATTGTTCCGAGCGCTTGCAGTGCGCTCTGGAAGATTTCATCACTGCCGGCGATTGTTTGAATCTTTCAGTGCAGGCACGTCACCAGCTGCCAGGCGGCAAGTGGAGGTGGGGGTGGGGGTTGTGAGGGGTGGGTTCCTGGTTGCCAACCGCCGCCCCTGCCGCCGCCGCATCTGGCTCATTTATCACCGCGCCAGTACCCTCCTTGCACGGGGGCCCAGTCGCGGTTATCTTGGCAGGGAGCTCGTTACTGGACGGGCTCGGCCGCAGGGGCAATTGTTTCCTCGATAATGAGCCAGACGTCTCGAAAGAGACGCTTGGGAACACAAAGCGATGAAGGATGCGGGAGAGGGAAACTATGCTCTCATTTCCCTCACTTTATCTGGTCCACGGTCTTGGGAACGGACCGTTTTTTTTGCTTCCCCCTTTGAGCAAGAGTCTCTAGTTTTCAAGCGAAAGAAGCAACGGTGGCTTTTTCGTAACGTCGATTCCAAAGATTTCCCCCAACGCGGGGACGAGGAAATGCAAATCGGTTGGCAGATGCGCTCCGGCCGGCGTTCCATTTCCTCTCTAATCAGACCGAGATGAGATTTCAAATGGGGAAAGCGAGGATGGGAGGAGAGGGTAGAGTGGGGAGACAAAGACAAAGGAAGGGGGTGGGGGGGCGGGGGAAGATCGACCAATGTCTAAATTTGCTTCCTGTTCAATATTTGGTACATATCTCAAAAGTACAACAGCGGCATAACGTTAAATCCGCTCAAATCGTTGGACTGCTTCGTCGAAGCTTCAAAAGCTGGACGTGGTTCGCCGGCACTTAACAAGGCCGCTGTACCCGAAAAGGGTTAAAAGAAAATCTTTGGGGCCATCGTGGAAGATATGAAGCAGCTCTTCAAGCGTTCCAAATAAAACCCAAAGCGGACCGAAATAATTCCAAACACTTGTTTCCTAGTTTGACGTAAAAAAGGCTAATAATTACCCGAATCATCTATTGTGGTTCACCGCCTCCGGGGATGACTTGCAGCCAAGCGCTGCGTTTATTTTAGTAGCAGTCTATTTGAAAGGAGGCAGCAGTTTGCGGTGTTGTGGAACGTTCCATGCGTCACGGATGCTCCTAATTAATTGTCAGTGTGGTTTTCCCTCCCCCACAAAAAAATCAACACCCTCAAGAAGACACGCGAAGCTGTTCAGGCTAAAATAAAGCTCATCTGCTTTCCTGGAACTGCAAAGAACCACGTCTCTCCGATTGTGTGTCAAAGTACTCCAAAACCTCCATCGACGGCCTCTAAGCGGGAGTTCAGGGTCGCCTGCCCCTGTTGACCCTCTCATGGTCCCCCCCCCGCCCCCCACCCCCTCCCCACCTCACTGGAAATCAACAGCCAAGCCAGAGCCAGTAGGCCACGCTAAACCTCTTAACGCTAATCCTGACGTGCGCTTTTGTTATGGACAACAAGTTTTTGCGTTGTGGTCTCTCGGACCGGGTTCAAATGTAGTTCGTGCCGAGTGAAGAGCTGGGAGATAACAAAACGGGTTCACGAAAGGGGCGGCGGATGACATTTCGGTGGTCGTCACTCAGGTTCAACCCGAGACATCTAACATCAGCTAACGGATATTAAAATCGTGCAAAAAAACTCGTCGGGAGAGCAATTAAAACTCATTCACTCCCAAAGACGTTTTTAACCGTCTTTTCAGACTTGGTCCAGAATTAGGTTGAAAGTGTTGCGTGACACCCACTTCGCGGCCGCGGGATTAAGGTTCTTATGCGATGTAAACAGTATCTGCACACCGACACAATGAGTTCTAAGCTGATTAGCGGTCACACTCGAGGCAACCCTAACGGCCGACCGGGGAAAGCCCGCTTCCATCCAGACTACGCCGAGGTACCAATATACGGCGCAATAACAGATCGACGACGATTCTGACGTCTGAATCCGTCGAAGCCGATTCGGGGGTCATTTTTGTTTTCTTCTGAGCCAAAGTTGACTCGACCGCTGTCTTTGTGCTTTGTTTCAGAAGAAGGACTTGAAGGTTTTGCCCAGTCTCGCCGTTCTGGCCACCTGGGGCACGGTCCTGCTGTCGGGTCGCATCTACTGGATGGGCAACAAGCCTCCCAACTTCTCCAACTCGGACAACCCGGCGGCCGACTCGCCGCATCTGCTCACGCGGACGCTGACTTTCCTCCACCTGCCCGCCGTCAACGCCTGGTTGCTGCTCTGCCCCGACAGGCTGAGTTTCGACTGGTCCATGGACGCGGTGCCCCTGGTGAGGTCCTGGACCGACTGGCGGAATCTTCACACGCTCGCCTTTTACGGAGGAGTCGTTCTCCTGACTTGGTTCGGGTTTCACGGCCCCACCTCTCGAGGGAAGGATCCCGACGGGAAAGCAACCGATGGGAAATCGGTCGCCAACGGGAACGGTTATCACGCCCCCGACACGAACCACAACACGGATTCGGGGCCGCCAAAGACCGTCGCGAATGGCTCCGCCGGATTTGACGACCACCCTCCTCGGATGCCGCTACCGCCCACGGAAAACCTGGTGATATTCTCACTGGCCTTACTCGCGCTACCTTTCATCCCGGCCTCCAACCTCTTCTTTTACGTGGGTTTCGTCATCGCCGAGCGGGTCCTCTACATTCCCAGCATCGGCTTCTGTTTACTGGTGGCCGCCGGGGCGAGAAACGCGTACGTCAGACTGAGACGGAGAGGCTGCAAGGCCTTGCTGGCGAGTCTGTGTTTGGGACTGGTGCTGCTCAACGGACTGAGAACCGTTCAAAGGAACGGGGACTGGAGCAACGAGGAGAATCTGTACAAGTCGGGAATTAGCGTCAACCCTGCCAAAGGTAAGACTTGCTGACTGTCCTTCGGCTTCCTCTTTGATAAGACTTTATCCAGCCTGACGGCGCGTGTCGATGTCTCCCGCAGCCTGGGGCAACTTAGGAAACGTTCTGAAGAGCCGAGGCAAGACGGCGGAGGCGGAGAAAGCGTACCGGAACGCTCTGCACAACAGGGGGAACATGGCCGACATGCTGTATAACCTGTGAGTGTGAAAGACGCCCGCCGCCCACTCTTCCCGGATGCCGTGACGGGAGTTCACGCTGATCACATTCGTCGCGTACCGAGGGAGGCAGGTGAACGCGGGAGGAGTGACAGGCGGAGGAACCCAAAAATAGATCGGTTCGAAGAAACAAGGGCAGTGAGAACGTAGCGCTCGGGAGCTTCATCCGAAATTTGACCTTGTTCCGTATTTGAGGAAATAACACAAAGTAACCTCGAAAAGTGTTCGGTATCTCCGAGATGTAATCCGATTGCCCCGTCTTGATGTCTTACAGGGGTTTGCTGCTGCAGGAAAAGGAGAGATTTTCGGAGGCGCTTCATTACTACAAACTGGCGATTGGGAGTCGGCCGACGCTAGCATGTAAGGAAACCTAAGCGGCACGTATGGGCGAGGGAATCTGTGGAGTAATTCGACCCAGACAAAATTGTCGCGCTTTGTCTCCGAGGCGATATCAGGCTACAGTGATCCCTCGCTCTAACGCGGTTCACTTTCCGCGGCTTCACTGTTTCACGGATTTTTTTGTGCAGTTTTTTTTAATGCTTTAAACCCTTTAAATCAGAACGCGTCGGCGGGGCCGTATGTCAACAGTACAGTATTTCCAAAAACGATTCTAGTTATTTGTTGAAAACGTTTGTTTTCAACCTTGAAAACAGGGTTTGGACTTTGATTTCATTTTATATATAGTTAATTACGTGTAATAACTGTAAAAAATAAAACTTCACGGATTTTACTTATCACTGGTTCTTTTTGGAACGTAACCCCCGCGATAAACGAGGGATTACTGTACTGTATTTCCGATTCATCCCAAGCGATTCGAGAATCGATTCGGCGACCTCACCCTTCCCTCGTTTCCCGCGCCGCAGCCGCCTACCTGAACACGGGAATCATCCTGATGAACCGGGGCAGCCTGGAAGAGGCCAAGCGAACCTTTGTGACCTGCGCCAACATTCCCGATGAGAATCTGAAGGACCCCCACACCCACAAGAGCTCAGTCACCAGTTGCCTGTATAACCTGGGGAAGCTGCTGCACGAGCAGGGCCAGCAGGAGGTACAGAAAAAAAAAAATCATCGTTACAATATGCGAGGACTATTTTATGATTTTTTGTGGGGTTTTTTGGGGGCATTCTACAGGAGGCCCTCTCCATTTACAAGCAGGCAGTGCAGCGGATGCCCAGGCAGTTTGCGCCGCACAGCCTTTTTAACATGATGGGTAAGCCGATTGCCGTTTTGCATTACGCAAAGTGAAACTCATAAATCTGGCGACACCCACAAAAAAACAGCCCCACCATGGCAGTCAATGTAAACAAACGTCGTCCGGTGCTGACTTTGGCCGGAGATGTGTTGATGAGAACTTCTGGCTGGATGATCCCCGCACGAGAGGGGCTTTCAAGTGGATTCAACAAATGTTCAAAAGCGGCGTTGCCAAAGCAAACAGCGGCGTCGGCCTCAACGTGCACCTCCACTGGAGAGGATTGAAGCTAATCCAGGGAATAAATCACATCCAACGCCTTGTTATTGTAACACTAATGACATGAATGGGAAGCTTTAGACTGGAGATGGTCCGCTTGAGCGCTCAGTGAGGATAAAGAGGGTGTTTAGTCAAGTCGGGGGGGGGGGGCGTGTTGCTGATGTCATGTCGATGTCATGTCCCTGCAAGGGCCAACCGCATACGTCTTCCTGATTGGTTTTCCCAGCATTATGGATGTTACAAGATATCGGTTGCCCTTGAGGAACTTGTTAGGGCAACACCGGCGGACTTTACTTTTCCCATAAACCCTTTCATGCGCCAATAACGAGAACCTGATAAGCTGTCCACTGTAGTAACCGCCGTCCGTCCCTGAAAGGGTTCAACCCTCACCCCTTGTTTCCTGTTCCCAGGAGAGGCCTACATGAGACTGAACAAGCTGGAGGAGGCGGGTCACTGGTACAAGGAGTCCCTCAGGGTCAAGCCGGACCATATACCGGCCCACCTCACTTATGGAAAACTGCTGTCCATCATAGTACGTTGCATGGAACAGAAAAAGAAATAGCATGAGACGACGCCCAGTGTAGTTCTTTTTAAAGATCCAGGTCCAGGACTGCTGCCAGAGAGTCTTTAAAAACTGACCTTGGAGGTGTCTGCAGGTCACGAGCATATTCATTTCTGTACGCGCATATCAACTCTCGGGGCTACTCACACACATACACCGATACCCAAATGTCTCCTTGCACTGCAACAGCTGCAGCCAGAGTTTAAAGAAACCCCTCCTTGACACCGACGTGACAACAGATGTGTTCACAGCTGAGTCCAGTTTGACTGTGGGAGTTGCCCTGCATAAACCCTTACGGGATATTTGACCTCTTTCCTTCCTCGAGTAAAGACACGGGGGGGCCAAGAACTGAACGGACTCCTCCTCAACACCTACAAGTGTTGGTGGACTGACCTCCTTGTGGCCCCTGCGCAACGGCAGGGGCCGGAGATCAGGCCAACTCTGGACAATGGACCAGTGGACAGACTTATAATGCAATTACTCGGCTTCCTTATTAGATTGGGCCCTCAGATAAAATTTTGGGAGGGGGGGGTTGTCGTCCTAAAGGAGTTAAACGCAGAGAGGAAAGGTCAAACTGAAATCTCCATCTTCTTCCAGGGACAAAAGACAGAAGCTGAAAAGTACTACCTGAGAGCCATCGAACTGGACCCCATGAAAGGAAACTGCTACATGCACTATGGTAAGACCCCCCCCCCCAAAAAAAAAACTCCATAGAACTTGAAAGTCCAAAGTGCCGCGCTGTTCCGGTCTGGGCTTTGCATTCAGGCTTTTGAGTCTTTCGCCGATTATGTGAGGGGGGTGGGGGGGGGTCTTCAGATGCTTTCAGCTGGCGTTCGGACCGCTCGTATCCGGACCGCAACCAGCTGACGCTCGAAAGCAGGGTGGACTCCATGTCGCGGCCTGCGTAACCTGATAACACTTGTAATTATACGGGGGCTCAACAAATAACAGCAGGATGTTGAATTGTGGGAGGGGGGGGGGGGCGCAACTGTTGGCTGAGGGGGCGGGTTGGGGATAGGAAGTGATCCATTGTTCGGGTGACTTGTTTGCTTGGTGAAGTCGCCGATGGTTTTTCCGCAACGTTTGGTTTTGCCGGTGCTTTGATGACGGTGGGCGGTGCGAGCGATCCTCGGTTGGCTGTCGACGGGGGCCACGGGTCCGCGTTGGTCACAAGTTGCCGACAAGGGGTCAGGGGTTGCGTGAGTGTATCATGTACTCACTTTAAGGACTCGGGTGTGAGCTTTGTGGCGGACTTATTGGCTTCCAAGTAACTCGAACCAGGAATTAGACCAGCCGATGCGGCCACCTTATCGTCTTTCTTTCCTCTCCCTTGACTTGCTCTGGCACCTGCTGAGGTGGAGCGCTGCTGTTTTTGGATGGCGCCGCTTCCCCTTCCCCCCCCTCCCTCCGCGTTATCTCGCAGGCTCTTGTAATACGTGATATTTATTTGGCACGTTATCTCACATCTGGCTGCTCGAGTGCGTCCGGGGTTCGCCGAGGTGAGTCCTGAACGTGCGCCTGATATCTGTAGGCCGTTTTATTAGGGAAGATGCTCAGGACAAGCATGTGCTTCCTGCCATTGTGTGCCGGGCAGACCGAACGTGCCTGGCGGAACGTCAGACACGTAACAGTTCATCGTCTTGAGATTCTGGGGCAGGAAGTTGTGACCGGCGAGCCAGGTGCTCAGGAAAAGACGCTAAATAACTTTTTCACCAGCTTTGTTTATCCCCCGCGCAGGCCAGTTCCTGCTGGAGCAGTCGCGACTGGTCGAGGCAGCGGAGATGGCGGAAAGGGCCGCCGAGTTGGAAGGAACGGAGTTCGACGTGGTTTTCAGCGCCGCCCACATGCTCAGGTTAGCTTTGAAAACCATCCGGCGGAGCTGGTTTTGAATTTGGGGTTGGTTGACACGTTGGCATCTTTTCAGGCAGGCCAGTCTAAACCAGGCGGCTGAGAAGCAATACCAACGTGCAGCTGGCCTACGACCAGACGTAAGTATCGGGTTTACGATATCGGTCCAACCGGAAAAATGCGGCGCTATTCCATCGGTGTGACTCGACACCGGGTGGTTTTCAAACCGGGGTCCATTAGATTGTCCCTGGACCAAAAAACACCCGATTGCGACTCAGATTGACCGTCTTGCGAACTCACTGCATGCCCGTCTGCAACCTGCAGTACCCGGCGGCGCTCATGAACTTGGGCGCGATCCTCCACCTGAACGGAAAGCTGGCCGAAGCCGAGGCCAACTACCTGCGGGCGCTGCGCCTCAAGCCCGACGACGCCATCACGCGCTCCAACCTGCGCAAGCTGTGGAACATCATGGAGAGGCAGGGGCTCGCCACCAGGACGGAGCAACTTTTAATTTAAACGAGAAGCCGCGGTCGGCCAAATTTGTGAGGTGCTGAAATGAACTGTGAGGTGACTCCAAAAAAAAAAAAAAAGTGGTGCCAAAGCTCGTACGCCTTTTGTGCCCGCAAAAACCACAGATAAATCGTGCCGGTTAAAAACTCCTTTCACATGTTTTTTTTTCTCGGGTGATCATGTGTTAATTTATTAATACTGTTTTGTTGCTTACGTTGTGTCGCGCTGCTATGATGCAACAAGGAAGCGCGATCGCACACAGGAACTGGACTATAGTGAATTTGCCCGAGGAGTATTTGGGCCACAGTGGGGGCGGTGGGGTAATAATCTTATGAGAATAAAGTTACATTTATTCGATTTTTTTTTCAGGGAGAAAAAAAGAAATGAAAGCAAAAATGAAGTCAGATTTAATATTATTTATTTTCCAATTAAAACTTATTTTTTTAAAATATGATCTTAATCTCATTATACAGCTACCCGTTTTTTTTAATTAACCAAAATAAGACTTTTTTTCTCCATAACTGATTTTCTTAAAAATAAATACATATTATATACAGTATATTATTTTTTTTCCTCGAAAAGTATGACTTCTGTTGACATAGCTTTTTCCATTTATTTATTTAAAAATACAAAATATTATTTAAATGATTCCACCTTTTAAATTAAAAAGTGACTTCATTTTTGAAAGATTACAACTTTTTTTCCCCCTTGAATTTCTTGAATATTTTATCCTCCCAATGTTACCACTTTATTCTCATGTTCCCATTTGATCCGACCCTCATTTTTCTTTTTTTTTGCAGACATTTAGAACTTTATAAAAAAAAAAATGAAATGGCTCCTTTCACCACCTAAGAACTCTCAGCTACCAACACTTCACATGTAGCAGGCTGACCGCCACAAAACAACACCGAATGCATTCGTAGCAGGAAACCAAAATTAGGCAATGTGTTTTGTAAGGAAAAACTGAACATTTTGTGCAGAATAAAATAAAAAAAAGTTTGCCAACCAATTACTGTGAATCACGTTGCGAGTCTTGGCTTCTCTTGAGCGTGCATAAAATGTCACTTGTCTCAATGTAGTTTGGGTGGCTTCGGCGTGTCGTGTAGCTTCAGCCGGCTGCCAGTAAAAAGCCATAAAAAAAAGTCAACTTCAGAAGGTTCTACTCACATGTGGCTCGCATTCCCAGCAGGCCTGCCGCGGCACCTGCTTGTTTTATTGGCCCACACCAAACACGCAGCAAGGAAGGAAGCGGGCGCAGATGAAAGATTTCCTCCGGCTCCCCTCCATCGCTCTGCGGATAAGCAGAGGAACATATGCTCGGGAACATTGATCTTTCACTAAAGTACTTTTCAGGGCCGATAAATCGCTTATTTGTGTCTGCGGAGCGACAACGCATACGCAGTGTAGATTGTCATGCTTACCGTTCAGGTGTTGACAATCATCTGAAGTCAACTGAATATATCGTGAAATTGATTATTCATATGTGCTCGTGCTTCGGTTCCAACAAGAAACCGTTGACAGTCAGTGTGTCCGTGCACTCCATGAGTGTGTTTCAATCTGCGGGATTCCGTGAGTGAAAGTGAAAGTGCGCGTTTGTGATGGGTTGTAAAACAGTCCACAAGAAAGGATTGGCGACCATTATTGTTCGACTGTTTCTGAAGCAACGCCGCCCTCTGGCGGACAAATGTATAAATGACAAACAGTTGATCGGGCGTGGCAGGGGCAAAAAAACGTTTCATGTCAGTACGTCGCCCTGAAGGGAGTACTGAAGATTTGTGGGCCATCTTATATTATTTTTAGGAGGTGAAAAAGTCCTCAAATAGCCTTCATCATGATCTTGCTCGCCGTGCGTAGAGGCGGAATGTGTGTGTGTGTGTGTGTGTGGAAACGGCGATATTTGTCTATTTGATAGCGAAAAGGGCAATCGTTGAAGGCGAGGGAACGTCAATTTTATTTTTATAAATTCAGTATTTTTGGAGATTGGCACGCTAAGATTTGTCATTAGGTTACATTGTTAATCGTCAACGCTTCCTGTACGTACTGCGTACGCGATGACGTCACACGCTCGCAGCCCCCAAAATACCCGGATGTTGTTAGCATCTTGAGCATCACACGACGCACTGCGTTTATTTTGGACTGTTATCTGATTATTACAAGACAATTTCAACTCTATATTGATCCAACTTCACCCCAACTGGCTCAATGCGAATAAAACATTTATTAGTCACACAATGTGCAAATTACACACATTTCTGAACATAATTTGACTAAGTTTCTCTGAAACCATACTTGTACTATTGCACCACCTTGTGGCGAATTCCGTCACTTGCTCTTCTCCTCAAGATCGCTGTGGCGTACGCGGACGCACAAAGAAATGCGACATCTTAACAGGATGATTTGTGATGCACACATAGCGAAGCGACATTCCGTGTTGCGGTTACTTGTCAACACCGTGCTACACATGTGGAGACCATGAGGGATGTTCAGCGCCAATACATATGCACAAAACAGCCACGAGGATTTATGAGTGAAGTTTCATGACGACTTTTTTTTTTTTTTTCTTTTCCAGAGCTATTTTTCATCAATATCCCGAGGGTGGGCGCAGTGGAAAAACAAAGTCCCCACAGCGATGTCATTGTCCTCATCAAAGGCACTTTGAGATTATTCACGCTCTACTTAGGCACAGAATCGCTTGAAGTGCTCGTCACTCCAGGCGACGGGAGCGCGCCACGATCTCAGTAGAACTCGATCAGGTACTCCGGGTAGATCTGATTGCTGTCGAAGATGACGTAGATTTTCGGGTTGGCCGTGTCGTCCACGCAGCTGTCGAAAAAGTTGGTGAGGCTGGTGTCCTTGGAGGGCGGGCGGCAGTACAGCGGGTGGCCCAGCGTGTACTCGCCCACCAGCACCCGTGCCAAAAACATGCTCTTGTACGACGGCTCGCTGGCGAAAATGGGGGGCGCCAGCCCGTGCCGCTGCAGGTTGTTGTTGTGCTTGCCCGTGTTGTGGCAGAATTTACTGGAGTACTTGGCATCCCGGGCAAAGTAGCTGCCTGAGAAGCAGGACATTCGTCAGAAACGATCGCCAGCCAAGCGGACTCACTTTGGTACCTTTCCCGTAGACGTCGCCGTTGCTTCCCGTGAGACGCCAGTCAAAGTTAAACATGCAGATGGCCTGGATGTTGCTGTGCCCCGTGCCGTGGAAAAGCATCCGCTCTTCGATGTCAAGGGTGCGCTTCACTTTTCTCAGCTGCCTTTTCTTCCTTTGGAAAGGGGAAACACACAAACACATTGGATTGTTAAGAAGGGAGAATAAGAGCCACGCTGCAAGGGCCCAAAAAAATAATAAATTAAAAAAATTGGAAGGAAATGATTCATCGCATCTTATGGCGCCGGCGAGGCGAGGAATATTATGAGCGCATCGCACAAGACCACGATTAACAATAGCGTGACTTGCCACTTTCGAGGCAGAATTTCCTCCGCGAGTCCACCGACCTGCAGAAGAATTCCCACAAGTCCAAGTTCTGAATCCGCTGGATGGATTTGATGGGTCGATCCATTGTCCTTTCGTACAGTCGGCCCACTTCTTTAAACTCGTAGGTGTCTCGGCCCAACTGGACCAGCTGCCACACACAAAAATAAAAATAAAAAGCATTGAGTAATACATCACAAAAAAAAAATGCAAGTTGAATTTACTCCAGACCACAAGTCATTTTTCCTAATTGAAATGAGTGGAAATACTATTAATGTGGATCTTCGCAGAGGATAAAGAAATATGTCAGTGAATATTGCCGTATGTTACGGCTGCACCTGTTGTTGTTCAAATATAAGTCGTTTAAAGGTTATTACCGAGACATTGAAGCTATTTTGTCTGCTCGTCTACAGCATTTGCCATTATGTGTTAGCATTAAGCTAGCAGACTTAAAGCACTTACGTGGTGTTATGTTTAGATTTACAGCGAATCAGAGTATCTCAATAAGTTGAGGTATTATTTTTTATTTTTTTGTACCTGGTAGGGCTCCTCCATGTTGATCCTCTCCCAGTGACACGGCACGGGCAAGGCCAGGTTGTCGCAAATGAACCTAAAGGTGAAGCCAAGGCCATACACCAGATTCGACGATGCCACGACATGACGTCAACGGCCCACTCTCACCTGAAACCCGTTGCCGAGTGGAGGGAGCGCTTGATCGGCCGCTGCTTCCCCGTCGTCAAGTTGACCTGCCGCATGACTGGCAAAAACACACGGACAAAACATAAGCGAACAACCGACCTAAACGTAATTTATCTCGCCGGTGTCGTACTCGAGAAGTCCAGCCGGTACGTGTACTTGGCCGTGTAGAACTCCATGACGCCGCGCTGGTTCCGGTTGTAGCACTGCTCGATCTGAGCGCTGGTCACGGAGCAGGCGGCGCTCGGGTCGATCTGCCGTGAAGTATTTTTAATTATTTTAATGCGAGAACCAAACTTGATCCATGTGATGAGGATTTTTTTTTTTCAGGAGTGACCCAAAGTGACTAAAATGAACAGGGAGTGCCACAAAATATCGCAAAAACACAAAACAAAACGTATAGTCTCTTGCGTATGTTAACACTTAGAAAATCGGCTATGACCAACGTAATCAGAATGTATACTATGCAACCACGATAATGAAAAACAGCAGGATGGTTAGCGACTGCGATAGGCTCTCGCTCACTTGTCACTCTAGTGAAGAAAAAAATGAATACAAAACAGATGGCTGGAGTAAATCTCGCCAGAATTAGGCCAGTTAAAAAAAAAATCCAGTAATACAAACCTGGATTTTATTTTTCTAGAAAAAAAAAGTGCACAAAATTACCACGTGAAATATGACATTTCTCATTTGACTAAATTGATTTAGAACATTGCTAAATGATAAAACTAATTTTCCTGGTTTGTCTTCTTGATGTTTAAGTTGAGTTCCACAAAATATATTTTTTAAGTGCTGCAAACTAAAGTGGCAAGTAATAAATCGGACGCGGTATCGAAATATGTATCGATCGTGATTATCCTTCACAATTTGTTGCTTATGTGCAACGTATTCCAATATGGCGCCTACGTGTACACGTCACGTAATACCCGTATGGCCACCTATTGTTATGGTGGGGAAAAACAAGCAATCTCACGTGTGCGGTCCGGTACAGTACCTCAAACATGTGCCACACCCCGCACTCGGCCAGGTAGAACCAGCACCAGTTGGGCTCGAGTGTGTCCATCTCCTCCACCTCCGGGGACTCATCCTCAGCCGTCCTGATGGCGAGCATCGCGCTATGTCAAACTGTAGATGTCAAAACAAGACATCGACGACCACCAGGCGAGGGAGGGGAAGTAGTGGGGGGGTCCAGGACGTGATTTGATTTAGTCACCCTGGCGTCTATCGGGGCGATTCATCCCGGAAGCTCAGTCCGAACATGACACCGCTTGCCGCGGAATGTCGTGACTCTCACGGCGTCGGGATCCCAGTTGCCCGCTGCCATAAAAAGGCGGAATGAAAATTATCTGCCAAATCTGCCGTTTTCGACGTTCACTTTCACTTCCTGGTTTGGGATGTTGTAGATAAATACGTCACGCAGTCACGCGCCAATCACGTCTGGCTCCTTGACATTTTCTTTCGCCCCGATTTAGACCTGCGCGGTTCACGCGCAAGAAATGAATAAGTCACACTTCGACCTGATTTTGGTTGACGACGTCTATAATACAAGTTATCGCTAAGGAGAAAGCCCAAATTTAGAGTGCAAAATATCACATTATAAAATAAATTGTTCAAAGGAAGGCTTTTGATGCACTGATTCACAATAGCACATTCACTGATGACAACAACCCCAATTCATCCCCCTGTTAGCCATGCATTCACCCTTTAGTCCCCTTTTTTTCCCACCCCCAGATATATGCGCATCCTCCAAAGACACACCCCGTTTGAGAACAAGACTTTTCCCTGCTAAACCCCTGCCCACTTCTTCATTTGGAGAGTTTTCCATCCAGGGTTCACTGCAAAGCCCACTGGTGAGTTGCATGTCTCGTTTCTAGGCACTAGAACAAGTTGTGTTTTCTTTAATTAACAGTTAATTGCACTTTGGGGCCTGTAATTGTTTTTTTGAACTGAGCAGCAAGTGGTCTGATTCCAAAAGCAATATAATCTCTGCAAATGAGATAAAATGACAAACATTGTGAGTGCATGAAGTATGATGAGCAGCTAGGTCATGTTTATTATGTGCATGCAACAGACTTGAGACACCATGACTGATGAAACAACCGGGGTGAATCCCAATGGACAGTCCAAATCAAACAAAGAAGTGGACAGCGACATTGGGAGTCCGGCCAGGGCTAAGTGGGCCAATAAATGGGAGTTTTTGCTCTCCATGACCGGGGAGATCGTCGGCCTGGGAAACGTATGGCGATTCCCCTATTTGTGCTTCAAGAATGGTGGAGGTGAGAGCTCTGTGTGTGTGTGTGTGTGTGTGTGAGAAAGAGAGAGAGCGAGAGGGAGAGAGAGAAAGTGTGGGAGTGTGTGGGAGTTTGGGAAAGCTGAACTTGATTGTTCTGCAAAATGGCTTCAAGATGTTGGCCCAACACCACTGTAGTTTGATTCCACCCAATAAAAAAAAAAAAAAAAAAACCCCTCCCAATATCAGTGAAATCTGCATGACAGACATCATAGAACACTTAATTCCAACCCCCGCACATAGTTTTACCCTTTCCATATGCTTTAAACACACTTAAACTTATGAAAAAAGCATAAAATGTATCGAAAACACTGAGCGCATTGTAGCGTTGATGTCCTTGCATGTGCCTTTAAGAGGCGGGGCCAAGAGAGGAGGTATGCGAGTGTCTAAGCGAGAGCAGTGTCCGACAGCAGCTTTTGGGTGGGTGTGCTGTGTTCGACTGTGCTTTGGTGATTCTGCCTCTCCTTTCCCACTTGAAAAGGCATAACAGTAACAAAGCATACAAAAAGTATGCTATGCACTACGTGGCCACCTGGGGGCAGTATAGTACAGTAAGCTGCAATGATCGTTTTTCTTCGCAGAGGACAAAGAATATATGCGAGTGCGCTCATATGTGAGTATATTGCCGCACACATTTTTTTACTTGCAAGTCATCGCAAAAATCGTCAAAAACAACGGCTCGTAACGTGAAGAACACGTATTCCGGGTCACTCGGATCTCAAGGTACCGCTACATTCTGCGGAATATCTTGCAAACCTATCCGCTTTTGTCCTTTTTTTTTTGTGTGTTTTCCTCACACCACGGCGCGCACAGGTGTCTTCCTCATCCCGTACTTCCTGTTCCTGGCCTTCGGCGGGATCCCCATCTTTTTCCTGGAGACGGCGCTGGGCCAGTACACCAGTCAGGGGGCCGTCACTGCCTGGAGGAAGATCTGCCCAATGTTTCAGGGTGAGCTAGAAAAAAAAAAAAAAAAAGAATAGTCAAACAAGGCTGAGATTTGTTGAATAGATGAAGTTCGTGCAGCTGTAGTGGTAAACATTTGTAGACCTTGTGACAAACAAAAAGGGGTGCCTGTTCACAAGAAATAGTCATGAGTAATGCAACCACAATGGATATTTTACTGTACTCTTGAAAAAACATGTGCCAAACAGTTACAGCATCAGCAATTTTTCCACCCCGTGATGTCATCGAATTTTTTAAGAAGTTTTAAATGCCGGAAAATTGGTAAATTAGTATTGAATTCTGTGATACTTTTGGCTGCCACTGGAGGGCGCCACACTTCTCGAAATGAACACACGGGTCATGACCGCATCATTCTGAAGCCGTTTCCGTCATCGTTCGCACACCAGAACGCATCGTTGGATGTAAAAAAAATTGTTATTATTGTCGAACTTGGAAAAATGAAAACAAAAAAACTTTAAAAATAGCTTTGGTGATTGAATGTGATGGCGACGGCGGATGCTCTCAGGCGTTCTAAAAAGCGTGTATGTTGTCAGGTGTGGGGATCGCCTCGCTCATCATCGTCATCTACCTGAACATCTACTACATCGTAGTGCTGGCCTGGGTCCTCTTCTACCTGTTCAATTCCTTCCAGAGCCCGCTGCCCTGGTCCACGTGCGACAACGCGTGGAACACCGGTGAGCGGCGAGGAGCATCTGGGCTCCTACGGAACACTTTCCTTAATCTTACCCGTAAAACGCCCCCCCCCCCCCCCCCCCGGGCGCCGTTTCCTCATCGCCGGTCTCATCCCCGCAGACAACTGTCACGACCGCGCCGCCAACCCGCATCTGTTCCACCCCGACGCCACCAACTGGCCCTTCCTCAACAACGTCAGCACCTACGACTACTTTGAAAACATCAGCAACATGTGAGTCGTGCTTGGTCTCGCTCGCCTCGAGCTTGAACCCATTCGCCGAGGTCCAATTTCTTCATCTTCGGCTGAGAAACATTAGCAAAAAAAAATAAAAAAATAAAAAATACACAAGGGAAAGGTAGCCAAACTATTCCTTTTTGGATCGACACCAAAAAAGGAGAGGTTTTCGGGGGAGGATTAGGGGTTCGTCGACTATTGTTCAGACTGGTTTTCATGAAACATCCCTTTTTTATATTTACTTGAGGATCTTGTGTGAGGACGACACTCATCCAACCCTAAACCTTCGGAGTGACAAACGGCTTTGTTCAAAATGTCCACATTTCAGCCGATAAGAACTTTTAAGTGTAAATAGAGGAATGTCAATTTAAATGAAGTCATGAGTTGAAAGATTTAAAAAAAAAACATTAAAAAATGGTTGTATGTGGAATAAAAACATTTTTTAAAAATTCATGAACCCATCAAGGTTATTATAGTTCACAAAAACTACAATTGAACCCCCCTTTTTTGCTAACTAAATAAAATCAACACTCACGGCACTTTGTACCGTCATCGAATGTGTGCGACCAATCCCAAAAGCGTCTGTGCGGTAATTGTTGACTCGTCGCCGTCCTTGACTTGCCCCATTGTGTGCTTTGCTCCACCTCTGCAGATCCCTGAATGAATCCTTCTTTATGGTGAAGTCCGCTGAAGAGGAATTCTGGACGTGAGAAAAAAAAAAAAACACGCTTACACCCCCCCGCACAAATTCACACTCCTCCGCAGACACCATTTCTTTGACAGCGCGAGGTAAACACAAGCGGCTTTCGGCAGGCAAAGTGTTCCTCGCCGGCCACATGCAATCGCTTATGACACCGCATCGAATGTAAACATGGACGCCAGTTGCGCAACTTGGGAGCCATTTTGATGTGATCCAGCTGCTCGCCGCCGAGCGTGTTGAAAACAGCCCGCTTACGTCGCAACGCCGCGCCGCGCATGCTGTTGGATCGTTGCGGCATGTGCCCTTGATTGATTGACAGGCGCTTTTTCTCTCTCTCTCTTCCTGCGCAGCAATCGCGTGTTGAAGATGTCTGAGTCCATGTCCCTCAGCAAGGTGCACTGGGACCTGGCGCTGTGCCTGCTGCTGGCCTGGGTCATCTGCTACTTCTGTATTTGGAAGGGGATTAAAATCATGGGAAAGGTGTGTGGACATATTCGTCAAGTTTCACTTTGTCTATTATTAGAAGTTCCAAAAAAAAAAAAAAAAAAAAAAAAGTCCTCAGAAGACACACTGAAAGAGACACAGGAAGTGTGGTATTTTGGTTTGACACGCCCATTCTCGGGTCATTTTCACGGTTCGGCGGCCGCTTGGAATTGTCTCTTGACAAATGTCAGCCTCTCGGGCCCGTCTCGCTTTGCGATTTTGAAATTTGGTAAGCATGTCCGTCAAGCACGACACACACACACACACACACACACACACACACACACACACACACACACACACACACACACACACAGATGGGAAAAAAAAAATGGCTCCGCTATGAGGAGGCTATTTTGCGGAGTCACCACAACGGGTTTCATTTTTTTTGTTGCTTTGGCGGGAGCCCGTTAAAATAATTTAAGACGCCATTTTGCAGGTGGTGTACGTGACGGCGACCTTCCCATACCTGATGCTCATCATCCTCTTCTTCCGAGGGGTGTCGCTGCCCGGTGCCGGCGAGGGCCTGAAATACTACCTCTTGCCCGACTTCAGCAAGCTGCTCAGCGCCGACGTAAGAAGAAAAGGGAAAATAGCACAATTTGAAGAGCAAACATAACCTACGTGGGGGCCCCCTATGTTGGGGCCCCCCTTGCGTGCGACCGGCGCATGATGCGGTCCTTATCCGTTTCTCCTTCCTGCCTCGTTTCCCCTCCCAGGCTTTTCCTCCTTAATAAGAAAAACAAACCGAGAAAGCAAAAAGCGAGCTGGGATCCGTCAAGCTCATTTAAGCAGCCCCCCCCCCCACCCCACCCGTCATTTTATGACTGGTGTCGTCAGTACCGAGATGCATGTCCGGTCCCGCGGGGGGGGAAATACCGAGCTGCACTGGGATGGATGGTTGGCATGCTCGAGCACAATAGGAACATGTGTTGCTAGATGTTAAAAGCGGAGTCTTGCCGTCTTGAAAGCAGGCGTCAGGAGTCAAAGGTCATTACCCCCGTGGCGGTCATGCCCGCGCGGACTTCCTCTTGCCATCTATAGATTCTCGTCAATTCTTATGAAAAAGACGTCAGGAATTAACACGAGCGCCGTGTTACAAATAGGGACGTTACGCAACGCGGTTCCTTTTCAGGGCCGGCTTTTGCTTTGCGAGGATCAAACATCTGGCTTTGTCTTGAGTGACTCAGTGGGGGCCCGGGATCAATGCCCCCCCCCCCCCAAAAAAAAAAAACAGCGGCAGGACATAACAGCTTCCTCTGTGTGAGCCTAGCGGCCTTGTGTCAGCATGTAAATTGCATCCGATTTATTGGTGCCCGTCGCTAATGGCAACCATGTGTTGTCGGGCTGGGAAAGCACTCGCGCCGGGATGGAGGCGCCGGTGAAAATGTCGCGCGGGTTGTCAGGAAGGGGGGGGGCAGTTCGACAGCTTTCACTACAAAACGGGAGAAAAATGTAAATCATCCGCAAAGTTTCCTCTGTGTTATTTACTGATAAAAGTTTTGCCCTGTCTAGGTTTGGCTGGACGCGGGGACTCAGGTGTTTTTCTCCTACGCCGTCTGCCAGGGAGTCCTGACTTCTCTCGGCAGCTACAACGAGTACAACAACAATTGCTACAGGTACAAGTGAACCAGCGGTACCACCTCATGTTGAGATTACTGACCGCTGTGCGCTCGCAACAGGGACTGCCTGGCGCTGTGCCTTTTGAACAGCGCCACGGGCATCTTCGCCGGCTTCGTGGTGTTCTCCATGCTGGGCTTCATGGCGTTCAACTTGGACCTGGCGGTGGAGGACGTCGTTCACAGCGGTGGGTCCTCGGCGGACTGTTTTGTGTTCTGAACGGAGGTGGCAAAAGAATTTCTAAGTAAAAAAAAAAACAGCCAATGTAATTCGCTGGCACCCACGTCACTCACCAGGCCAGGCCCCGCCTTTTAAAGCCACAGTCAGATATTATACTTTGGCGTGAGGATGGCGACCTCAGCTTACATGCACATTTTCCTGTTTAACAATGAAACCGGATTAATCGATGGTAGGGCTACAGCTAACGATTAATTAATCTATTATTTTGTCGATTAATCATGACTTAATTTCCATTGCTTTATTCAAATAGCAACAAAATATTCAGTGTAGTTATTCCTTGCCACTGGTTTTTATGTCTTACTGCGTACGTCCCCCCCCCCAAGGTCCCGGTTTGGCCTTCATCGCCTACCCCAAAGTGCTCTCAATGCTACCCGGGAGCACTTTTTGGACCGTGGTCTTCTTCCTCATGATGCTCTTCCTGGGTCTGGACACGCAGGCATGTGCCATGCATCCTCATCCACTCTTGTCTTCTTTTTGAAAAATAAACAAAGACGCTCATCTGTTTTTCTTCACAGTTTGTGTGCGTGGAGAGCTTAGCCACGGCCATCAGCGACCTGTTCCCGAAGCATCTGAGGAGACCCTACGCTCGGGAGATCCTGGTTTTGGTGATTGCGGCCGTCTGCTTCCTGCTGGGCCTGCCCCTCGTCACCGAGGTAACGCGGCAATTCGGGCAGCCGCCTGATGGTCAAAGAAAGAAAAGTTGTTATTTCATTGAATGTAATTTAACATTGATTTTTTTTTTTTTTCTTAAAAAGGGAGGAATCACGCTCTTCCACCTGATTGACAGCTTCGGGCCGAGCGGGACCAGCCTGCTCATCATCGCCTGCTTTGAGAGCGTCGTCATCGGCTGGGTGTACGGTAGGTGGCCGTGTTGATCATTAATACAAGAGTGATTTTGGATGAAATAATTTGCACTCACAGGCGCGGATCGTTTCTTGGACAACATCGAGGACATGATCGGGTACCGCCCGTTTCCCGTTCTGAAGTACTGCTGGTTGTTCGTCACGCCGCTGCTCTGCGTGGTGAGCTTCCTCGGCCACTTCCCGTTGTTGTCGGCGTCGCATCTGCCTGTCTGACTGACCGACTGGCTTCCAGATCACCATGTTGTTCGATCTGGCCAAGACGCGTTCGCTGATGGTGTACGACTACGAGCTGGGCAGGTGGGCCTTGGCCGTAGGTTCGCTGCTCATCCTCACGCCGCTCATTTTCATCCCGGCGTTCATCTTCGTCACATTGTACAGGGTGAGTGCTTGCCACGATCCTTTTTTAAAAACGTTTTCTGATCTTGTCTTCTCGCGTCGGCTCGTATCGCCCAAACTAGACTCCCCAGAGCATGACGACGCCTTCCGGCGAGCTCCGCCAGGCTCAGGCCTCACAATCCCGCCCTGACGGTGTGCGGCTGCGTCGTTCACGGGCCTGTCCGAGCGAGGGCGGCGAGAGGAGGCGACGAGAAGATGGCGATGGGGGAAGTCAGCAGCGTTTAAAAGACTCGTGCCGTGTTTATAGTTCAAGGTTTTCAGGGACCTCTTAGCAGACCCATTTGTTATTTTACGTCATTAACACAGCCCAAATCCGGCACCTATTGGCGAAAATCTGGCAAGTAACTGACATGGCCTGAAAAGGTTACCGATTGATGCCACAAGATGGCAGTGAAGCACTTCTTTTGTGTCAATGAAACTCAACTCACTTCAACATTCAGTGTGTTTAGAAGTATGAGATCCTTGATTTAAGACCCCCCACAAATCGATGGTGACGTTTGTCACACAATCCGCCCGCCATCAGTCCACATTGGTTTGCTTGGACGGTGTTGGAAATGCGGCATTACGATGGTTTGCCAACCGCCAAAAAGAAGTCCAGAACAACGAGGACGGACAAAACATTAGGTGGAGTCATGTTTTGTGCTTGTGTTTTTTTGCTTGTGTTTTTCTACTTTACAATACTGTTAAATGCAAATTTTCATGGGAGGCTGGAACGGATTAATTTCATTCCCATTCATTTCAATGGGGAATGATGACTTAATACACGCGCCGTCAATGGTGACAGAGCATTTTGTCCTCCATTCACTTCGACATCGTTCCCTGGCACCAAGACTGCACCAAATCATTCGTTCTATTTTTTTAAATTTTATTTTAATTTCACAAAAATCAACATTTGAATGGGAATTTCCGACGCTGCATATACATTGTATATGTGCCCTGTACTCTAAACATATGATGCTTCAGTAGTTCTGACGCGTCCCTACTCTGTACTTCAAACGTATACTTTATATAACACTTATAACAAATCTCCCCTGCTGTGTGCCTCATTCTTTTGAGGTCGATCACGTGTGTGTGGGATGTGAATCGGCATTCGATGATTGCGCATGCATGGTTTAGTTGCCTCACAGTTGATGGAGGACAATTAAGCCTGATTGTGTACGCTTGTACAAACGCTGGCTTGCCTACATGGACAGTATGTACTGTGCTGGCAATTGTATACATTATTTTTTTATGCTTCAAATAAATACCGGTAACACTATGATTATGTTGTCATTGGGCACGTCGGAATTATTTGGTCACAGATTGGATTACATTGATTGGACTTCCGCAGAGAAGGCTGATTAACCCTTTGAGGGACAGCGGTTGCGACAGTGGACAGCTTATCACGTTATCAGGTGACAGGGTGCATGAAAGCGTTCATTCGGACGGATTGGAGAGAATGATAACGCAGCAGGTAGAAGAAATGGAAAACTGACTGTCACTTACAGATTATAGCTGGCTCCATATTTTCACTTCCTGTCGGCGTGATGGCCGCGCATCCCAATTCTTCTGTTCCTGGGAGAAGATAAACATTTCGTATTATTTATGAAGTGGCACTTTTTCCTCACAGGGCTAAACATCATTATTTATTTTTTTTGCAGACATATGCAATTCATGTCCCTGCATATTTTCATCCCAACTATACACACAATTTCCCCTCAATTTACACAAACATAAAGCATCTCCAATTTCCATCATGGAAGACGAATGAGCCGTCTCACAATGCGCCGGCGCGCTGACGGGTGGATGAGTTTTTCAACTGACAAGATGAAATCCCATTGAAGGCGCCTAATGAGGCCTTCCCCTCTTTATCGCCGTCATCACGCAGCAAGATGGCCGCCCGGATTGCGGCTGTCAGAGCCGGTTTCCATCTGTGTTGTTTACTAGGCCGTCCGATCGATGCGGCCTAATTTTGATTCTCCCGAGTGTCGCCGGCAGAGATAACGAAGGGCGATGACATCCTGAAGCCGCTGTCGAGAGCAGAAATGACAATTAAAAGTCAAAGCGACGACTGCCGTCTTGTGATGTTACGACTTGTGAACTTTTACTTTCCACAGTCGTCCAAATATTATTGCGCTAATTTCCTGAGAAAAAGACAAAAAAAAATTTTTGGGAGGCAGAGTGGAACCGATTAAAGGCATTTCCATTCATGACCATTGACTTGCATGCTTTGTTGTGTTGGCAGTGTGTTTTGGTCTTGTTGATATTGTTGCATGATTAAGTTAGTTTGCAATTCCCGACAATATGGTTTTGTAGGCTTCAGAATTCATTGTGCTGCTACGAGTGTCAACGACACACGTACTGATACACACACGACACACCATGTGCCACCACTCTGCGTGTATGTGTGTGTGTGTGATCGGCATATCCAATATGGCCGCAGGCGGTCCCGGGCACTGAGCTGTAATCAAAGCAGGCACACAGGTCGAACTTTATTAGCAGCCACTCGATAGCCGCGGCTAACAAGGACAACCGGCAGCGCGGCGATACGGCAGAGAGAGAGTGAGCGGGGAACGTCGGCGAGGTCTTGTCGGGGAGCGGAGAGCCTCCCGTGGGCCTGAGGAGGCAGCCCCGATTTTTACATTACCTCTTGAATCAAGTTGCGGTGAAGGAGTTGACGAGGTGGACTTTTGCGCAAGGTAAGGCCGTTCTTCCCTTTGACATCCCGCATGGCTGAGAAAGACAAAAGCTTGATTGGTAATGGAGAGCAATCAGAAACTCTACTCTATCTTATTCGAAGAAGTCACTTTACACAAGGACGCACGTTCCTTTGATTGAAATTGAATTTACTTTTCGCTCCGACGACCCCCCCCCCCCCATTAAAAAGTCATCCGAATTTCAAAGCGTGGATCCTCTGCATGGCTGCACAATGTCTTCTCATGAGCATCAATCAGCACCTACCTATAAATATTGCAGCGATGTGATTGCGCACTCAGTGCGGTGATCAAATGAAAAGTGGCGATGTGAACGTTTTCGAGGCCAATCAATCACCGGCAAATGCTTCCCCCCCCCCCCCCCCCTCTCACTGTGCCAACTTTCTGATGCTGGAATAAGTAGATATTATTCACCATGTTTTGTGCTACAAGGTACCCGCCATCTCTCGCGGACTTTTGGCGAATTGTTTCGGCTAATAATAAACCCAAAGTCGCGGAAGTTGCTAACTAACCTTCAGTTATCGTTTTCAGCTTATTTGCATCTATCGACCAAAGAACCAAAACCCATCTTGAGAACATCTCCCCGAGTAGAACATTTTCGCAGAGCCCCAAAAGAATCCACTTTCTCATTGGCGGTCCCGCCATGGGCAAGACCGGACAGAGTACGGTGGACTTGAACGCCCCGAGTGACATCAAGCAAGCGGTTCCCTTTGAGCAAATGGCGCCCCCTGCGGACCGAGACGAGCCAAAAGAGGAGCCGCCCGACCGAGGCAGCTGGAAAGGCAAGTTTGACTTCCTGCTGTCGTGCGTCGGGTACGCCATCGGCTTGGGGAACGTCTGGAGGTTCCCGTATTTGTGCGGCAAGAATGGCGGAGGTAAGTTCTGCTCGATCGAGACCTCGCTTTCACGCAACTGATTCGTCTCGTTCCCGTCAAGGTGCTTTCTTGATCCCGTACTTTTTGACGCTGGCGTTTGCCGGGATTCCACTCTTCTTACTGGAGACGGCTCTCGGGCAATTCACCTCGGTGGGAGGGCTGGGAGTGTGGAAGCTCATGCCGATGATGAAGGGTAACGATGACGTGAACGTTCCTCCATGACGCAGGGACGTGAAAATGGTCGCGGTAGAAACCGCGGCAAACGTGTTTGCGTCGGCAGGTGTCGGTCTGGCCGCCGCGGTGCTCTCCTTCTGGCTCAACATTTACTACATCATCATCATCGCCTGGGCCCTCTACTATTTGTTCAACTCCTTCGGGTCGGTACGTTCGAAGCAAGACTTTCCAACGAGGCTTTTGTTGCCCGGGTTCAGATTTTTCGTTCTGTTGCCAGGAGCTACCCTGGCAAAACTGCGACAATCCCTGGAACACGCCGAAGTGTTTCTGCAACTACAGCCTGACGGACACCACCAACCTGACCAGTGCTGTCACAGAGTTCTGGGAGTGAGTCTCCATGGTCTTTGGACACTGGGGCTTTGCGCAATCGGGATAAATCCACGGACGTCAGCGGATTTTGGGAGTGACTCTGACCTCACTTGTTGGTGTTTTCCAAGGCGTAACATGCACCAGTTGTCCAGCGGTCTGGAGGAGCCCGGGGAGCTGCGTTGGCCCCTGTGGGCACCCTGGCGCTCGCTTGGGTTCTGGTCTATTTTTCAATCTGGAAGGGAGTGGAGTGGACGGGGAAGGTCAGACTTTTATCGTGTCGTTCAAAATGACAATGGAAATGAATTTTTATCTTCTCTCGCTGAAGGTTCAACTTTGAGAAATGTCATCCACTGAGGATGAGGTGGAGAAAATGTCACGCGGTGTTAATTGGAAACGATGGGAGATGATAGAGGCAGATTTCAGACTTGGCTAAAGGATCCGCAAAACTTTTCTCTCCATCCAGGTGGTGTATTTCTCGGCGACCTATCCCTACTTTATGCTCTTCATCCTGTTCTTCCGCGGGGTCACCCTCCCGGGAGCCATCGACGGAATCCGCTTCTACATCACCCCGGACTTCAAGAAGCTCGTCAGCTCTGAGGTCAAATGTCCTCAATACACACGATTCAATTTCTTGCTTGGGTCTTGTCTGAAAATTGCGCATTGACAATTTTACATCCGACTTTTGTGTCTTTAGGTGTGGCTGGACGCCGCCACCCAAATCTTCTTCTCCTACGGCCTCGGCCTGGGCTCGCTGATCGCACTGGGCAGCTACAACAGCTACAACAACGACGTCTACAAGTACGGGCCGCGTCTCGACATTGTACGCCGACGGCCATTTTGTTTCCCGCTGCCGACCGCAAACTATCGTCCATTTCAGGGACTCCATCATCGTGTGCTGCATCAACTCCTTCACCAGCATGTTCGCCGGCTTTGTCATCTTCTCCATCGTGGGCTTCATGTCGCACATCACCAAGAAACCTGTTCGGGAGCTGGCCGCTTCGGGTATTCGATGGACGCGTTGGGACTTGTTCAGCTCCGAGTGGCGCTAATGGGAGTGTTTGTAAAAATACAGGTCCTGGTTTGGCGTTCTTGGCGTACCCCCAGGCGGTCACGCAGCTGCCCATGTCGTCTCTGTGGGCCATCCTGTTCTTCTCCATGCTCATGATGCTGGGATTGGACAGCCAGGTACAAACAACAAACGGGGCCAAGAAAAAAAGACAAGTCAATAGCCCTTCTTGCCGCTTTCCAATCAGTTCTGCACGGTGGAAGGCTTCATCACAGCTCTGATGGATGAGTATCCCTTATTGCTGAGGAAGCGGAAGAAGGTGTTCATCTTGGTGGTCTGTTTCGTGTCCTTCATCATCGGGTTCTCCAACATCACACAGGTAAACCATATGACAAAACAACCTCGGTAGGGTGCTACATTTTCCCCCGCGTGTGTTCCAGGGTGGCCTGTACGTGTTCAAGCTGTTTGACTATTACTCGGCCAGCGGAATGTGTCTGCTCTACCTCGTCTTCTTCGAGACCGTTTCCATCGCCTGGCTTTACGGTAGGAAGCATCCGAGGCCCGGTGGCAATTTCTCATCTTTTTGCCCTGACGTCGATTTTGATGGCGCAGGCGCCGAGAGGTTCTACAAGGACATCGAGGACATGATCGGCTACCGGCCCTGCGTTTGGTGGAAGCTCTGTTGGAAGTTTTTCACGCCGCTCATCTGCCTGGTAGGCGGACAGGAAATGATTTCATTGACTCGACCTCTGTGACACCAATCTGTCACTGTCATGCTGTCAAACTGGTGACGATCAATATGTCTGGTACTGTTGCGGAGGAGAAACAACAATAGAAACAACGATGGGCAAAATGGCGACCTACAGCTACTGCCAGTCGGTCGTTGGTACTATTCAAACATTGGAATCAAACATCCAGCTTCCTTGGGGGTAGTTAGCTCAGAGAGATTCAAAACACAGTTAGCGCTAGCATGCTAATAAGTGGCTAGCAAGCACGCAAATCATAAACACCCTGCTGTTGTGTAGCTTTGTTTTCTGTCAACCATCTGAACAGCAACACGTGGTTAGCCTAGCCTAAACTGCAAGCCAGTTCAAGGATAGACAGGATTAAACTTTCAATTTTCATGAAAATGTCAAACTACAATAAGAAATGTGAAGGGTTTTTGAATGAAAAATGACAACGGTATGGAATGCTCAACATGTTGGGATTTCTGAAACATGAAACCGCGGCATTTGGCTTGCTAGCTTCGCCTAGCTGCTAGCCTGTTCTGGAAAGGTTTGACCCTTCGCATTCACGTTGAATAAAAAGTCCAAATAAATCAGAAAAAAAAACCATTAGCATTGTACGTAAATACGCAAAAGATAAAGCGACGTCTGTTTATGTGCAGGCTTGACTCCGAATGAATGCAGTGTTGTCGCATCACATTCCCCGTGTAAGTCAAATCGCTTTTATTTCAGGGTGTGTTTACCTTCAGCGCAGTGGAGATGACGCCGCTGACTCTGGGCAAGTACGTGTACCCTGTGTGGGGCCAAACCATCGGCTGGTTCATGGCCTTGTCGTCCATGGTGCTCATCCCGGGCTACGTGGTCTACATGCTGTGCACCACGCCGGGATGCATCGAGGAGGTACGGCGTCACCCTCGCCCGCTTTCTCTCCCTACTTGGAAATGACGCAGGAGGGGGGGGGGGGTGAACACAAACAATAAATATTGCTCTTTTGTGACCTTCAGCGCTGGAAGAGG
This sequence comes from Hippocampus abdominalis, assembly GCA_018466805.1. Classification (NCBI taxonomy): domain Eukaryota; kingdom Metazoa; phylum Chordata; class Actinopteri; order Syngnathiformes; family Syngnathidae; genus Hippocampus; species Hippocampus abdominalis. Next base: position 17,203,808 of record CM031704.1, on the reverse strand, counting down.
ATGACGACGTCGCAGCAGGAAGTCAAGCCACCGGGTCACGACGTTTTTACGCACACTGGGAATGTTGGTGAAGCCCTCGTCTAGCCCACCCTCCTGTCATCCCTGAAATAATAATCATGCCGTCACGGCGGGTTTAGTGACACTTGGATGTATTTTACTCTGGCGTTTTATAGCTTTAAAAACAAGGAAATTCTATTGAACATTCCGACTCGCTGTTATGTATATTAATACTTGAGCCTGAATGCACTGTCATTGAACGCTGATATAAAATTTACATATTTCGACAGATAAATATTCATACTCTTCAAAAAAATAAAAAAACACAATAAACCCCTCCAAGAATCGAGCATAGCAAACACAGACGGACTTGAATGATGTTTAATAGCATGTTGATATACTGCAAAGACAGTTCAAGAGAGGAATTCACCCGCGGGAAGTGATGGCTCATTTCTCTCACACTCCCTTATCTTTAACTTTTATTTTATTTTAAATTAATGAATTAATTAAATGTAAATTCCCGAACATGGTGTCATTACGTCATTCATGAAGCAGTGCACTTGTATATATGGGAGAGCCCTTTGGTCGGTGTCCTGTCATAGGTGAAAGTCAGCCACTCGCGGGACTCCCTAAATGCTACATTGGTTGCCATAGTAACGTCCCGTACACGCACACACGGACATAAAGCATCTCCCAAGGAAACGAGACAGTAAAGGAGGGGGGTGGGGGGGGGGAAGAAAAAAGAACCTGACATTTCCACTCACACACTTATTTCAATCATGCACATGGGGGCCAACATGCAAAACAAATGAAAGAGGAACAAACACTTTTTAACGTGATGTTTTTCAAAGCCAATGAAAATAAATCAACCAAAGTGCTCATCCTTGCTATTTTATGGTACCTTGGCGTGTTGATGCGATGCGAAAACCTCTCGAAATAGCACAAAGAGCTGCAATAACGCTGATATTGTGCTAATGCATTAAGCAGGATTTGCTCATTTCTTTTTTCTCTCATTCTTTTTTTCCCCTACTTTTAAGTCAATGTGATGTTACCGGTGAATAAAACAGGCGCCCAGAGTTTTAAAAAAAATCTATAAAGCTGCCTGGTGGCTGACAGCTGACTGGGAGCTCAAGCTCACTTGGGGCATTTTTGTTTTAATGCATAAAAGATGAGGAGCGGGGGCATCGAGTGACCCGTTTCAGAGTGAGGGTCATGTGATTATTAAAAGGCTGCTTGTCCTTTCCGACATCTTTAGGATGTGATATTTACAAATCGGCGCTCGAGGAAAAGAGATCAGATAACACCCCGCTTATTATCATCATCAGCATTTTCTAGCTCTAGCGTGCGGGGCTGTTGATGATCCATTTTGTTTTTCTTGCTTTTTGGGGATAAATGTCAGGCTACAAAGATAAGCAGGAGATATGGGAAGACAAAACATGTGGAAAGTGGGTGGCAAAACACGCACAAAGGCTTAGAAAACAAATAAATATACGGGGAAATTCGAGATTGCCTGAAAAAGCGAAGAAGCGTCATCAAGAGAAACTTGGCGGCCACAGTGCGTCTCACTTTTGAAAGTCTGGTGAATATTAGCAGTCCATTTCCTGGAGAAGCGGAAAAAAAAAAAAAAAAAGTAGCAGCCAGCGTGGGAGCCGTGTCCATCCGTCCGTCATGAATAAATGTTTGGCTTTGCAAATGTCACTTTTTTTTTTTTTTGGCACAACAGTCGCAGGTGAGGATATTTCCGCTCTTTGTCCATCCACAAGTTGAGCTCCAGTTAAAAAGGTGTTTTGAAAATCAAGTCACATGTCATCCACACATGACGTCGCTCGGTTCTTCTTTTTCCAAATCTAAGCATATTTTGCTAAATATAATTATAGAAGTATTTTCGATATTCTTCTCATGATATCTTTCATCTGTATGTACATTTGTAGTGTTAAATGGCGTGAGTGGGGTAAATGACATGAAATCTATTTACACCATGCTCCGAGAGCCGCTAGGGGTCCGATGTAGACTGAGGCGGGGGTCCGGGGGGATGTATTGGTGCGGGTGGTTGTACGGCGGCGGCGGCGGGGGCAGAGGGGGTTGGTGGCCGTCGCTGCCGCCGCCGCCGCCGCCGCATTGCGAGGCGTCGGGCGAGCGCAGCGGCGTGGACGTGGCCGACTGGCTCAGCTGGTAGTGCTGGTAGTAGTGGTGCGGGTGGTAGTGGGGGAGCGAGTGCGGGCGGGGGTGGGGGGGCGCGTGGCTGAGGAATGCCTCCATGCGGGCGTGGCCGCCGTTGTCCAGCATGATGACCTTGACGATCTGCTGACACTGGATGAGCGCCTCGGGCCGCAGGTCGGCCACGCTGGCGGCGGGCTGGGGGCGCGGCCGCTGGGCCGGGGTGCTCGGGTGTTGGGGCGAGGCGGCGAGCGCCGGGTGGAAGAGCAGCTCCCCCCGTGGTTAAGAGGACCCGCGTTCTCGGGACTGCTGCTGAGCTGGTACGTCTGAAGCCTGTTGTGAATTGACACCTAGTTTAGAAAACAGCCAAGAGAACAGCATCAAATGTTATCAAGCTGGTTCCTCCGCTACGATCCGTCAAGCCCTCTTTATTCTTTTTTTTTTTTTTGGAGGGGGAGGGTGAAGGTGGTGGTGAAGTCAGAACACACACACGCACACACGTGGGGGTGGGGGGTGGGCTTGGTGTGGTCCGGCGTAGGATGCTGGCAACACTGATGGGAGTTGTGCGCGAGGGGGTGGGGGAAGTGAGTGAGCCCGGTGGTTCCAAAGGGGACACTGAGGGCACCTGCATCGCCCTTCCAAACCACTGTGTGGCGCTATGCGGGAAGGGGACAGCGGACACGAGGATACTGGGGGGGAGGGATATTGAGTGGAGGGAACCAGAACACGTGCGGTTGGTAGAAGAGGAAGGGGTGGGAAGCACACGAGACGTCCAACAAGCAACGAGGCACGATGCACAAGTCACATGATTAAGACTCTATTCTTTTCTATTGGATGTGCAGCTCGTCTCTATGAGATTTTTTTTTTTTTTTTTTGCAGTCAAGACAAAGTCGATCAATCGATGAACGTCTCTTGCGTCACAGCGCAATTTCACGTCAAGATAGAGCATCCAACCGATCAATAAAGTTCTCATCAGCAGAGTTGGAACAGTTTGGGATTTTGCAAGCGACAAAGCAGGAAGTCATAATTCCGTACCGGTAATTGGTTCGAACAAGAACACGATAATCATCCAGTCCTTACGCAGACGTTCCTGGGAGTGTTCCGCCAATTTCGGAACGTCGGATCCAAGACGGGTGAGGTCGTCCCTCGACGGCGTTCCGATCATCTTCCAGCGCAAATGATTGGGAGTGGCTCTCACACAATCAGCCAGTGGTCGGTCCAAGATTGGTTCCGCAGGCAGGTTTTCATGTGGGTAATATTTCAGTTTTTCAGGGCGGGTTAATGGTCTCAACTGCGTTTGGCGGCTCCTCGGCAGTTATTGATCCTTCAAGGTAACGACCCTTGTGATATTTATTCCTGCTCAGGTCTTCCTCTTCTATTCTATAAATCTGTTTTGACAAGCTTGTTGACTCCTTTGTGGACAGCCCGCGATTCCTTTCCGACAACAAGCCGCTTGGAGAGGATTCCGACAGCGGAACCGTGCAGGTACTCGTTTTTTTTTTCTTTCCCCCGCCACTTTGTGAACATGAGCTGATTGTCCGTCTCGTCACGTCTCATCAGCATCGGCGAGCAGCTGTTATGGTGACTTTGCACGGCAACTTCCTCCAACTGCGGACGGGATGAAAGGATGGAAGCTGCGAAGAGCTGTGTGCACTGCGGCGGCGGCGGCGGCGACGGCCCGACAACCCCACCCGCCGGCAACCCACTTCCTCTCCTCACCTCTCCCGGACAAATGCGCTGTGACAGCTAACGTTTCCTTCGCACCGGCCCGCTGACATTTACCGCAGCGGCCTTGTGTGGAAGGACGGAGAGGACAGTCTCCCACAATGAGAATCATTTGAAATCTCAAATTAAATCAATTGCCCCCCCCCACGGAAAAAAAACCAACAAAAAAAAAGCTCAATATCTAATTAAGCCACCAGGAAGACCGGGCCGAGTTATATTCAATGTCAACTTGAGGCTGCGTGCGCGTCCTCTGCCTCCGGGGGGCGCACCGCCGCAGAGAAGCAGAATGGGGAAAAGGTCATCCTGTAGCGACAAAGCCTCCAGGATGATGGAGTCGAGATGGCTTCTGTTTGCACGAGATGCTTGTCCAGGCCTTTGGATGAGTGGAAATAGGGGATCCAAATGCATTTGTTGTTGTTGTTTTTTTTTTCATGGACGCCACTCTTAATTTGATGCTCATGCATCTGTGTATATATATTTTGTATCGATCCGGGTTCCTCCTAACTACGCTAGCTTGAGCACTTACCTGTCGTAGGGGGCGTGGCCTTGTCGTTAAGCACTCACCTCCACGGCATTTTGTCCACTTCGGTCCTCCAACTCCTGGTTTCCTGAAGCCACATTGTTACATTAATGTCCGCTAACATGTTGCGTAGGGTCTCAACCTTTACTGAGCCCAGGCACATATTTTAAATCAACAGACAACTCATATTAAAAAAAACAAACAAAAAAACAACCCTCACCCGCAATTTTTTCCAACATGTTTTAAAATAAAGTCTTAAGACAAATAGCCCTCTCCAGTTTTGTCATTTATAATTATCATGCTACCGCATCAAAGCTAATTTTGCTAGCACGTCTACGCCATTTTGTCATGCTAACACGCGAAGCTAACAAGCTCTTTTCTCCTTTAAAATCAGTGGCGCAGTCGAGCCTCATATTACTTACCTGCCGCGTCACCGTGTTTTCCCCGCAGCTCCAGTTGCGTGCCGTTGTTGATCGGCTGCGCCTTGGACCCCTGCTGCTTCTCCAGCTCCCCTGAAGTGAGCCAACGAGAGCATAAGACACGCACCGCCGCCCCCATCATCATCAGCAGCATCATCGCGGCGGCATTGCACGGGCGTCGCCGTGCGCCGCCCACGCCGCTCACGGCGTGGCTCTTTATCGCGGTAATTAATCGCCGCGGTTGATGCTAATTGCACGTCGCCGCCAATCACGCTGACTATGCAATGGCTTTTTGAACTTCTGGGTTGGAGGAAAAAAAAAGAAAATCTTACACTCAATGCGGATCTGCTCCATCTCCGAGACCTCGGCAATGGACTCCTTCAGGTCCTCCACAAATTTGAGAAGCTCCTCGGCGCTTTGTGCGCAGAAGTTGAGCACCTGCTTCTTGTCGGAGCCGAACGGCGACAGGATGGTGATGCCGTGAGGGTAGTCTGACCGGGGCGGGGTAAGGGGCGGGGTTAATTACAAATTAAAAGCAAATTCCAGTGCGCTCAACAAATGCAGATACGGTGACTCACATTCGTTGTCGAATAAGTGGAACTGCATGCCGAGAAGGCCCAGGGCTTTGCAGAACGTGTAGGCCGCTGAACTCTTCTTCTTTGGACAAAGCTTTAATATCTATGGATGGCCCAAAAAAAAAAAAAAATAAAAAAACTTTCAAGAATTGTATTCAAAATAGAGAAAATGTGTCTGTTCTTGTGGTACAAATAGAACGATTTCACTTGACACGCTACATTAACAACTTTGAATAAAATGTATTTACCTGGTGTCAATTTGACAAATAATTTGACTTTCAGAACAAACCAAAGCTTTGTTCCCCTGACGAAATGCAATCATTGCGACTTTGTGGTGACATTTCCCTCACTTTTCGGACACGAGCAAGGAATTCATCTCACTGCTAACTGGCCATGAAAACGATCGGCACGAAATGTGCGCCTTTTACCCTTTTTTTTCCCCCCTTGCAGCCGCTAATTATGAACACGCCACTTTCGTCCTCCCCTTTGCGCGAGATCAGCATTTTGCATAATGACGGCTGCCGAACGACTTTGAGCCGATCACCCCGCAACGTGACTCCTAATGAGAACAATAATTATGCCCGACACAAAGTCTTTGATTTGGGCCGTGGCCCCCCGAGTCAAACACTTTTTTTCACGCCGCACCTTCCAGCTGCTCTGCGGGGAGGGGGGGGGACCAGATCTTTCCTGCTCTACTTTATGAGAAGAAAAACACATGCAGAGATGTCCCAAATTAAAAGGAGGTGTCACAACAGTATAAGAAGCTTTCATGCACGCGCTTGACGCAGGTTGAAACAGTCATTCGTCAGGCGGAAATCCGCCAGGCGTGGAAAAGTCAAGACGTGTCTTGAAAAGTTACCACAATGAGATCGTTGAAGAGGAACACTTCGCGCTGGTGCGCCGCCTGCTTCTGGGCCTTGTTGACGTCCGTCACCTCGAAGAGACGGCTGCAGCACACCAGTCGTCTGTGAGGCACCGACAGCACCTGCGGACACGTTCAGGGGCAAAATGATTCAACCTCGGGCATCCCGGCGTCCATTTTAAGTCCATAGCGGCCAACTTGAAGATACAGAAGTCGGCGGTGGCGTCTTCCTTGCTTCCTTTTCTTGCTCTTAATCCGACCGCGTCGATTGTGCGCCGCGTGGGTCCCGTCACGGTGCTCGATTAAAAGGGGTCACGTAAAAGGTTTATCGCAACGCAGGCTCGGCTGCGCAAAATTGCCTTTGCGGTGTGCTCCGATCATATCCTCGGATAAAAAGGAAGCAATGGAAACGGGCCGTCACAAGCACAGCTCTCATTTGTGATTAGATCAGAATGTGCGCCCGGCATTTCCGCTTTCCATTTTCCCGCCAGCACCCCCCGCGGATAATTTGCACAACCTTCTGCTTGTCGCCGCGGGGATGGTGCACATTTCCTGCTCGCCTTTTTTTTTTTTTTTTTTTAAATACATCTCGGCTCATGTCAGAAGAGTCATGTGATGACATCATTAGCATGAAACCCGACAGTGTTTGGAACAGGAGTTTGTCCTAAAGAGACAGAAATGTTTTATTTACCATGCGGCAAATATTTGAGAACGCGGCGAGGACTGAGCTTTAATCAAGTCTTAAAATATTCATACCCGCCAAACGTCCATGATGGGAGAAAGCCATTGCAGTGAACTCCCATTTATACGTTTTGGGCCCATCAGCAATTCATGTAAATTCCCGATGTCGAGAGACCACATCATTCTTCCACATGCTTTAAACACCAAACTTATGAAAGCATACTTTTTAAAGTATTCCTCAGCGCCTATTCTACATCTCGCGCTCGCATCGCCTCCTAATAGGATGCAAAAGAGGCTTGCTTCAAGCAATCTATTTGTCACTCCCATTTGAAGTTTAAAAACAAACAAAAGGGATTTGTAGCCCGCCTACAATAAACTTTTTTTTTTTTTTTCCTCCTGCCTTTTGTGGAGCTGACAGCTCCTTGTGGGCAGGAGGAGTCACTTCCTGTCTCAACGATCCATCATTTGGGGACTCTGACTACGCTCCCTTCTCTGTCATCCGTTGGCTACCCATCCATCACTGACACCGTTGCGGGAAGGGAAGGGAGGGGAGGGGGCACAGCAGCAGGCGGTGGGGCGAGCAAGATGGCAGCAATCACAGTCTCAATGTCATTGAGAAAGTCGACAGGAGGGGAGCGAGAGTAACTTTTTCCTCCGAGTCGTCGTGGAAAGGGAATAAGGGATTTGTGTCTCCTCACCGTTTTCATGCCAACGATGGATTGCTCCACCTTGGAGACGTAGGTGACGTGGTCCTCGTTGGAGCGCAGCTCTCTCATCTGTATTCTCTCGTAGATGCCCACCACCATGTCACGGGGGATGTCGGCCCCGTCGTCCACGCCTGAGAACGTTGGGGGACAAATGTTGACACACACACGCAATGTGCCTAAGTGGCAACCTTACATCAATGTTGGATAATTGTTACTGAACAAGATTTTATTTTCTTTGAAGACAACAAATTCCAGCCTATCTATTTTTTAAAATGAAAATAAATATGGGGGCTTTTCGCTGGGCTTTTCCACTCCGCAACCATAAGGCACTCTAAAGCGACTAGATCTGGTGAAGCCGCTGTCCATACGCTGACGGTCTTAAAAAAAAAAATAAAAAAAAGTAATCCGCTGTCTTTCTCTGCACATACTCACGACTGACAACGAGGCGTTCGAAAGCGGCCACGGCAGCAGACTAGCTTAAGCATTCAACAATTGCGCTTGACGTTTGCTTTTGCTCTTTATTTGGACACAAATGTGTAAAAAAAAAATAAAAATACAAGATAAATAGACTAAAACTCCTTCCTCCTCACCTGTCCTTTGTTCAACCTCAGCTGTTTCTTGCTGTCTCCATTTAACGATGACATGGGGTCACGGGAGTGGAGGTTAATAGCCGAGTGAAGGGCTTACACCTGAGCGCGGCGCGTGTCAAGCTGCCAGATGTTGCGATACTCTTCGCTCACCTCTGAATCAAGTTTTAAAAAGCCGATTAGGTCTGTTGAAGCCTTGGATGATTGGTTCAAATTATGTCGGCCTCCAAACTCAAGACAATTAATCAACCTATGTTGGGGCTTGGGGGTGGGGGATCCATGCCCAAAATGAGATTAATAACAAGGGTAGTGGATGGAGAGATGACACAAAAAACTCCAAAGACAAATAGACCGGCTGGGACGGCGCGGCATATTTTCATTTGCGTAAAATGCCGGGATTGATTTTTCCGGCTTGATTTAATCACCACGCGCCGCCTGGATGAATTTACTCAAGTTGGTGCGCATCGAACTCCCGCGAACTCCTGATTGATCGGCCCTTTGTGTTGCTGTACCTCTGAGGTTGCGTATGAAGTCCTCCAGCAGCATCTTGCGATCGGGCTTGATGTTGGGACTGTACATGTCGGTGTTGAGCAGAATGATGGCGAAAGCCAGGATGAAGATGGTGTCGGGGTTGTGGAACTGCTGCACCACGTCGGGGTTGCACATACAGTAGCGCTGGCTGCAGAGAGGCACGAAGAGAGACCGACGACATTCGTTAGAATGTGGACAAACATGGGCCTGACGTAAATGCACGAGATGCTTTGGCCACAACACAAATAGCCTCGGCAGTCAACAAACAAAACGATAACAATGACAACAAAATAAGACTTTTTTTTTTTCCGCAGCCTTAATAGGAACGCATTGCATGGAATTCACACAATTACCGTGGCTCCATAATGAGCGCGAATTCTCGACTCGCTCTGATATTGCAGTACAAGGAAAAAAAAAATATATATACATTTTTTTCACACCGTTCAAAAGATAAATGGTGTCGGAATATCGTGGAAGCAGATGAAAGCAAGTATGGATTTATGGCTTTCATTTGACTTGGTATGACGCTAAAATATTCCTCTCTGTGGCTTTAAAAGCATATTTGTCCTATTGGGTTGAACGCATCATACATCACACGGCGTTCCACCGCGTCAAAGTTTTTATGTCAAGTATGTGCACACTCGGGAGAGCATATCATACCGGAGCGGCGCAAGATTCTAAACTCATCGCCGAATATAGTCGGCCAATAGTGTGTCATCAAGGGGCCCCGTTCTAAAAGACTGTTCGTGTGTGTGTGCACCCGGCGGAGAGAGGGATTATTTTAGTCAAATGGATACAGTATGAAGATTCCCTGGCTCGAGAATAAATAATAGAACAGTACAACGGGCGTATGAGGAATCAGACAGCAAGTCGAGAATGAAATGTGTGCGTCGTGTAATAGATAATTTGAGCAGTCACAGGTTGCACTCCGAAGGGCGTGGAGACGTTTAACAGGCCGTTGAGCCGCGCAAAGTCTCTGTGGGATTCATTACGCTCGTTCTGGTAGTCATCAAATACACAGATACAAGAGCTAGGCTAGCATTTTTTTTTTTTAATTCAGGATATATATTTTAATGTGGCACAATTATACAGGATTTTGTATTTTTTTGGACCATAAGGTGCACTTACCATCCTTTGATTATCTCAAAAATCGACAGTGTGCCTTTTAATCTGGTGCGCCTCATGTACGGATGTCGACCTTTGAGTTTGTTGCATTTAATTCCGATTCCACCTGATTTACTTTGCTAGCAGGCATCCAGTTTTTGTCATTTCAGTACTAGAACTACTCCCTGCTTCCGTGCCTAGGAATCGTTTTTTTGTTGGTGTTTTTCGGGGAGGTAGGAACGGATTAATCGCGGTTCCATTCATTTTAGTGGGGAACGATGATGTGGGATAGTATTTTGAATTTCAGGCATGCCCACAGAAGGAATTTGACATATCTTAAGGCACTACTGTATCCAGTATACCGCTGGAGACGCCGCGTGACTAAACCTTTTGTTGGATGCGACATTATGCAAATACACGGCGCATACAGGAGTAGCACGCACCATTTTGTTCCTTCATTTCGGCCACTGACGCAGCAAACGGCGAAGCTGCTGCTACTTCCCATGCCCGCCACAATTTTTTGGTAGCGATGGCGTCGATGTCCCCCCCCCCCCTGTTTGTTTTGAGAGGCTCTTCTGATCTCAGCAGGGAGGGGAAGAGAGTGGGGAGGGGGGTTGGGTGCACGTTACGCAACATTGGTTATTTATAAATCCTCAACCCTCTTTTGTTTTTGTGCCCTTTTCAAATCCTCCCCCCCCCCCCCCCCCAACCCCAACCCCCCTCAGGTTTGTTCCGCTCTCACGCCTCTGCTCTAACACGCAGATGCCCGGGCATTGCCGGTGCCAAGGTCCCTCGCCACACTTTTTGTTTACCTCCTTGTCGTGCACCTCGGGCAACTGTGACAGGTGGCTGTTCAGCCCAGAGATGCCAGACGGCGTCAACTCATGTTTATTTTGCAACCGTGATGGGAACAAGAGGGAAGATCCAACACACAGTTGCGAGTTTCACATTGGAGCTTCTGTTTTTTTCCTTCATTTTGCAAAAAATGTAGTAAATTCAAAACGTACAAAAAAAATAATAATAAGTACTGAAAATCCACATTAAATGACATTCATATCCTAGCAACAGTGCGCACATCAATTTTCAAATGACCTGAAAGCCTCGATGAGACGCTCCACCTTCTGGGCTTCTCCCTGGACACGAATGTGAGGCCTGGAATTTCCTCAGCGCGTCGTCCAGCTCCATGCCGGAGAAATCCATCTCGTCCACCACGCAGCTGTGGAGGTAGCGTCGGGGTGAGAGGAGGCGCCGAGTGAGCCAAACGTAATCAAGTGTGCGTCAGCGCGACGGGATCGATGAGCCCGGGGGGATGGAGACTGGAGATAAGGGCTCCCTAATTCAACGCGCCGCACACTCGCACGCCGAGGAGGAGGGAACGGAGGAGGATAAAGATGCAGATGGCAAGCAAACATGTGGAAATCTCCCCGAGCGGAAAATCCTCCTCGCACCTGACAACTCAATCTTAATTACCTTAATTAAAAAATGTTAAAAAAAGGAAAAGGTTTGTGACATGAGTTCACAAGAAGCTGGCTCCAAATTGGTTCAGGTGAAATGAGGTTTGCAAGTTTTAATGGACTTGAGAACTCATTTGTTTGGGTTTTTTTCTCGCGCTTTATTCAACCATCTTATAAGGATGTATTTTTGTTTCATTTTAGACATTGTCGTGTTTTGTTTGTTGTAGTTATCCCCAAATATATATAATGAGGATTGAACTGATGAATTGATTCTTTTACAGTGCGTATATTATCTATACCAGATGTTGTCCAAGCCTCAAATTCACTTTTTTTGAAAATATATTGGAGTGTAGATGCGTCAGGGTTTTTCCCATTTTAGTTGAAAATGACTGACCTGAACCTACCGCGATTTTCCGCTTTCGGTGAAGCTTTAAATCCATTCTGGGTGTACTGGCGAGCGAGTGCTAACCTAACCTGGGAGCGTTAGCCTGCATCCCTCTCGATGTGGTTTTAAATGTTTTGTAACAAAGTGTGTAGCTAATATTCTGGCTTTTTAATGTCTGATCCGACTTGACGGACTCCTCGTGACAGCGCCAACTCCCGTCACTTCCTCCCGCTTTACGTAACATTAGACAGGATGCTCTCCAGCTGCGACCCCCTCTCCCACACACACACATCCCAAACATGTCGGTAACATACACAACCTCGCAGGGCAGGGCGCAGCTGTCGGGCCTGAAAAACGGACGTTTTTACGAAGCCGGCAGTCAGGCAGCAGCGCAGCAACGCATAAAAAGCAACACGCCGCCAGATGGAAGCGTATTGTGAGCCGAAAATGAGCGGACGGCCGCAGGGCTGAAACCAGAGAAGAATCTTAACGGCTCAACATCCGTCAATGGAACTCTTCCCGCGGGACAAATCCGTGACCACTATTTGGCTTAATTGACTTTGTGACGTTTGAATGCGCGTAGTTTACGCATAAGGAAACGTGTGGGGAATGAAGCATCGTCGGCACGCCGCAGGGGACACATTAGAGGTCAAACCAACACAACATTGGGTACACTTAAGACTGATATTAAAACATATCTGTGACCTTGCCGATATTGAAAGTGTACTCGGCAAAAGACAAATTGCTCAAAAGACTGCGAAGGAGGAGCATCTTCCGTCCTCTTCGAAAATGAATTGATTTATCACCATCTCAAAGCGGCCATTACCGAGATGCGAAAATGCGCGAGCGACCCAAACCCCCCCTCCAAAAAAACGGTCATTTAAATGCAAACGTTTGATCAGGTGAGATTTACATCACCCGTGGCAACGGAGGCGAGCTCATACGAAGGCGTCCACTCACTCAAGGACGTCCCTGTTGAAGGGCTTCTTGCTGTTGCCCAGGAACTCGCCGATCATCTGCCGACTCAGACCCTTCCTCTGGAGCAGGAAGTGGGCCACGCCGATGGGCGTGTCCGGGATGAAGCCGCGCGAGATCAGGAACTGAAGGCCCTTGTCGGGATTCCTGGTGAAAATTGGGGAGACGAACATGCGGTTTTTGCTCGGTGCATTAATCGACGACGACAGTGTAGCAGAGACGATTGTTAGCATTAGCAACTAGCCACAAGAGTGAAAACCAAGGTCTCAGATTCTTATTTGACTTTTAAGATCATGTTTTAAATGAAAATGTTGGTCAAACGGTTCCGGTTCCCAGTGTCCGCTGTATTTATAAAGCGATTAGACACGTGCGGAGGCGGGAAGGAGAGATGCTCCAGGGAGACGAGCGCGTGAATGCCGTCACCCGCCCTCTGCGTTTCTCCCTTTATGTAACAACGCGCCTGTCCCGACTAATGGGTTTAGCTAGGTGAGGATAGATGGGTCGGGGAGGGGGGAAGGGATAAAGGGCAAGGGGGAGGTTGCGAGAGGACCAGACAGAGCAGATGTGAGCAAATGGCAGCATGAGCTCGCTGGCGGTCTCGGCTCCGAAAGCATATGCTCGCCCACTCTCCTGACGGCTTGACGTGTCGCTGAGCGAATTTGGCAGATTACTTGATGTTTTCCCAACACGGGCGCCAATCCCACACGCTGAATATCATTTGCGATGGCAAATGGGACGCGGTGGTTGGGGGGGGCAAATTCGAGACGAATTGGGGATAAGTGGCGCAGAACGAGGGAGAGACAATCCTGGCAAAGTGAGGATCAATATTGTGATTGCTGCATCGCGTCGCGAGCGCTTTGGAGTGTTCTGATGAGCTCAGTTTGCTCCATTTGATTGTTGATGAGACTGTTTTCGAGCATTTCAAAGCGACAACTCAGGTTTGTTTTGTTTTGTTTTGTTTTTGAAACACAAATCCCATGTGAACATGCAGTGTGACGGGGGCCACCGGGTTGGGTTCCGTGAGAAAACGCGCTTTGCCCAACTCACCATCTGGATGCAGGCGATTGCAATTACTCACAGGGTCTTTAAACATGGCGGAATCGGGGAGGGGGGACGGGATGTTGACGCGGGATTTGTGAAAACGTACACACACACACACACTTGGGGAAAAAAAATAATACAAAAATACAAAATGATATCCTCTCTCGTCGGCTATTTTGTTCATTCGCGTTGGTTCACGTGCTTTAAATGTACAGCGCATGATATTGACTGAAAGCCAACAGCGGCACTCTGCAAAGCACATTATGATCGTCCGATGGAGAGTCATCGCGATGTTTTTTTTGTCGTTGCCCACTCAGATGGCGAATCAGCACAGCTTGAGTGGAGGGGAAAGGTCAATTAAAGGAGCAGCGGCTGTCACACGGGAAGCGCAATGTGTCACCCCAACGTCAGCCTCTTCATCGCCCTTGACAATCCCCGCCTTTCCGCCCGCCATTGTCAGTGCATCGGTGCTCAAACGTCGTCTGCCTCTCTCTCTTTTCGTCTGCCTCCATCTCATTTTTTTTTCTGCTTTGAAGCAGAGAGCAAGATATCAAGTCACAAAAGCGCCATCTTGTCCTGTGTTCGAGTGTCATTTCGAATGGAAACATTGATCAAATGCTAACGTGCTAACAGCCGGTACACAACAGACAAAATACTCGAGTAGTGACCGCACAAATGCCTGAACAGTTTGTTTGACTTTTATTCGAATGAGAATTGCTCAGATGCTAGCATTAGCAACGCCTCAAGTTTGTGAAGTGTTGAAAATGTTTTTAGAACAATCATGACTTCGTAATGACTCTCAGCGATATACATTTTGGAGAAGCCTGTGTTGTGCCCCATAAATAGCACTTAAAATGTTAATATTCTCAAGTGTGTAAACCCTTTGATATTGATGACACTCCTCCTGCCTCCTCCCGCATTCCTCTTGTTCCAAGCGTCACGCTTGCGAAGCACAAGTTAATCGGCTTTACGGTCGGCTTTTTATGGCCTCTTCCGGATTTGTGCGAGGAGCCTTAATTGGGGCAATATCGCTGTGAAATCTTGTCGGCGGCTCCCGGAGGATCCATCTCGACAAGGAGCTTTTGACAGACATGTTGCCGTGACAACACCACAGCCCATGATGGGGGGGACATTAACGACATTTCGAGCCGGAGGTGATGAGCCACGTGTCGCCGAAGGAGCTTCAAATTACATCCATGAATTGCACAGGGACGACCGCTAATGACCACTTGAGCTTCTTGCATACGGTTTGCGGATTGACCTCTAATTTAATCCGACTTGATTCGTGAGACAACCAATATGACCGTAACGTTATATTAATGGGGTCCCACTAAGCAATATTTACTGTACATTTATAGGCATACTTTTTTTTTTGGGCAACATTTTTTGTAAGACGGAAGACTGCACTGGTGTTTAGTAAACCAAATCGATTTTTTTTTTTGCCACGGTCGAATCGCATGACGTACCTAATGAAGTGGCCAGTCGGAGCAATGCCATGTTACGCAACTAACTTGACTGCCTCCGGTCCAGCGGAGCGTGACGCGTTTCATGCGGGCGCCTTCCGCCGCCGTGCACTCTTGTCGCCATGGCAACAACCCATCTCCCAGGTCTCTCTATCGCTGGCACGCGAGAAACCACTTTGGTTCTCGTCCGTCGCGAGTCTTCGCGTCCGACCGCCTGCTGCCTCCTTCCCCCCCCCTTTCAGTCGCCGATGTGAAATGAAACGGACAGCAGACACTTTAAGGGACTTCTAAGAACGATTGCATGACCCTAATCCGCAACGCATTCCCATCCGTGCAAGGGCTTGAGCTCTTTTAGAAGTGGGATAGCTCTCTGACTAAGAATCATGGAGCGGTGGTTACCAGGGGAGAGTGAAGTATTCAAAACCTGCACTTCACTCAAAGTGACTCTTATTCTCCCTGTTTTTTTACTCATTCGCATCCCAAAATTCTCAATCGCGGTTGACCTTCCCTCTCTCGATTGACGTCTTGAATGATGTCGCTTTGTCATCCGCGAAGACTGAAAAAAGTGATGAGCCTATTTTGACCAAGTATGGCGCAAAATGTACACATTTTCGGTTTCCATTCAAGTCTTACTCACACATTGAAGAGGTTGAGGCCAATGCGGTAGAGGCGTTTCCGCATGACGTCGGTGGACAGCGTCGGAGACTTGCAGCTGGCGGGATTCTCGCACTGGTAGCGCGGCAGGCTAAGGATCATGGCCTGCAGAGCCTCTTTGGAGGAGGCCTCCGAAGTGGAGCGGACCTCCGTGGACGCGCTGCTGCTGCTCATCTGCTCCGAGCTGTTGTCGGCCGTCTCGGAGCCGCTACGATCGAGCGGCTCGGACACGGGTGGCGGAGGTTTAGGGGGCTCAGGGGGAGGCGGCGCCGCCACCGCCGCCTCCTCCTGCTGCTGGGAAGCCATTTTGTCCAAGGGGGTCGAGAGTGGTAGGTCCTCCACGCTGAGCTCTTCCTCACTGGGAGGGGGAGCGGGGAACTCCACATCCTGATCATAAAAGTCGATTTCTGGGGGAGTCGGGTGCTCTTGAGGGGGCGGAGGGGGATCAAAAGGCTCAGCGGACGGGGGAGCTGGTGGTTCTTCAGACTGAGGAGCGGAGTTCGTTGCGATGGCGGCGGCTCCCTCTTGCTGGGCGCAGTTGCCCAGGGTGACAGACTCCATGACGGAAGACGAAACGCGGAAGTTCTGGCTGTCGATCTGGACCGTCACGTCCCGGAAGGCCATCATGAGCTTGCTGGCGCTTTTGGACAGGTCGCTGGGGTCCAACGGGACTTGATGATTGGACGACTCGTCTCCTCCGCCCGCTGCCGCGCTGAACTGATACGTGCCGCCTTCTTGTAGCGAGCACATGGTCTTCAGGCTCCAGTTGCTGAGCGCGTCGTCGATGGACTTCGCCAGCGACTGGACTTGCTCGGTGAAGGAGTCCTCCAGGTCGGTCAGGCTGCCGCCCACCGTGGCGGGCAGCGACGGCGACCGCACCAGAGGGATGCCCGCCAAGTTGCAGCCTTCCGCCAGGGCCCGTTCGGCCGAGAAACCCTCGGTGTTCTGCACGCGCACCTTGCGCAGGGAAATGCGGCGTGGCAGGCGGCTCTCTAGCAGGGAGTTGCGGATCTTCTCAAAGTTCTTGCTGAGCTGGTACTGGCGGAAGGCGGTCTGGATCTTACAGGCGGCGCGGCGGGAAATGAGGTGGCCTCCGTATTTGTGCTCTAGCATTTCGATCTGGAAAGAAGGATAGAGAGGAGATAAATTAAGGACTGATAAAACAGAGGACAGGTCGTGCGCGTCAAGCTATCGTGGTGTCCTGCAAGTGAGGCCCAAAACGGGGACCGTGACGATGAACATCCTTACGCTGATGTTATCGCGTCTCGGTGGGGCATTGAGGGTGAATACAGTGAAACTCCTCTACAGCGAAATCATGTTTGCAGCAAGACATTTTTCACAACAGGGGGTTTTTCACTGTAGCAAATTTGAAACAGGAAAGTGGGAATGGTGTTAATGCATGAAGATTTTTTTCACACTAGGGGGTATTTTCCACCCATGTAGATTTCGTTGTAGAGGAGTTTCACTGTATCAAGAAAGAAAAAGGTCAAAATGAACTGAGCTGAATAGGAAAAGGGAAGGACACCCTGTGGATGGGGGTACATGAATGGGAAAAACGGAGAAGTCGCAGTTGAGTCGGGACTGATCTCCACCCAACAGTCTGCTCGGAAAAAACAAAACGCGCAGCCGTCCGTCTCGCAGCTCATTTCCTCCGCAAACACAACTCATAATCTCCCGTCAAGTCCGCAGAGAGGTCCTTTAAACGGGTCTGAAAGCGAACGCGGCCGCTTAATCTCGCCTGTGAAAGACGGACGAACGTCTGTGGGAAACCGATAGACGTCACGTCGCCGCGCCGTTGTCTGGCGGACGCTCAAACACTTGAAGAACCCCCCCCCCCCACCCTCTCTTCGCCGGAACAATCAAGGCCTGCGTATCTCTGGAAACACCCGAGTGTGCGAGCTCTTATCTTGGCAAGTCACATTGTGCGTAGCACATCTTTTGAGCCCCCCCTCCCAATCCTGCCCTTGTTAAGACTTAATGGACGGTGATTCGTGTACTTGTGTTACTGCGCCAAACCTCATTAGAGCTACAAGTGGAGGACGTGGTGGCGCGTTCGAGATACTTTTCCGTTCTGTACAACAGAAGTAACGCGTCATTCAGGAGACGAGATGCTGATGGGGTGACGGATTGACTCGAAATTACTTTTTTTGTTGTTGTTTTATTTGTAAATGCTCCCTGAAGCACCTCTGGAGCGGTGCCCTTGACTCAAGAAAAGATTCACTCATTCACTCCCAAAGACGTTTTTCAACGTCTTTTCAGATTTGGTCCAGAATTGGTGGTCCTGAATGAGTTCAAAGTCTTTGGCGGTGCCCTGTGACCGAATAAAATATTGTTTTTAAATATGCCTCATAACGTAAGACGGGTCAGGGATTCTGGAGAAAGCATTTGAGGACGCGCACTGCTCTCTTTTGTCCCTGTCTGACACGCTGGGAATTACAGCCACCGGGGAAGGTAGCAAAGAGGATTAAAACTAGCCCGGTATTTAGACTCGGCAAATTAAGACTATTCCGACACGTGAACAGCGCAAGCGGGGGACAACGTAGGACGAGAAGACGGGTGGGAAAGCCCCTCCTCCGTCGGTAGCGAGCAGTCACTTGGGAGTCCTGATCACTTCACCAAGCGCTGATGGAGAAGAGATTAATCTGCAGATCGCCGTTGCCGCCGGCCGGCCTCGCTCAATCGATTTTGAAGGGGGCGGATTGAACCCAGCGCGGTAAACTAAGCTATAAGGGGGGGAAGTAAACACCGCATTTCACACAGGATATATATACGGAGGGGGGGGGGGGATAAAAGGGACACGTGAATATTTTCAAAAGACTTCAAAGCCACTTGGGCGGAAGATAATTGCAAGAAAAGCGAGGTTGGGGGACGTTCACAATGATGATGGACCATTTAAAGCTCGAGTCCTTCCACCAGTTACGACTTACGGTGTGCCGGGTGGCGTGATGAATAAAGCGACTTCGTTTTAGAGTGTTTTCGAATCCAACTGGAGGTCAGGCCGTGTTACAAAAACACCAAAAACACTCGGCTATGAATCATCGCTCCCAAGTACTGGGTGTTACGACACACACACAAGACGGACCGCCGAACCCGGCGCGCATCCGGGGGGTCATTAGCTTGCGCTCGCGCAAATGACTCAAAGCGGAGAAAACAGCTGCGTGATTAACGAGCTGATTACGCAACGGCAAGAAGTGGGACGCCATACCCACATCACGTTCCCGTGCCAAGCCGAGCTGACGTTATTGTTTTGCCGATGAATCTTTGGCAACGATGAGGGGCGGTAACTACTTCGGAAAACAAGAGTGTCCTGGCTAAAAAGAACGCGATATGTTTCGTTTTTAACATCAACCTGTCACGCTCTGCCTTTGCCAAGCGAGGATGTTTGACCTGTGACCCCATTGGATTTTTACTGCCTAAGGCCTCATTTTCCGCGCGTTTACGCAAAGTACACACAAACTGCACCATAATCAGGTATCGCCCCCCCCCGCACTTCTAATTCCTCCAACATTGATTGGAGGACGCATCCATTCCACGTACGCTTCTCTCCACGGACAGGAAGTCGATGGAAGCAATTTACGTCTTTTTCGTCGTGACGCCGGCGCAAAAAAACAGTTAAGCGTTCTACTCCGCAAACAGGAAGTTGCCTCGGAGCAAAAGTAAGACGTAAAGCGGACAACTACATTCTATTTCCTTACCTGCATGGAGATCTCCGGAGATGCTGGGTTAGTCGACGGACGTAAAAACAATACAAGGCAAACGACCGATGAGGGGTCCGGGAAATGGAGATGAGACGATTGGATGACAGCGTGAATGGAAAGACAAGACGGCATGAGCGGGCAGCGCGCGTTTGCACCTGTATTCATATTTTCAGAGACACTCATCAGTACAGTGCAAAATGGGGGAGACAATCATG
The DNA here is from genome assembly GCA_018466805.1 of Hippocampus abdominalis. NCBI lineage: Eukaryota > Metazoa > Chordata > Actinopteri > Syngnathiformes > Syngnathidae > Hippocampus > Hippocampus abdominalis. Next base: position 17,184,058 of record CM031704.1, on the reverse strand, counting down.
TGATCCCGATGCGACAGAGAGCAGACTTTTCTGAAAAAAAAAATAGCCATTAAAGCATTCAACATCGTCGTGGGGGGGAAAAAAAAAAAAAGCATAATGGGGATCCATGCTGCTGATGATGATGATGATGATGATGATGTTGAAGCAGAAACAATTTGGCCAGTCCACTGGCGGCAAAAGAGAAGAACAGAAAAAACCTCCGCACACGCACCAGGTGATAGCCCCATCCCAAGCACACCCCTACCTGCTTGTTTTTGAGGTCAAGCGAGAGCTCATAGTCGGAGGTGGCCGGGTGCGAGCCGGCCCCGTTGCGTTGCACCCTCAGGGGCGACGCCGTGTGGTGGAGGCTGGCTCTCCTCGCCGTGCCGCTCGCTTTTGCTCCTTCACCTTCCTCCTCCTCCTCCTCCTCGTTCTCTTCTTCCTCCTCCTGCGCTTCTTCTTCTTCTTCTACTTCGGCCTCTTCCTGGGCATCCTCCACATCCTGCTTTCCCTTCGCTTCCTCCTCATCCGTCCCTTTTGGCTCCACGGATTCCCGCGCCTCCTCCTCGGCCGGGGCATCAAATTGAGGTTCGGGCTCGGGTTCGGCTTCTGTCTGGGGCACGGGTTCGGTTTCAGGCGGGGGCTGCGTCTGCTCGGGTGCTGGCGGCGCTCTTGTTGGGGCTGCGGTTGTGACGGGGCCTCACTCTGCAGCTCCCCCTCTCCTCCCTTCCCTTCCTCCCCCAATGACGGGTCTGGAGAAAGGTCATCGCTGCAGAAAGGAGGAGAAAAGGCAGAGTGAGGTGGCTTGCCGCATCCGCCATGACCTCTTCTCTCTCTCTCTCTCTCGCTCTCTCTCCTGGGATGCAAGTGGCAAGATGAGGGGCCCTGTCATTTTTTTTTAAAAAACCATTTTGACTGTACTTGACAGACAAGAGACAACGTGGAGGAAAGGACGCAGCTGTAAAAAAAAAAGCCCACAAGGTTGGTGCACGAAAAGTTGGATGGGAAAAAAAAAATAAGAGCGGCAACATCTTCAGGAAGAAAAGAAAAGGTGAAACTGACAGCCCAGTTGTGACACGCACACACAAAATTACAAACAAGTGTGGGTGTGTGTTTACATCTGAAGTCAAATTTGCTACAGTGAAAACCCCCCTGTTGTGAAAAAATGATTTCGTTGTAGAGGAGTTTCACTGTACAACCGAACATTGATCCCATGACAACGCTATATTGTGCGTACTACCGGTCATTTTTTTCCCCCCAGTGCTTTCCACCTGACCTACTTGCTGGATATGGCGCCCAAATCCCCCCCCGCCCCCTGAAAAAAGGGAAACTCACGCTGAAATGTCGCTATTTTGACACACGGCGCAGTTGCCAGAAACACGACTCCCACGGATTGCACCGCCGGCCCGCTGGCACATCACGACGCAAGATGGCGGGCGACCTGCCAGCGACGCGCTCGTCGGCCGACGCCGAACCTTTGGACGACACCTCGTCACCCCCCCCCATCCGCCTCCCTCATTCTCGGTGTCGGCGCACATGGCGGAGCGTTAGCTCGCGCGGGGAAAGTATCCGTAATGGGCTCGAGCGGGGATCCTTCGAAAATAGACGTACGTGGGATGAATAATGGAGAGTGAAATAAAGTGGCTTCTTCACTCAGCCGCAGGTGAGCAAAAAATAGACGCGGTAAGAGTTGGGCGGGATCCAAAGAAGTCTTTTTGAAAGGGTAGCCTGCTAGATGTCGACTTGCCGTCTTATCAAATGAAGCCCTGCCGTTTTCTAAGTGGCTTGTTATGCGAAAGAGAAACTTCTAATTACGTAATGCGATTCCCGGCAACACCTCTCGGCTTCTTTTTTCTTTCTTGCTTAGATTTCAATTTCCTTCCATTGCGCCTGACTTGCAATGCAATCGCGCTCGCCTTTTGATCCCGAGACGTGAATTGGGTTTATTTTGAAAGCTGCGTCTTGTCGCTTGGACTCAATCTCTTCTCCCATCCCCCCTCTTATGTACAGTAGCTCCTGCCCCTCGCTGCGAATGAGTCATGCAGAGAGGAAGCTTCTGCATTCATAAGCATCTCTTTGCTCGTACGCTCGGAGATGGCGACGTACTTGCCCGGCCGGCCGACCTCGACTCCGTTTGAAGCGCCAAGAACGGGGAAGGACGGCAAACCAGGCCGGGAAAACGTTCCATCGGACCGCAGTAAAACGTACTCATAGACTCTGATAGGAAAGTAGTCCTTGTTCCACTCTCTCGCTGGTATTGTATCATCACTTTGCTTTGAAACAAGACAGGGAATCGAAGGTAGCGGAAGGCAAATGATAAATGTGTGCAAAAATGACCTCTACCGAAGGCACTTCGAGGAAATAAGCCACCGAGTTTTGTCTTACTTCATCTCCGCGTCTTCTCAAAGACCTTATCGTGCCTCGAGCGTACACCAGGGTAAACATTTTTTTTTCCCCCTTCGCAGCATCAATTCCGGCGATGAGTCACCTAACCTGCTGTCGACCTCTCGTTTTTGTAAAAAAAAAAAAAAAAAAAAAAAAAGCCGCGCACACACCGCGTTCCCGAAAAGCCAACACTGTAGAGGTCATCGGATTTTTAGAACCGATAAAAACGGTATCCCACAGCGCGAAAATCAGCAGTGGCCACATCTCGTGCGATGAATCATCAAAACGATGATCAATAACTCGCTCGGGCGACCTCGTAAATAACACTCTTTAGCCAAGTAGCCGCAAAAATAATAAAAAAAATAAGAGTGAATGTGTTTTAAGATTTAATCTATAGCCGGTAAAAGACTGGGGAGGTTCCCATCCTAATCAGTGTACATATTTCTCCCTGTTGTCGAGTAAAACGCCCGAAAGCGCAGCTGTGTACGGGCACCAGCTGGAAGAAATAAGATTTATTCGGGCACCAGGAAGCTCGCGCTTTTTGTTTTGTTTGCGCACTTGCGTACACCGTCACCCCCCCCCCCCCCCCCCGCCCCCGTCTTGGAGCTCGGTATTCCCATTTTGCAAGTTAAAGCTCCCCGGGCTAACGGGTGCTTCAACAGTGGTTGCACGGGGACGGCTCCAACAAACAAGCAAGCAAGCAAGCGGGCCCCCTACCCACACTGCGCTCGCGTTGGTCCTATTAATATTCATTTTCATTCTTTTTTTTACATTTTCCCCCCTCCCACTGCGCCGCTTCTTCCCTGGCGTGTGTAACAGATAATTCGGGATGACGGGCTGAGCCAAAGCCGAGGCGACACCTGGAGTGACGGAGTGATGCTGCAAGCATGACTCAGCAAAGGAGGGGGGGGGGAGAAAAAAAACCGCGAGGCGGTTAGGCACTTGGTGTCAAAAGCGTGCCACGGCACAAAAATTAAAAAAAGAAAAGAAAAAAAGAAAAGGTTACAGGGTGCATGTTCGTGTCGCACGGGCGCTTTTTATTTATTTTGGGACGAACAAAGAAAAGAACGAATTGCGCAGCACAATGCAAAGCTGTTGCTAATATTTTGCCCCCACTGACTAATCGGGTAGTGGGGAAAAAAAAAAAAACATATGTATCGCATTATTACTGTGGTATCTGTGACTTCAAGTGAATGGCTTTAGAAGGTGGGGGGCCTGGGCTGGTGAGTGACATGGGTGTCGGTGAACGAGAACGTAGAGTTGGCTGTTCACGTGCCGAGTGAATCAATGGGGAGTACCAAAGGTGCTTACTATGTGTTTGTTTTGACTCAATAAAAGGGATCGAGAGCGCAGCAGGATACGGTCGAGCGGCGCTACGCCTCATTAAATAAGCGAAAATCAATACGTTCTTTTGTGTTGGGGAACGAGGACTTTGCAGTTGTGGTACCGAAGGCTCGGCGATTCAAAACGCAGGTCGTCACCTAAATTGGCACCCTCAGAGCGCAGCAATTGTGGCTCTGCGGGCACTTGAAAAAGAACAAAACTTTCTTTTGTGGTTGCTTTCTTTTCCCTCGCATGCACAAAAACGCTCAGCCTCGCACACGGGGCATTGTACCGCCGCAGCGTCGCTGAGGCATTGACGATGCCTGCGCAATTGTTCCAGAGTACCTCCCGAGAGACGAATAAGACGCCACGTAATGACATTGGCTTCGGCCGTAACTGTTGTCTATGCCGTGCGGCGTGCAGAGTATCATCCCAGAGGACAGTCAACGGGACTGATGTGTTTATTCTCCAGCCTGGCAGCACAAGGAAGAGCCCCTGAGCTGCATTTGGCTTTATTAAAGCATTTTTATTTATTTTTTTGCAAAGCTATTACAGCGCAGCCCGCACATGATAGTGTTTACTATTCAACAGTGCTGGAGGGAGAATTGAAAGGATTTGCAGAATGTTTGTGATTGTAGAATTTTTTTTAGAATATAGTGAGACTTAAAAAATTTTTTTAAAATCAGACACGACATGGCACAATGTGTCCCAAATCGATTCTTGTTTTTTAATTTCGCAAACTATGAAATTTTTTTTGCTGTAAAGCCCGACACGAGTTGAGGCAGCAAAAAAAAAAGGTTAAAACTGCTGATTCGGAGGCAGGGAAGATGCGGCGCACGCACGCACGCGCGTGAGATGCTGCCGCAAAGTCATCAAAACGTTACGCTTTCATGAAATCTCTTCTGTGTTCACGTAACAAGGTGGAGATAAGCTGCGGAATGGAGAGGGAAGAGAAACCTTCAGATGTGATGAGCACCTTTCTGATGCCGGCAATGAAATGTGTGGGTAAGCGAGCCTCGGGCTGCTCATAAGCTGACTAATTACGAGTGACTCAATGCTGAGGGTTTCAATACGAATTCAGGCCAACGGGGCTCCCGGAGGAGGCCATTTTTTAAACAGCTGACTGGACGAGTCCATGAGGAAGATGGCCACATCCCCATTCCTGATTGGCTGTGGGGGTGGTAAAGGGGGAGGAACTTATAGTTTTAATCAGCATTAAAAAAAAAAAAAAGTTCAAATTGTTCCCCGATCTTATTTGTATTGAATATTGAAGCCATGAATTGTGTGAGTGAAATAAGACTTCCTTATAACCGTTCGACAAGGATTTTGATTGAGACGTTTAAAAAAATAAATTAAATAAATCACAGCAACATTTCTGAACTTGGTGAACGTGTGACTATATCTGTGAGGGCGGAAAACACAGAAGAACATTTGAAAAGTACTTTTATCTTCCCGGTATGTCAAGTATGCCACATCCACTAACGCACACAAAAGACAAGGAGCTACATTCTAACCACTGCCAAGCAAAAAAAAAAAAAAAAGCATGCAACATTTTTTTTTTTCTGTGCCTCCACATGAACACAGATGCATTACATGTGCTCACCACCACTTTCCAGCATGAGACCCCCGCCCTACAAACACACACACACATCAATGGGCCACGCCCACCCACCCCCCATTGCACAAATACTATTTGTGGTGGTTGAAAAACAACAATAAATCGGACACTCAACGTGACCACAGTGGACAGACAAAAAGGCCCGCATGGCGTGAGCATGGACGCATAATGGACGAGATGAGGTGCGGCGCTTTGGAAGTGTGTGTGTGTGTGTGGGAGGGAGGAGCGAGTGGGAGCGGGTTGTGATGATGCGTGAAATCACGGACAACAAGGCGGAAATCAACAATAAAAAAACAGCATTTGGAAGAAAGGGGGAGGGGGAGAAGATATGATCATAAAACAACAACAACAACAAAAAAAGGACTTGGCCCCCGGGAAAGTCCTGCTTTGAAGTGGTTTGCAAGTTCGATCTCGATAAGCGGTTCATATCATTTCGGGGCGGATGCTTGTCATGATAAGCCAGCATTAGCCTATCGGCTAGCTCTGACAAGAGAGAGAAAAAGAGAGAAAAATAATAGTAATTTTGGTGCAGTAGGGAGCTCAATTGCGATCGATGCTTTTTGGACAGATGAATCACTCAGTTTAAAAAAATTAAACAAACCACTTCAGCAGAGTACCCGGGGGTAGTTGTGTCATTTTCCAAACATGGCGACTAGTTGCGAGTACATCGAAGACACGGTTCGTTTTTTTCCGCGCACAAGCGTCTTACCTGGGCACACAGGCGGACGATGTCTCGCCCTCGGGAGCCTCCGGGGCCGGGCAGCAGAACTGATGGAGCACCGTTTGGTTGCTGGGTAAAAATAAAAGAGAGCAGAAACGAGCATTCAGACGAGGGGAGACGGGACGGCGTCGCCATGGTGACAGACACAAAGACTTTCTGCTTTTCGCAGAGACGAAAAGAACAAAAGAGAATGAGCTACTGGGACGTTTTGTCTTCTCCAAAGAGGATAAATAAAGGTGGAATAGCAGCAACCATCCTTCAATTTACAAACAGTCTAGACACTTTTCAGGTTTGGGGATTATTGTGCTACTTTGGACCGTCAGGCTTATCTTTGAGGAAATCTTTAGGTTCAACTCGAAGTTGACGACTTGGGGCAAGTCTTGGAATACATATACACACACACACACACACACACGCTTGATCAATGCAGCCTTCCCAAGATTAAATTGAACTTGCGCGACCCTGCTTCCTGTCCCTCCTCGTTTCTCCTGCCGGCCAAAACTGGCTAATACCGCCTGGTTGTGTATTCAAAGGAGGAGAGAGGACATGGGGGTCTAATCTGAGCAGCTCGCTCCCACTGCGTTGCTTTAACCTCCCGTAACTAATGTGTTTCCGCGCGGCTCGCTGCTGTATCAATAGCCACCGTTTTCGCCGCTCATGAGGCCCCTAAACGGTGACACACAACACACACACAAAAGAAAAAGCAGGGTGAGAATGACATTTAGTGCCATGTTTGTGTCAGCTCGACCTCTGACAGGCAATTAGCGCAGTTGTTGCACGTCATTCGCTTCTCGGATGTCAATTCCACTGATGAGAATCTGGTTAAATAGTGCTGCCTAATGAATGAGGATGTGCCAAAAGGGAAAGGGAGAGTAATACATGGCGGTGGGGCAGGTATGTGTCGGGGGGGGGGGTTGCGCCAGGCCTTCCAAAGACATCTCTCAGTTCATCCTAATAGCAACACACACACACACACACACACACACACACACAAATAGAGACATCTTAAAAAAGACTTGAAAGCTTTGCGTCAGTGCTTTGCTCTCAAGAGACTGAGTCTGATGGACAAAGAGCACGCTTAAAAGCACTAGATATATGTGTCTTTTGTCCTTAAAAAAGAAAGAAAAGGGTTCAAGGTCGGCACAGTTATCCTAGACAGAGCACACTATTCTATTGAGCTCTAAAATAGGAAATGCATTGTACAAAAATGATAGAGCTTGGTTTCAACTCATACTTTTTCGACTTAAGTTGTCTTATGGAACTAAAAAATATAAGGGGGCGGTCACCAAAAAAAAACCTAAGGATTTGGTTCGCAGTTGAGCATTTTAATTGACGTTTTAATTTGCATTCCCGTGAGTCAGTGTCTTTAGCAGCTAGCCTACTAGTCGTGACGAATTATTCGATTAAACCACTGTACAATGTGGAAAAATACTGAATACAATTACATTAAACTTCAACGACAATAAAGCAATAAACGAATGTTTCAATAAAACAATAAACGTATATTACAGGCTTTATTAGTGCGAGACGAAGAGAAAATACCAGAAATGGCGGCTGTAGGCGCAGAGGCGCACTTCCGACTTCCGGGTTGCAAGGCAGACATTACAAATCCATCAACGCTCCTTAATTATAATTTTTTTAAATGATACATTATAATATTATTAAAAATAAGAAGCCAAAGTGACAAACATTGAAATTTAGCGAGCAGTTTATTTATGTATGTATATATTTTTTAACAATTTACAAATATTTAAACAGCACATTTGACAATAAAGTTGTATTCAATTCAAATTTTGTGATGATACACTGACGTCATCCCACTCACGTCAATTAGCATTAGCAGCTAGCCTACTCTGTAAACAGTGACACACTCGTCAATATACGCGTGTAAAAGGCGAAAATATCTTTCATGCTCTTAAATTAAGTCCCAACAATGGTAAATTATGTTTGTTGCAAGATTTATTAGTGCTTTGTTTTATACTTGAAAATGCTGACATGAGGCATTACCAATCAAACCACGCACTATTCAGAATTTGAAACTTTCCCCTTATCCCGAAAATTTTGATTCTTATATAACAAAAAAACGTTTTTTAAAACATCTTAATCATTTCTTATTTTTTATGAAGTTAAAAAAAAATCGTAGCACATCATGTCATCACCCTCAACATCAAACAAGCATCCTGAGTCCAAATTGTTTACTCTCCTCAACAACCCAACTCCCCTCTCACAGGAAAATAAAAACTTGAAAGCCTTTTTCAAGAGCGAAGAGAAACAGAACTGACATTTAAAGAAAGCCAGAGCGTGGGGAGTTCGGGGAATGGACCAGACTACTTCTTGGAGTTCATTCGCCGTCCGCGGACAGGCACTGATTTATTGCAGTGGAGTTTGGGGAATGCAATTCTTGCCCACTTGGGGATTATTTATCCGACTTTTGATTTTGAAGGATGGCTAACTCAGCCTATGTACTGTAGCCGAGGCAAAACATCCTAAGGAGAGTTCATGATCAGTCCAGCGAGCTAATTGGTTGCATCCTCACTTTGTTTTTGGTCACGTTCAATCCGATTAAAACAAATCAATGTTGATGCATCAGAGGTTGATTAGACTCGACATGCATGTTTTGCTTGCCTCCGTCGCGCTAGGAAGGCCCAAGGTAGACAGCAAAGAGCATAGCGCTCCTTGGTGGAGCTAACCATACCTGACATAACGCTCAAACAATGTCTACATGTTAGCTACTGTCAAATTAGTCATTCTTTACGGAAGATAAAGAACAGATGCCTGCAAGTGCGGTTATTTGCATTCCCATTGTCAGGTCGATGAACTTTAAAAATTGCTCTGAATTTGAGCCGCGCGGCTTTGCAAAGTCAAAAAATGAGTAATTTCTCTCGGAAGCATTCCGACGTTTTCCCGGGCAAATCTCCTTCTGCGAGGATGAGGACGGCTTGCCAGCGGTTGTCTCCGCCGCTCGACTTCAACGTGTCAGTTGAGGAATTGCGATTGCATGTTTTCCTCAGTTAATTGGATCCAAAACAACGGAATTGTCGAAGGGATTTCCAACGCTAAGCTTCCAGGGAGTGAAATCTCCACGACAGATGGTTGGGGGGTTTGGCGGTGGGGGGGGGCGTTTTTCCATCCAATTCAAGGATTGTTCCGGAGAAGGCACGCTTTTACCGATCCGCTGATCACTGTGAGTCACGCCGTTCTACGGGACGTTTCATTAATGGCTTGGCCCAACTTGCTCACACCCCGCCGGCGGCCTTTGTCCACACAGCTGAAAATGGAAGCAATTTCAAAGCACCCGCATGTGATAATGCGTGATTTGGATTCCAGCGGCGCCGAGTCACCCCGGTCACGACCAGCAGCCCTGATGTGATTCCCATTCCGTCCGAAGGGAGGAGGGGGAGCCTCAGATAAAAGCGCAGCTTTGCAGGAATGAACGTTTTGACTTTTGGAGTGTTAGTGCTGAGAAGGCAGAGATTGGAGAGGATAGATTGGAACACTCCACACGCATCCCCGGACCCTTCCCATCTATCAGATGGCAATCTATCTAAGTCCCCCTCTGACCCCTCCGTACACGCTCGTGTTTTACGGGGGGGGGGGGGGGAAAGCAGAACGCTATTGATTTTTACACACAACTTGCCTTCGTTCCATTGAGGCATGACGACGTCCAGGTCGCAAACAACCCGAGCAAAGTCATTTTATGTCGTGATTGGAGGGCTGCGATTGGCTGATTGGGACATTTGTGGCACTTGAATAAACCAAGTATTTGTGTCTTATATGGGTTTCAGATAAACGTGTGATTTTTTAATTATTTTTATTTTTTTTTCAAATGTAGGACTCTTATTTATTTATTTTTGAAAGACAATATGACTTTTGGGGAATAATGTAAATCTTTTTTCTCCAAAATGGAAAACGAATAAAAATGTGACAATCAGTCTTTGAAAATATCTTGTATATTTCCTTCTTGATGTATTAAAATCTCCATTAAATATGTGCAAATCTTTTTTTTCCTCCATAATGTAAGATTTTTTTTTGGGGGGGGGGGATTATCTGACGTCTTTAAAATCACAAGCTGTTTGTTTTTTTTCCAGAGCAACTTGAGTCTTACCATAGGTGCACATTTTCCTCCCCATTTTTTGCCATGAAATTTAAAATTTTGAGAAAATATTATCCAATAATATTGTGGATTTCATTTCACTGTATTTATTTAATTTATTTTTTTTCAGACTGGCCCACATCATACCAAAAGCGCCCCATGACTATGACTGACACGCTGGTCTTGATCTAAAGTGACTCGGAACAAGAAAACCCGGCAGGATCCAGCAGCAGGAACTCAGCGGGGCCGCTCAGTATGCACCACGCTCTGTTGTTTTCGCCGCCTCTAATTGCCACGCATCTCTCCACTTTGGTCCTTGAGGGGACCGGCGAGGGAGCAGAGGCCTGAGAGATGACATGCTTGCAGGGAAACGGGGGGGATAAAATGCCGACTGGCAGGTGGCTCGGGTACGTTTGGATGGATTTGACATTGGAAGAACACACACTTCAAAATAAGAGACTTTGACTTGTTTAATGCCACCCCCAGAGTCGAAGATAACTGTTAAACTAAACATAAAATCCGCTAGCTTTAATTGTTGATTTTACTGCAGCTTACTGAGTCACTTTAGGGGTGTCAGCTATGCTGCCCTCTTGTGGCCAAATCAGCACACCAGATAACCTTTTACAATCTATTCACATCGCCATTATTTCCTTATTTTTGCTTATGAAGTACAATCATATTCAGCGCTGTTTTCCGCACGGTCCCATTTTTTTTTTGGAGGGGCGGTGGGGGGTTGATTTTTGAGGAGGCTGTCGTCCCTCGCGACTTGCCTTCATCAAAGCGTGAGATGAGGAAGGTGTATGACGTGCACGAGCATTTCATTTTTCATTTACCGCCTGGCAAATAGATTACCCGCCCTCTTTTGGTTTTTTTTTTTGGTTTTTTTTAATCAAGCAAATGAGCAAGAGAAAAAAAAAAAAAAATCCCGGCGATGAGCCGATCCCGCACCGTCCTGAGGATTGATATCAGGATGAGGCGTCTGTCAAAAAAAATCCAATTCCTTTCCACCCGGGTTGCATCTGCGTGACACATCTGGGTGATCTTCTCCCAAAACGCAGCCCCTCAAAGTCATCCCGGCTGCGGTTGCCGCGGTAACCTTCTTGTTTACATCCCGCTTGGCCCGTCAAACGTCCCCCGGGCTCCTGTTGGTGCTCGCTTCTGTGATGTCATCTAAAGTTCAACCACGATTACCTCGCTCGTCAACTCGCATTCCACGTCTCAGCCTTCGCTTCGTTTCCCTCGCGCTCGGCGGCGGTACACGTTTGCGGAATCACGTCTTCGCGAATCAATCGGGATGGTCAAAACAACGCAGCCCAGGGGAGCAGATGGAGCTCGGCGGCCAAGCCGGTGACCTTGAGTGCACGGCTCGTGCGTACCCTAGCCGCGGTTGCTATCATGTAGCAAAACAAAAATACATTAATATTGATTTTAAATTGATTCAAAAATTGACAGCAATCCATTTTTTCCCCCCAAAACAGGCTCTCTCATGATTGTCCAAAAAATAATTTCAATCTACAGGCGTCATAATGCTGCACGGCTCCCGCAGATTGAGCAAGAGGCGGAGTTTTACAACACGTCCGCGTGTCCGCGACAGCTAATCGATTTCTTCTCGAGCTATTTTCGACACTTTAAAAAGGGTCACAAAGTTACAAACGACGTGGGACCAAACCACAAGTAATGATTTGTCAAAAATATGAAACTGACCATATTTGGACGCGCACGATTTGTATCGCAGATGATATGAAGGCTATACGCGATCATAATCTGACAATAATGACGGATTATGAGTGCGAAAATGCTGAATCATGTGCGAAAAGGCACTTCGATTGCACTCATTTAGCTGCAATCAAGAAAAAAAAAAATCCAGCCGTGGTCTTAAAAATCAATAGCCATTAATTAAGCATTCATTGATTAAGCCGCGGGTGACCGGCGCCGCTGCACCGGTCGGACGTTTGGAACGAAGCTTAACTTGTCATTTATTTTTGAGTGCATTCGTTTGATAGGTCAAGGTGCGAAGGTCATTTGAAACCGTTCGCTTGCATTGTACTCACTCCGCCTTCCTGGCCAGTCCCACAGAGCGGCACAGCGTGGCGGTGGGGGTCTGCGGGACCAGCGACTTGCAGCAGGGGCTCCTCTTCCCTTCCTCGGCCGTCTCCGGGCTGGCCTGTCCGGCTTGCGGGCTCGGTTGCGAGGCGGCGGGCACCAGCTGCAGATGCTGCGGGTGGTGGTGGTGGTGGTGTTGGTGTTGCGGCGCCGGCGCGGGAGTCGCGGCGGGAGGAGCGCGGGAGGAGGGGAGGAGGAACGCTGCTGCTGCTGCTGATGGTGATGCTGATGCTGGCCGCTCGCAGCCTTGTTGTGGTGCTGATGCGGGTGGGCGTGCGGCTGGGAGGCCGGCGGCTGCGGCTGAGGTTGGGGCGGCGTCGGGTGGTGGTGGTGGTGGCGGTGCTGATGCTGCACGTACTGATGGGGGTCCCGCAGTTGTCGGTTCTCGCCGATCAGGTCCTCCACCTTGCGCTCCAGCTCGTCGATGCGCTGCCGCTGCGTCTGGATGAGGCTCTGCTGATTCTGCACGATGGTGGTGAGCTCCTTGAGGTACAGCACGGCTTTCATGGGGTTATCCAGCAGGCTCTCCATCACGGGCGGCGGATGGGGGGGGGAGGTGCGGCCGCGGTGCCGGCGCTCTCTTTCGGCTGCGTCGACGGGAGGAGGAGGAGGAGGAGGCAGATCCGGGAGACTGACGCTGGGATTGTGTCGTCTCGCTCTCGTCTCGGATGGGCAAGGAAGGTGGGGGGTGGGGGGGTGGGAGTGTCGGCATCGGTGGAGTGAGGGGGAGTGGTCATGGGCGACCAATGACGTCACAGCGTAGGCGCGCAGGGGAAGAGTGGGGGAATCACCATTTTGACCCATTTCTGTTATTTCTGTATTTGCATGACCTGCTTGAATGCATTTCAATCACAATCAGGCACAGTATTAATCCCTGTGGAGCTTTCTTTGACATGCAAAACAAACCCTGAAGCATGTAAAAAAAAAAAATGGACCGACTAATCCAGCATATATAAAAAAAAATATATATATACGGCCCGGTAGTCCAGTGGTTAGCACGTCGGCTTCCGGCAAACTCCACACTCCCTGCTGTTCTCCGGTTTCCTCCCACATTCCAAACACATGAGGCAGGCTGATTGATCACTCTACATTGTCCCTAGGTATGAGTGTGAGCGTGGATGGTTGTTCGTCTCTGTGTGCCCTGCGATTGGCTGGCAACCAATTCATGGTGTCCCCCGCCTACTGCCCGAAGACTGCTGGGATAGGCTCCAGCACCCCCCCGCGACCCTCGTGAGGATGAAGCGGTACGGAAAATGGATGGATGGATATATATATATACATACTGAGCTCTACATGAGCAACATTGCAATACTGTACAGTGGCGTACTTGTCATTACAACAACATTAAAACTCCACTTAAATGTAGCATTTTTTAATTTTTAATAATTATTGTAATAATATAATTACTCCAAATTATAATATAATATAATTTGTAATAATAATTACAATTGCACATAAATGTTGAATACAATTTTGAACAGTTTCAAAAGATCAAATTCAAATGTACTCGTAAGTTAAATACAACCCACTGCATTTTGCCAGTAATTTTTTTCACTTACCACTAGAGGGAGCCAGCACCATTTTAGGCTCAGTCTAACAGGCGAGGGCCAACCCACAGAATTATTTGATAATTCAGACCGCCAGTTTCGCTGAGCAACATGAAATTTGGTAGACTTGTCTATCATGAGGAGACCTATAAAATAAAATAAAAAACTCCACACCAGGGGAGGCTGCCATTTTGCTTTGAAGCAATGCCCTTTCCAAAATCGATCGACTCCTTCGGATTTTAAACCATAATAGACAGATGGACGATGCTAAAATGTCAAGAATTGGGATTTTCGTCATACCGTGTGGGCGGAGCGTGGCAGCAAAGTTTGAGGAGTCGCCGTCAAACCCGAATAAATCAGCTGCGCAAGGTCAGAGGGACTATTAATCACGGACTCCTATGCCTTGGTGACACGGACGGGTTTTACACAAATTGTTGTTTGTCGTGGGCATTAAAAAAAAAAACAACAACAACAACATGAGTTACCAGGCTGCTGCGATCACATTCAAAGGTCAAATCGAGTTGCTTTCTTTCATGTCGCTCCTTGGCTCACAGATACTCTTGTGATTTATGGATCGCCCATTGGCCGTCGGAATGGAGGATTATCATAAATACTTTACGGAACAAAAAATAAATAAAAATCACCCTGTAGCCTCAGAGGATATTTTGACAGAGCACGTGGCCGCTGCAAACGCAACAATTATTATCTCGTGTATAAACTGAGCCCGAGGCGTCCAGTCACGGGGGTTCTAATCAGCAGTTGCCCACCGCCCCCGCTTCCAATATTGTCAGCCCCTTGCAGCGGTGAATAGACGCTTTGTTTTTTCATGAAACGATGATAATCAAGAGTTTTGATTTGTAGGAGACTTCTCAGTTCACCTTCGCGTGGATCTCTGCTGCCATCTAGTGGCTCATCGAGAATAGCCTCGCTTTTGCCACGCTTGGCATGCGTCCGTCATCTCTGGATGAGCCTTCGGCACCATTTGTGTTTTGCACATCTGGAGCATTTGTTCTATGTGACAGCTGTACTTATTTATAGGCGAGACTGTCATGACCGGCTTAGCGAGGGGTAACACACAAGGGCAGACGGGACGCGACCGCCCCCCCCCTCATCCATCCTTTTACGAGGAGATGCTGGGATGCTTCGTAAGCGGATATCCAAAGGCTACTGTGGCCGTCATATTTGGGATGACGAAGGCCGTATGGACAAAAGCCAGCCAACCTGGTGCCTTCCAAAGACAAAGTCAGCGGCTAAAAATACGCAGCCCAGGTGCTCACCATCTGCGTCCGGCCGGAGAAAAATGCAGTTGATATAAAATATAGAGATATTTGCTTTGTAATGTAAAAGTGCGTCTCGTGGAAGCTTGCACATAAAACATGATGAACTCTCTTTCAAATGACAAAAAAAAAAAGAAATAATTTATTTCCCTTTTAAGTGGCCAACAATACAAAAAGGGAACCTGTGTCATATTTGTTGTGAGTTTAAAAAGTGTCCATCAATCATGAAGGCTAATTCCTACATTTTCCATCTCAGGATCCCATTTTGGGAATCATCCTCACTGGGCGGCGCCGCCGGTGTCAAACATCTTCTTGCGGCCCTCCATACCCGACATGGCTTCCACGTTCTTACGCCAGTCGCCCACTTCGCTCGTGAGCACCTGGACGGGGAAGAGGGAGATCCGTAATGTGAATGTGAAAATTGGAAGTGCGAGGGGTGGGGGTTCGGGGGGGGGGGCATACCTTATCCTGTTTGACATCTTCCTTCTTGACCGACTTGAGGTTGGCGCGGAGGTCCATGGAGCCTTTGTGCTTGGAGCCCAGGAGGGCCCTCATCATCTCGTCGGCGGACACCCTCACCTTCCTCAGGGCGGGCTTTTTGAACTTGCCCCCCAGGTCCTGCACCTTCAGTTTCAGCTCACGGATCTAGACGACAGTCATTGTTTGGGTAATGCGCATGCATACCTTGGCCACTGTGGGGCAGTATAACAAGTTTTTAATGATTATTTTTTAAATAATATTAAACTGGACAAATATGTTAACCTAATCCCAATATGGTTCTTTTAGTCCATTGATAAAGTAATTTTTAGTAATTCAATAAAGTTGTTTGAACATTGAGTCATAGATTTGTGTCGAGCCATTTTCTGCCACTAGGTGGCATTAGCATTTCGTGGATTCCTGCCTATTTTATTCTTTGTAAATTACAACTAGACACCAGGCCCGGAAAAAAAAAAAAAAAGAAACTCACGTCGATGTTGTGCTTGCCGACTTTGTATTCACAGTCGTATCTCTCCTCATCCACCACGTCGATCTTGGCGTGCAGCTCCTTGCACAGGTCCTGAGGAGGCGGGAACAATTTCAAGACGGTTCTTTGGGGTTTTTTTTATCGCCCCCCCCCCCACCCCCTACCCCACCTGACGTACCTGAAGCTCGTCCGGCGACAAACGGGAGAGCTGCAGAGGAGGCAGCTTCTCCTCCAGATAGCGCACTTTCTCCTCCTCGCGCTCCAGCCTTTCGTTCTCCAGATCCTCGCAGGCTCTCGTCAGGAGGAGCATCTGATTGGACGGGAGGGCACGTCAATCAAAAGGTCCCGATGTCGTCAAATGACGAAGGACTCACCTTTAAGGAGAGCTTGCGGGAAGCCGTGATCTTTGACTTCGGCTGCACAAAAATCATATATTGTCATAAACAAATGTTACGAATAATGCAAATTATGAAGAATAACGCAGTAAATTCTGTAATTTTTTTATAAATGCACCAGTTGCCCATGAAAGGATATGAGTATTTTATTTTTATTAACGTATTTTTTAAATATTCATTATTAATGAAGGAAATTAATAATTTCTAAATATACAATTGCTGAATAAAAACAACATTTAAACAAATAATAGTAATGAAATGCAGAAATTGCTCAGAAAATATTTGAACAGGTCAAAAAGAATACAATAAAATGTAAAAAATAAAATAAAATGAACACATTCGCCATTTTTAGTTTTTTTTAAAATAAAATTAAAATTAGATTATATTTGCACCTCCCCCAGCTCAAAAATAGACAAAATGCTGTAAAAATAAATCAATTAATAGAAAGGTTTTAACTTGTTTCTGTCAAAAATGCCCCCACCAAAAGCAGAAGGGCCACATTCGGGGTTTTCAAAATGCACTTCTGTCAGACATGCATATTAAAAAAAAAATAATACTCAGTTACAATTCATAACTTTGTAGCCTTTTATTGCCTCGAAATTCTGATGGAATACACCTAAAAAAACACTTGAACACTACCGATTTGCTGTCACTTTTACATGCCCCTTTTTTTTGCTAACCAGCACTTCTAACAGCAGCCCATGTCATATATGGCCAAAACCACACATGCAAGTCGACCGGCATGTGAAAAGATAAAAAGTTATATTAATAGGCTGTACACTCACGTGGATGCTGATAACAATGGGGCGGGGGGCTGTTAGGGTTGGGGGGCAGATTAGCTCAAACCGGTAATTTGACGTATGTCCACAACAAGGACGCCGTGTCCCCTTTTCCCTGACATGGAGAATTAGTGGTGCGTGGATACTCACCTTATCCCACTTGGCATTGATCGCTGTTCTAGTCTGCATCTAAAAAAACACACACAATAAGGATGGGGCAACCATCATTAGTTTGGTTTGAAAGTAGAGTCGCAAACTAATATTAAATATGTTTAACTGCAATCAAATATGTTGACCTACCGCACATTCAATTTGGTTTTAGCATGTTAGTTAAAAAAATATATAAGTTTGTATATCTCTGATGTACAGTATCAGTCATGCATTCATTCATTCATTCATTCATTTTCCGAACCGCTTCATCCTCACTAGGGTCGCGGGGGGTGCTGGAGCCTATCCCAGCAGTCTTCGGGCAGTAGGCGGGGGACACCCTGAATTGGTTGCCAGCCAATCGCAGGGCACACAGAGACGAACAACCATCCACGCTCACACTCACACCTAGGGACAATTTAGAGTGCCCAACGAGCCTGCCATGCATGTTTTTGGAATGTGGGAGGAAACCGGATGCAAACTCCACACAGGGAGGCCGGAGCTGGGATCGAACCCGGTACCTCTGCACTGTGAAGCCGACGTGCTAACCACTGGGCTACCGGGCCGCCCCTCAGTCATGCATAATTCACAAAATATTAACCCCCCCTCAAAAAAAAAAAATTGAGTCCTTACATTGATCAAGGGTGCCTCTGGAGCGCTCTCGGAGTTGAACGGCCAGTGGACAGTGGACCCCCTCAGACAATGTGTGCCTTTATAGGAGCCAGCGGACGATGAGATAAAGCGTCTGGTCCAGCAAGAATGTGCTGGCACGGGCCCAGGCCTGACATCTGACCTGCACTGACACCGCCGCAACAGTGGGGGGAAAAAAAGTGGAAGAATAAATCATGATGAGCCTCGGCTACTTCAGCATATGTTGTGGACACATTTTTGGCTCCTGTTTATGCAAATGAGGGGAAAATAAAGAGTGGGAGATCAGCAAAATACAGGAAGGATCATCATCTGTCTGTCCGTCCATCCATCCGAGTGTTCTGTCACTGTTCTTCAGTGATCCTCAGCAGGTGGACGCGCTATTCCTGATGCAACCCAACTCCGCACATGCGCTCACAAAAAGAGCAGATGATGTCACAACTTTCTTGTCATTGTCTGCCATTGTTTTTTCCTATACCATGCTCGTTTTAATGGCCACAAATGGACTTTAAACCCATTTTTAAAATGGTCAAATCGTTGAATAAATGATGTTTATGTGTACGTGTGTTTTTTTAATGGATTACGTGAAAATATGACGAATTAAAAAAAATAACTCGGAATGAAAGGAATCGGAATCGTCAGTTCAGAAAGCTTCAAAGCTGTGCTGAGGTGTCAGTACTCGAATCGGCCAGCAGATGGAAGCAGAGCACGTCATTTAAAAATCTGCTCTCGAGTCCGTCAAGTTAGCAATGGCAAAACCGAAAGTGAAACCAGATATTTCACAATAAAACATTCCTGCGGCTTCACGTTTTACAGTGTGTACGTCATCTTACTTGGAACGCAGTTTTCACATTTCTGCAAACTCGTAAGACGACTACGTGTTACTAGTGAGGTAAAATTGTATTTGTTGAATTGGTGAACGATCCCCTGCCCCCCAAATTTTACTTCGTAAAACAGCAGGCGTAAACAGACCACCAAGATCAAAGCCAGTAGACGAGTTATTCCACTGTTTTTAAAACAATGATGAGCGCTATCACATGCTCTTAACCACGTTGAATTCTATGACTGAAAAAAAGCAAACGCTTTGATCTAAAAACCTAGTAAATACGTGACAACTGGCTTAAGTCAAGCCTGTGGGAAAACCCCACAGCAATTGATCCAGCTGTCCACAAAATTACTTCATTTCGGAGATAATACAATTAATCAATTAACTCATAAGAAGTGTTTTAACAATAAGAACTTACTTTTTATGTATTATCCCAAAACAAAATACGTTCCGAGATGTTTGACTCGAACTTCCGCTGGATCGATTGACTTTTCGCCGGGTCAATTGCCAGACCGGAAGAAGCGTTTTTCAAAAACAATTTTAAAAAATGCAACATTTTGACGTACCTTCAAAGAAATTCAATGCAACAATTATCATTCGCCGTAACGTCTGTCTATGATGTGCCTCGCACGTCCACGATTGTTGCCCCTCAATCGGACATTACCGTCGAAGATGCAAGTGTGCAAGTGTGGCCTAATTCACCGAAGTGCTGTCAGGCTGTCACCCAGTCCAAACAAACGGTACAGTACAAAACCCATCAAGCAGACACTTCGTTGATTGATAAATTGCGATTTTATATGCTGTGGTTTTTTTTATCATTTATGTAGCAGCTAGTATAGTTAATGCCTAATAGTCCCAAAAAAGGAAGAAAAATTGAGTACCGGTCGTAAAGCGCTTTTTTTACAAGTTGGTCTGAAACCGTATTTGCCTTTATTTTCCAAATCTATACCGCCACCGATTCCTGTTGTCTTTTATTTTGAATTATATCCCACCACTTCCTGCCTGGCAGTGCACCTGGTCTGTCAGTGCACCTCCCTTGTAAAAAAAAAGAGGGGGTCCGCACTCAGGGGTGGGGGAGATTCAATGTAGTCGCCCCGCGGAGGCCCCACGAGAGGCCGCAAGACGAGTGGGAGAGCCGCGGCGTAAGGAGCGCCTGCGTTGCGGTCGGGAATCTGGAGGGACACCCGCTGAGAGAGATCACAGACGGGGCCCCTCTTGCGACGATGGCGAAGCAGGCAAAGCCCGCATTTGGTTCGCAAACGACGCGCGTCGCGGTTTGAGCGGGACGGCCATCAATCAAAACCGGTCCGGCAAGACAAGCGGCGTAGCGCCCGACCCGGTCCGACCCGACCCGACCCGTCCGCCCCTGACTGCCACACTCCGCCCCGCGTGTGTTCGGCATGAGGCGGAGGCTCCGTTCCGGCGCTCCGCTCGTTATAAGCGTCTGACAGGCGGCGTGGGGAGACAGACAAAGCGGGGAGGATGTGGATGCGGTGGTGCTACCGGGCCAAGCTGTCGGCGTGGGCCGCCCTGTGCGTGCTGGTGCTGGGCTGGTACTACGTGTTCCCCGTGTATCGGATGCCCCTGGACAAGGACATCGTGGAAGAGGTGCTGAGGCAGCAGGGCCACGTGTGGAAAAAGAACCAGACTGGCATCGACCTTTACAGGTACACACATGCACGCACGTGCGCGTACACACACACACACACACACACACACACACACACACACACACACACACACACACATTCCTTCCCTTCAATAGAGACTGTGTACAAATTGTAATTTACAATGTGCACAATTGGCAGGAGTCCACTAGTTCTTTCATTTGACCAAATATGTGCTCTTAATTTGAAAAGCAAAATGTCCAATTCATGTCACTGACATGAAACGCCGGTGTCACCTCGTAACACAAATCTGACAACTGTATATATCTTTTTCACGCCATATTCGTGCACTGTTACATGTGCGTGCGCACGTGTATATTTGCATCAGAACCCCAATTATTTTTTTGGAGTTGCATTCAATGGCAACACGTGAGCCCGGTTTTTGGTTTGCTTCTCCCAGGAAGCTGCTGAGCGACTGCTGCGACCCGCAACATTTGTTTGCGCTGACTAAGGAGAACGCGCCGGTGGGCAAGGTGCTGTGGTACGACGGCGAGTTCTACCACTCGCACACGGTCAACAACGAGACCCACTCGTTGTTTGTGCAGGTGAGCAAAGAAGAGGCGGGGGGACTGTTTTGGTTTTTTCGTGCACTCCGGGCGCAAGATGACGGATGTTTTGTTTAATTAAAAATAATTTAGTCATCCTTCTTTTGGAGGCGTTTTGGGCTTGCTCTAATAATTCAGATAATGACAAAAGGCCTCGGAGCGCCGTGTTAATATCCTGCTTGAGGGGAAGGGGACTGGGGGGGGATGAGATGAATATCTGACCCTAATTTGCAGGCGCGAGCTGTGCATGCACATTCATGAAGGGGGGAGGTGAATAGAAAAAGGCATAATAGAAGCAGAGTGGCCATGCTGAACCTTCGAGAGGTAAGGCTGGCGGCGATGAGAAGGTTGAGGAGGAAATTGTACAAAAGCAGAGCAGTATCTTAAGGTTAAATGGCACGGTTTTCCATTTATTTTGCAGCACTTCACAGTAAACATGGTAAAGAGTGTAAAAATTTATTAAAATTTTTTTATTTTAATAAATTTGCATGCTCACATTGGCATTATGTGTTGTTTGTAGAATGTTGAGGTAAAAAAAACACATTTAATATAGCAAAAGTGAAGCAGATGCACTATATTTTGTGACAAAAAAAGATGTTTAGATTTGTAGCTAGCATGCTATTTCTGTAGCATTCCCAAATTGTAAAAAAAAAAAAAAAACACTGCCCCCTTTTGTTTTGGAGTGTCAATTGCAAGGAACTGTAGATTTTCTCCACATTAAAAACACACACACACACACACACACACACACACGAGTCACCGTTGCAAGAGCTCTGAGGAATGTTTCCGGGAGCAGGGAGCACCTCATTTGCATAGCCCCCCTGCTCCGTATTCTGTTGCGCATTTTTCTGCTTTACAGCGTGACTTTGCGCCGTGCGTCTATTTTTAGTGCTTCATTTACAGGCCTGTTTTGCTACTTTGGATGCACACTCAGGCTCTCATTTTTTTTTTTTTCTTCTTCCTCAAGAGCTGCAATTTAATGCTCGCAGCGCAGATGAGCGTCCATTCCGAGCGCTCTTATCGTAATTGGGCATTTGCTAAGGAAAGCAAACCTCGAGACCGGTTGGTTTCAGAGTGTCCATCCAACTGGAGTTTTGTAGTTGCTGTTGACTGCAGGGTGGAAGTTTTGCAGAATACCACAAAAAATGCTTTGATGCTGCTTTAAAAAAAAAAAAAAACATGTTATGCTAATTAGTTCACGTAGTATAGTTGTTTTTTGGTTAAAAAAAAAAAACAACAAAAAATCGAGAGAACCTTCCATCAAGTTGTAGTGAATCTGTAAAACGCATTACTGCCACCATCAGGACTGGAGTGGAACATTTATTGAGAACGGTTTTAGTTGGCTAATTTGTTTGGTTTACGCTAAGGTGCTTAAGCTAGTTGCGAGGCCCAGCTATGTTGTGTTTCATTTTATTTTTTTGCTTCGGCTGGAGTATGTTGATTTTATTTTAATTTTTTTTTAAAGACTGCTCCATATTTAAAACAGTGTGTACATACTTGGCTGCCGCAAGTGTTTGACGAGGATGTTGTCATGTCTTAATCATTCCAGGAAAATGAGCACATAGACATACTTGATCAGGCACGACAAGAAGGAAGTACAGGTGTGTGTTTGTTTAATTGTCAGTTTGCGTTTAACCAACCGAAACACACCAATGTGCCAACAATTTTTTCGCACACATTCCTACAAAAGTGTTTGAACGCTAACGCGACTTAACGTATATATTTTTTTTTGTCCAGAATCAGACTAAATTGATAAATGCGGCAGACCACTGTGAAAATAAAACTTTCAATTAACCATATGGAGCAGTCTTTAAAAAAAAAAATAAATAAAATCAACAGACTCCAGCCGAAGCAAAAAAAATGAAATACAACATACCTGGGCCTCGCAACTAGCTTAAGCACCTTAGCGTAAACCAAACAAATTAGCAACCTAAAACCGTTCTATTGCAATTTTTTTGTTTCAAAAGACACAGAACGCTCCATAAATGTTCCACTCCAGTCCTGTAGGTGGCAGTAATGCGTTTTACAGATTCACTACAACTTGATGGAAGGTTCTCTCGATTTTGTTGTTGTTTTTTTTAACCAAAACAACAACTATACTACGTGAACTAATTTGCATAACATGTTTTTTTTTTAAAAAGCAGCATCAAAGCATTTTCTGTGGTATTCTGCAAAACCTTCCACCCTGCAGTCAACAGCAACTACATTAACCCAAAAATCAATTAAATTAAATCAATTTAGTCCCATTTATTGTTCATTTTTTCCCCCCCCCCGTCTACTCTCCCGCAGTCCAGCCCTCTCTCGCGCCCCCTGAAAAAGTGTGCAGTGGTGGGCAACGGCGGCATCCTCCGGCACAGCCAGTGCGGGCGTGACATCGACGGGGCCGACTTTGTCATGAGGTGACTCCCGCCGCCGCCGCCGCCGTCTTCCAAACCGTCGTTGGACTTTGGAGAAACTCCGGTTCGACTCGCTGCTCCAGTTATTTGACTAAAACCCAGCGCGGCGGCGGTTACTTAGCGTAGCCACGCCAATAAAATTTCTTTATTTGTAATTAAACCAAACGATGGCATCTCGTGATAAGACTGAAACATACCAATGAGGTCATGCTTAGTACTCGTGCCGGTTAGAACCGTACCTCGAATACTTCAACTTGAGCCAAGAAAAACCCTGGCCCAACGAGTCGTGCGAGTGTGACCTAACGACTCGGCACGCATGACTCACCCAAACCAGTCGTGGGCGCTTTGTTGTTGTCATTTACACCAATGTTGATGTCATGCAACACAAGGGATTGTAGTGTCATTATTGCGATGATTATTAATTTTTGGGACTGATGCAGGTGTAACCTCCCGCCGCTCTCCAAGGAATACGTGCAGGACGTTGGCACCAAAACCCACCTGGTGACGGCCAACCCGAGCATCATTGTGAAGAGGTGAGCGCGCATCAGACCCAAGTGTTTATCGCGTTAAATCCAAAACAAAGGGTGGACAAAGATGATTTAAATGTATAAATTGGAAGTGTGGCACGCACACGACTAAATACTACTACTACTTAAATACCCTGCAAATAGTTTTGTCACGTTGGTTGAACGTAAAATTGTAACCGAGTCGCTTCTCTGCGTGCGCACGCGCAATTTGGATGCAGGACGTCACCCCCGGTAGGTCGCGCCGGGGTACCTAATGAATTGTCCCCCCTCAGATTCCAGAAGCTGTTGTGGTCCCGCAAGGACTTCGTGGACAGCATGAAAGCGTACGGGACCGGCTTCGTTTACATGCCGGCGTTCTCCATGCGCCCCAGCACCGACTTGTCGCTGCGCGCCGCCTACGCGCTGTCCGACTCCTCGTCCGACCTCACCATGCTCTTCGCCAACCCCGCCTTCCTGCGCAGCGTGAGCCAGTTCTGGAAAGCGCGCGGCGTCCACGCCCGGCGCCTCTCCACGGGCCTGTTCATAGTCAGCCTGGCGCTCGGCCTGTGCGACGAGGTGGACGTCTACGGTTTCTGGCCCTTCCCCTCGGACCTTGCCCAGCGACCCATCAGCCACCACTACTACGACGACATGCAGCCCTACCGCTGGTTCCACGCCATGTCCGAAGAGTTCGTGCAGCTGTGGGAGCTGCACAAGAGCGGGACTCTGCGCGTTCATCTGGGACGTTGCGATTAAGTGGCTGCACCGAATATTCATGCCGTCCCTCATGGGACTAGCTGGGATGCTTTTACTCGATCTTCCTAACAGACGTTGCCGACGTGGCCATTAACGAACTCTTAGTTGTCCAGCAGAAGCCGAGGAGGAGGAGGAGGAGCTTCGGAATGAGGAGGAAGCACAGTGGCTATTGGAGAGACGTTTGCGCGCTTATTGACGATCCTACTAGTGCGTCGCACTGTCCCATGTATTGGTATGAACTTTGTTTTCATGATTAAGACAACGTAGGGTCCAACCGGGTCTTCGGCCAGCCGATATAATCAACCGATATTTGCTCTCGAAAACAAAGGACAGTCAAACATTCCCTCTCAGGGGGGGGGGGGGGGTAAAAAAAAAACAACAAAAACGCTGATCTTTGCAGATTTCTCGCTCTGCTGTAAAGTTAAGCACTAAAGTCGGTAAAATCTTAAATGTTGTCAGCGTTAAGGGACCAAAAAAAAAAAATTTTTTTTTAATCAATCGGACGAACAATCGAAATTTTATTCTGTCAAATATATCGACATCGACCACACCCAAAAAAACAAACAAAAAAAAACGTACTAGTGGAACGACTCATTTCACAAATGCATCACATTCCTGCGCACTGGTCAAACGACTACGGCATACGAGTAGAGCAGGACTATTTCTTCCTCATGACGCTTTCTTTTCGTCACTCTTTCATTCCATACTGTAACATTTCTGCGCACTAGTAGAATGACTTCTTATCTTCCTTTTGATGTTTTTTTTTTTCCTCACTCCTTCCTGACACATACTAGTGGCATCCCCCCCCCCCCCCCCCCACTACTTCCTTCCTTCCACTGCTACACAGCATTTCTTTCATACGATTGTAAAATGACTTTATCTATCTCACTGTTGTGTGACATTTCTGCGCACTAGTAGACCGGATATATCTTACTCAAGTGATTTCTTTCCACTACTTAAGCACTTTTATGAACTAGTAGAACAAGGGTGCACTGGAATGAGTATCTTACGAGTATTTTTTTAAATTTAATTTATTTTTTTTTCACACTAGCCTCCGCTACTGTATGCTAATTTTCTTCCACATCTTACGAGTAGAACAAATTCATCTTACTAGTGACGTTTTTCCCCACTCCTTCCTTCCTCTCCTGTAGGACATTTTCTTTGCACTAGTAGAACGACATATTGTATCTTAAATTATTTTTATTTTTTTTAACGACTATGATATTTTGGCACACTAGGAGAATGACTATTTTTTTCCCACTACTGACTTCCAATGCTGTCTGACATTTTCTGCTAGTAGGATCAGTCAAAAACCAGTGGCGGGAGAGGGTTTGGGGGGGGTGGGGGGGGGGGGACGCCCCACACGGGCTCTTAACCGTAGTATTTTATGATGCCACTAGTAGCACGCACAAGAAGATGCCACTAGTAGCACGCAGTTGTCTTCTTGTGCTCTTCTTTCCTCACTAACCACTCGGAGTTGTTTTACTAGTGTGCCTTTGTTGTTTTGGAGTGATTTTTTTTTTTTTTTACAAGTGACAACAAAGAGCATACGCACGCTAGTAGGATCTCAAAAAAACGCCCCAACGGCTCTCCACAGGGCCATACGAGCGGTGAGCATGTCTGCCTCGCAGTTTTTAGGTTCCGGGTTCAAATCCCGGGTGTCCGCGCGGGGTTTTTAGTTCCCACATCCCGAAAAACATGCATGCTAGGTCCACTAAAGACTTGAAATTGTCCTTGCATTTTTTTTTTCCATCTGAATGCCACATTAAGTTGGCTTTTTGGGAGCCATTAGCCAATCCCCCCCCCCACACACCCCACCCCACCCCCAAAAAAGGGAACTACCTTTTGCTGTTGTTTTTGCTCAGGTTCCACGAGGAAGCGTTAGTTCCACGCACCCGATGAAGCTTTTTCACCACAAGCACAAAGTTCTGTTCTGCGAAGCGGAGCCGTCATGTATGGATTGCACGCTCATTTGGTGCGCAGTTGTTTTCGTATTAGAAATGCGATTTGGTGCACAAGGGGCCAAAAAAAAAAAAAAAAAGTGTCAGAGCAGCTTGCGGATCAAAGAGTGCACCTGATAGGACTGCTGACTTGATGTTGTTTTGTACAAGAATGTGCCATTCTCTCTTGAGTTCTCTTTTATGATTTCTTCTTTTTTGTTTTGTTTTGTTTTTTAAACGTGCTCATTGCATCCTATTTGTTACTGAGAGGCGGTTGGGATTTGAAGGGAAATGTGATGTGATTTACCGCTCCGGATTTAGATTAAAGCTTCATTTTGTAGCTTATGCCTGCCACTGACTGTTACTTCTCGTCTCATATGATATCGCTCATGTTATCTGGCGTATTTAGATGGGAATGATCATTCTCAACCTCCTTTCAGCTCATCGGTACGGCACTAATATTTGTCATCCTTGGCAGAGGATGAAGAACACACGACTGAGCGCTATTCTATTGTCATTTGTGTTGAATCCGTCGCTATTCGGGTGACAGCGTTAGCGTTAAGCTAGCTGGCTGACGGGGAAAGCTGTGCGGTTGTTTTCTAGTATTTTTTGTGTGTTTATCTTTAGTTTGACAGGAAACTTTAAACTGGGATTGCAAAAAAAAAAAACACACCTTGGAAGCTTCTTTTTTTTTTGAAGAATTGCTCACCACTTGCCACTAAAGCGGAGTCGGGGGTAGGAGCAATGCTAGCTTCAATGCTCCACACTGACAAAAGTAGAAACCTCAAAAAGAGGCCCGTGAGACATTCAAATGCGTCCGTTTTCCCAAACGTCATCTGATTACCACCGACCCCCCACAACCCCCATGGACCAATTACTGCGTTATGGCCCCCCTACACCTTCCTAGCGTAGGGGGAGAAGACTCACAGGAGGGATATTAGCACATGGGGGGGGATGTTATTCGTGCATTTGTCCAACCATAATCTAATATCGTCTTCTCATTGCACCTCAATTAAATCACTATATTTTTTCAACAGATTAAATTGCAACATTGTGTTCACAGAGGATGAGGTCACATGCTCCCATATGAGGGGGAAAAAAAGACACAGAAGTCTTGTATTCGAGTGACTGTGCCATTCGCCCCCCCCCCCTTACTGCCCTCTCGGCGAATTCATAATTTACCACACAGCCAACGGGAGGAGGAGAAATGGAGGGCTAGAGAGGCCGCCGGAATGCCTCTTGGGTGATTTCCAAAAAAGGAGCTTAGCGTGGAGGGTTCGTTTAGAAGGCAGCAACCTTGATCGTAGTTTCCGACATCCTTTGTGCAAAATATCAACCTATTTATGTTTAGAGCAGCTGGGATTGAGTCAAGTGGGGGCACAAGTCCAGAAAGGAAATGGAGGGGGGAGGCCAGAGAACCAATTTGCTCAAACAAACAGGAAGTCTGCCATTTTGGTTTGAAGCTGGTATTTTACGGTGATTTTGGTGGCAGTGAGTTGGAGCAAACAAAATTTGGTCGGCGTGTCTATCATGAGGTGGCCCACAAAAAAAAAAAAAGCCTCCAGAACCAATTTGCTCAAACAAACAGGAAGTCTGCCATTTTGGTTTGAAGCTGGCATTTTACGGTGATTTTGGTGGCAGTGAGTTGGAGCAAACAAAATTTGGTCGGCGTGTCTATCATGAGGTGGCCCACAAAAAAAAAGCCTCCGGAACCAATTTGCTCAAACAAACAGGAAGTCTGCCATTTTGGTTTGAAGCTGCCATTTTACGGTGATTTTGGTGGCAGTGAGTTGGACCAAACAAAATTTGGTCGGCGTGTCTATCATGAGGTGGCCCACAAAAAAAAAAAAAGCCTCCAGAACCAATTTGCTCAAACAAACAGGAAGTCTGCCATTTTGGTTTGAAGCTGGCATTTTACGGTGATTTTGGTGGCAGTGAGTTGGACCAAACAAAATTTGGTCGGCGTGTCTCTCATGAGTGGACCCACAAAAAAAAAAAAAAAATTCGCAAGAAGCCATAGCACACAGAATTTCAATCGTTCTCTCTCGTTTCACCACAATCATGCCGAAGAAAAAGTGCATCCGTCTTTGTGTGCGTGAGTGTCTGCAGGTTGCAGCGATGCCTGCACCAAGTGCCAGGTCTTCTTCAAGATATTTATAGAGCTCATTAGACACATCCCGCTCGAGTTAGGGTCACGGCACAATGGTGTGTGTTTCAAAACACAGATAAGAGTGCACACAGATAGCAGATTTGTGCCCACTTAAGATGTCAGAAGAAAATGTGCAAGAGCATTTCAAATCAGCCCTGCGGATCTGCTTTTCACATTTGCGCAATCAGAAGCTTCCTGCCGATGGAACATGGTCTCACTCACTTTCTGCTGTTGATGAAATGCAGCATGCATTCCGGTGGAAGGGAAGCCTTTTTTTTTTTTTAAGTCACATGAGTCATCTCAAAACAAAAAAAAGCGTCTGGCCGCGCTTGCTGCACTTGTTGCTAGGCAGAATTCGAGGAGCTGCCTCACACAGCAGAGAAAGGACGGGGAGATTCCACATAAGGAATTGGATTGCGACATGCGGAAATGACATGGTCAAATATTTCTCTCGAGGTCAAGCATCACGTAAAAAGGTCCAATGCAGGCTGTGGAGGCTCACAGTTTTATCCCGACACGCACATGAAGCGACGCATTCATTCGGGCTAGTGCGAACTTGCGACTAACTGACTGAATGGTGTCTTTTTGGGATGATGCCCTTGGGCCTGGTGCCATTTCTTTCTCGCTCTCTCTCTCTCTGGCCGCCTCCCTCACCCCTAGCGAGCCGCCGCACTGCAGAGGAAACTTGAACTGTGCCCAGCTACCGTCATTATCTCGCTAGTCCCACTCAAACCACACGTGTACACATCAAGTGTGCGTTTCAGGGACACAACGGAGCACTTTGCTGGTTTCCTTCTCTGTGGTACATCGGCCACCACTTCATTTCATTAGGGTACATCATTAAGAGTCTATTGATTGCAGTGTGGCTACTTAATCAAAGCACAGACGACGGGCAAGTCGACAACCTCGATGAATCATATTTATTTTGCACCAATAAGAGCTCACATGTGGGTTTTCAGTCATACCTTAGACAAGTCGTCAAAGGACTATTTTCAGACCGTGTGTTACTTTTGCTTCCTGTTTCTGCTGCCTTAATTTAAAAAAAAAAGAACAAAGGCACCACACATGCACACCCAGAGGACATATAGGGGGAAGGAAAGTGGACTTTTGTTTGCAGGCCCAGCACTAGCTGTTTATTGCCCCCTTGTGTCACACATTGTCGCCTTAAAAAGCGGCCTCCTTTTATGAGCAGACACTGCCATCTAGTGGCGCATAAGAACAGAACGTGTCCACAGATAAATAATTGAGATTCACCCATTCAGTTTAGTTGCAGTGAGCTAAATGAATAATTACTGTAATAAACCATTGAGAGACAATGTCTCATTAGTTCATCGAGTTTCACTTTGCCCTCGGGTTACATTTATAAAATATATTGAATCGGTTCCACCTACGATTCGTTTGGGTATCTTGGAAAAGGGTGACGTTACTCCGCTCCACTTGGTGGCAGCAACGCCATAAAGGCGACTAAAGCAATGCATGATGGGTAAGTGCTTTGAATATAAGCGACGTGCGTCAGCCTCACTGTCGACGTTCAAGTTACGCGCACACGTCGTGTTGGCCGATCTGCTTAAATACCCGATTTTCCGCTAACACCCCCCACATATTTATCATTTTCATTTGAACACCACCAAGTTTTGAAATGTATATCGCGTCAATGGACATGACTAATTCTAAACACATGGACGCCGTGCGGTTAAACTTGAAGCCTGCTACCAAGCTACGGTGGACTCAACTTCGCGTGGCCGCAGAGGAGGACGAGGCCTTCGGACAGTGTCGACGCAGCGCCGCCGGTGTCAAGTCCACGGGTACCAGGAAGCGCCAGGGACGGGACCGTCGTCGAAAGTTGACCAACGGCCCGTACAAAGTGGAGACGAGAGAGGAGCGACGAGTTGCGGCCTGTGCTCGGCGACTTCACCCGGGAGCAATGGCGCCGGAGAACACGACGCAGTACCTGATAGCAGAGCATGAAGACAACATGGCGACGAGTAGCAAAAACCATGAGAGCGAAACCCCTCCGCCCGGTACTTCGTCTCTTCTTTACGGCGAATGCCTTTCACCCAGCAGTGTGTACACAGCGTTGGATTCTGATAATTATGACTATTGTCTTGCTTTCCAACATAAGGACTTTGAGGAAATGTTTGGCCCGTGTTGGTAGCACCCAGGACGGAATGACGAAGCAGCAACTTTTCCCCCCCTCGGAAAAGGTGTGAATACTGCATTTGCACCTTTTTTGTTGGACCAAATTGAACAAAAGCGATGCAGCCTATGTCAATTGTCATTGTCGCACGATTCATGGGGTGTATTTTTCTCGCAGTGAGCGGCCCAGTAAGGGAGTGCTATTCCCCCCCAGGAAAAGCCTCCCGCCGCCCCGGCCCCTCTCGACGAGCGAGCGGAGCAAAAGGCACCTGAGCTGGCGGTGTGGCCACTGCCTGAAAAGTCAGGTAACCAAGCAGCAAAAGGGCAGGTATTGTTGCACTGCTTTGTCCTTCAATGGTGCCATGCAACCCTCTGTCACTGTGAGCGTTTTCCAGGTTAGCCCTGCCTGTCTGCCCACCGGGGACCGCAGGCTCTGCTGCGGGAGACCCAGGAGCTCCTGAAAGGTGACTTTAATGCAATCAGACATTTTTTTTGTCTGAGCTCGATAACGCGAGTCGCTGATCGGCTATGGATCATGTTTATTCTGTAAATGCACGTGGCGTGGAGCAATGTTAATTGTGATTTATCATGAGTGTGCAGTTTGTCCAAAAATAAAAGCACATGATTTATACTGAAATTTTCTGTTCTTGTTTGCTTTCAAACGTAACTTGTAGCATATGTATGGCACATTTTCATCATGACGTCTTTGATACAATGTTGATGTTCTGTTGATGGCGGGACAGGCACCTGCAGCGGCTCCTCTCTCTCCTGCGGTTGAGAGGAGAGAAATTTCATCTGTGCTTTTATGTGCAACATACAGCACATTTGACAATGAAGTGGACTTGACCTTTGACTTGTTTAATGCCAAAAATAATGGCGGCAATAGGCCAGCAGACCATTAATCAGGTGAGGAACCATGTTTGTCCTCACAGATCCAGTACGGTACATCTGCATCGGTCATGTAAACAAAGGCAAAAATAAACAAGGAGTTAAAAAAAAAATCGTCTTGTTCAAGCTTGATGAACAATTTAGAAAAGCAACATTGGGAATAATGAAACCGCTATACAATTCATTTCGCAAGCAGTCATTCACCCACAAAATAAAATGAGCGGTCTGACATTTATAATACTAGCATAAAGCGATAGCTGCAAGGATTTGAGGAATTGACATCAAATTTGTGGATAAATTACAAAAATACCTATTACATAATTAAAAAAATAACTCTTGTTACATGTGCTTTCTGTAGTGTAAAACCCGAGTGGGGCACATCTCCCATGAAGGCATGAGCATTAGGCCCCTGTAGTACACCAAAGTACCGCATGATGGCAGTACCGTCACACCAAAGAGCAGCCACCTCTCACGTGGCTTGCAGACGTAATTCCACTGGATAGCAATATTCCATGTAAGTGCTTTATTTTCAGTCGTCGTGAACCCTCCAATGCCTGATCTGAAGCTTCACGCGTGGAATTGTCAATCTGGTGACCTGTAATTGGTAGTGACGTCACCGCCGGTTGCTGCCCTTTATTGGCGGTGTGCAGCTTCGAACGCCGACGGCCAGCAATTTCCACCTGCAGCTTCACACGCATGCATCCAACTGCGTGTACGTGCGTTCAGACACTTGGACGGGACACTCGGTGCAGGATTAATGAACGTTCCTGCAAAGCTGCCACACCATCCATCAATTTGGGATTGGTCCTGGCCCAGGTGTCTCGTTTGTCGTGTTTCTAACTCTCGTTTACTCTCGCCATGCATAGATCAATTAGTTGAATGGTTACCATGGCAGCCACCCTTCGTCGTAATTCCAGCGCCGAGAACCGCAATGCATCTCACGTCCTTGACACAGTTAAAGAAATACCACTTCCTTTTGTCACAAACCTCCCTATCCATGTCTCTGCAGAGGCCAAAATAGAGGGGGGATGAGGATGGAAATAGATGTGGCACAAGCGTCCCTCGGACACTTCCTGACTAATGAGCCGGGACGACAGGAGGGGTCAACTCCCTTCGAGGTAACAGCCCCTTCTTCTCCTTGTCCCCATTTTTTTCGAAATAAGCTTTCTCGGAACACAGGAGTACAAATCATCATTAGCGACCATGCATACTATTATGCAGAAATACTATTGAGCACAATTGTTTGTGTAGCTATAAAAAAAAAAAGTATTGCATGCAGCAAAACTATGTGTCAAGAAATATGTCAAGCCGTATGAGCAATTGAGATTGAATATGTCAAATAAAAATGGTGAACAGCAGCAACATTAGTCAGCAGTATTGTGTGTCGCAATCCTTGCTTTTCGAGAGCTGTTTCTAATATTTTGCCTCTTTCATCCAATCAGATGAGTCAACCAAAGCTGCCGGTAATTACATATAAATTTGTGGGCCCGCTAACGAGCAATCGTGTGTTTTTCTGCGTTTCGGCACAGCAGCAGCGCAGGCAGCTGTGTCATTGTCAGATGTCGTCGAGGGCGGCGGCGAGTAAACAGCAGCTGGCTGTTACCTGAGCGCCTCGCCAGCAGCGCCGAGCCCGCGCCAGGAAAAAGTCGGCAGGCATCTTTGACGCGCCTACGCCGTGTGGCTCAGGTGCGTGCGAGTTATGTTACCCCTGTAAACCCCTCTGACCTTTGATCTCGACCTTGTACGCTCTCGGCCTCTAATAAGGCGGAGATGCCATCTGAGGCCACTGTCGATTTAAAAAAAAAAACAACAACAACACATATATACCTGACTAGTCACATTGCATCAGCACATGACAGCAACAAGGCCGTCATTCGAGCTAAAAATGGACCAGGGTCCAAAAAACGTCCAACATGCCAACTGTATCCTTACTAGCCATAAGATTAGGTACACCCGCACAAGCAATTTTCGTTTGTATCTAACACCACGTCTCGTGATTGGTGCGCACTGTAGCGCACCGTATTACCCTGGCAAGAACGACCGGTGTTACTTCGGCTTAGTGGGAAGCTGAGACGTCTCCCATCTTTCTGTCTGTATTAGACTGCCCCCTGGTGGCCAAGACGCACACCCATGGAGTAGCAGAATATCCATTGAAGTGAGTCAAGAGGATAGGCTATGCACCGATAAAATGATTACATAATAGTGAAAGCAAACAGATCCATCCACCCACCCAAAAAAAATTGGGCAGCCCGCTTTATTTTTTATTTATTTATTTATTTTAATTTATACATTATTTTTTACATTTTTTTTTACAAAAAAAACCCCAATCCAACCAAAACTTGACCATGGGTATCCTAGGGTTGTTTTGAAGTGAATTATGATTCATAACTGGAATATTTCACATTCTAAGTGGCTCTTTTGAAATACGCCAAGCAGCAATTAATGACACCCTGTCATGGTTTGATTCAACACCTCCAGGCCAGCGATTCCATTTTGCTTCCATGTAATGAAAATGAACAAATTGGGTTTTTTGTGTGTTTTTTTTTTTTTTAACTTCAGGACGCCTTTGCTGTCACCCATAATGTGATTTCCCTTTTTTCCATTAACAGGCATTTGGCCTCAAAAGTTCTGAACCAATCTCCTCATTAAAAATAAATAAATAAAAAGTCCCCAGCAACGGGTGACCAAATGTGATAAAGACTTCCGCCACCTGCGAGGACGTCGGCCGCGGCAAAACCGAGGTGTAATAATCTCAAGTCGATGCGGGGCTGCGAGTTTTTGGCAGCGGCTAAATAAGATTGAAGCAGATCGATACGGCGCAGAGCGCCAAGGACAACACGAGCACGACCCCCCCCGTCACCGCCAATCCAACACCTGCCACCAGACACGAGGCCTGTCAACTATTTGTCACCCAGCGCGCTACAAGTCACACGCTGTCCTGCCGCTTGGATTCCGTCGCTCGCATGCCAATGTGAGCTCAGCGTGTCCACTTCTCCCAAGACGCTTTCATAAAATTTCAGTCACAATCCAAATCACGACAGAAATTTCTGATAGCTAGCTCGCAATTTTTCATCGGCCCACTGATGCTGTTAGCACGTTAGAAAGTACGTTGTTTCCGTTTAGTTGAAAGACACCCCATTTTTCTTGACCTAATTTGGCCTTGGCATTGCATTTATATTTCTCTAAATTCCTTACGACTGATTTATTTGAGATTAACAAGTATTCCCCCCCCCAATTTCCAATAAATATGCAGAAGAATCAACACAAACAGAAATCCGTATTCGCTTGGGTCACTGCCCCACCTTGCAATTCCACTTTAGACCACTAGAGGGTAACTGAGCACTCTAGAAAACAATCGTTTTTTTCAGCGCCATTTTGTACCGTCCAATTTCTGAGACAGTCGTGTGGATTTTTAAAAATAGAAGCTTATATTCTAAACGATGGACGACACTCAGATGCAGGACAAAGGCGATGCAATCGATTATCCCATCGCTGCCTCACTGGGCCCCAGAAGCGAGCGAGAATTGATTTTTGCTAAATTCTCAGCGGTGAAGCATGACTCACTGTCTCGCCGCCTGGAGATAGAAAAAAAAATGTCAAAGTGACAGCACAAAAAACCCCACAATTGTCATCATGCTCTTTGCGGGGAAAAGAAGATGGGCCTCTGGCACCGCGCAGAGGGGCGTCCATCTTACCCGTCCAGTTTTCAGGAGTGTTTTTTAAAAACATTTTTTTATTGAGCCACGGGGAACATGGCCGTGGGAGGCTGGCTGAGGCCGAGGGAATGAGCTGTCTGAGGGAGGCAGGTTGACGCGGCGTGGGCGGGCGATGACACAGATGGGAGAGGAGGGCATCTGAGGGACGGCGAAACAACGTGGCGGCGCGGCGCAAAGACAGCGAGTGGCCGAGAGCACTCTGACAATAGCGATTCAAGCGCCACAGGGAAACAGGGGGAAGTAGCAGCCCAAAATCACAGTCAAAAGGTTGTTAGGGTGTTTTTGTTTCGTTACGTTAGCTTGGGCTATTCCCTGACCTGCAAGACTTCTTTATGCCACACGGTGGCAACAGTGAGCAACAAATAACGTTGCGTCAACTCGGAAGTGTTTTTATTTTTGCAGCATTTTATCTAAGTGAACGTTAAAAATAGACAAGGTATGTTATTAATCTATTTTATGTTAAATGTTACTCTACTGTCTTTTGTTTTTTTTTTAATACATTTTTTTCTACAAAAAAAATCAGGTTACATATGATTCAATAACAATTCAGTTGTTTTTTGGGATGCAAAAAAAAAATCTCAGAATTTGAAAAAAAAATTCAGTTAATCAAAATCAAGGTTCTGCACAAAATTTTCACATCATTTTTTGGAAAAAAAATGTTCACGCCCATCATAAAAATACTTCTAAAAACGTTCACCTGAAGTGCAAATTCAAAACGCCGCTGGACTTCAATTCAGTATTTTTTTTTCCTGGTAATACATCAGCTATGCCAGCAAAATGACTTCAGCGTGATGCTGTGAGGTGAACGAAATTTATTTTTCCTCCTGTATTCGCATTGGAACTCCGCGAAACCCCCTTCAAAAACCGGCCGTCCCACTTGTGCTGCGGAATGCGCTGCGGTTTGCTCATCACTGCAGCATTCGCTCGTTTTCTCTCTCTCTGGTGCGTCTCCCCTGACAACCGTATCTGCTATTCATGATTATGCAAATGATATGTCCCCCCCCACCCCCCCCCCCCCCGCCAAAGAGACACTCATAAACAAGCGAGTCCTTCTCAAGCGTTCGCCGTATTTGTTTCTCCAAAGTGCCGCCGTGATTGGAGGCGCCGGCGTATAATTGAATGTCACGGCTCATTAATTTCCCCATATTGGCACAAAAGGTCATTAAACAAGTGATCATTTGTGTTTGCAGCCTCTCAAAATCACAAACTTCCATGAACAAACATTTGGTTTACTTTGTTTGTTTTTGTTTTTTTTCCGTAAAAAAGAAAATAAATACAGAAACTGGTCAGAAGTACAGTATTTGGAATCTGAAATTAATCGTAAATTCCGAATGTCACTGTGCACTTTCCTAGTTATACATATACTGCATATATTTTTTAAATTGTCATTTATATGTATCGTACCTTCCGTTTTCTATATTGAAACATGTTTTGAATTCAAATATAAGTGGATGATGACTTTTGCCCTCATATTATTCCAGTTTTAATATCTTTTTTTTTTACAATACAGTGAAACTCCTCTACAACGAAATCTACATGGGTGAAAATACCCCCTAGTGTGAAAAAATCTTCATGCATTAACACCATTCCCACTTTCCTGTTTCAAATTTGCTTCAGTGAAACCCCCCCCCCCCCCCCTGTTGTGAAAAATTTCTTGCTGCAAACATGATTTCGTTGTAGAGGAGTTTCACTGTAACCCAATTTTTTTTTTTTTTGGTAAAATAATAATCCATCCAAATGAAAACGATCAAAACAAGTGACTCATTGTAACCTATTCATTTGAAATGGAGGCACTCTGAACGTTTCAATGCAAACCTACTTCAAAGTGAAATACAACTGAACTGTTATTCCGTTGCATACCTCTAGAGGGCGGTACACCAGCATGTATTGTATCGTCTATTGCATTCCACAATTTCCCGAAGCCGAAATGCGCCACATTGCCACGACGTGTGAGTCATGTGCGTGTTGTGTTTGCGTGGCGTTGCCTGGTAGCGCTCTCTCCGCGGGGATACGTGCGCCCGTGTGTGTGTGTGTGTGTGTGTGTGTGTGTGTATGTTAAGAATAAATGAGAATGGGAGGCTGTCTATTTACCCCGCATGACAAAATCATTTTGTCGACTGTGTGGAAAATCAATCGCTCTCTCTTTTTCTCTCCCAGCGGAGGCATCGGCGCCCACCGCACGGCGGCACTCCGAATCCACGCCCGGCCGTCGCAGCCGCGTCATGAAAAGGTGCGCGTGTTGTCTTTGCAAATAGCGTAACAGGAAGGAAACAATCACGCCAGCGATGGCGTCGGGCAGCGCGAGGGAGCGAAGAGCTTGCTCGGTTCTGTCTCAGCCTTCCGGTCCCAACATGAGGACCTGTCTCTTCTCGTTTGGGAGTGTGCGGTGAAATGCCCTGCGGAGGAGTGTGTGTGATGAGCGCTGGCACGCTTGTGTGTGTGTCCAAGCGCTGGGGGGGGTGGGGTGGGGGGGGTGGATTTTTAATAAGGGTGCTCAAATGTTGTGATTTGGAGTCGGAGGAAAGATTGACTGTGATTGCATTCAGCACGGTAAACACACTAAGCACACATTGGGGTTATTTTTAGCCCCATTCCCCCCCCCCCCCCCCTTCATACAAATCCCACCACCACCATCCAGGAAAAGATTCATTGTCAGTATTTTTTTTTTTTTCTTTTATTCCCTCGTGACAACACGGCAGCTCGGAGGAGGCGGGGAAAAAAAAATGCTTCCTTTATCCTCACGTTTGCACCTCGCTGATCACTTATTTGGAACTTAAAAGATGACTTCCTGGCCGCGCGGTAAATGAGGCGATCGCTATTTCGGTCGGACTCGCTGCTCGTTTCATGTAACGGGGGGGGGGGAGATATGGATTTGAGAGGGAACCGTAGCCGATGAAAGGAAATATCTTTGCGGCGAAAGTAGGATTCGTGTCTTCGGTATGTCCACCTTGTTTGTTGTAAATCGGTTACTCTCATCTCAAACAGCACCAAAAAAAAATAGTCATTTAAATCAGAATATGAGACTTACGACTGAATTTTTTCTTCCACAGGAGCACATGACAGCTGAACCAAAGAAGTCGCAGCTGGGTAAGTGTTGAATCTGAATTCCATTGGTTAGTTCATGCTCGGGAAGTTCGGGTTCTGCTGCCCCCTATTGGCTAGGAGGACCAAATAGGAACCTCCGGTTCTAAAGTCGTTGTCAAAATGTGTCAAATGTACCGTGCCATGTCGCCAAGCTACCAGTTACATCAATGGCACATCATCCTGTTGTTAACAAGCTAATTTTACTGCGGATATCCGCACGCACACATATAGCGGTATGTCCTTCCTTAGGGAGTCAGTGCTAAGTTTGGGTGCCGCTAAGTCTCCCCGCGAAACCCAACGCCGCTCATTGTCCCCGGGCGGGGGAAGCTAACACCTCGCTTGTGACATTTGGAGAACTATGGCGCGGCCGAGGCGGATTTAGCTATTGGGGGATGTCGTTCTGCCTGGCGCGCGCGTTAATTGAAAGTTCGCCGCTAGTCGCGGAGGCAAAACAGCGGCCGGGGGCGTGAGGTGTTTGACACTAGGGGGGGGGGGGTTGGTGAAGGTGAGAACTTCACACTTCCTGTTTCGGGGCAGGTTGGCTTCAAGCAAGGGTGACATTCGACGAAAATGACCAATGATCGGCCGCTTCGTGTCTGTCGGGGTGGGAATAAGATGCTTTGAAAGTCAGAATGCTAGAGGTCGTCCAAAGGTTACGTGAGTGTTAAACTTGTCGACCTCTGCAAGGCATTTCCTGTATGCCAGCATTAAAAATGACATCTTGGCTACCTGACGCAAATGAGCAATTAGCCCGAGAGACACGATGGGGGCTGCATTGTTTGTTTTGACACTCACCGCTTGCTTTGACCGTCTGTCTTCTGATGCACAAAATGTTTTCCGATGCACGTCCTGACGATGCCTATTTTTGAACTGGGGTGTGTTATTTTGTCATTCAGAAAATGGAAAGGGCCCCCCCGCAGTAGTCTGACACTCTCCTCCGAAAAACTGAGGCGGAGCTGTGCCTCGCTTGTAATGAAACCCTGTGCCCAACAAGCCATCCTTCGGGGCTTTTAGTCATCTAATGAATTGCTTCGCTGATGACAGAAAACAATTCCAGCGTGTAATCGCCAATCAATTACTGTTTACTACCAAGTCGGAAGGAGGCGCACAAATATCGCTCCTTAAATTACACTTTGCAACATCGGGGGCGCGCGCGGCCGCCAATCAATCCCTTCGCCGGCCGGCCCCTGGTCCTGCGGCGGTTGCCATGGAAACAGTCCACTTATTCCCACGATTAATCCCGGCCATTTACTTGTGTCGCAGCGCGGCCGCTTTCGCTCGCTCTTGCCAACTTTGGGCAGCACAGAAATGATGTCATCAACGTGGCACCTCCCTATTTAGTTTTCATTGTTTAAAAAAAAAAAAAAGACCAGCCAGTGTCGACAGGATGTGTCAAAAAAATAGAAAATGCCACACACCACCGACTGTTTATCGAGAGCCATGTTTGTCAAGTACTTCACATCCTTCACCACGCATGCTTATGAATTCCCCCCCCCCGAATGCCCTTGGGAGAGGTCACGACTCCTCTCCCCATAGTTGAAAGATCATCACCTTCTTATTGTCCCCCAAAAAAAAAAAAAAAAACACGCACAAATGGACCTTGCTCTCAAGCAGCGACGCATGCTGCATTAGAGCGCAGCCTTCACAAAGGTCTATTGAAAAGGCACCACATAATCGAGTGACGACAGCAGCGAAAAAAGAAAAAAAAAACGAGAAAAGAAGCTCACTTTATTTGCCAAGGTAGCCGCGTTCTTTTCATCAAGCTGGAGACGCGCGTGCCCTCCGGAGAGGGAGAAATAATGCGCGGCTCTGTCTTTATTAGGAAGATGGCTTTCATTCACTCGCTGAATGCCCGCCGTGATTGCTGCTTGAATAAGTGCAACAGGCTCGCATTTGGCCCTTACAAAAAAAAAAAAAAAAAACCACTGTGTGCGCATCAGGCCGTGCGGAACACGAATGAGGCTGCTCTCTGGGCTCTGTTTGAAGCGTTGCTTGATGCTGCATGGCGGCGGCCGTACTTGCTCGGACGAGTAACGTCACGAGTCCATCGATACGGCTATGTACAGGGCAAAAAAAATAGTAGACTCCCTGTGGTTTTACCGGCAATGGCTTCTTGTGACTTTTTTTGTGGGTCGACTTATGATTGGCGTACCTATCAAATTTCACGCTGAAACTGGCTGCTTGAGACTTTCTGTGGGTCTACTTATGATCGACGTGCCCACCAGATTTCATGCTGAAACTGGCTTCTTTAGATTTTGTGGGTCTGCTTATGATCGATGTACCGACCAAATTTCACGCTGAAACTGGCTTCTTGAGACTTTTTTTGTGGGTCTACTTATGATCAACGTGCCTACCAAATTTCATGCTGAACTGACTTCTTGAGACTTTTTTTGTGAGTCTACTTATGATCGACATGCCCACAAAATTTCATGCTAAAACTGGCTTCTTTAGATTTCTTCTTGTGGGTCTACTTACGATCGACGTACCTATCAAATTTTATGCTGAAACTAGCTATTTGAGACTTTTTTGTGGGTCGACTTATGATCGACGTGCCTACCAAATTTCACGCTGAAACTGGCTTCTTGAGACTTTTTTGTAGGTCGACTTATGATCGAAGTGCCGACCAAATTTCATGCTGGAACTGGCTTCTTCAGGCTTTTTTTGTGGGTCTACTTGCGATCGACGTGCCTACGAAATGTCATGCTGAAACTGGCTCCTTGAGACTTTTTTTGTGGGTCGACTTATGCTCAACATGCCGACCAAATTTCATGACGGAACTGGCTTCTTGAGACTTTTTTTGTGGGTCTCCTTATGATCGACGACGTGCCCCACCAAATGTCACGCTGAAACCGTGTCTTCAGGCTCAAAACATTGCGCGGCAACGGTGCAGCCCTATAATAGTCAAGCGGAATATTCTGTACGTGCGACAGATTAGCCAGCCGAGTGCATCGCGGCACAAAGGCTCTCGAGGAAGTCGTGACCATGACGACGCCGACATTTGCGGTCATTTGCTCTATTTTACGCCCGTCGTGGGGATTGCTCCACTTCTTATTCTTAGCCTCCGCTCTTGATGCCAGAACCTCACGCCACGCTCCTCCATCTTTAAACCTCAAAGGGCGAATGCGAATGTCAGAATCATCGGGCAGCAACATCGTACCCACGTCAACCGCTTCCATTTTTTTTTTTTTTTATTTCCCAAATGCGCCCGGATGTGGTCACCACATGATGTATACCGTGGAGGTCTGTGATGTGACATCATGCTAGGAAAGGCCCCGCCGTCTATTGATTTCTGCCGTCGAGTTCCCTTTGTAGCCCAGCGGCATCACGGTGACGTAAAAGACGCCCCCCCCGTCGCGCGCAGATTACCAACCCCCGAAATAGATCGACCTCGCTCATCTACTGTTTTATTTTCCTGTCGTTCCCACCATCCCCCCGGCGGGCGGAGATGTTCCCCAATTATAGATGACTATCAAAACGCCGCAAATTGTCTTAAATCTTCCAACTGCATAATGTCACAGTGGCTTAGAAAGCAAAAAAAATATTGAAACTTTTTTTTTGATGGACATAAATTGAATGTGAGCGTGACAAAACTGGTTCCGTATTATTTTGTCATGTGGATTGTAGTGGACAAAGGTCGGTGACCTTGTGATGAAACCTGTCACCGGGAGTGTGTGTGTGTGGGCGGCGTCGGCTTTAAGCGTATCATCTGTCAACACGTACACACACACACACACATGTACACACACACACACACACACACACACACACACACACACACACACACACACACACACACACACACACACACACACACACACATTTGCTATCCTGTACTCAATTTGGCATCAACGAACCAGGAGAAGAGGGAAGAGCGGGGATAAAAAAAAAAAAAAAAAAAAGATTTGCTCGCCCGTGCGTCACTCTTGTGTACGCCGCTTGTTTGTGTGTGACATCCAGTTATTGAGACAAAGCCCATGCCCCAAACCATCTGAGCCCCACAGTGCGAGCGGCGGAGCGTAGCATCGAAGTCAAATACCACGCAAGCAATGCAGAGTCAACAATTTTGCGACTGGCAAGGAACATATTTGCAAGCGCGCTCAGAAATCATGCCCTCCAAAATATGCAGTGGCGCTTCCTGATGGTTTTGTGTGTGTGTGGGGGGGGGGGGGGGGGGTGCTGATGCAAAAATCTCATCAAATTAGATATTCGAGTATTGGGGGTGGGGGGGCGCGTTATGAAATGAACACGCGCTATGAGTCAAGATGCAATATTTCTGCAACAAGGCCATTTATCACCCGCTGTCGCCGCGCCTCAGCAATTATTTGTTTCCCGGTCAACATTGATTTCACGCGTGTCCGTCGGCTTTTGATGCGCGGGGCGGCATGCTAAGAATAGAGCCTGAAATCCCTCCTCCGCCAAAACCGGAAGAGGCTATATTTAACTCCTCCAAGTCAGGTTACTATGACGAACGAGGGCTGGGGGGGGAGGGGGGGGCGCGTCCCATATTGCATTAACGGGGCACCGTTATAGACTCGGGCTCTGGCCTCAAATGAGTTTGAAAGATCGGATCGATAGCGAGGGGCCCGGCTGCCCGGTAATCAAAGGTTATAAAAAAACGCTCTCTGGACATTGGCTCGGCTTCTTCGTCCGTCCTCTGATTTGATCTTCCTCCTCTTGTCTGAATATGATAAAAAAAAAAAAAAAATCCGCCATTGATGTCATTTTTAGGTCAGATGATCCCACTGCTAAAAAGATTAGCTCCCGTGAGGGGAGGGGCGGGGCGGCCGCGCCGATGTAATATGCGCGTAAAAAGTATTTCGAGCTCTCCTGACTTGTCGGTTAAGTTATAAAGCGCAGGGGGTAGGAAAAGTCTAAACACCCCCTCTTGAAAACAAAAAAGTCCAATCACTTGAAATTGGTTTCCAACATGTGACTCATTACCTGTATTTGATTTTATTCGATTGTGCGCCAAGAAGGTGGGGGTGGGGGGGGGGGGGGGGGTATTACATTCGAGTCGGATCGTCGCAGCTCGTCTCGCGTTTGATTTTGA
Organism: Hippocampus abdominalis; assembly: GCA_018466805.1. Classification (NCBI taxonomy): domain Eukaryota; kingdom Metazoa; phylum Chordata; class Actinopteri; order Syngnathiformes; family Syngnathidae; genus Hippocampus; species Hippocampus abdominalis. Next base: position 17,140,420 of record CM031704.1, on the reverse strand, counting down.
GCGATACGATACCGGCGACTCGAGCGGCGCGCCGGCCGGCTCCATTGTTCATTTTAGCGTCTGCCTCCGTGTAGTTCGGAGACAAAGTAATTGAGAGAAATCAGATTACGTTAGATCAACACAAAGGATTAGAATGCTGGGTCAAATCTCGAGCTCGGGCGCCCGCTAATCCATGACAGATTACATTTATTTTATTTTTTTTTTAAAAAAGGAGCCTGTGCCATGATGTGCGAGTTCCAAGACGACAAAGTAAAATTCTCAACTCGTCAGGCAGTTCTTCGTCTTAACTGGAGCACGTAAGAGGGAGCACATGACCCCAATTTAGGTTATATTGTTCAAAAATTATTATTTTTTTTCACAGCCCAAACCCAATTGCAATTTTGTTGGCGCGGAAATTATGAAATGTTCGCGTTTAGCGTCATGCACTTTAGTTTGGAGTCGGCCTCAAACATTTCCAGTTGCTGCTGCTCGCCTCTTAACCGGAACATCGAAAAAGCTACTCCGTCTCTACGCCCCAAACGCTTTAGAAAGATGGCGCTTTTAATAGCACGGAGACTTATTCTCGCCATCGTGCAACAAACGAGGGGGCGTGGGTCTCTTGCCATTCCCGATCAGACAGATGAGCAGGAGAGGGCAGCGTGGTCTTCACATCCCAACGCATTAGTGAGCTGGGCCGTGAAGGGAATCGTGTATGCCCCCCCCCCCCCCCCCCCCTTGTAGTGCGTAGGGCCCCACGCGTGGGTTGCGGCTCCTTAATGCGGCCCATCACGTTGCATCACACTCACGTTGCGCACCGCCGCCACGGCAACAGAATATCCGACTCATCAACCGGAAAGTTAAAGTCAGGACATGTGGCGCAAATATTTATTTGTGAAATAATTGGAGGCTATTAGGGCGATAAATTGTTGCGGTTGAGGTGTGTGCATGTGTGTGTGTGTGTGTGTGTGTGTGTGTGTGTGTGTGTGTGTTGTTTTGCCTGGGGCTGTGTGTAGGGCTTAGTTCACACCTCGCTGAGCATCAAATGGATAAATCAATTTGAAGGCTCGTGGGAAAAGAATCGTACGCTCCTGTGTGTCCCCGTGTGTGAGTATGAGTGTTTGTAGTTGTGTGGGCGGGGCTATACGAAAAAAAATAAATAAAATAAAATTGATCGCAAACGTGCACGCACGGTGTCCCATTAACATATTGCGAGATTATGCCGCATCTTCAGCACGGCATGCGGCGCTAAGGGGGCGGGGTGGGGGGGGGAATGCGACGCGATTGCCAGTAGCGCTAAGCTATCGGTGACGTTAGCGACATTAGCTTTATGGGTCATTTGTGATGAGTGCAATGTTTCAGGTTGTGTTTATCCAGCTTGATTTCTTTTCTAATTTCAATAAAACCTGCAGCTTAAGCACGTTGGCGTTGTATACAGCGAACGCCCGCACTATCGAAAAATGGTCATCGCAGGAAGTATAATAAGTCGACACACCCCTGTCAGTGCACCTCGGTTGTATTTCTGGCTCAGCATTTACAGAGATTAGACTCACTTTGATGAGTCAAAAAGCCCGCCGGAGGAGTCTTGTGATCTATTTCGGTGAAAACGTCACATGGGACTCGTGTGCTCGCGAAGAACCCGCGCTTTTTGTCGTGCGGGGGGGGGGGGGGAGCGAAAAAGCTGCACATGCATGCATAATAAAGAGGGCGGGGCGGTGGGACGATGACTGGGATGGCTTTAGTTTCCCAGTTTTCATTTCATTCTGACTCACTCTTTGACCTTGTCCAAATTTCCATCCTCTGTAATGCAAAACTGGGACGTGATTTCAAATTGACAGTGCTGAAAATGAGAAATATTATTTCAGGGTGGGCACCTTTCCGTATGCTCGAGTCAGGAGTAAATACTGTACGTGGCCCAACTTGACATGTCCCCCTCCCCTCAAGTGTTGCAGCTGCAGCATCGCGGACACCTCTCATCCTCTGTAATGTCCCGCTAATGGAAGCAGTTAGCTTAAGGAGCTTTGGCTAATCGACGCCATTTGAAAAAGCGCCGAGTGGAGGAGGATCGTCCCCGGCGTCTCTCGCGCTTTACTGCCCGTTTGGACTCGGTCCATCTGGACCCCCGAAGATAACGCGGCGAGCGTTGGCGGATGTGTCACGGCGGCATCCGTGTCGCACGCCTGACAGGAGCCGTGACGCCTTCCAAGGGGGGGGGGGGGCTATTAAACCTGAGTGTGAGCGACGCAGCGGGGGGGGGGGGGGGCGCACGGGGGGGGGGGAGTTATTAAACAGTTCTGCAGACCAATTCAGTCTGAGGCGGCTTCTGCTCGCGCGAGTTGTTTTAACGGAGACGCGCGTGATAATTATTTGATACGCGGTCCTTTAATACCATACCACCTTTTCTACAAGCGCACAAAAGCGAGCAAACATTGCTCTGCAAATTCACACCTTTTGGCAATTAAGAGTCTACAATTAGGCGAAGGGCCATGGTTTTAGATACACTTTGGAGAACCACGACCTCATCATGCTGGACATTGCAGGGCCAGATAAAAGAACAACAGAGGTCGGATGTCCGGAGTGAGTCAATGACAGGTGAAGTTCAGAGTGGGATGTTGCCATTTTTTTTTTTTTCTCGGTCAGTTCAAGCGTCCGTCCCTGCCTGTGTGCCGCGCTGATAAGCGAGCGGTCGCCCGCCTTGGAGAGGGGAAACCATGGCAACGTCGCATGCCACGTGTTGACATCACAGTGCAGTTAAATATAACCACACCCACCCCTCGCTAGCCACAAAAAAGACCCCCTACCCCACCCACCCACCCTTCACTCTTGGCCTCCTTCAATGCCACACGACAAGTTGTTCTGCCGCTGATCCTGGGCCAGCTATAAATAAACGGTTTCCTTCCCGTAATTGCAACCCTCACTGGCTTGTTTGGATGGCGGCAGAAGCGAGAGACGCCAGGGAGGAAGAAGTGTGTGTGTGTGTGTGTGTGTGTGTGTGTGTGTGTGTGTGTGTGTGTGTAAGACCTAGAAATAAACCCTATTGCAAGTGCCGGCTTAAAACATGCAATTGGGAAGCGCTGAGAGATACAAATTCAATTCTGAAATTATCTTTCGCCATTGAAATGAATGCAAATGCTGTTAATCCGTTCCCCCCCCCCCAAAAAAGATCCCAATTTTTTGTCATGGAAAGTAGCACTTAGAGGTTTTGCACTTTATAAAAGAATGCACTCTTAACATAACTAAATAAAATGTAAAGAATTGAACAGTTTGCGGCTTCTGGTATGCACGATTTAGCCACCGGGAGGAGTAGAATACAATCATACACTACTACTGTAATATTAGAAGAATAAAGTCTTTTTAATGCTAAATGCATGTTTTATTTCTTAAATATATATATTTTTAAAATTTCTTAGTTTAGTATGTTGAATTATTGTTTTTAAGAAAAATTAGAATAAAGTGTTAATAGGAGGATTAATTATTGTAGATTGAGAAAAAAATTAATATGAAATGTTGCCATATAAAGGCGCTTATAAATAAAATGTATTATTATTATTATTATAACAGTCAAGATGGACTTAAATGGATATTGTGCATATGGTCACATCCTCCCGTCTTTGTGTAGCTGCCGTTGTCGTGAGCGGCACGGCGTGTTGTGCCTCGGTCTCTTAGCAGCCGCCAGGCGGGTCCCTGGGGGGGGACGTACCCTGGACCCACAGCGGCCCGCGACGGCTTCGGAGCAACCTTATTGCCACCGTAAGGAGATTCGAATGGAGTCTGAGGAATGACGTTAACCCATCTGCTCGCACTCCATTAGCCACGTTGCCGAGCACGACCCATTAGGCAAACGCGCATGCGCACTTCATGCGGCCGGACGGCGCATCGCGCTTCCCGTTGCGCATGCCGTCGCAGTCAAAACCTTCTGTCAGCTGAGAGCCATCGAAAAGCGTAAATTAGAGCGCCAAATTGCCTTTGGTCACTGCTGTGAGGTGGACCCGTGCTCAGGCCTCATTCATCCCTTTCCAATTAGCATGTGAAAGAGCTCCGCTACACACACACACACACACACACACACAATGGCTTCTTCTGCATTGCTGCTTATTAATTTCCTGACCCATTTGAGTGTGCTCCAGCGTGCGGGCGGGCATTTATTCAATCTCATATTTATTGAAATATGCGCACAGCGCCCATTTGTCCAAGCTTGCTTTCAGAACGAGCCGGTTATCTTTGGCGTCCCGGTCAGGGGGGGGGGGGGGGGAATGAATGAAATGTAACCCGTGCCAAGGTGTTGACAGACAGCAAGGAGAAAGACTCAAATGTGAATGATTTGGTAACGAGCCAGAGATGCGTCCGAAAGGTGACAAAAGTATCCACCGCGTGCTTGGGCTCAGCCAGGGGGTCACCGCCGCGCTCAAAATACTCTCAAATCGGGGGCGAAGTGAGGAAGAGGGGGGGGTAACCGAGTTAGAAGATGTAAAAAAGACTCGTATTTGGACCCTCGGGATTTCCCCTCTCACGGGCAACCCCCTCATCCCCTTTGCACTTTCACACCCCTCACAAAATAGGAGACGTGGATGAGTGGGATTTTCCTGCCGGTGCAGCTGCCCTTCTCCCTTTGCCCCCCCCCCCCCCCCCACCCCTTCCCTGAAGATCCCACCTCTGACCCGCCTGATGACCGCTTATCCCTCAATGCCACAGAGGCGCTTGTCATCGGGACCAGTGTGGCATCTTCATGGGGGGTTATTTTTAACCAAATGGTGGGCTGAAGTTGAGCAGCTGGCATAGGGGGGGGGGGGAGTTTTCAAGGGGGAACTTCCACCCACCCAGAAAAGGTGGGGGGTACTTCCCAGCTCTTGTGCCCGGGGTGTCCTTCCAGGAACGCCAGCCATGCCGAGCACATGATCTGTTCATGTCGCTCGCTGGAAAAGTCCTTCGAGAAGATATGGGGGCGGGGTTAAAAGCTGCACTTCCTGTAGGCGTCGCCGTGCCACGTCATGTATGCAAAGTTGCGTCATTTGGCGCAGAAGGCAAGAAAACGTTGGCGTAGGCGCGCGCGTTGTTTGTGTCGGAATTTGCACCTTGTTTTGCATCAGGGCCGCGTCCTTGCGACTGAATGGTCAAGTAGCCGGGCGCCTTTGCAAAGTACTTTGAAGTAGTTAGCTCCGCGAGCGGGCCCACGCGATGACGCACACGCGACCGCGGCACGACTCCAGCCTGAAAATGGTTTCGATTCGAGTCACGACTGCGGAGTATCGGGGTCCGTTGTTTAAAAAAAAAACAATCTGAAGCAAACGTCGGATGCCAAAAAGTGGCCGGATGAAGGCAATTTTGCTACTAGGCTAACAATTTGCTGTTGCTAGCGGGAGGACGCATCATGGCGTAAAGCCGTCAAGTTCAACTTCTCTTGAACTGTAAGATGGAGACTCGAACGAGACAACGTACTTTGTGGAAGCAAGTTGACGTGTTTTTTTTTTTTTATTCACATACAATGTTCGTGTTTTGTGTTGTAAGGAAAGTGAAGTCATATGATGATCATTTTCTTATCCGTCCAGCCTCGGTCATGCGGCGTAGTTGTGGAATAGTCCGCCAGAAGTCACTGTCAAAACTTTCCTCTTGAGGAAAATGCAACCCCGATAGATGGAATGACAAATGGAACATTTTGAAACGTGGCAATTATTATGCGATAATAAACACGGATGGGATTTGTTATTGCTTTGGCGCCTTCCCAGGGAGCCCAGCATGTCGTCGACGAAGAGAAGCGGCAGTAAAAAAAGGCCGAAATCCAGATGTCAGTGGGATGAGGCAGGGCGAAAGTGGGGTTCAACCAAATGGCAAGAGTGGCGAAATTTCGACTGAAATTTATCAGGTGAATAAAATTAGCCGCTCTAATTTCTGCAGGAAGAACATTCAGGAGTACCTGGTGAGTCAGTCAAGTGTTTGATTGCGAAAATTGATTCCCAGAGTCTGTTCTATGCTAAAGAAGCGGAGTGAAAAAATATTGGGATCTGCGCGTAATCTCCCCCTGACCCCCCCCCCCCCCCCGTCACTCACCGAATGGTTTGGCCCGCCGTCCGTGCCCGCTGACGACAACCAAGGGTGATGTCAGCGCAAAGAGCTCAAAGCCGCTTTGGCACAGAGTGGGGACTGTCCATATAAAAATGTCAGAATGTGAAGTATGGAATATGACATTACGAGGAAGTCGAGGGGGATGCCAAGCAGGGGGGGTTGGGGGGGGGATGGGACTCGTCTGACCACAAAAATTTATCATCGGATCCAACGTGGAGGTGCTTGTGAGCACTCACGGCGATATCCGCGACTGTGTGTGTGTCTGTGTAAGGCGGGGGCGGAGAGGTGGGGAGAGGGGGGGGGGGGGGGACTTGCCTCCTTGCCACTCACCATGATGTAATGGGCACAGGCACGCCATGGCTCTGCCGCAGACGCTCGCGTTGGCTGAATAAACGCTCACAGAGGGATTTTGAGAGATTTGAGTCAACGACTAAGAAGCTCTACGATTGGACGGAGGCGAGTTATTAACTATTTTCCGATTGGTCCAAAATGAGTTAAAAAAAAAAAAAAAAAAGAACAAACATGTTTGGATGGATTTAAAGCTTTAGCTACTGGATTTGAGCGCTCGCTGCACTACCCCCCCCCTGCAGTATTATATGAGCACGGGTCTGCGTGAATACAGACAATAAACTGAAAGTCTTTACCTACTTAAGCCCCTCCCCCCGACGCAAGAAATCAAAATGTCCAGTCATTCGGCGGCTGCATTGTTGACTGCGCCCCCGATGAGGTGCGCCGGCATTGTCCTCGCCGTGGCATCGGCATGCAATTGGCCGTGTCGTGTTCATTCGGGTAAACAAGCTGCGCCGCTCTGATAGCACCGAGGCCAGTCACCCCGCCTTGGCGCTTGGCCTGATAGCAACACACACACACACACACACACACACACACACACACACACACACGTACACACACATTCGGCCATTTTTGCTCCTTGCAGAGAGGATCTCCCCCCCCCCCCCAAAAATGCATTGTTCCCTCCCGATAAAGGCTTAGCCGCCTGCTTATGAAACCGGGCCGGTTCGAATATCCCCAAATTCTGAGGTGGTTGCGCAACCGCAGCGCGATTACGCAACAGGGGTTCTTCACATGATAACAGCGAGTAACATGCAGGAGAATTATGAACCGCGCTGCAGAGGCATGCTGTCTTCCAAACTACACACACACACACACACACACACATTCCTGTACTTGTGGCACAGTGAGGACCGAGTAAAAAAGGCCGACACACACACACACACACACACATATGAAGGTCTTGCCACTTTTGAATTATGGATACAAAAAGTGATGCGTCAAAGGTCCCCGGAGTGTCTTGGAAAACAGCCACGAATTTAAAAGCGCATGGACCCTGACCTCGGTCAGACCACGCAAACAACACACGCACACAAAACACGCGTCAGGGGCCGACGACATTCTTACAAGGACCGATAAGATGAGAGGCAGCCGCCGAATGCTCGCCGCGCGCGTACGTAATGCCCACTTGTGCTCAAATTAGCGCCATTGTTGGGAGTGGAGGAATTAGCACGGGCGAAGCTAATTAGAGCTCGGATGGATTCCTTCATTTCGTCGTCATCTCGCGTCGTCAGAAACGAGACCATTCTCAAAGTGCTCATCCTGTCTCCTGCTCTCGTTTTTCCACGCCGAAACTTTGCGTGAAACTTTTTCCGCGCAGCATTATTGATGAGCGTTTTCTATTGAGGCCGTTCGGAAAATGACGACAATCAATCTTTGCTCGTGACGTTCACGTTCGGGGTGTAACCTCCTCGTCGCTAATACTTGAAACGCCGGAGCGGTTGCTGGCTCGGCTTTTCCTTCAAAAGAAGCCGCGCATGAATAATGGAGGCGGCCTTGCATCATGGTTTGTTCAGGTAACAATGTTGGCATGTCAGGCTGAGGCATTCGATCCGCTGTCCCGATGACATGATGGAAGATGTGGGCCGCTCGCTCGGTATTGCCTTTCACCAGCTTTGCCGCTGCAATATTGATGAAGGCGTGTTTTTTTTTTTTTTTTTTTTTTTCCACTGCTCCCTCCACTCTTCCTCCTCCTCCTCCTCCTCTTCTCGCCGGGCCTCGCCCCGATCGGTTGACGGCTTGTGATGTGCCGCCGGTGGCTAAGATGGCCGCCCCAAACGATCGCCAGATATGAATGAAGCATTTTTGTTGTTGTTTTGGAGTGAATTAAGACCAAAAATAATTGATAAAATAAAATAATATAAAATATAAAATAAGACAAAAATAATCATTTTTAAATTGATGGGGAAAAGTTTGGAAATCTTGGCGCCTTCATTTTTCACGTATTTGTTGAGCGACGTATAGTGATTGGCAGAACAATTAGCTGCCACTAGATGGCAGTAAGCACATAATTAAGCTGTGCGTCCGTTTTTTTGTGTGTTTGTTTACATTTTTAATACGACAATGTTCGAAAACACCGCACTAGTGCGCATTTAATCGAAAGATTGCTGTGATATACTTCCATGTATCAACTCTGTCCGAAGCCCAAGGACCATTTGCGCAACTGGATTCAGTTAGCAATTTATTGCTAAATCCAGCCGACAGCCTTTTTTTTTCTTTTTTCTTTTTTTCTTGTGCCTTGCCGTGAATTCACATCCTCTCCTCAATCGCGTGTGAAAATTGATTTTCCAGTTCTCCAGCTGACGAAAATGGCTAACCTGCTGCGTCCTCGTTATCGCTACATCGCCCCTAGCCGCGCTCGCGCTTCCAATCGCCAGCCGCTGCAAGTGTTTTTATTTTAAACCCCCCCCCCCCCCCCAAAATCATTTTACTTGATGCTTCCAGTTTGTCGCTCTCTCTCTCTCAAACCGGAAGTGAATTAAAACCCTCTAGAGTCACGCCCTCTTTGCATTTGTTCATTACCTCGAAAACTGCAAGAGAATTTCCCGGCTTCTCCTGTCCAATCAATACGCGGCGTCTTTATTGTTTTACTACCCGGGAGTAAATAATTCCTGGAAAGGAGCCAGTCAGGCGAGCTATAGTACAGTCCGACTCCTCGAGCTGGCTTCTGCTCTCATCATATATTCCACTTAGCAAATGGTTTCCTTCCTAGCAATAAACAGGCATTAGCAGGCCAAATGACACCATTAAGCCTTTTATCGGGACGCGGGACGAGACCGGCGGCATGGCGGGAGGCATGTTTGGAGATTCGGTACGGCCAAAGATGGCAAAACCACTTCGAAGGCCCAAAAATGGTGTTGTCAATCGTATATATATTTCGAAATGTCCCAAATTCTTGATTCACCGCTAATTTAATATACTGGCAAGTGTTATTTTAATCTTTCGGCCGCTCCGATTTGGAGGTTAACCTCAATCGGCGTGGACCGGCCGCAGTATTATGTCCCCGGCTGACCTAGTTAAGCAGCAGTGTCGTCTCCCCTCTCGTGCTTCTTGGTGCCTGTTGACTCATGACACCATGAAGAGGAGGAGGCGGCGGCGGCGGCGTAGGAGCTTCATCTCCGCCCGAGACCTAAACACTGTGAGCTTGTTTTCATCTCTGCTTACCTCAGCGGAGCTTTGATCCGGGTAGTTGCTCTGTGTAGCGCTCTATAGCTGACGTCAATGTCACATGTTTGGATGCTTCACAGGTTCGTCACCGGCACCCTCGACCTGCGATACAACAAACGAACACGTGCAAAAATGAACGTGCAACGAGAGCGCAAAAATGAAAGCCTAATGCTAACACTTAATGGCAAACGCTATTGTCAAGCTAACGGAAATTAGCATCGACACGAGCGCCTTCGTTACCCAGCTTCGGCCCCCGAGCTTGTTAGCTCCTGAGCTAGCTAGCGCCGGGAAATCCCGCAACAACTAGATGCTAGACAATGCTGTCGTTAAGAGTGCGTTTGGGGTCTAAAAAAAAAGGCTTGGCATCTGGCCAGCGGTGTGCGTTGTATTTTGCCGGGCCTCCGCCTACGAGCTCTGTGAGTCAGCGAGAACGAGAGAGAGAGAGAGGGGGAATGTTAAAAAAAAAAAAATAGGAACAAAAAAAGAAAATCAAATGAGGGGTAAACATGCAGAGTGGAAGCGACATGCGCCAGGGCAAACACGATAACGCCATGCGCCGAGCAGATGGAGACGGAGTGCGAGTTCAGTGACATCATTGGACTTTGTGTGTGTGTGTGTGTGTGTGTGTGGGAGGTGGGGGGTGGAGGTGGAGCAGGGATGGGTGGGGAATATGTGTTGCCAGTGGATGTGAGTTCAGTGGAGCGTGTGCTGCAACCGGGAGTGATGAGGAAGGGGGGGCGGGAGGGAGGCGGTGACGTTATTGTAATCTGGAATACTGAGAAGCCCAGCTGTGCAGAATCAGGGCATGGCTTATGTTACGTCACGCACACACACACACACACACACACACACACACAGGCACTTAATGTCGTGAGTCCTGAAGGAACGCAATTGTCACGAGGGGGCAAAGTTCAGGAAGGCGAGCGCTCCTCTCTGCGTGTGGTACCTTTCATGATGCATCCCTCAGGCGTCATACCAACAATACGACATTGTCTTGCTGTTTTTTTTTTTGTTTTGTTGTTTTTTTTAATTTAATAACAAGCAATATACATTTATTGTGAAACCGGTGGACAACAATAGCTATGGAACCGCTCAAAGCAGCACGGTGTTTATGATATTGCCACAATAGGTTCCGGATGGCCTCTTTCTTGGTCACGTGACACAAATGTAGTCACTTGTTGCTAGGCAGAATTGGCAAGCCCTAATTTCGAAAAAAAAAGGAATGCCAGCCATGTCCACAGGGATGAGTGCACCTACAAAATGCACTAATGAGACCTCGTTTTTTTTTTTAATATATATTTTGGGAAGAGAATATAAAAAAAAAAATAGCATTGCAAGATGCATCTGGCAAGGCAGTGCCCCTAATCTCCAGTGGCCACTACCCAGTTTCCTTCTCAGGCCCTGCGAACCTGCCGTGCATTCCTGGGACGTATCTCCAAAAGGAGCATTTGGGAGGCCTCACAAAAAAAAACAAAGAAAAAAAAAAAACTCCCTCTCTTTTTGAATGCACCGCGACCCAAGTGACTGATGGCACTGTGGGGGAGCTCGTGCCATGACCGTATTTGGCAGTGACCCCGGGAAAAAGGAACAGCCCGTCCCCCGCCCGTCCGCCTCCCATCTTCGGCGGTTATTTTTGACCTTCTCCCTTTTGTAGCGGGCTTGATAAACATCAAAAACCTTTTTTAGAAGCCTTATATAAATGACTTTTATGGGCCGAGCTAGCCGACGTCGCCGCGGAAACGGATCCCATGTGGCAAAGTCATTGGACGAGCGTTGGGAGTATTTTGCGTCGCGCCGTTAGCATACCCGAGCTATGACTCGACCACGTGCCGTATGCTGTTGTGGTCAATGAGAAACGGCTCTGGCAATGTTCTGCGGGGTCAGTCTCGGTCCAGAAAACCGATCGGGAAATTGCAGCATCTTGCTCTCAATGTCCTATCTGATCCTGTCTGTCGACTGCGAGTCTGGATCTTGCATGCGTGTGGGCTAAGTGCTGACTCCGCAACCCTCTTCAGTGGACCTAAGTGGACATTGAGTGCTCGGCAGGGTGCCCGACTCGTGTCTCGGGTCTGCCCGCATCTAGAGGAAAAACCGACGTTGGCGATCAGCGACTTTTGGGTTTAGATTTGGAAGCCGCCGTCGTCCTGCCTGATAATTTTTTGTCGACGTATGGCATCCCGAGTTATTTATAGCCAGCTCTGGAATTGCCAGGCGGTCCTCGGACCTGATTAAGCCACGCGCCAATCAATTATTTATGGCTTCCTGCCAGAAAGGAGCTTGTCCTCTTTTGTACGCAAGCGCCATGGAAACACAACAGGAAGCGCAAAAGGAGGAAGTATTCCCTACGACGGAATCAGCTGTGCCTTCGTGGTCCCCACCAGCAACGCGGCGCGCTAATCGAAACCGTATATTTTTTTTATGGTGTTTACGCTCGCACCCTTTTAATTGTTTGGAGGCCGCCGAGAGAACAAGCGGGTTGAATTAAAACCTTGTCGCGTCATAATGAGACAATGGCCTGGCAAGCAGGGACCCGTACGATAAAATGGGACCCCTGGTCCAAGACAAATTAACCATCTATCCATCCGTTTATCCTCACGAGGGTGACGGGTGTGCTGGAGCCGATTCGGGTGTTCGGCGGGGCACACCCTGAACTGGTTGCCAGCCAATCGCAGGGCACACATAGACAAACAAACATCCGCGCTCACACTCACACTTCGGTGTTCCATTCATACTGCCACGCATGTTTTTGGAATGTGGGAGTTACCCGGAGAAAAGCCACGCGGGCACGGTGGGAAAACATGCAAACGTCACACAGGAAGTCCGCTGCGTGCGTTTGTATCTGCGTGCGTGTCTGTTTTCATCGCATCCGCCCTCTCCTTGTCTCACTTACTTCCCCTTCGCGCATCTTTAACTCCGCCGGCGACGCGTTCAATCGCCACAGCGGCACCGAGAGCGACATCTGTTCACTCGCGCTCGTGTGTTTGCCGTCCAGTCGTCACATTCTCATTTCGGAGGCTCGAGATGACACGCGGGACGAACACGCCCCTTTCCAGCGCACCTGGAAAAATACAACCCCCCCGAGTGTGTCCGCAGCGTGTAAAATGTCATCGACGCGACAACACGCATTCATTGGGGCTTTTTGACTTCGATGTGCGAGCACGTCTGTTGTTTTTCCCTCCAAGGACAAACGGCGAGAAGCAGAGCGAGCTGCCGAAAGTGTCAAAAGGTTTGAAATTGCAATTACACTAAGAAATAGTGTCAGGAGTAAGAAATGTCCTTCAGTCACGAATACGCTCCCGTTTGTTTTTAGAGGACATGTTTTATCTCGTCATTTTCAATATTGTATAGTTCCGGCAAAAAAAAATAAAAAAAATGCTATTTTCGTGTCCTTGGTTTGCTAGAATGAGAAATAGTATGCACTCAATCTCACGCTTTACTTATGTGGTCTGAAATGCTTGATATTGACCGCCACGGAGTGCCTCGTCGTCTGCTGTGAGTGCACGCGTGTCACGCACGGATGCAGGAGCGAGGAGGGGGGGATATTGAAATTAAAAACTATATATATATTATTATACATTTTTGTTCAACTTGACAGCTAGCGCGCAGCGTTGGCACGGCTACTTTAGAGCGCCTCGTGGTTGCGGCGAGCCTCGCGTCGACGCAAGCCACCGAAGGATTTTAGCAGATATATTTTCATTGATCAAACATGTATCGGTACGTGTTAGACGAAATAGCATCCTTTTTTTTTTCAAGTGATCGTCGTGGTATTTGATTGGCAGTTGAGCAGGGGGCGTGGTTTTGGCATGCGTCAGGGTCACCCTCAATTCCTGCGGTGCGCCAAATTTGTTGGTTTATTTTAACCGAAAGCATCAACGCTCATGTCGAGTCCGACAGAAAATATCCCGACCTTGTGTTTTCCTCCTCATTTATTATTTCTCCAGCCTGGAAACCGCCGCGAGCAAGTCATGTTTGCGTATTTGTCTTTTGGCAAACAATTAGGAGGTCGCCGCATCCTCCCGGAGGCCGAATATGCACACTGTGACGACATTGAATCAACACCCAAAAATAAACAGTCGCCTTCCTGCGCGCTGGTCCCAAGTCACGCCTCGCATTTGCATCATCTCATTTCCGTCACAAAATAACATTTGCCGCCGCGTAACTTCATCAAGCCGCCTATATAGTCCCTCGATATTTCATTTGCATCACGCGCTCCATTTTTTTGCCGTCGGGCGCTAGTTCGTCGGCGACCAAGAACCACCCAAAGAGCCGTAAACGACCTCCGCCCGCGAGCTCCTGCGGCGTTGCCCTGTCCAATTAAACGTGTCGTAAAAATGCACAATAGGAGCACTCGTTGGTCGACTGGATACCTCATATGCAAACGCACACATTCAGAAATTTGCATTTAAAAAAAAAATAAAGTGGTAATTGGAAGACAAAAAAAAAAAAAAAAGTCCTGTGGGGGCTAGCTCCACATTTCCTGCTGCGTGTTCTTTTTATGTCCAGCCCCGAGGCTCGATGAACGTACCGGCTTCTGTTGCTTCAAATTGCCTCGCAGCCCAATAAGATGCTCACACACACACACACACACACACACACACACACACACACACACACACACACACACGTGTATACATCATTTGAGACACAATGTTCACCCGCTCGCCATTCATTGTTCTACATGAATAAGCCAGCCATTATGGACGCATCTTGTGAAGCCTTCCGAGAGGCGAAAGCGAGCTGCTCATCGCCTTGGAAACGGCAGGCCGGGCAGCCGAGGGAGCGCGGCTCTCTCCGGAGGAATGATGTTATCGCTGCGCCAGGGTCAGGTCGGGACAGAACCCCCCCCCCCCGAAGGCCGTCCCGTGTGCTCGCCCCCCCCCCCCTCTCATAGGACAAGAATGCGCATTTCGGCGGCGATGCGAGATGGAATTCATGGGATGCGGTCAGATCGGATTGCGTAATCTCACTATAATCTCGTGTGCTACCTACAAAAGAAATCTGATTACGGCGCGTGTAGTAGGAATATTGCCCGGACGCTTTTGCATGAAGCCGGTGAATCGGCCGATTATCAAACAATCGGGCAAAATAATCGTCCAAATGGCCGATTGCTTTTTAGCTTTTCCAGCACAACGGGTTAACTAGCTAACCAAAACAGCAGCACTAAACGCACGGATGAATTCAAGCATGGGGTCGCCGGGTAAATAAATCCCATCTGCAATTGAGTCAATAAACACCCGAGGCAACCTTTGGCGCAAACAGAAAATAATTTCAAGTTGCTGTTTTTTGTCGTCCCGCCAATCTTCCACCGAACTTTCTCATTTATTGCCCTTATTGATTTGTCCGGGTTTGACGCGCTGCTGAACTTTGACCACAAACATTTCCACTCAGCCATTTTTTTGAAAAATCAATCAGGTCTTCGACGCGGACGTAGTCCAATATTGGCTGATGTGCGCCGGAATGCTAATGACCTGCTAGCATGCGTCTCTCCCGTTATTTATGACGTGATTTTGTGCCCAAAATCTTCAGATGCTGTAATATTTGTCGCTCTTTCAGAGAGGATAAAGAATATGTGCTTGTGCTGCTCCCACGTGTTCGATCATCCCCGCTGCGTCTGAAACCGTCGATGCTAACTGTTAGCACTGTTAGCGTTGCGGTAAGCGCTCGACGTGGAATCGTTTTGCGTTTAGTCTGAACGGAAACAACAAATGAATCTTTATTACAATACACAGTATCGAATTTATTACACCCCGATGTTTCGAATGAATATGAAAGGCGCTCGATCCGCGTCGGTTTCGATCGCACTGGACGACGTCGGTTTTGAATGTCATCCGTTCTCGGTTTGATACGATCCGCTAAGCCACGCGCTGGCGCGTAGCCGCGTTCACCTCCTGGAAATAAAATAGGTCACTGTATTGAGATAGTCGCCAATCACATCAGGCTCTGGATTACCGCACGTCGACGAAGCCCGCCGGGGGGGGGGGGATATGTGTACTATTAGATATTGAAAATTAACTGCCCGGATTTGGCGACTAGCTTGCGTCTGGCGAGAGCAGTGTCGTCACGTTTGAATGCATTCGCCCCCCGTTTAGCCACGTGAAGACGTCCGATTTTATCATCCGAGCGGCTCGAATGGCGAAGTTGAACGAGGTGGCCTCGGAAAACAAAAAGTTTGGGGGGGATGCGTGTTATCCCGCCAGGAGTAAATTATTCCGCTCGAATCCCGTCACGCGAGTGAGTAGCGGCTCTGAGGGGAGCGCGTGCTTCCGGGCTCGGCAACATTCTCCCTGAAGCGACACAGAATGTGCAAAAGGAAGGTGTGAGATGTTGCAGGATTATCAGGCGGACACTCAGCCTTGGACAAAAGGCCTGTCGGGGGGGGGGGGGCGGGGTGGGGGGGGGGGGATTGGTAAGAGGACAGTTAAGAAAAATGCATCCCGGTGATTGACTTGGCCAGTCGAACACCGTTCAAACCCCCCCCACCCCCACCCCCCCACCCGTGAGGAAATCTTTTGTTGTGTTGGCAGTGCGTCCTGGCACATGATGACGCGTCTTGGATGCGTGACTCTTTCCAACTCTTTCCAACGAGCGCCACGTTGTTGTTGCATCTTTTTAGTAAGCGACCCATGAATGAGACCCCCCCCGCCCCCCACCCCCTCCTCACCCACCCCCCACCCCCCAGTGCCCACACTTGACAGCGTGGCCGATTTATCCGCAAAGCCGTTTGACTCCGACACCTAAAGGTTCCTCAGAAAATGTGTGTGTGTGGTGGCGGAGGGGCAGGGGAGGTCAAGGGTGGGTGGGGGGGGGGAGGTTTATTCCCAGGCTAGCTTGCTTCCGCGGTGATAAACACACATATTCTCACAGTCCATCAGGTGTGTGACTAAGCGTGCCGTTGTCAGCGTGACGGAGGATGAGACTGGATAGTGCTGCCGCCGCCCACGCGAGCGCACACAGAGGCCTACCCTTGTTCCCCATCTGTCACCCGCTACTCGGCGGACCGCGGTGTCACCTGTCAAAAGTGCTGGTCATCGATTGCCTTCTGTAAGGTGGGCCCGCTGTCGCGATTAGATTTCACGCAACTGTTGCCGCGCGTGTGTGTCGGGGCCGGGGGAGGGGGGGGGGGGGGGGGCGGATTTTGGCGACGGCAGCTGTTTGGACACAGGGTGGACATTGTGGCCCAGCCAGCTGACTTTTCAAGATCTCATCACGGAGAGTTAATGGCGGCTGGTTGGATCGTCGGCCTGATTCATGCCGGCCAGTTTTTTTTTTTTTTCAAAATAAGACTTGCTCGTCCTTTCAAGTGGAATCAAAATTGGACTGCAAATCACCCTGAAAATATCAGAATCGCCTTCCTTGTCATTGTATAGCATACAACGAAATTTGGGTGCCACTCCTTAGTGCATTTCGAAAAAAATAAAATAAAATAAAATTAATAAAATACAATAAAATAAAATTAATAAAATACAATAAAATAAAATTAATAAAATACAATAAAATAAAATAAAGGTTTAATAAATACAAACCTCAATATAGAAATATAGAAATAAATATCAATATAGCCGGAAGGCAGATTTGACTGGGCACTCATCATTTCATTGTAGCTCTTTTCTATTCTTGGTCTGTTTTTTTCTGTTTTTTTTTAAAGCATCTAAAATTCCAGGACTGATACAAATAAAAGGTTTTTGTCATCAGTGCCATCTGACGAGACTCTTGAGTCCATGCTATGATCATGCAGTGACACTGTCCTTGACCTTGACTTTGACCTTGATCTTTTTCTTTCCCCCCCCCCCCCTTTGGAAGGCATTGTGATTGGACACTTCTATGCTTGAGCTCAAGTTGACTTTTTTTTGGAGGGGGGGGGGTAGGGGGGGACAAACCCACCCTGAGGATCTTGGTCTTTCGGCACCCCCCCCCCCCCTTGCCTTTCTTTCTACCTGATCGGAGGACGAGTCCACGTCACGAGGTCGCGCTATCCAAAATTCAACGACTAATTTCTGTTTCGTCAACCGTGAACCGTCGATTGCATAACAACATCGATGCCACTTGACACGGCGTTGCCAAACCATGAGCCCGCCCCACCACCTCGTTGACATTTCCGCCTGCCGTTAATTCCGACGCCTCCATGTTTGTTTGTGTCGGGCCAAAAGGAACTCGGAGGAAAAGGAGACGGCAAAGCCGTGAGCAGTCTCCGTATCCCGGCGCATCCTCAGGTTACTCACTGGTCTCATCCATTATTACCGGACCTCATCCATGATGGATGTCGCCGCGACAATGCCGTCGAGTGACGCTCTCGGGGCGGAATCGGGCCGGTACGCTGACTCGCAGCTCCTCGGAGCTTCGCGAGGGTTGTGACCTACATAAACAAGGAAAATTGGAGATGACTCAACAGGAAGATAGGGGGGAAAAAAAAAAAAAAAAAAAAAGATCACATTTATTATTCAGACTTGGCGATCTTACATTCATTTTACTACCTTACAAAAGAAGGCCGACTCGCGAATACCCAGATAACAACCTTCGTGACGACTTGCAGACTTATGTGCTCTCCCTTTCCCTTTTTTAGCAAGATGCTACTGCTCTGGAGAATGTATTCAATCGTTCAAACACGCTCGAACTGACACCGGGGGAAGTAAAACAGAAGATGCAGCCTGGAGCTGATCATCAATCTTGGCCAAGCAGACCTTGAGGATAAACTCGCCGGCTCCATCGGTTGTAAATCCTCCGCTGCGGTTCTGGTGCCCCCGCAAACTGCTCGGTTTTAAGGGCGGGGCGAGGTCTCCGGCGTGAGCTCACACTTGCCATGACTTATTTGGACTCCTCTGGGTGGTTTCGGGAACTGGGCTAGCCGAAAGTAGGCTAGCCGTTAAACTGGGCCGCGGATGCTAATCACGCGGTCTGGTCTCTTGGGGGTGGGGGGGTAGGGGGGGGGGAGTCGGGCCGATGTGTCACATGACCCGCAGGCCTCGGAAAACTCCGAGCGCACGTCACGTGACACACTCAAAGGGACGGAAAAGTTTCCATAAACCATCTCGGTAAGAAAAATAGATGACGGCGGAGGAAAATTGTGTGTTAAAAGTCGAGGGTTCGTGCGTTTCTGAGTGTGCCTGAAGCAACTTCCCACTGTCTTTTTCAACGGACAAAAGTATCGGGACGCTTGACCACAACACCAACGGGGAGGGGGGGGCTGACAGCAACTTTGAAGCGACAGTCCGAAACGTGACAGGGCCTTTGCCAAACCCCCGATTGATTGATTGATTGATTGATTGATTGATTGATTGATGACTTACAAGTCCATCTGTGATGATTGAAATCCCAAATCTTTTTTTTATTAGACACACCGGTGCGGAGTTAGAAGAAACACAGCCTGCTGTTTTTGCTCCAGCTAAGCGAGTTTCCCCCAGACAGACCAAAGGGGTAATTGACACACACACACACTCACAGACACACACACACACGCGCACACACAGATCCACGCGGAGGTCATTACATTACCACTAAGCGTCTCCATAAGCATCTCCATAAACCCATGCGGGCATATCTGACATATCCATCTGCTCCACTAGGATCACGCCGAATTCCCCCTCCCCTATTTTCTCTTGCTAAATCGGGGTTGGAGGTGGGTGGTGGGGGGGGGGGCGGGGGGGGGGGGTGAGCGGTAGTGGCGATGGAACATTGTGTAATGCCGGGGTCGCTCCTGGTGTTTTGTACGTGTCTTTTAAAGGGCCTGAATGATGAAAGGTAAAATGTGTATGAGTATTTTTTTTTTTTTTTTTTAATTGAACCTAAAAAACATGGCGAGATTGTCAAGGGACGCTTGCTTTCGCCAACGCTCGGGAATGCGGCGAAATGAAAATACGTGTGCCTTTAAATTTGTGAGTGTCAGGATATGACCTCAAGGAGGAGGGTGAGGTGTGTGTTGGTGTTGAGAGAGCGCTCGCTCCTTACCCCCCCCCCCCCCCCCCTCCCACCACATGCAACATATGCCCAGCCTCGCTCTTCCTCTCAGTGCCCTCCTCGCTTCCCTGGGGGGGAAACCCCCACGCCCCCTCATGCGAAAGGAAAGAAATGGGGTGTAAAGGGCGGCGAGTTCCCATTGGATCTGCCCCCGTCTTTGCCATCTGTGCCCGATCCAGGCCAGGCCAGACTCCACAGCGAGGAAAAACTCAATTCTCATTCCTCTGAAGGTTCTAATTAATTTGACATTAGCCGATCCTCACACAATACTCCTTAATTGCCTCCAATTTAACCAAAGTCCCCTCAGCCAGAGGCGAGAGTTCCATCGCCGCTCTCATTTATTCTCGCTCCACCTTCCACTCTTCCAATGCGCCGCTTTTTTTTCGGTATATTTTGGCCCCTGGCGCGTTTTCTGTTGATGTTTTTCCACTTTGGCTTCTCCGTGGGTCTAAATGAAGGAACTCAGGTGGCGTCTCAGCCGCGGTATGAAGTCTATTTACGTGCCCCGGATTTTTTTTTTTGCCGCGGGCCGCCGCCGTGCTGTAAATACGCGGGCTATTGACGGAAAACAGAAAGTGGAAAACATGTCCGCAACCAAACCGCGCCAACACCCTTCTATGGTACTTCTGTGCTGCCCCACATATCCACACACACACACACACACACACACACTTACACTCAATCAGACTTTTATAGGCCCTATATAGTCTCTCACTCACACATGTACTTATTAGGCTGGGTGGGTCACTTTCTCCTGACAGTTTGCACTTGTAGTGACTATTGTGGGTGGGTGGAAACTTGGCCAGGTTGTTTCAGTCGCTGCTGTTAGGCCGCATTGCCCCGTGAACAAAATTGAATTAGTGGGTCAGAAAACTGCAACTAAATTATACCGAATTGAATTTCTCAGCGCCGAGCGAACACATCTGGAAAAAATGGGGAGAGCAGTTGAGTTAGATTGTTGCGTAATGTCAACAGATGCTAACGGGCTAATGTTCTTTTTGAACGTATTTTTGCGTGAACCCGGTTGCCTCATTGGACAGCTTATCATGTGATCGGGTTACAGGGTGCGTGAAAGGGTTAAAATTGGTACAGATTGCACACATTAATTGTGCTTTTATCCTCAGATCAAATGTGACAAAAACATACAGTAATGACATAAATGATGTAATTGAATATATGACACTTTTTTTTTTTTTGGCTTCAGTTCAATGCATCTTGTGCTGCTCCTTCTGCTGTGTGCGACTTGGCCACCTGGGGGCAGTCTGCAGAGCCACTAGGTAGGGACCGGGCTGGAGTGACAATTTGTGAATAATTGGCGTATTTTTATGTCATGTTAACTGTTCTTTGCAGAGGATAAAGAATATATGAGTGTGTAAATTGTTATATTATCGGTTTGTGTGTACACTTAGGCGTGTATTTGAGTAGCTCAGCTGGAGAGAAAAAACAAATGGTGCTTAGCGCCACCTATGGTTTTGGAGAAAGAAAAACATTTGGTCAATAATTCGATTTTGTGGAACGTCGTTCCCCTTTCCAGTCCACGCGCACAATAACTCCTTGTCCGCTCTCTTCTTCATTTTTATTTATTTTTTTCCTCCCTCTCTCCCGACAACTCTGGCCTTTGTCCCGTCGGACGGTCAGCCCCCGGCGGCTGCCCTCGCGAGCGCCTGCAGTAAATTCCTGCGGCGGTTGGAAACACAAACATGAGCCGTTTGCGATAGAAGCGACGACACAAGCGCGGCTTTGTGCGACGCGCTCACAAGCGCTCCCTTCACACACCTGTATCATGCATTCATTCTCATTGGACAGCTGTTTAAAAAAATTAAAAAAAACGGTCTGGCATTTTTGCTAATCATTGTAATTGGAGACTATTAGCAGACGTGTTGGGGGCGGGGCTGTGGAGCGATTACAGTTATTTTGGCGGACTTTATGAGCTGTTAAAATTTCAGGCATATAAACAAACTGGAGAATACAATCGGTACAAACCACCCCAGATGACATGTTTTCAGAACTTTGCACTCGCGTAATGTGTCTCAAAAGTATGCGACACTTCTCGCTCCCCCCCCCCCCCCTCCCTCTTGAAAAGGAGGAAGCCCGCAAAAGCCTTCCAACCATGTGCCAATGTGCTGAGCCAGTGGAAAAAGCGACGTCCGTTGGAGCCACGGCGTCGTGGAGAAAGATCAGGTGACCTCGAGGAAGCCGCATTCATACAGCCGTTGAGTAATAACAGCAACATTGTTATTTTCCGCTTGCTTGACCTAAAGGGGAACAATATCCCACTCCAGTCAGCATGTAAAATATTTTTCTATATTTTATTATTTTTTTGATGACAAGCTGTGCTGTGTCATGCACTTTTTTTTTTTCCATCCTCTCTGAATGACACATTGTTCCCAGTGTGAATAGACGAAACACTTGAACGCGGCCGGCTATTATTCGAACATGTGATAAGATCACCGCAACGGGTGGAAGTGATCACGTCATTGAGTGTTCTTACCAGAATGGACTGTCACTAATCAACGGTCTCTGAAGTAGATTCAATGGCCCTTAGGACTGATTTGAAATCCTCTCAAAACAGCAATTAATGGGGAGGTCAGATCATAACAGTCAATGGGATGTGGCATCCCTCAAGCACCTGGTCTCAGCCCAGGTATAATTTTTTTTTTTACACATTTGTCCAACCAATTATAAAAGGGAAAACATTTTTGTTTGTGTCCACGCAAAGTTACGTCTGGATTACTTTGAAGCAATATTGGCATCCCTCAGGCAACAAGTCTCAGCCCCCATATTATTTAATGTAGAAAGGGAAGTGAAAAAAAATAGCACTGTGGGTTGTTTGAAAAATCATTTTTAAAAAAACGTTTATTTGCTGTTTTGTTGTCAGGTATGGCAACAACAATGGCATTTTTTTTCCCTAAAAAGTGTTTTCTTTAAAACAAATCCTCATAAAATGAAATGATTTCAAATTAATACCAATACAGTAGTACAAGCGGCATACAAAAATGTATGTAAATGGTTCTGATTGTGGCACTTGCTGTTCCAACTTTCAATTATTAGTCAAGCTGGCTCGTCTCATGCATGGAAGTTCTTCGCCAGCAATTAAAGTTCTATGTTGGGATGAACGCGCACGCACTCAACCGCAGCTAATTTGGTTCATCGTGAAAAACGCTACTTCCCAGCACGTTTGTATTTTTTTTTAAAAATCTGT
Source organism: Hippocampus abdominalis (assembly GCA_018466805.1). NCBI lineage: Eukaryota > Metazoa > Chordata > Actinopteri > Syngnathiformes > Syngnathidae > Hippocampus > Hippocampus abdominalis. The sequence continues at coordinate 17,117,712 of CM031704.1, read as the reverse complement.
GAAGGCGTTCACCGTGCGCAGTACTTTTTTTTAAGGGGGGGGGGGGGTTAGGCGTGCCATGACACCGCCAAGTGAGTCATACAGTCAGCTATGGCGACAACACATTAGCATGCACAGGGACTAACGACACTTGACATTTACTGTAGTTCACGAGACGCTCCAGAGCATGTGGCATGTTTCCACCGAGGAACTGAGTCGACACAATACAGCAGCGGTGGGATAAATGACTTAAAAAGAAAATAATAATAAAAATAATAATTCGCATTAACAACAGGAAATAAATCAAACAAACGACATATTTGTGTGGCCAGCCTGCAGCGGGTGTTAAGCGTGTAATAGAGATTTTAAGTAAGTGGAGATTTTGGTGGTTTCATGGTACGTTCCGTTGCCTCACACTTGGTTTCACATGCAGCTTAGTCACATCTGCGTTGTTTGGACGTTGATTATTCTTGGTTTCATGAAAATTTGACGAGGAGTGTCACATTGGGCTGTGAGGCATCACAGAGTAGACTATGAAATCCACAATAAAAAAGCCATGAAAGTCGCTGTGAACTGGAAATAAGTGTCTTGTAAATTTGACTTTCAGCCTCCCTCGCTCTTCTGCCTTCTCTCTCCATGACGTGCGCACACTCACAGCTGACAACGAGGCGCTTTAAAAAAATGACCACACCAGCACAAAGCCCGGGTCCATACGTGTTCTGTCAACTCTGACTTAAATACTAATATTTTTTAAACTTTTTTCCTTTTACCTCCTCTCTGCGACGTGCCCACACTCACGGCCAACAACGAGGCATTCTAAAGCCGCCACGCCAGTGGACGATCCAAAGAGAAGGTGCATTTTTGCGATATGACCACAACTGAGTACCACATAGTTCTCAGTCTTTGCACCTTTTTAGCATTGCTTTAACCTACAAATTGCTCATGTTGTGTCCTGTATATAGATTATTTTTTTTTTCTATTTTCACACAGTTTGTAACTAACGCGCCGCTGTTGCTCAAGCAAACTTGCATCAATCTTCCTCTTCTTTTCTTTCCAAATCCTCCTCCTCCACCACCTGACCTACTAGTGACTCACAAGTTCCCAACCAAGAAAGTTTCAAACTTGCACATAATACGCGGATCGCGCGTGCACGCGTGAACTTTCTGCCGAGCCTCCCGTGTGCGCGGAAGGCACTCCGAGGCGTTAATGATAAGTCCCATTATGTCGAGACAGCAAGTGTATTACACACGGAGGCTTGACCCCTCTCTGTTTACCATCAACCAACGTTAAATGGCGGCTTTTAAAGCTTTCATTAGGCTTCCTTTTGCGCATGCATCTTTGACTGCACAGCCAATTGCGGGGTTCACCTCCCTTGCAAATGCACTTGATGGGATTTGACATAATTCTCCAAAACACGCCTCGCCACAATGACTACAGGCATTGAAGGCGAAGAAGAGAAAAAAAAAAAGAGCGCTACGTCATGGAAAGAATGACGTCAGGTTAGATTAGTAGCATGAGGGGACGAGCTAAGAGTGGCCTAGGTGGAGTCACTCGGTGCTGTCTGTCGAGAAAGAGAGGGGGGGGGGGGAAAACGATGCTGCATTGAGAGTGACGGTGAGTGCATTGTGTATGCTGCATCACAGGCTGGTGTGAACTCTTGAATAATCCCGTTATTATACAGAGACCGGAGATCAAAGAGGCACTACGAGAAAATTATTATTTTTTTATTCATGACGTAACCGTTTCCATAGGCGACTGATATGCCGGCTGAGCCAATGGGAATTCACACCAGCGGTTTAGGGCCCGCCCCCTTTTGCCGCGCATCTCGTGTCCTCGGGCGAGTTGTGGAAAAAGGCAACACAGGGAACCAAGAGAAGCATCCGCAAGAACTTCCGCTTTCGTCTACACGCGCTTTCCACTAAAGTAAACGTTAAACATGACGCTTAAATGTACTCTTAACTTTCGTTCGTGTGAATACCACACCTAATTAATACAAATAACATGTTGGGAGGAGTATTTAATCAATGACCCACATTTACAAATTCGAATATTTTGTTCCATAGGTTTTCTCTTTCAAATGCATTTATGTCAGTTCAAGCAGACGTGTTGCCATGCCAATCTAATTTGCCGAGGGCCTTCAGAATCAGTATTCCTGGCAGATGAAATTTAAATTACATTAGCACTGCGTCTGTTTCTTTAACTAATCAGTTGTAAAATTCATCCTCATTCCTCAGTGGGCCAAAACGCTAGCAGCCAAGGATGTCAGTTTTTTTCTTTTCCCCTGATTGGTTGGTCGGTGCAAAAAAATGGGTGCGTGAGCAAAAATGCTCACTGAGTGATTCTATTGAATTGCTTCATGTTTTTTTTTAATGTCATTATATAAAGTTAAATTTGGAACTGCTTTACGTGATGTATTTGGCACAGTTGATGGAGTTGGCACTCAACCCCCAGACACCTAAAGCAAAGAGCATGGGATGACACATTTAGTGTATTTTCTTGAACACATATCAGTAGTAACGTTATGATATTCAAATGTTAACAACGCCCGTGTAACGGGATTTTGAATTAGGCGTTCAGCGGCTGCCAAAAGTGGGGAACCATCTTTTTGAATTCACGACGCTGCACGCACTCTTTGGTAGGGTTGTGACGTCACGGTAGGCGGGACTTGTACCTCAGTCCAGGGGAGCGATCCTTGGAGTCGCTGAGACTGAGGGGGAGTGAGAGAGGGACGCAGGGACTGAGGGTGCTCTTCGGAGAACCGAGTAAGTATTTTTCGCCTGTCCTTACTCTCTCTTCTCGGGCCACAATGCTGCGCGCTCACGGGCGACGCGGGCCGGCTCCGAGCGACGCCCGGCGCGTAAGCCTGAAGCGGCGAAGTGCCACCGTTTCGCGGGCAGCGTTCAACCAGCGCGGTGCGGCTGCCGCTCAGCGGTTAGCTTCCACGCCGAGCTAACGCGGCTAACCTTCTACCCGGGGATAGAGGCACCGACTTTGGGGCGCCTCGTCTCCGGGAGCCCTTGGTGGCTTCTCAGCCGGGATGCTGCAAAAATCTCCGTCGCGCCTTCCTCGCTTGTCTTCCCCGCCTGGGGTCAAGTCGCGAGGAGCTGTCAAATGTTTGGTAAAGTCGCCTTTGTGGATTCTATGCAATCGGCATATAGGCTAACGCCCGGGAGCTAGGAAGCTAACCGCGCTAGCGTGGGACCCCGTGGGCGATTAAAACGAGATATTGATTGACGGGATTTCTTTTTTCGTTGTGGTTTTATTGGTGGAGGGGAGCGTGCGTGACATGACGGGAGTTGCATGCAACGATGCGTCAATGTGTACGTCAAATGACGCTCCAGGGTGGGAGGGGGGGGGGGGTACTTGACTGCTTTTAAAGCAATACCTTGGTTATTACTACTTCCAATTTATTCACTAGCACTTGATCCCTCCGCGTAGACCACCGAGCCTGTCTAGGCGATGGAGCCGACCATCTGCAGTGTCAAACCGGGTATGACACTTGAGTGCCATGACTAAACGTGGACGCCCAACCTCCTTATTCCCAACCTCCCCTACACTGCATCCTCATTACGCACGTTAACTTTCTCCCATCGACCTTGGTGGCTGCCTTTTTTTTTTTTTTTGCATTCCTCCACGTTGACTGCAAGCCTCCAGGTGGGCTGCAGCCGCGGTGCCCCCTTTTTCGGTGCGGGGATGAAGGGATCACCGCTGATCCAATCAAACGGCGCAGGGCAGCGCTACTGATGCAACTGCAGCCGAGCGCCCGTCGCGTTCTCTTTTCGGCGAAATGCACGATCAGCCTCATGAGTTAATTGGCCCTGGGAGATGATGCGAGGTGTGCCACTGGTCCAGTTATCTTTGGGCATTGCGTCACGCGGTGACAGCGAAGCACTTTTGCTGAGCAAGCGTGGGATCGTGGACCATGATCAATGTTCGCCGTTGCGATTTCCAAAAAAAGGAAACTCTGAAAAAATCAAGTCCAAAATTGTTATGTTCCAAGAGATGCGTTGCGAAGGATGCGGTGACCTGGCAACCTTATTTGTGTAGATTGATGTTCGAAGAAGAACGTTCACATAGCTCAATAAAGTTGTAATATGTTTTTTAGCGGTAATGAAATGAGAAAAAAAAATAGTTTTGCCATCATTATGTGCAGTGACATATTTGGTCCTTTTGTGTATATTCTCGCTTTTTATTCCATCGACGCGAGCCGGTTGCGGTTCCACTTGTTCCATTTGCAATCCAGACTTGTCACATTTTGTATCGGCGTGGGGTGCAGCGTGGCGCTCAATTACCCCCCCCCCCCCCCCCCACACCCGACGATGTCAAAAGACGCTCTGTTCCCGTTTGCGCTGTCGTATATCCAGTGCGAGCCCTTGGAAGTGAAGCCCCACTCGCAGCCGCCTCGTGTGACACCGGCGAGCGGCTCCAATCCAAAAATAACATTGAGTAAGGACCCCCCCCCCCCCCCCCCCCCACCACAAGTGTTTTTCGTTCGCATAATATCAGATTGTTTTTTGTGGGGGGGGGGGACGTTTTCAATGTGCTTTTCACACAGCAACACTGCATCCCGCGTTCAGATAATGAGTTCACGTGATGACGTCGGTACAGTGTTCGGTGTCAAAACGCTTGTGGGACAGTGACAGTGTGGTGCCGAAATCAGTTGCCCGGGGCAACTCGTTGTGCCTCACGCAAGCAAAGACAGAACACCGAAAAGCATTTGCACACAGAACAGTTCCTGGCATTCGGAAGTAAAAAGCAGCAGGAAAAACAAAAGTAGCTTCTCATCACGAAGGTCCGATAACATGCAGTGTAGCCCCCTTGTGGCTGTGTGAGGCATAGCATCTATGGCTGTCCCTCTCGAATATTTTCAAAATCGATTATTGTATCGAGTATCCCATCGAATAATCGGATACAATTTTATTTTGACCAATTGTTGTTTATTTACGATTGTTTTTGTGATTGAAAAAAAACCAACTAAACAGCAATTACGCAATTCACACTCGAGAACCTTTTTGAAGCTGTCCACTCGCCTGATTTGTGTGCGGGCGCCGTGCGATCGGTTCCCACTCAGCGACGGTGTGATTGTGGGGTGCGAGCGGTTGTCTGTCTCTCGATGTGTGCTTGAGTGGCGACCAGTTCAGGGGGGTCGTGCTCCGGCCATCACCGCGACCCTCTTGAGGATTGAAAATGGATGGATGGATGGGAGCAGTCTGAAAAGACGTCTAAATACGTCTTTGGGAGTTAAATATATTTGATGGATGCAGTCCTATGATGTAACTAGTTTTTTTTTTTCCTTTGCCGTCTGTTTCATAAATGAGTCAAATTGTCTTTGTGATGTGCGATTGGCTGGTCCCGGATGCTTCAGTAGCTTTCCTCTCCGTCACGAGTGTCACAATGTCGACCGCGTCGGCGAACGGTCGGTCGGGGGTGGGGGGGTGGGGGGGGGTTGGCTGCGTCAAGCGGCGCATTACAAAGAACAAGGCGCGCTTTCTCATCTTCAAAGGCGGCGCTCTTGAAAGACGCAACATGTCCGCAGCTGCCGGCACATAGCAACAACGTAACCTTTTTGCCGGCGTAACGCTTTCACACTTCATATCCGTAGTACACATGGCGATGGGACTCCAACCCCCTGACCACCAAAATCGTCTTTCACAGGTGGTGAACGATTTTGAAAACGAATCTTCGCTCTTAGCCATACAAGTGTCAAGAAGAAGTGCTCCTGTTTGAGGCCGCGAGCTCGTCTCTATTTGTCTCGAGGCTCCAAGATGGAAAGCGCGTGTTGACTCGCCGACACCTCGGACGGTCGTTGAAGGGCCGCTCAAGTAGCAGTCGAGAGGTGAGCCGGGCGACTCCACTTTGTACCCTCCACATTTACATGGCCTGACCCAGTTCGTTGGCGGGCTCGCGGCAGGGGGGGGGGGGCGAAAAGCTAAAAATACCACCCCTCGTGCTAGGCGGCTCCATTGCGGAGGGATCCCGAGAATTGCTCTCCTCCGCTCCTGCGGTTGGCTGATGGAGGCTGGCAAGGGCGGGTGGAGGAGGTGGGGGGGCGGGGGGGGTCCTCGTCAGTAGACTCTGGCCGCCATTCCCGCTAATTGTCTCCGTTTATGCTAGGCGAGCGTGACATCCTGGTTAACTCCGACCGCCGTCAATCAATCGTCCCACACCAGCTGCCCCGGCCGAGGAGATCCGATCGCGATGGTCGTGACACTTGACCTGCCTCCGCGACCCCAAACTGTTGCGGCGCGGCAAGCGTCGGTCGCGTTAGATTTAAATCGGAATGTTAAATGCAAAAAAAACACGCCGGCTTTCCTTTTGAGCGTGAGATCGTTTTTTTGGGGGGGAGGGGGCGAGTACAAGTACTGATGTTTGAATACCCGCCAATACTAAGTCCCGATACTTGATAACGTTAGCGCCGCTTCACTCTAGCCTGTAACACAAAACATTTCAGCGATGTGGCGTCCACCGCCTGAGCGTTAAAAGCGAACGGCGGAACATGACGCCCACGCCAGCTGCCCAGAAATGATGATGTCAGGATCGTAAAAAAAGCGGTATCGGCGTCTCAGTCTCGGAGTCGCAGTACGAGTACAAGACGCACAATATTGGCCCACGGTTTTTAAAAGTAACCCTGATCCAGACTCTCCCACTTCTTCAAATAAGAAGCAAAGCGTTCTTGCCTTGCTTCAAGCTGTTTATTTATTCTTCCCTGTTGAAATTCGCCGCAAAACTGGCACATAAAACAAATAAATGAAACGCGGTGTATTTGAGCAACGAAAACGTTCAGGCAAGCCATCTCGTGAACGTTTGCGCTAAACTCGGAGCCGTAATTGGATCCAAGCGTAAGAAGGGAGTATTTCCAGGCGCCCTTGAGCAAGACAAATGGGCCCCGTTTGCACCGCGTGCTCAGCACCCCCCCCCCCGAGCATCTGCGGCGAGCTCGGCGCACGTCTCTCTCGGGCCGTCCCGTGTTGCATAACGTCACCGCCATGGACCATTAATAGTGCGCCGCGTTCCCGATGCTGACAAACCTGTGTTAGCTTGGCAGGTAGCCCTGGCGTTGGGCCAGGAGGCGTCGATGACAATTACGAGTCTGCCGCCTTTGTGTGTGTGTATTTATTTTCTTGCTGCTCCAAGCCGCGGCGTTTACTCCGATGAACAAAGGAGGAAGTCATCTCTTTACGTATATAAACCATTGTCATTCAATTACAATATCGCGAGAAATACTTGACATCTCTGCGGCTCGCGGATATTTTGATATATGCTCCGCCCCTCCTTCCACGGCAGATGCCCCCCCCCCCCCCGCCCCCCCAAGTCGACTTATCGACTTGTGACGGAATCGTTTCCAAGAATCTCATCGGCGCGAGCTCCGTGCCGATATCGGCCTCCGTTGATCTATTGTGCTGCATCGCCGTCCCGCCTGACATATTTGGAGATAAACCTCTGCGACCTGTCGCGTTCTTATCTCGCCACCTATTTCAGAGATTAGAGGCGCGTTATTTATTTATGTATTTTTTTATTTTATTTTTTTCAAGATGAGCATAGCATAGATGTCTTCGTCACAGAGGAATCCGTACATTCCGGACGCGTTGGGAGTCCGGGGATGGTCTCCTCCACCACGGCGGAGCTCCCCGATGCCCGCAGATAGCCTTAATTAGATTTCCACGCCAGGCTTTTCCCGGAGTAATCATTCAGTCGGTTCCAGCTCGCCGCCAGCGCCACGGCAGAGGGGGGGTGGGGGGGAGGGGGGCTCGCTCCCGGAGAGCGGTGGGCTGCTGATGGTACGCGACATGACCCAACACGTCCAGGATGAAGGCCCGTGAACGAGATTTTGCACCGCGACTGATTCGAGTTTCATCAGAGTGGAAAAGTTTTCTTGCCCCCAAGGTGACCCAAAGGTGTCGAAGCAAAAACTATCACTCAACGTGGAAGTTGGGGCACTTGGAAATCTTCCCTCGTATTAAATTTTGAAGCAGTATTCGGCCGAAATATTGTACTTGTACTTTGTCATTTTGTAAATTCCCCTCAGTGTGTTTTCTCCTGTGCCCTTTCCAGATCTGACTGCATGCTGATCTCCGGCTCGGCGAGTTCCCCTCCGTCGCCGTGACGGGCCAGGAAGAAGACCGGAGTCTCCGAGGGCCATGGCCGGCTTTGTAGAAGCGCTGCCCCGCCGCCACCCGCTGCCGCATGACTCCGGCTGCCTCTGACGGCCCTGTCGCCTTTTTTTTTTTTATGGGAGCTACCGCCGTGCGAGCGCTCGTAGGGATTTAAGCTTTTCTGGGACACTTTTTTTTTTTTTTTTTTTTAAACCCCCTACGGTTAACGCCGAGCTTTTGCGTTTGGGTGGGAGATAGCGAGACAATGGCGAACAACTCGTACAGCGGAGTGAAGAACTCCATCACGGAGGCCAACCACGACGGCGACTTCGGCTGCACGCTCAAAGAGCTGCGCTCCCTCATGGAACTGCGCGGCGCCGAGGGCCTCAGCAAAATCGGGGAATCCTACGGCGACGTCCACGGACTCTGCGGCCGCTTAAAAACCTCGCCCACGGACGGTAAAGTAAACCTTCGCCTCGCTTTTCGTTGTCGGATGTTTTTTTTTTTTTTTTTTGCTGTTGCTGATCGAATTTGAACAAAAAAAAAAATTGAAAATATTTGAAACTGCACACAGATTTGGTGCACCTGGCCCACCCCGGGTTCACGTCGCACATGTGGGCCAGGAGAACAGGAGGCTTTCTGGCCCAAACGTGTTGCTTCGGGGGAAGCGATTTTTGAATTGCAGCTGTGTTGATCACCATCCGGCTTTTTGCGAAAATGAGATGTTTGACGACATTGGAGCTTCACTGGTTGACAGCACAGCCCCCCCCCCATCCTCCCCCCCGTTACTCTGTTTCAGCATCTCTCTATAGACAGTCTGCCTAATCGCCAGTGTGACCTTGACTGAACTCTTATGGGAGAGGATTTTCAGTTTGATCCCAGATTAAAACGGCACCGCAATACTCGCTGTCGCAGCAAACAGTCCTCTGTACGCCGAGTCTCAAAGCGAGGAGTGAGAGAGGGAGAGCGAGGGGGGTGGGGGGGAGGGGGGAAAAAAAAAACCTTCCCCGGGCTTCATCTCGCCAGAGGGAATGCCGTAAATACCCCGCTGCATGGCAGCACGAATCGGGCGCGGTCGCTGCCAGAATCGTTACCTTAATGACGTGACGATTGCACGAGGTGCGCCCCCGCGCCCCCCACCGCCACCGGCAAGCGCGCTCTCGTGACGGGGAATAGCGGCGAATCCTTCTGCTGAGGTGCCACTTGTTCCTCACACGTATGCGACCGTGTCACGGGGAGCCCTGAAGGGTCCTGTCATGCTTTGTCGACGCGAGGCGAGCGCGGCAACGACGGGGCGCTCGCTTTTGATACTTAACAGTGGCAATGAGCTCATTTGTCATTGGCGCGGGATTACAGCAGCTTGACAATTGAAAAAGGGATTTCTAATTAGTTGGACGGTTCCATCTAAAGCCCTCTTTAACCGATCCCTCCCTAATCCCCCCCCCCCCCCGACTCCCCCCACCCAACCCCATTATCCAAGCTCATTTTCCTCACCCCGGTGGAACTTGCGCTCAAACTTTTCCCTGTCGCCGCAGCGCGTTTGTTGTCATGTCGTGTGTGTTCAGTCATCGATAATACTCCGGTTTCTCCTTGGGTGGGCTGGAGTGCGCATTTTTGAGCGGAGCCATGCCTCACCGCCGTGGGTGGGGTGGGGGGTGGGGGGGGGGGTGACTGTAAAGACCGTCAAGTCGACCGTGCGGGTCTATTTTTAGTCCCGTCGGACACGTGCGGCGTTTGAACACATACCGCGCCATATCCTTTCAGCGCTTTCTCTCCACTTTGAATGTCACATCACAGGGTCAGCGCGTCGACCGGGGCTTAAGTGCAAGCGCATCTCCCCGCCGCTTCAGATGGCGCCGCCGCCGCCGATGTCAACCGGCGGCCATCATGCGGAACGGTGGCCGTCAGTCACTCCCGTCAATGCGTCGTGTTGAATCCTCTGCGTAATGAAAATCGTCTATTGACAGCACTTATTGCCCCGCCCCCCCCTGCCTCCGTCATTGGAATGCTGTTCACAAATCGCCCTCATTGTGTCCGATGTTGCTCTTTGCCACGGCGGAGCCTTTGCCGCAAAGCCGCGATTGGTCAGCGCATTTGGGCTCTTGCGGGGGTCAGTGTGTTTCGCCGCATGATAAAAGCCGGCCTGGCGAGAGGGTGAGGCAGGGATTCCTTCTCAAAACTTAATTGTTGGCCATTAGCATATTTTGTCCTACGACTACTTCAACTCCAGTGGCGTGATTCATTCAAATTGACATGATTTATTTTTTTTGCAGGCAGTTTGTCATTTGTGGGTGTCGTCTCTGTAATTGCTCTCCCGTTGACCCCATTTTCAATCCCGAGGCAGTCCAAAAAAAAACAAAACGCAAACTGCGATCATTTTTCAGTCGATTGCAACAAGGCCTATCATCACTTTGACCCCCTCGCCGGCGGTCGGGATGACAGTAGCAGCGAGGCCAGCCGGGGACAAGCGCTACAAACGAAACGGTTAATGATTAGCCGCTCGACGCGGCCTCGCGGTCCGGGGTGGCCGCGGGGCCGCCTGCCTATTTTCACTTTCCGTCGGCGAGGATGAGGTGCTGACTGCTCTGTCGCTGAACATTTATTGCGGCCGGGGAAAATGCGGCGTAAGATTGAACCGGGCCCGTAGCTGTCAGCGTCTTTTCATTAGTGGCTTCGAGAATCAAAGCAGACGGTATGAGGTGGCGAAGGGGAGCCGCGACGGGCAATTATTGCCGGGTAAAAAAAAAAAACCCGCAGCTTGTCGACTGCGTTGCCGGTGCCGGTGACTCACTGTTCCGGCGGGGATGCCGTCTGAAAAAGTGTCGTCAACCTCAAAATTTGTCTTTACAGGCCCCGGTAGTCTTAACTCTCTTCTGATGAATTTTGCCTTTTCATCCATCTGGGCGGGCGGCCATTTTGCCACTTGCTGTCGACAAAAGATGACATCACAATCGCTCGGGGTAACGTCCAGTCACGGCTCAGCTCGCGTAAAGGAGAGCCGCGATTGGTCGATGACATCATCTCGTCTCGGAAAATCGCTACTCTCGATTCAATTTGTCAGATCGCATTTTAATTTTGATCGAAAACGCAAGCCAAAGCCACGCCTTTTCATCCATCTCGGCGGGCGGCCATTTTGCCACTTGCTGTCGACAAAAGATGACATCACAGTCGCTCGGGGTAACGTCCAGTCACGGCTCAGCTTGCGTAATTGGTCGATGACGTCTTCTCGTCTCGGAAAATCGCTCCTCTCGATTCAGTTTATCGGATCACATCTTAATTTTGGTCGATTTTTGTTTGCTGACGTCATTATGATGGTTCACGTTTCCCTTTCCTGACTAAACTCGATGAAAAACCAAATCGTCATCCAGACTGGCGATCACTGTATTGAAAAATGTGTTGAAGTCAGCTATGTGTAGCATGACACACTCCCAGTGGCTTCCGGGGCTTTATTTTAAATATCGAGCTGTCTCTTACCGTGTTCATGAGTTTTATAAATAGTTCAAACAAGGACCCCACGTTTCCCAGTCGGGTCCTCTCCGTCCCCCGCGGCCTCGCTCCATCCCGTCAGAAGTGGTTTCGCGCAGTCATCCACTCCTCGCAATTCCGCTCATCGTCCTCCTCCTCCTCCTCCTCCTCCTCCTCACTTCTTCACACGCGCGCAGCTCCATCCTCTCCACCCCCGTCTGCATCGATGGCGCCGAAAAACTGCGTGGAGGCATGCGGTCAAACGTTTGTTGTATTTTGACGTCCGTTCGCCCGTGTGTTGCTCTTGTCACCTCACCAACGTAGCCTTCCCTCCCTCTCTCTCTCTCTCTCTCTCAGGTCTAAGTGGGCAGCCGGCAGACATCGAGAAGCGGAAAACGGTGTTTGGGCAAAATTTGATACCGCCCAAAAAGCCCAAAACGTTCTTGCAATTAGTGTGGGAGGCGCTGCAGGATGTCACGCTGATTATCCTGGAAGTGGCAGCCATCATTTCACTTGGCCTTTCCTTTTATAGACCTCAAGATGCCAAAAGACAAGGTCGGTTCATGATCATCACCTGTTTTTTTTTTTTTGGTCCTTATTATAAAAGACAACATAAAACGTGTGTTTGCATTGCGCAATTTTTTTGATGGAGTTTTTTTTTCCGACACAGACTGCGGGAAGGCCGCCGGCGGCGCGGAGGACGAGCACGAGGCGGAGGCGGGCTGGATCGAGGGCGTCGCCATCCTGCTGTCGGTCATCTGCGTGGTGCTGGTGACGGCGTTCAACGACTGGAGCAAAGAGAAGCAGTTCCGCGGCCTCCAGAACCGCATCGAGCAGGAGCAGAAGTTCACCGTGGTCCGCGGCGGGCAGGTCATCCAGATCCCCGTGGCGGAGATCGTCGTCGGCGACGTTGCACAAATAAAATACGGTGAGATTTCATTGTCGTTTCAGGGCGATGGATTTGTTTGGTTAAAGCGTGAGAAATCCTTTTTTTGTGTGTGTGTGTGTGTGTGTGTGTGCGCGAACTTGGCAACCCACCGAACCGGGTACAGAGTTCAAAGTTTGGAACGTAAAGATAAGAAATACAACTCTGACATCAAACTTGATCCGTCACGATTAAATCCACAAAGACTCGGTCAGCTTCATTAACTTCACACGTTAGCTCACTGCTAGCCGGTCAAACATTAACTTCAATTTATTTAGCAGACGCTGACATAATCCACATTTTCAACCCGATCAACTTTTGACTCGACTCGCTTGACTTTTGCGACGCTAACTTGGAACTCCGCGCGCTTCGCAGGGGACCTTCTGCCCGCCGACGGCCTCCTCATCCAAGGGAACGACTTGAAGATCGACGAGAGCTCGCTCACGGGGGAGTCGGATCACGTCAAGAAGACGCAAGAGAAAGATTTGATGCTGTTGTCAGGTAACTCCCGAGCCTCCCGCGCTGGATTGCGATGCTAGCGTGTCAAAAGCGGTGTGTCAAGTGTTCCGTTCGCTTGGCAAGTACATCTAGCGTGGACTTGTATTTATGGTCCGTAAACGGTGAGAAACTCAAGTGTGGGGGCGTCTTTGCTCCGACAGGCACCCACGTGATGGAAGGCTCGGGGAAAATGGTGGTCACGGCGGTGGGCGTCAACTCTCAAACGGGAATTATTTTCACGCTGCTCGGTGCCGCCGAGGACGAGGATGACGACGACGAAGATGAAAAGAAGAAGGAAAAAGAGGAGAAGAAGAAGCAGAGGAAAAGTGCGTGTCCTCGTCGACCTTTTTTTTCTTTCTTTCTGTTTGGTTCATGTTTGTTGTGTTTTGCAGACAAGAAGCAGGACGGCTCCATTGAAAATCGGAAGAAAGGTGAGTTGATATTCGCCGCACCTGCTTTTCAATGGCGCGAGTTGACCTTGAAGGCACCGTAAGCTGATGCCGAATGTATTAGCAGACCTGTATTAGCGTTTACACCTTCCCAAAGAAGCCAATATTTCTCCCTCTGAAATCGGCTTTCCGAAACAACACGCCAAAATGGACCAAATTGTTTTGACTCGAAGCATCTGCCCGCTAACGACCGCTTCGGAAGTTCCAAGCCTCGGGAAAAGGTCGCGTTGTCGTGTCATTCATTTGCGGAAACGGGACGCGGAATGCGGCGGAACGAGTCCGGGGGGGAAAGCGCGCGTGCGCCGCGCCGACTGCGCGCCGCAGCCTAGTTAACGCCGATGCGCACGGCCGATAGCGGGTAGAGCGTAGGCGGTCCCATTAAAGTGTGTATAATCGCCTCGCAAACGTAGCGCCCACATTTATTACCCGGCGTCCTGCCTCCTAGTTAACGGCAGCGTGTAATTGACTGCCACACGCGTTTTATTTTTATTTTTATTTTTTTTTTAAATCTACGAGAGGTTTTGCCACGACCCCGTTTGACGCATCGCAAGCTGTGCTGGCATCCTCATTGTCCCGCCCCCCCTGTGACCCCCTCTTTCCTCGCCTGGCACATTGTGCTTTGGGCAGCAGGTGCCAGTGAATCCAGTTACAGCGATTAGTGATGAAGAGATTAAAGCGACGCAACAATTCCGCGGCCAGAACATCTGCTTTACCCCCTCCCATCCCCCACTCCCGCCTCTCCCTTGCGCCCCCCCCCCCCACCTTACCTTGTGACTCCCGTGGAAGGAACTATTGCAGGTAGTACGCGCGTCCCAATTTGAAGGCCGACGAGCACGATAACGAGGTTTGCGTCACGGTAACCGGCGAGCTCGGTCGTCCTACTGGGACACGGCGAAGAGCGGCGCCGGGGGTCTGCGAGCGCAACCCCCGGCCGGCCACGGCGCCCGCTGCACAGATTTCCCCCCCCTTGTCTGTCTGGAATGAGCTGTAATCCTTTCCACTGATATTACTCCAGAACCAACCACAGCTGCCGTAGCACAGCGCTAGCTCCCCCCTCGCCCCCTCCACCCCTCTCGGCCCCATCCACACGAATACAATAGCCTTGTCACGGGCGCGCCGCTGCAGGAGGCGTTTAATTAGGCGATCCAAAGTTTGAAGGAAGATGTGACAATTTGTCCTGGGAGGGCTTTAGCAGCTGTATCCTCGCAGCCCCGCGACGGCCAATGATTTCATCATGGCTCTGCGGAGACGAGCCCCCCTCGTATTTTATCTGCTCGCGTGTCTCGGGGATCCTCGTCATCTGTCGCGCCTGCGAGCAAGAGAGGAACGGCGCTTTGAATATGGGAGACGCGTTTAGTCTTACAAATACAATCATTTACAGGGGGTGGGGGCGGGGTTTATTTTCGCAGCCAAAGCGCAGGACGGCGCCGCCATGGAAATGCAGCCCTTGAACAGCGACGAGGGAGTCGACGCGGAGGAGAAGAAGAAAGCCAACCTGCCAAAGAAAGAGAAATCCGTCCTCCAGGGCAAGCTGACCAAACTCGCCGTACAGATCGGCAAAGCGGGTGAGAGCCTTCAAGTCGTATGTGGACTCATTCACTCCCAAAGACGTTTTTAAACGTCTTTTCAGACTTGGTCTAGAATTGGCTGCTACTGAATGAGTTTTAAGTGAATTTAAGTGAATTCGTACAGAAAACATTTTGTAGACATGCCCTTCAACCACAGGTGTCAAAGTTCAAGGCCCGGGGGCCAGATCTGGCCCGCCACGTCATTTAATGTGGCCGGCGAAAGCAATTCAAACATGGCAAATTCCATGAAGCTTGCTAAAATATGAACCAAAATTTCAAATTCTCATACGTAATAAATGAGAGAGACGTTGTAAGCATTGTTTTGTTGCCAAAAACCCCCATTACAATCACTGAAACAATAGTTCCATAAACTATTATTCTTGACTTCAATTATAATGCCCCCCCCCAAGGAAAATGGTACCTAAAATGTGGCCCGCGCCGAAAATTATTTTGACGCCCCTGCCTTAAACTGTTTGTTTCCATTTCCACGTTGTATTTCAGCTATACATTTCTGTTGTCGATCTTTTTAATTGTTTGATGATCAGATTTACACAGACTGTATGTAATCAAAAAGAATCCAGCAATAAATTATGACTCCGCCTCCCTCTCAGGATTGGTGATGTCGGCCATCACCGTGATCATCCTGGTGGTGCTCTTTGTGGCCGACACCTTTTGGATCCAAAACCTCCCCTGGGTCAAGGCCTGCACGCCCATCTACATTCAGTTCTTTGTCAAATTCTTCATCATCGGCGTCACCGTGCTGGTGGTGGCCGTCCCCGAAGGCCTCCCGCTCGCCGTCACCATCTCCCTGGCGTACTCCGTCAAGGTAAAGTCTCTTAACCTTGTCGGCCGCCTGCCACCTTTTGCCGCCAGCTTACGCGTTTAGCCTATTAAAAAGCCGCGGGCCAGGGTTGTTCAGACCCTGCTGAGTGATACCTCGAAGCCGAAGCGATGATCCCGGCGGCGGGGGAAGCGGTTGGTGCGTCGTGTGTTGACCGTCCCGTCCCCCCCCCCCCCCCCCCTCCGTTGACAGAAAATGATGAAAGACAACAACCTGGTGCGTCACCTGGACGCCTGCGAGACAATGGGCAACGCCACGGCCATCTGCTCGGACAAGACGGGGACGCTCACCATGAACCGCATGACGGTGGTGCAGGCCTACGTGGCGGAGAAACACTACAAGAAGGTGCCGGAGCCCGAGAACATCCCGGCCTCCATTTTAGATTTCCTGATTCTGGGGATAGCCGTCAACTGCGCCTACACGACCAAGATCATGGTACGAAAAAACAAAACCCAAAAAAAAGGTGTTTCTCGACTTGCTCGCTCGCTGTCGCCAACGGCCCCGCCTCCTTTCCCCCCCCCCCCCCCCTCGCCAGCCTCCGGAGAAAGAAGGCGGCCTGCCTCGGCAAGTGGGCAACAAGACCGAATGTGCCTTGCTGGGATTCTCCACCGACCTCAAGCGCGACTACCAGACCATTCGCAACGAGATCCCCGAGGAGAAGCTGCACAAGGTGTACACCTTCAACTCGGTGCGCAAGTCCATGAGCACCGTGCTGAAGATGGCGGACGGCAGCTACCGGATGTTCAGCAAGGGCGCCTCGGAAATCCTCCTCAAAAAGTGAGAAGAGCCGTTTGACGTTTTTAAAAAAATTTTTTTAGTTCGCAGGTCTCCGTGAGCGAAATACAAAAACGGCTCCGAAGTGCAAGTGCATCCCCTTTAACTTTACGACTTAGAAACAGGCGCTGAGAAAATGAGCTGGTAACAACGCCGTAAGCCTCTTAACCAAGCGTGCTTCGTTTTAACCCACAGAGGGCTTAGCGTGACGTCACGCCCGTGCGGCTCCGCATTCAAATGCTTTTGTTCCCCACCCACCCTCACTATTCCGTTTCACTTTTTAGAGGCGTTTTTTCAACCACTTTCAGGTTGTCTCATTTTTCCCCCCCCTGCTCCCAGGTGCTACAAGATCCTGACGGCGTCCGGCGAGTCCAAGGTGTTTCGCCCGCGCGACCGCGACGACATGGCGAAGAAAGTGATCGAGCCCATGGCCTCCGAAGGCCTGAGGACCATCTGCCTGGCGTACCGGGATTTCGCCGTGAAGGACGGCGAGCCCGACTGGGACAACGAGAGCGACATCCTCACCGGGCTCACGTGCCTCTGCGTGGTGGGCATCGAAGACCCCGTGAGGCCCGAGGTAAATTGGAGAATAGTTAAGTGCAGAGAAATTTAAAAAAAAAAAAAAAAATCATCATAACAATGCACAACTTCGGATGTTGCCCAACAATGTCTTCTGTTATCGAGAATTGTCAATCAAATTGTCAGTCTTAAATTAGATTTTCTTTGTTTACACTCGTGAAACAGCACAACAGGCTCACCGGGCAGAGATTGCATCGGGAAAAAAAAAATCTGTGTGCTTTGTAGGAGTCATTGTAGGTTGAAATGTGGATATTTTTAGGCTATGATGCGTCTGTTATTTATTTTTTTTGTCATCCATGAGGTAAAAAAAACAAAACAAAAAAAAGTGAGTCATTATGTAAGTTTTTCTTCCGTGTGGAGCCGCAGAGACTTTGTGTGCGGTCACGTGACTGACCGGCTCCTTCTGATTGGTGAAACGGGAGTCGAACCTCGCAAGTGGTTACGTTGGATTTGGTCATGTGACGCGCAGGTCTCTTTGACGAAACAAAAACAAACAAATCGCAAAGGCAATCGTCCATAAAGGATTCTGAACAAAAATATTCAGGTAAAATAAAAACTTATGTGGCCTTCAAATGAAATGTGACGGAAATATGTCGCTTCTGGTGCGGAACGAGCAGCGTTTTTCAAGTGTGTCCTAAATACATTTTATTTTTTTATATTTTTTTTCCCTTTCAGGTCCCGGACGCCATTCGAAAGTGCCAGCGCGCCGGCATCACGGTGCGGATGGTGACGGGCGACAACATCAACACGGCGCGCGCCATCGCCAGCAAGTGCGGCATCCTGCAGCCCGGGGACGACTTCCTCTGCTTGGAGGGCAAAGAGTTCAACCGGCGGATACGCAACGAAAAGGGAGAGGTGGGCGGAACAGCTACACTCATATCACTCCGACGCTTCCAGAAATATATTTTCGAGGTGATTCATTTGGATTCTTGTTGCATTTCCAGATCGAGCAAGAGCGCATTGACAAGATCTGGCCCAAACTACGAGTGCTGGCTCGTTCCTCCCCAACTGACAAGCACACTTTGGTCAAAGGTTGGTCGACTTTGTCGGACGTTCATGTGGAGAATTGTTGCTTTTGCTTTTTTCGGCTCACGTCTTTTACCGTCTTTAGGTATTATTGACAGCACCGTGCTCGAGCGGAGGCAAGTCGTGGCCGTCACCGGGGACGGCACCAACGACGGTCCCGCCTTGAAGAAAGCCGACGTCGGCTTTGCCATGGTGAGGCGCGCGGGGACACACACACACACACCTCGTAAAAATGATCAATGACGGCTAACGTGACTATCACGAAATGGTCGTTTTTTTTTTTCCTCCTCGCAGGGCATCGCCGGCACCGACGTGGCCAAGGAAGCGTCCGACATCATCCTGACCGACGACAACTTCTCCAGCATCGTCAAGGCCGTGATGTGGGGACGCAACGTGTACGACAGCATTTCCAAGTTCCTGCAATTTCAACTGACCGTCAACGTGGTGGCCGTCATCGTCGCCTTCACGGGCGCCTGCATCACTCAGGTCAGCCGTACGAAAATGCGTCGATTTTGAATGGTTGAACTCTGTTTTGCAAAATATTTCCGTATCGCACTCTGTGCCTCTCATTTATTTTTTATTTTTTTTAATGGCCTGCGTCAGCGGCTGAAAACCCGTGGCCATTTTGGATGCAAGCCCACAGACGTGGTTGTCATATATTTGAATTTTTCATTTGTTTGTTTGTGTTTATTTTGTGTAGATTTAGTTAGTTTGAATTCGTTTTTTAGAGCAAGTTGGTGTCTGTTAATTTTAGCCTTAAATTTTTTTTTCTTGTATTTTTTGGGAATAAGCTTCATTTTAAGTTGGTGCGTGTTAATTTTAGTCTTGAGTGGTTTTTTTTCATTTTTTTCATTTTTTTTTTAAACTAGTGTAATGTCCTAAATGAAATCATTGTTCAACCTAACCTCTTTCCCAAAAATCCATGTCTCAAATTAACTGACAAAGACGAAAACTCAAGCCCCCGCCGTCATTTGCTAGACTGCGCCGCCGCGAACATCCGACACCTCGACACGAGGTCCAATGAGGACACTTTCTAAAAACCAGCCCTGTCTTATTTTTCCAGGACTCTCCACTGAAGGCGGTCCAGATGTTATGGGTCAACCTGATCATGGACACCTTCGCCTCCCTGGCGCTGGCCACCGAGCCGCCCACGGAAGCCCTGCTGCTCAGGAAGCCATACGGCCGCAACAAGCCACTCATCTCTCGCACCATGATGAAGAACATCCTGGGCCAGGGCGTGTACCAGCTGGTCATCATCTTCACGCTGCTCTTTGCCGGTAAGGGAAGATTTGCGTTCGCCCGCCGGATTCGTCCTCGCCGATGCTGACGTTCCGTCGACGCCGCAGGAGAAACTATATTTGACATCGACAGCGGCAGGCGCACGCCGCTCCGAGCGCCGCCCTCGGAGCACTACACCATCGTCTTCAACACCTTCGTCCTGATGCAGCTCTTCAACGAGATCAACGCCCGCAAGATCCACGGCGAGCGCAATGTCTTTGAGGGCATCTTCAACAACCTCATCTTCTGCAGCATCGTCTTCGGTACCTTCGTCATCCAGGTACCGCGTCCATTTTCCGCCGCTGCGCCACACCATGAAGAGCGTTTTTTTCGCCTCTCATGGGGATGCTTCTCGTCTGTCCAGATCGTCATCGTGCAATTTGGAGGGAAGCCATTCAGCTGCGTGGCTCTTTCCATCGACCAGTGGCTCTGGTGCACTTTCCTGGGCTTCGGCTCACTGTTGTGGGGGCAGGTAAGACTGATTTGCCACTCAACACTGCCCTCCTGTGGAGGGCAGTAGTAGTGCAGGGAGCCGTTAATTGTGATTTTTTTTAATTTTTTTTTTAATGTCAAATAAATAGAACCGTTGCAGTTCGTTTTAATCCGGCGTCCGTTTCACCCCCCCACCCAGGTCATCTCGTCGATCCCCACGAGCCGCTTAAAGTTCCTCAAAACGGCGGGCCACGGCACCCAGAAGGAGGAGATCCCCGACGAGGAGCTGGAGGAGCTGGACGACATGGACGAGATCGACCACGCCGAGCGGGAGCTCCGTCGCGGCCAGATCCTCTGGTTCCGCGGCCTCAACCGCATTCAGACTCAGGTGATGCACCAAACGCTGCGGGGGGGGGGGGGGGGGGGGAGGGTGAGGGTGAGGGTGGGGTCGGGGGGGGATCTCGCCCAGCCGACGCCACTCGCAACGGAATCGAAGCCATCAAGCCTCTTGACTCTCCATTTGCTGTTGCAGCGGCACTGTGAACCGCCGTAGAGTGAACCGCCTGCTATTCGCCGCGATCGCGAGTAGCATCGTTCCTCGCCACAATGGAGCTCCTCAGCCCACGCCTCCATAGTTCGTCAGCAGCTCGATGGAGTTTTTCCAGCCGGGGGGGGCCGATCCGCGAATAGTTGGAGGTTCACTGTACTGCTTTTGAAGGAAGCTGATTGGTCAAAGAATTACGACGCTTATCAGCTGATCAGTGCCTTTTGAAAAGCCAAACTCCTCCCCTTTTTTTTCTTTTTCTCCTCTCTTTTAACACGTTCAAATCCCAAATTGCTCTTATTTCACCTTTCTCTCTCTCTCTCTCTCTCTCTCTCTCTCTCTCTTTGTCCTTGTGGGCTTTCTGCCGTCACGCTGTGTGGTTCTTTGCAGATGGATGTAGTGAGTGCGTTCCAGAGCGGAACTTCCTTTCAGGGGGCTCTGAGGCGGCAGGCCTCCAACTCCAGCCAGCAGCAGCACGATGTAACCAATGTTTCTAGCCCTACACATGTAGCCTTTACCTCCTCCTCCTCCTCCACTACTACTTCTCCTTCTACTACTACTACCACCACGACCCCCACCACCACCACCACCAACAACAACAACGCCGCCACCAACTCCGCTGGTGCCGCCGTGGGGTGTGAGTGTGTGTTCTCCTCTCGTGCATGAGACGTGTTCTCCTCTAACCTCCTCCTCCTCCTTCGCCGCTCCTTCTCTCTTTCTTCCTCTCTCGTTTGACCGATTAAAAAAAAAAAAAAAAAAAAAATGGCGCCCACATCTCTCATCAAGCTTGGATGCCACGTGATGCTGTTCTCCTATCTATGTACCATGTGACCAGGTGGCTTCTGGCGTGGAGCTGTGTTTCTCTATCTGTGTCATCACGTTGTCTTCTGTTCGGCTTCTGCTTGGAATGTGGTTCGGGTTTTTTTTTTTGGGGGGGGGGGGGGGGGGGACTGTGATTAATAACAAGGGAAATGTGTATGTAACCGTGTTGCATTTTCTTAGCGCCGTCTTCCGGATTGGGCATCTCGCGTCCGCCTCAGTCAGTCAGTCAGCCAGCCGCTGGGTAAATGTTTTGAGTATACGCCCATGGACACGCGCTTTTAAGAACCGCCTCCAAAAGCGCCACGAGGCTTCTTTCTCGGTGGGGGGGTGACCCCCGATTGGCGCCCTCGCGGCTCTCCTCTCCCGCAGATCGTCCTGACTGGTCGGGAACAGCGCGAGAAGACTTTTGTCAACCGTCAGCGCTCCTCCCCCCTCCCCTCTCACAGGTGGAAGAACTTTGGTCAATAACTTTCCATTCCAGGTCCTTCCAAAAAAGGCGCAAGGCGGTCCTCCCATGTGTGTGTGTGTCGGTCCGCATCCCACCGCGTGTTCTTCTTTGGATTCTGTGAAATGTGTCATGGGCTATACTCAAAAGGTTTTACCGCCTTTTTGGAGCACAAAGGTAGTAGCACACGCTCTGCATGGACCCGGGGCTCGGCTCTCGTGTGCCAGTTCTTTTTTTTGTCTAATGGCCAACCTGCTTGTGGACGTGCTTGGCTGCAGCAGCTTTTTTTTTTTTTTTTTTTTTTCATTTTGTTTGTTTAGACGGCACAAAAACAAATGCATACAACTGACCATCTGTGCAAAGTCACAACCCGCTGGCTCTCCTGTCTTTTAGTCCGTCCTCTCTTTTCTGTCCTCTTCTGTCTTCTCTCCTTCCTGTCCCCTCTTTTGTCTTTCCGCTTCTTCCTGTCTCTTTTTGCTTTTCTTTCTTTCTTTCTTCTCCCTCCTCTCTCCTCGAAGCATGTCCAACACCGTTTAGGCCTTTTATTTATTTATTTTTGCATTTTGATGAAATAATCAGAAGATTTGGGTTTTGCCGCTCGCTCACCCCCGTGTGCACCGACTCACTGTCCAAAAAAAAAAAAAAAAAAAAGCGCTCCGACACACGGCCGCTCGCCCGCCTCGGCAACGTTCAAGGCCTTCCAATTTTGAGCCGAGGCTGCGATTCAAGAAGCCCGAACGATGTTCAATTCCACCGTTGCCGGAGGGGCCCGTTTACACGACTTGCACGTGTTTGACTGACGGCAGTGTTGTGTTGAGGTCACTAAAATAATAACTCGCCCCGAATTTGACGTGCGCCTCCACCCCGCCGACACCATCCGGCCCGTGGTCTTAACGCCGCCTTTTCTCACCCCCCCCGCCCCGTGCTTGCAGATCCGCGTGGTGAATGCATTCCGCAGCTCCATCTCCCTCTATGAGGGCCTGGAGAAGCCCGAGTCGCGGAGCTCCATCCACAACTTTATGACCCACCCGGAGTTTCGGATAGAGGACTCGGAGCCGCACATCCCCCTCATAGACGACACGGACGCCGAGGACGAGGCGCCCACCAAGCGCAACTCGGCCAGCTCCCGCAACGCCTCGCCCGCCCCGCCCTCGCCAGCCAGCGCGGCCCGCCTTCCGGCGGCGGCCCCGCCCTCAGCCCCGCCTCCCCAAACCAGAACAATAACGCTGTGGAGAGCAGCAACCACCTCCTCCCGGAGGCCACCAAAGTGGGCGAGACCCCCGTGCCGGGCAGCCCCCTACACAGCTTGGAGACCTCCCTTTGATCGCAAAGCACGCCCACCTCCTTGAAAGGCACCTTACCACTTTTCTACATGGGGGGGGGCAGCTGCACTGGGCTGTGCTGGACGAACATTGGGAGGAATGTATCGGCTTGTGTGGATTCTTTGAGCTTCTTCTTCACTTCTTAAACCGCACCAGGACTCTGCCCCCAACCCCCCCCTGCTGACCCCACTTTTGGTTTGTCTGGCTGGACAAAGGCGCGATTATAAACTCTTGATTGAAAGTGACCTGTTTTTTTCTTATTCTACTCTTATTCTTAATATTATTTGAATTGCGTCGACGAGGAAGAGGAGGAGGAGTTCGTCACGGCTTGAAGACAACAGAACCTTTTTGCTTCTCTTTAGTCTCGATGGTGTTGTATATTTCGCTCTTCGGCCCTCGCTCACACACACACGTACACACACACACACACACAAAAAACGAATTTCTGCTCCATTTGGCTGTTAATATTTTGACTTATTTATGTTTATGGAGGGAAAAAAAGCAGGTCTGTTTACAAAGTTTGTAGATACTTTTTTTTTTCTGTTTGTAGGCAAAAGAGCTTCCTGATGTATGAGGCAGAAAAGTGGGGACAGATTTAAAAAAAAAAAAGAAAAGAAAAATGAATGAAGTTTATTTCAGATACTGCTGTATTTTCAGGAGAAAAAAAAGGGTGTTTCTATTGAAACTTAAGTATTTTTTTTTTTGCCTGCAAGTTTTATTTGTTATATATTTGTAGATAAGCATAGAAACTTCTAGCCAAACCAATAAACACTAAGTCTTGTATAGAGAGGAGCCCCCCCCCCCTCCCAGGTGATGTGTTTTGGAAAATCGCTATAAATATTTACTCTATAGTTTCCACGTGCACAACCCCCCCACCCACCCCCCCCCAAAAAGTCCTCATTTTCATCCATTGTGTTTCCACATGCTCAACACACACACACACACAAAAAAAAGGGAGTCCACGGGGCTCGTATTTAGCAAGCGTGGCCTCTTCCGAAACGGATTCTGAACAAGGTGACACACTTTCAGATGTTTATTTGCACAAAGGACAAAACACAACTTGGGTTCAATTGAGACAAAATCAGCCAGTGAAACGTGCCTTGGCTCGAGTCAACGTTCAAGCTTGATCAACCCTGTGGATGCTTGCTAAATATAGACCCCCCGCCCACCCACCCACCCACCCACCTCCGCCCTGCTACCCTCAAAGATTGCAACTTTTAAAATATTCCAATTTCTTCCTCCCCTCACACAGAGGAACCATTTTTGGGACACCTGATGTACTGGAAACACTAAAAAGAATCTATATATTTACGCTTTTTTTTTTTTTAGAATAAAAATGAGGCATACACTGGTATCCATCTGCACAGGGTACTTTATTTCCTAGCAAGAATTTTGATACCGAGACGACAAATGTACCTTTGTATTTTTATGACGATAAACTGATTTCTTGAGCTGTCATCATGCTCACGAGACAGTTTGCGGAGGATTTGACACTGCGGGGAGGGCCACTCAAAATGTGTGTTGTCTGGAACATTCATCTCAGGGTGCAAATAGGTTTGAGGGAGTGAGAGAGGGAACAGGCCTCTTTTTATTTTGTTTTTGTATTTTTTATTTTGGGTTTGTAGGCTGCATGTTCTTCCTGCAACCACCCCCAGGCTTTCTTCACCCAGAGGCGCGTGGAATAAACATTGAGAAAGGGAGCTGGCCTGTTGTCCTTGTTTGGTTTTACAGATATGACAAAATAGCAGCTAGGAAGACCTTGAAAATTACACAAAAAGCGGAATCCATACCAGGAGTTTGTTCTGTCGCTTCTTCCTGTAAAACACAGGAATGAATGTTTTTTTTTCCATCTGTTTTATGGATTGTCATTTTTTTTTTTTTTATCATTTAACATTTGGAAATAAAAGTACTTCATGTCTGTTTATCTTGAGCATTTTAAATGGATATCGTGATTGGATTTACATTTGAAACTTGTCGAGTAATGTGTCTGGTTTTTAAAAATAAATAATGTATTTAGCCTACGTGCAGCAGCCCTGTTCCTTTTTTTTGAATTGTTCTTTTTCAAACTTTCTCTCGGGAGATGCTGGGTGTGTTGCAATTACATGTAATCACTAAAGTGTAATCTTTGATCGCATGTATTTGTTTCATTGCAGTTAAGATTAGCAATCAAACAAAGGTCACTCACGATTGAGTCTTACACAATGTGTTTGGCTCATTTATCTCAACTTTTTTTTTTTAACTCATTTTCATCACAAAAGGAATCGAATAGTTTTTTTTATTGTAGTCCATAATGAAATTGGTATGTTAGTCGTTGGTGTTAGAAGAAAGGATGACATAAAAATGCGGTTGAAGCAACTACAAAAGAAATTATGAGAACCAACCAAAAGCGGTGCTCTTGTAAACCTTACACATTATTATAATGCCGCATAAAAAAAAACATTTTTAACGTTTACGCCAATAAAACCAACCACATTAATACGGTGCATGGATATGCATTTACCTCATTTGGCCACAAGACGGCAGTATAGCCCTTATCGTTTCTTTCTCGTCTTCATTGGACAACGAAGATCGTGTAATAACATAAGACGAACTCTCTTTTATTAACAATTCGTAACTGTTGTTGAGGAAAATCAGACTAAAATACATTATTAATAGTGTTGGAAAATAAGACGTATTTTTTACGAATTTTGCTCCAAGAATTTAGGCCATGTATGAAAATGTGTGACCTTGAGAAGTATATAAGAGGGAGAAATCGAGTGGTACGTCTTTCTTCGTCGCTATGGAGGCTAATCACAGTCCGAAGGTCTTCAAGTGAATGTTTTCTGAGTGAGTAATTAAAACCTTTCAAAGTCTTTATGTGCTGTTATTTACGTAAGGTGGAAACACATATTTTTGCGCCCTGGTATTTTATTATGTGTGGGGTATTTTATTAAGTGCGGGGCTGAAAGGGTTTTACGATATTTCACTAGTGCTAGCTAATGCTAACGTAGCATTTCGTGTCCATACAAAAGTAATCGAAACAAAATGTCAGAAAATTGACTGGCGTGTGTGGTGGCAGTGTTGGTCGGTTTTTGGACATGAACTGAGCGGTCCACGATGAAAGAGTGGTGGCTCCACGTCGGCTTGATGTGCATCCCGCTGCTGGCCGTCTACCTGCACATCCCGCCGCCTCAGCTGTCGGCTCCTTTGCTCAAGTGGCACAACGCCGGCAGAGGCTTCAACTTCAGGGGCAGCGAGATTTTTTACAGAGGTGCTCGACATACACACCTTGGCACGGCCTGCTCCTCCAAATGGCTTTGAAAACAAACATTTTCTTTCATTTAGAATGTTCCAAAGGTGAATAGATGAGATGTAACTATCTAGGTACACTTACGCCAGTGTATTTACTAACTGAGGTACTTTAGCGCTGAATTTACAGTCATGAACTGCAGGGTGTGTACAGCAGGTGTAACGTGTCTTCTCCAAACAGACTCTCATGGTGCCTTGGGAAGCTCCGACGTCGTTCTTCTCCTCCACGGCTTTCCCACCTCCAGCTACGACTGGCACAAGGTCAGAGCGACACGGCAACAGAAGCATATTCCATAAGCAAATATTATTTGAATATTTATTTTAAATTTCTTGTAAGACATCCATGTGTCTACTCTCTCCCCGTTCTTCAGTAGATTTGGGAGCCGCTCACCCAACGCTTCAACCGCGTCATAGCACTGGACTTCTTGGGCTTCGGCTTCAGCGACAAGCCGGTGAGCGTCTCGTATGTGTGTGTGTGTGTGTGTGTGAATCCATCAAATCAATCAAAACTGAGCGTAATCTATTGGTTTCCTGTTGCCGTGGCGCTCAGCGACCACACAGGTACTCCATCTTCGAGCAGGCCAGCGTGGTGGAGGTGCTGGTGGCGCACCTCGGTCTGGCCAACCAGCGCATCAACTTGCTGTCACATGACTACGGCGACACGGTGGCGCTGGAGCTGCTCCACAGGTAGACTTCAAGATGATTTTTTTCTGCAGTTGTCTTAAAGAAATCAAACAATACCTTGTGTTTTTAAGTACTTAGATGGTTTTTTGAAAACGACACCAGCGATTGTGTTTTCTTGTCTGGATAGGAGTGACCAAAACCGCACGGGTCACCTGAACATCAACAGCCTGTGTCTCTCAAACGGAGGTGAGTGTTTTTGCAGTACGTTCTCTCCCATTTTCAGCAGCCGCCGTGACGGACTTCGTGCTCTCCACAGGTTTGTTTCCCGAAGCCCACCACCCTCGTCTGCTGCAGATGGTCAGTCCCACCGCCCGCCTGTTCACAAGCGTTCATTGACGTCGCGGAAGTTGTGAGGTCTCTCGAGATCCATTTTGTCTTCCTAAAGCTACTCAAGGACTCCACGTTCCTGGCTCCCGTCCTCATGCGGCTCACCAACTACATGATCTTCCAGAAGGGGTCAGCACTGTACTTATTTTTTATTTTTTGGATCCAGTCACACCCACAAAAACGGTTGCTAACTGGTTTTCTTTGATTGCAGGATCGGGGAGGTTTTCGGGCCGTACACGCAGCCGACCGATGCAGAGTTCTGGGACATGTGGACCAGTCTGCGCTACAATGACGGCAACCTTGTGCTGGACAGGTAAGAAAAAAATAATTATTCTCAGGTATTGTTATGTTGTATTAAAAAAAAAAAAAAAAAGAGTAAATCATATAATAAAAAAATACATTTCATACATTGTCCACCAGGCGGCAGTATAATGTGGCTTTTTAGAAACCTGTCGGTTCCAGCACCACTGTTTATATTTTGCTACGCACCATTTGACCATATTTATAGAAGCCTTGACATATCTTTGTCTGTTTGTCAGTATTCTACAGTACATCAACCAGAGGTTAAAGCACAGAGAGCGCTGGGTCGGCGCGCTCACGTCCACCTTTGTGCCACGTAAGAAGTCACATCCCGCACACTCAAGTGTCACTTCATGTCAACTCCCCCTTTATGACGTCCTTGTCTTCCAGTGCACCTGATCTACGGCCCGCTCGACCCGGTCAACCCCCACCCCCATTTCATCCGCCTTTACCAGTGAGCGTCCTTCGTCTTTTCCCGCCGTCGTTGGCAAGTAGGTGACGTGCGCGCTGTTCATGTCCCCGCAGGCAGCTGGTGCAGAGATCGACCGTCAGCGTGTTGGACGAGCACATCGGTCACTACCCGCAGCTGGAAGATCCGGCGGGCTTCCTCAAGGCTTACTTTAATTTTATTCACTCGTTCTGAACTTGACCGACACGCGGAGTGAGCCGAGAGCTTGATGATCAAAATAAATAGTTTTCTACAACAACAAAAAAAAGGTCAGTTGTAATCACTCGTTTATTTTCTCTTCCAGACTCATGTGTAAGTAGCAGATGTTAACGATAGACAAAAAATTAGACGCGATAAAGGGGTTGGGCTTCAGCCCACAGACGCCAGGATGACGTCGACAACCGTTTCTTCGTCGCTGCGGACCGTCACCTGCATGGTGACGCCGTCGGCCAGCGCCAGGCGAGCGCGGACGAGCGTGTCGTGGCCTCCCCGGAAAACACCTGCGAAATCACAAGAAAAAAAAAAAAATCGGAGTGAGTCTTTAGAAAGCGCACAAAAATTGTGTTTTTTTTTTGTTTTTTGTTTTTCAATTAAACCCACCAGCGAGGAAGAGGATGTGCGAGTTTTTGTTTTCTGGCACTTTGTCCGAGCGCTCGCACGGCTGCATGCCCAGGAAGCTGACGATGTTCTTCACCGCCTCTGTCGGAACGCCGCCACCGCCACACCACATTGGATGAAAGATGTCGTCGGAATCACGACCGACCGCGACGAGCATTTCCCACGAGCCTACCGTCCAAAGTGCGAACGGACGCCAGCGCAAACGTCTCCTCCTTCTCAAACTCGTCTCCTACTTCTTCCCAGGCTGCTGCGAAATTCGGCTTCAGCACCTTCTGGATGTGGTCCGCCACGGTCACTTCCAGGTCCTCCAACTGCGGGAGATCATCGCACGCGAATGAAACCGAAGCGAGAACCAAACGAATTCGCCGACGGGGGGGGGGGGGGGGGGGGGCGCTGCTCCGCTACTTACCACGTACTCGTCGTCGTAACCGTCGTCGTCGGGCTCTCCCGTGTTGGGGTCGCAGTCTCGGACCAGGTACTTCATCGTGCAGCTGAACGTACACGACACTGCCGGCGAGAACGGCGTCGTTTGAATCGTTCGTCGCGGTTGAGCGGCCAAAAATCAAAAATGGCGGCGCTCGACTCACCGGCCGTGGGGTCGTCGTCCGGCAGACGCACGAGCGTGTAGCAGGAGCCCGGCTGGCTGTACGGGAGGTTGGCGGCGGGAAGGTAGTGAAGCACCTCGTAGGATTCCGACGGCTCCATTTGCACGAGAACCTGGAATGGCGAGCTGGCGGCGTGAGTTGGAACGGTTGGATTGAACTGTGTCGCGATGAACTGTGTCGTGTGGAACCTTCTGCAGAAGTTGGTCGTTGAGCGTGTTGGTGCAGTCGAACTGGAAGACCATGTGCCTGGAGAAGGTGTGTTTGATGCAGCGCACCACGTATTCCGTCTCGGCTTCCGTCAGCTGCACCGGCTCGGCCGACTTGAAGAGCGGGCCGAGACCCTGGAACTCGGGGATGGCCGCCAGTTGTTCTGAGAGCAGAGGAAGT
Source organism: Hippocampus abdominalis (assembly GCA_018466805.1). Lineage (NCBI taxonomy): Eukaryota > Metazoa > Chordata > Actinopteri > Syngnathiformes > Syngnathidae > Hippocampus > Hippocampus abdominalis. Next base: position 17,088,015 of record CM031704.1, on the reverse strand, counting down.
TCCAGTCAAGTCAATGAAGACTTGGCGGAGAGGATTGATCTCACCTTGATAGATGTCCTGGCGGGACGGGGCCAACTTCTCTGGGAGCTTGCTGGTCGCCACCGGAGTGATTTCTGAACAGGAAAAAAAACGACAACATTTGAAGGTGGGAATTCAACCAGAAAATCTGAATCTGCCGTCTTAAGAGCTGACCCGTTTTGTGTTCTGTGATGGGCGTGGTGGCGAGAGGAACCGTCTTCATGTCGAACGGCTTCTCCGAGGGATCCAGCGTGTACTGGTGCAGCGACTTCTCCAGACCGGGAATGGACACCGACAAGCCTGAACAAGAGATGAATGTCGAAGAAGACGCTCAAGGTAGGGCTGGGCAATTAGTAAATTGAATCGATAAATATTTTTTAAGTACAGTCAAACCTCGGTTTTCGTCCATAATCTGTTCGAAAACCGAAACCACGCTCTTTTTTTAAAATAAAAATGGTTCCTGAACACGTCTGCTCACAATGGAAAAGCAACACGAGGAAGCGCCACTTCCTCGTGTAAGCAAGGCGAGAGGAGCCAAATGCTGCGTTCAAGTGCGCTCAGTTTGTTCGCGAACCGAAATTTGTTCGTCATCAGTAAGTTAAACTGCATGCTAAAATCCATAATGGCACAATCTTTTATCGGTCTCAAAAAAAAAAAAAAATTAATCTGATGTGCTCGAAAAAAGTTTCATGTTAATCTGTTTAATTGTGGAATATTTTAAATTTATTTAAATATATTTTTTATATTAATAATAATTTATTATATATAATTATAATAAAAATAATTTATATTATATATTTTTTAATTTAAATATTTTAAAGAGCCACAATCTCCCACGTATCGAAAAATGTCCTTTTGCTTTTTGTTTCGATGGAAAGGGGGAGCAGGGCGAAAACCTGAAATTGCTCAGCCCCTAACCCGAGATGCTAAATCGTTAGCACGCGAACTCATCTCACCGTTGAAGATGTAGGCGGCGTTAAGTGCCTTCTGCTTCTGCTGCAGCACGTTCATGTAGAACGTGGCCCTGTCGCGCACTTCGTCGTCGCTGTCCATCATGCACCTGGAGAAAAGCCCACGTTTAGATTGCGTCTGGTGGCAATAATTAAAACAAAAATAAATTACCTCTGCATGAGAACCAGAACACTTGGCAGCAGGTCGTCGTTCTGAGCTCCGAATTTAGCCAAGGCGCTAACCGCAGCTGATATCAGGGGGATTAAAAAAAAAAAAAAAACGTCTCAAAACCAAAAATTGTGCTTTGTTTTACACACAGACGCTGAGAAAACGCGACTGACCGGCTCGCACGGCCTCGCTCTCCAGCACCACCCGGTTGAAGATGAAGCGGATGTACTTGGACGGCTGCGGCGTGCGCGGGCCCTCTTTGCCCAGCAGGTGCAGGATCTTGGTCGCCAGCACCGTGTGCTCGCAGTCCTCGATGAACTCGCACAGGTGCGCCAGGCCCGTTTCTTTGCTCTCGGGGTTCTCCTCGATGATGCTGATGATGCAATCCACGATGGCCCGCTTGTAATCAAAGCCGCCCTGGAAGGCGCAAAAAAACAGACAACACGGGTGAGCGCTTTTTAAATGTTGACGTGATGATTTTTCTGCCGCGGCTTGTTGCCCGCTTACGTCGTCTCTCAGCATGTTGGACAGGAAGTTCATCATGACGCTGTGCTTCCTTGGATATTTTTGACACAGAGCGCTGATTGCCTGCACCACCACCACCTGCAAACCGCAATCAATCCATCAATCAATCACTCGGATCGATCACGTGCATCATCCCGGACGCCTCACCTTGAACTCGTCGGAGATCTCCGAGACGAAAGACGAGATCTGCTTCATGAGTCGGTCCACGCTGCTCTCGCTGCCCGTCTTCAGCAGCGTGGTGATGGCCAAGGTGGCGATGCTGCGGTTGGAGTCGGTGATCAGGTTCTCCAGATCCAGGTTGCACGCCGTCACCGCCGACGGGTGCTTCATCGCCACCTGGTTGGCCGAGAGCGCCCGCGCCAAACGTCACTTGGGACGCGTTCAGGGGGGGAATGCGGCGGGGGGGGCAAAGTACCTTGTTGAGGGTCCTGACTGCCGCGTATCTCAGCGCGGCTTTGGGCGAACTGCAGAAGAGCTGCAGCACTTCAGGAAAAAAAAAAAAAATAATAATAATAATAATAATATCCCTCACGTCAGCCATTTTTTTTTCTTCCCCTGTTTGTGCTGACCTACCGGATACAGCGGGGGCCAGCTCCCTAGCCGTGCAATTGGGCATGTGCACGATGGCCGAGGCGGCCTCGTACACGACCATCTCGTTCTTGTTGCGCAGGCAGCTCTCGATGAAGTCAAACAAGGGGCTGTCGTGACTGCGGCCCGGTAAAAAAATATCTCAGGATCGGAAGCGCTAGCCCAGCGTGACCGTTTCAAAAAAAAAAAATTTAAAAAAATGTCCGCTTTACCCTCCTTCCGTCTCATCCAGAAGCTTGCTGGCGATGCGGATGAGCATGCAGTAGGCGAACGGCGACTTGAGGCCCGACTTTGTGAACTTGTTGAGCATCTTGGTGACGGCCAGCCGGTCGTTCTTCCTCAGGTGGTAGAGGAGGCCCAGAGCGTGGTACTGCGACACACGACAGGACAAGTTGACGCTTCAAGTGTGGAGCAGCGGTGCGGTAAGCTCACAACCCTTTTACGCCTAGTTAGTAGCGTGCGCCCACCTGAACCATAACGTTATCGCTCGAAGCGGCCTCCTGGGCTTCGTTCACCCAACGTTTGACCACGTCGTAGCTCATTTTCACCATGTGCTGAAACCAAAAAGGTTATTTGAGTTCACGAAAAAACGAATGACATGTGACGCGAGCGTTGAACCCAAGCCGCATCTCACCAGTGAGGACACCAAGGCCGAGCTGGACACGCTCGGGACCTTGTCGACGATGGCCTGCTTCATGTATCTCTCGATGGCCTGCAGCATGGTGGTCTGAGAAACAGACAGGAGTCAACATTCTATTTTTCTTTTTTTTTCTTTCAGGAATTCAGACCCAGGACTTTTTGGTAGACAACTTACGTCTGTGATCCTGCAGAGGGCTCTGATCGCCGGCCCCCTGTACACGTCGTCCTTGCCGGTCATGTCTTTGGTAAGGCTGCACAGGCACAGTGACGCCACCGTTATTTATGAAAACACAAACCCAACACGTCACGTCGTCGTAAAAGTTTTTGAACCTGCTGGTGACGATAATGACGTCCTCGGAGATGTTGGCCATCTCCTTGATGGTCAAGTAGCACATCCTCCTCAGTGTTTGCTAAGAAGACAAAAATTGCATTTTGACTTTAAAGTGAACACTTTGAAATGGACTATTTGAGCTTACGTCATTGGACTGGAAGAGCCTGGTCATGGCGAAGAACGCCTCGGTGGCTTCTGTGGTCCCAAAATGTTCACCCTAAAACAAATAAAAGACCAGGAATGTGAGGCAGAGGGTCGCATATTAAAAAATAAAATCATTCTAGGCTACCTGGTTGAGAAGGTAAATAATCTTGGTCAGAATGTGCAGGCATCTTCGTGGGTTGATGGGTGTCTCGTTGAAGATGCGAGCCTGCAGGGCAAAATAATATTCACACACATGACTATGTTGACAATCTGTTTGATTACGAAAAAAATGACATTTGAAAACGCACCTCTTGCAAAACGGCACTCTTCTCCAGATGCTGGAAGGGGTTTGAGCCACTTCCTGAAAGAAAAAAGGGACACGCATATAAACGTCAATGACAAGACGCAGCTAACGCTAACAGAGCAGCGGGCTAATGCCTTCATTTATTTATCACATGCGCAAAATAAAGACATCAAAGTGTCATTTTATTTCACCTTGCAACATTAATTCACTCAGATTACTCCGTTCAGTTTCCATGCTAGTTATTTGTTAGCACGCCAACCTGCGAGCCTCCAGAGTTCTAAAACTCACCGATCACAGTCGCCATTACGAGGCCAAAGAACAACGTTCAGCAACACTCACCGGACTCTTCGTCCTTCTTGTCAAACTTCTTGATCATCGTGTCGAAACTGGCTGACGAGCGGCAGACGTTCGATGTCGACGGGATGCTAGCGAAATCTTCCACGTCGCCACAACTGGAATGAACTTCCGGTCGTTACGTCATCAAATAGCAAATAAGCTTTTATTTCACCCTCCTGACTGCCGAATAAGGTGCAAAAACACATTATTATAGCATTTCAATGCAATTATAACCATGCGTTGTTTCCCTATGAAACAAAAAGCGTACCGAAAGAAGTGTCCAAAATGACCAAAATATTAGGCACACCCAAGTTCTCGCGTTGATAGGAGAGAGCGTTTACGCATGCGCGGACATTTCCGGCACTTCTTTTAAAATGTGACATTTTGAAACTCCAGGTGTTCCATTCGTCGCGTGTTAACGATAATTTGTCCCTCCAGTTCGTTCATCGCAAAGTCGATCATTTAGTTTTGTTTAATTGCAACCAGGTAGTTAAACGCTGACCGGAAACGAGCCATTGTTTATCATGGCGTTTATTTTTGTATGCTAATGTCACGTGTGATTCGAGCACCTGAACTAAGTTAGGTTAGCTACGTTAGTGCTACCTAAGTCATTTTTTTGTATTGTTTACATGCGCAGTAGACGACCACAGTGAAGGGAAGTTGTCAACACGCGCGTCCACGTGTTAAGGTAACGCATGCTCAACTTTTCCATGTTTTCACCGTCCATTGTCTTCTGTTGAAGCGCGTCCCTCACGTGACACTGCTTATGTTTTTGTTTGCCTGACAGGACGGAGGAGTTTTTGGAAAGACTCAGTTCAGGACGTGGATGCATCTGCATTACAAGGACGCAAACCTGGTTTTGGGAAGGTGTGTGCACTTTTTGTTTTTTTAACACAGAGGACGCCATGCTGTTTGAAGCCATTCTTTTAGTGGGTCATTCCATAATTCATAAAAAAATGAACCAAGTGGATTTTGATTTGGATGATACTTGCCGTACTTGTTGAAGGTGATGGCACAACACTAAAACTAAGTTTCAGAGATTACATTTATTTTGCATAGCAGCAATAAGAAGTCAAAGTACACACCCCTAAAATAATCCTTTCAATTTGCATATTCAATGAGGTCATTGAATATTCATGGCAAATCTGACAATATGGATAGTATGAGCTCTTACTGCTGCTAAACAACAACATTGACAAAACTGAAACCTTTGTTTGAGAAAACATGTGAGAGATTACATTCCATGAAAAAAAAAATAGGTCACGTGATCCTCAAGGTCACCCAAGGTCCATCTCCAGGTTAAGGTCTAGGTTAAAAGTTGTTTAAATATGCATCAATCTTCCAAATGATTGCAGATATTGATTTCTTGTTAAATTCCCTTCCCAAATAAATACCTGTTTTGTGAAGATGGGACGGGTTGATGCGTGAACTCGGGAAGGAAGGCAGCCACGCCCCCTTTTTCTGAGGTAATAAAAATTCGGGGATGCCGTCGCTCCCAAACCCTTGCTCCGATTGACCTCTAATTTGAGATTTAGTGTTGTGCCATCACAGTCAACAAGTACAGCAAGTTTCATTCAAATCAAAATCCATTTGGCTGAACCCGCTTGTGATTTGCCATGGAATGACCCAAGTGCGCTGACCTCTACTTGATCTGCAACACAGTGCGCACAAGGGAGAACAAACTTCAATGCTTCTGAACATGTGTTATTTTTGAAATTACATTGTGGTGGGTGGCCAGATTATTTAAAACTAAATATTTATGTGTTTGTTTAATAAATTGGCAAAAAAAACATATCGAAGCACATGTTCAGAAGCAGTGAGTGATGTTGTTGCCAGCTTCCACATGTGTCAGTGTTGTGCAGTCCATGCTTGTCAAGCAGACAACATGGTGTCCTCTGCTGCTGGCTGAAATGTACTGCCTGTCAGCCAGTGTCGGTGTGTAGAACTTGAGTCAAGCTTTATTGCTAAAATGATGTGGAATTGGTTTAAAAAAATGCTTGTCAATATATTATTTGACTGGAATCAGAGTCTGCGTGTTTTGTGTCTCACTGAGTTTAATTAAAGTGGCCTTGTTATGGACGGCAACTGGAGTTGTTTGGCCTCTGGTCCGAGCAGACTTCTTGGATTGATGCTCAAGGCCAGAAAGGGCGAATTGTCCTTTCTGACGTTTGCGCATGAACCCAGGAAACCTGCTCGGACCAGAGGCCCAACGTCTTCCAGGACAAAACCACGACGACTCCGGTTGCCGCCCAGAACCACACCCACTTTACATAGCCCCGCCCATACAGGACCAGCATTTTTATGTAAATTCGTTTGCATGCCCCGCCCACAAGTGCCCAAATCAACCAATCACAATGCGGCATGTAAATTTATTTGCATACACCACGCCCACAGGGAAACAATTTTGACATGCAAATAAATTTGCGTAGCCCCGCCCACAGCCGATCTGCATACCCAATCAGGTTCCGATATGCAAATTTATTTGCATAACCACGCCCACAATCGCCCGCCACAGCCAATCAGAAGACGGTATGTAGCTTTATTTGCATAGACACGCCCACACCGGCGCGCGGGGGTTGTATTTGCATAGTCCCGCCCACAGCGGATTAGCGCAGCCAATCAGAAAGCACTATGCAAATAAATTTTGCGTGGCCCCGCCTACATTAACCCGGTTCAGCCAATCAGATGGCGGCATGTAAATATTTATTTGCATAGCCCCGCCCACTTCAGTTATGCAAAACGATTTGCATAGCCCCGCCCAGAAATTACAGAAACAACCACTCACAATGGAGCATGCAAATATATGTGCATAGTCCCGCCCATAAGTGCGCATTCCGACCAATCACAGCGCTTTATTCAAGCAGATTTGCATAACCCCGCCTACCCACCAACTTTGCATAACCCCTCCCATTATGCTAATTTATAAGCTCATTAGCATAGCCCCGCCCATTTACAGCAACCAATCGGATTGCACCCTGATTTGCATAATACTACACTTTTTATTCTATCCAGTTGTATTAATGAAGGAAGTGAAGAAGTGTATTTGTTTTCATTTTATTTTCACAAGAATACATGTTAAAAACAAAGTTTAAAAAAAAGTTAAAGTTAAAATAAAAAAATTTAAAGTAAAAAAAAATTACTGTAAAAAAAAAAAAAACAGTAGAAAAAAAAGTTACAAAAAAAAAAAAAAAAACAGGGTTAAAAAAAAAAAAACTCACTTAAAACATCCAAGTTGGATGACTTTGCAGCATTCTACTTTTCGTTGCCTGGTGAAGTTAGGTCCACGTGTTGGTCCAGCTCTGCTGTCCTAGACCAAGACAAAAATGGAGATTGTGAGTCTCAAGTCTTCTTGTGCAGCAAATGCAATTTGAAATGTGATCAAACTCACCAGCACAGAAAGTGATGTCACACAAGTTGTCTGGGACTCTGACCAAATGCTCACATGACGCTGAGCTCCTGCGTAACAAAAAATATGGGGTCAAAGAAGGGATTGATAAAACTGTCAAGCATTCAAAACTTACTGCCCATTGTGTAACCTCTTGCAGCAGATTGCTTCAAGCCAAGTGTTGGACGACAGTCGCCGCCTGGTTAAGTGGTCAGAGGAAAAAGTATTATAGCGCATTTCTTGTGCAGCAAATTTTAGACAAGAAACCCACCAGTGAGGAAGTGGACCTGGGACTTCTTGGGCAGTCATCGGATCTTGAAGAAAAACCGCCAAGTTGCAGCGCGCACACGTGTATGCACCGGTGCAACTTTTCTTGTTGGCAGGCTGCTCCAAAGTTGGCTTCGGCGCCTTCTGGACGTTGTCCTCCAGCTGGCCAAGCAGAAGCAGAGTAAGCGGTCAAAAATGGATGATTTTGGTGACCAAGGTTTTGTTGACATGACCATTTATTTCACTTGCAGTTTTCCTTGTCAAGTTGCAGACCGCAAGTCCAGGAAGACCCCTTCCCCAGGCAGCGTGACGTCATTTCTAGAAAAACAGCAAGACACCAGTCAAAACATTCACCCAGCGTAGTTTTGATGGAAACCGTTTGAGATGAAACCAACCGCCTCAACCCAAGTTTGCCATCGTCTGGAAGTGGTCCTCCGGGCTGGGGAAGAGAAAGCTGATGTTGGGCTTCACAGGCTAGCATGTAGCGGTGGCCGGTAGAGTTTGTCACTAATGTCTGAATGACCATCTGAAGAAAGGGGAGAAGAGGAAAAAAAAATGTCAGTAGACAGTCAGTTGGAATTTTCCGGAGCAGTTGCCTGTTCTGCAAAGAGACGAAATGAGCAGAGTCGCATACAAACCCTAAAAAAAAACAACCAAGCACTTCCTTGCGAGAAGGTCTCAGGTTGACATCATGGTGGGGCAACTTGATTTCTGGAGGGTAACAAGGTAAGAAATAATTTCAAGCCTTCAATGGGAAATTTGCAGACAAACTAAGCATTTGTTTTTAAAGTCTGACCTTTTTTTTTTTTTTCACCCATCCTGTGACAGAGCGAAGGGGATGTCCAACCGCTGCTGAGGGCCTCAGAGTGGACAAGCCTGAACACAAACAGGAAGTACGCAAAGGACCCGTCAAGCTTTTAATTCAGTTTCATTTTAATATGGGTCAACTTGGAAGAGTTCAGCTTCAATGTAGACAATTTTCTTTGCCCAGCAGGCGCAGCGTCTTGGTGGCCAAGGTGCAGACTCCACGATGGCACCAACCGGAAGCTTCTCTGCACAGTCAAAAGAAAAAAAATTTGCTCATGTCAACAAACGTTTTATCATGTCGTTTCCTCCTCCACCTGCAACAACAATCACATTTTTTAGCCTCTTTTCCAACAGAAGCATCACTGGCGAAAAAGATCGACGGTACCCGAGCCTGTCCACAGTCTTCTGCAGGGCCAAGAGATGCTTTGGCACCACCTGAGCAGAAAGAAAAAACAAAATGAGTACATAAGTACAGAATGTTAAAAGTACCTTTTAGATGGTCCCGAGAGGCATTCGTCCTGGTGCAGCTTTGGGGGAACCTGCAAAAGAGAAAATGTGTTTTAAAAAAAATGTTCACTTGAGCCCTTTTGCTTTGCAGTGTGCGCAAACCCAGCAGACTGCCTCATTCACAGTTTTGTCCGTCAGGCAGCTCTGGATGAAGTCAAGATGCCGTTTGACCTGCGCACGCACAAAAGGGATGTCCGAGTGAATTGACGTTATTTACGATGTCCTTACCTTCAGTTTTGTCCAGGAGCAAAACAGCAACTTGACACAACTTTCTTTTTCAAGACGTCTGGGGAGAGCAGTTTACAATGGAGGTAGTGTACGGCACCACATTTTGAAAACAAAAACAACTAATACTGAAATTTGTGTTTCCTACCTGAATCACGTCATCACTCAAAGCCTCCTGTAAGCTCATCTTCATGTGCTGAAAATTTTAAAACATGATTTCAGAATTGTATGCGAAGGAGTGTTTTTGTCTCTTACCAGTGACGAGCGCAGGGTTGAGCTGGACACCTCGGCAGTGGCCTGCAGCGTAACGGGTGGGCTGAAAAGACAGTAAAATAGTTAGCAGCGTGACTTTAGGTAAGCACATTTAAACAAAAACAAAATAAATTAAAAACGTTAGTCAGTCACTTGAAGATGCCAAGCCTGTGAACAGAAATTACACAATTACAACAAAGTAAGAGCAGAGTGTCATTTAAATTGTGGAAATAAAAACGCTGGCAACTTACCTTCTCAGCACGCTGGAAAGGAAAAAAAAAATATGTCAAACGGTGCCATTTAAAATTGCAGGCGACTTACCTTTGTAGAGTTGAACAGCCTGAAAACGCGAATTAATGTTAGGTTACAAAAAGTTCGTTGGCAACTTACCTTCTCGGCGTGCTGGAAAAGAAAAAGGAAATTGCAAAACGAGAGTTAGTTCAATCGAGCATAGTGCCGTTGCAAATTGCAGGCGACTTACCGTGGAAGAGTTGAACGGCCTGAAAACGTGAATTAATGTGAACGGTTACAAAAGTTAGCGATGGAAAGACGAAAAACGTTCAGTTTGTCAAACGCGAGCAACTTACCCTCTCTGCACGCTGCAAAGGAAAAAGAAAATTGCAAAACGAGAGTTAGTACAAAAGAACACAATGCCATTCAAAATTGCAGGCGACTTACCGTGAAAGAGTTGAACAGCCTGAAAGGTGAATTATTGTTAAACGTTATAAAAGTTGGCAATGACAAGACGAAAAAAAGAAAGGTTAAAGCGTTCACCTTGCCAAGACTTGTGGTCGTCTTGCCGCGATGTGGACGTGCAGTCAGTCGTCAGCCTGGAGGGGAAAGGAATTGCTTGTTCAATTAGTCGCAGCTTAAATAGGTTTTCGCTAACGACGTGATCACGTGTTGGTTTTTTTCAAAAGCTTTATTTAACAAAGAAGAAATTTAAAAAAAAAAATTGTGAAAAACGATTCCGAAAGAAAAATCTCGGTAATGCGAGCTTGTGTGAGACTCGAACTCGCTCTCACCAGACCGCACAGCTTGTCCCTATCCATTAGGCTAATCGTGCTGTGAACTTCCGGTATTGGAAGTAATATTTAACCGTTTTCCTTGATTTCGTTCCACGCAATACTATTGTTACTACGAATAAGTATAACCTCCGAATTTTGAATTTCCAAATCCGAGTTGGTCTAGTGGTTAAAGACTTTACTATGGCTTCAGCTGACTCTTGTTCGAGTCCCCTTTTCTGCTCACCTGCATTTATGCACAGCTGTGGGTGAGCGCGGGGATCGAACCCGAGTCGCCAGAACCGATCGCAAAGTTTTAGACCACTTGACCATCACGGTTGAGTTTTTGGGCAAATTTTTTGGTATATTCATAGTTTACCCCAGAACACGACAAAATAAAAGGATAAATATAACTTCCAAATTTTCAATTTTTGAACCCAAGCTGGTCTAGTGGTTAAAGACAACACTTAGGGTTCAATCTACTCGTGTTCGAGTCCCCTTTTCTGTCACGCGCATTTCTGCACACGGGAAGGTGAGCGCGGGGATCGAACCCGAGTCGCCTGAACCGAACGCAAACTTTTAGACCACTTGACCATCATGGTTGGGTTTTCCGACGGATTTTTTGTGATATTCATAGTCAGCATCGGGGATTGAATGGCGAGAGCAGCAGAGACGGAACACCCCGTACCACGTATCACATCAGCAATTCAGTGAAGTTCGAAATCATCCCGTGTTCTGCCACCTGAATGTAGTTACTCTGATTCGCCACAGGGCGGCAGCATAAGTTGTTCTTCCTCATTTCTCTCGAAACGTTCACGTCTTCCCTTGTATTCCATCGATGACTTGGTACTTTGAATACAAGGCGTCGCATACACACCAGAATACTTGTCATTGTGATTTATTGTTTCGGAAGTAAACATGAACAAACATGCATTCGAACGAAACCGTGTTTGTTGCGTCTGCTTTATTTGGGGAAAATAATTTTGCGTATAAAAATAACACATCTGAGGAGCACGCATTCACACGGACATTCCCGTGCATTTTTCAACGGGCACTGAAACTTTGAACAGCAAACATGAAGGGGAAAATTTTGCATGAGGAAGTTAAGCGAATGCTCGAATAACACATTAGTCAGCTTTAGTCTTTGAAACAGTTCGTACAGATTTAATCAAGAGATGATTTGTTGACTTCCTTGTAGCGACAATTGGCAATGCAGTGATTTGCCGGTCTCGCCTTTCCAACAAATCCAGCCATTTTTCAGTGAGGCGTCGGTCTGGAAGTCATTTGTCCCCAACAATAACATAATGCGAACGCAAAGACAAACAACTCGTACAAAGTTCCTTTTAAAATACAACGCAAAAGCGTCACTTCCTCCGACCGATGCGCGCGAGCAGACGCGCGTTCTCGTCCGCCTTCGAGCGCAGATTTTGGTCTTTGGCCATTTCGAAGATCACGTTCATGATGTTGGTGGGCAAGTCCAGGGACAGAGTCAGCTGGCTCCTGCGCTCCTCCTTGCCGCTGTTCCGCAGCAGCGAGCCGCGGAGCTTGGCCCGGCTCTGGTAGCGCGACTTGGCCGGGTTGAAAGTCCTTTTCTCCCGGCTCGCCGACTCATCGGACGCGGAGGCGGCCAAGTATTCCGCGGAGGACTGCAGCAGGGAGCCCCAGACGTTCTCGGAGGAGAAGCGGCCGCCGGCGGCCATCTGGTTGTCGCACAGGAGGTCCGAGCGGCCGCGGGCCAAGCGGAGGCACAAGCAGGAGGAGGGCGGGCAAAGAACCGAGAGCAGTAGCAGGGTCTTGAGGGACGACAACATCGCGTGTGTGCCGGGGTGTCCACTGGAAAAAAAAAAAAAGGGGGGGGGGGCACAAGTTGCAGGACACTTTGTCAGGTACATCTGCTGTAACTATAGAAGTAAAGGCAGACTTGTATGTTTTAAAATTGTTTGAAAAGTGTATTTATCCTCACTTTAGGACGCAAATAGATGTTTAAATGTGTCAAATTTGCAAGTATGAAATTAGTCAAACTTACCGCACGAATCAAAAGAAACAAACACGGCGGTCTTTCCCAAATTAACGAAAGAATCACGTTTGGGAGAGTGTCGAGCCGCACTTTGCACCTTCATTTACCGCCGCCTTCCATTTAGTAGCGCTCGTGACGTCATCTTGTGACGTCAACGACCGCCACGCCCACCGTCAGGGAACACCAACCACTGCTCAACTTCAAGTCATGAGTGCCTTGATGAGGAGACACGCTCAAGGTTTCAGCACCACGGCCAGCTCCACCATTGACAACAGTTGCCTACCAAAAAAAGAGAAGAGAAGAAGAACACAATTACGGAAGCCTGGAGCTGCGAATGTGAAATAAAAATATGTTGACTGGCATGCACTGCAGAAATAATAAAACGCTAAAATTACGAATGAAAAATGTACTTAAATGTTTGAACATTGTGGTATGATATATTGGGTAAATGTTTTGCCACCATTTTGTGCCATGCTAATTGAGGAGCTTCCTTTCGAGAAGTTTGGCTGTTATCTCGGACATCTTTTTGTCGCCATGTCTGGCTTCTTGTGGGGAAAAATGAATTGAGGAGCTTCACTTAAGACACAAGTTGCGCTTTGCCGCCATCTGTAGGCAACGCTTCACGGATTCAAGACCATCGTAAATGTTCTTACCCAAAAGGTTCCTGACGTGGTTGCGTCGTGCGGCTAAGGAGGCGTGTTCCAATCCCCACGTCAGCTTCTCCAGCCGAGAGACAAACAGTTGACTCAACGTGATTTCAACACATTAGCAAGTTTTTACGGGCGGCGATCACGGCGGTCAAGATGTAATGAGCGCGGCGGGAGTAATAACCGCGGCGAGGCGGTGACAGGCATCCTCCCTCGCATTTGCCAGGTGGGGTTGGGAGGGGGGGGGGGTGACTTACGCCTCTTAGACTTTAATGGCAGGGACATCTTGCTGCTTATTCGGGCTCCCCGTGAGTGACATCACGTACTCGTGGAAAATACTCGTGTGGAGGCACTCAAATTAAATGACGTGGGTTTTTTCCCCCATGTCAGGATGAACGTCCAACATCTGGATAGTTGCCACTCATTTTGTGATGATAAGGGGTCGCCAAACCACGTTTGATTTTCTTCTTCTTTCTGCCCCCACTTTCATTTCTTTTCTTGTAGAGAATGAAATGAATACCTGAAAAATGAAATTGTGACCTCCTCCAGGGAGGCCTTGATGCTTCTTCTCTATGTGGCAAAATTACCTCAACAATAAAGACAGCAATGTTATATATGAATTATTTGCATTTTTATGTTTCTATACAGCACTTCGTTTCAGATTCGCTTTTTTTTTAGAAGCGCCTCAAGAGAACGACGCGTTTTTGTAGCGTGACAATGTACAATTGTGACGGGCTCAGTAGAGATTGTTGTAGCAAACAACAACAACAAAAACAAAACTGAACTACAATTACAAAATACTTTCATAAATGAAACAAACGGGGGAAAATTGTTTAAAAAAAACAATAACCGAAAATAATAATGAATGAGAGGAAACATTTCTTGCTCATTTTTTTGTTTCCAAAAAACCAAAAAATTATAACTTAAAGTACAATAGAATGTCTGAAAAAAATAGTAACAAAGCCGCTTCTAAGAACATCCATCCATCCATTTTCCGAACCGCTTTATCCTCACTAGGGTCGCGGGGGGTGCCGGAGCCTATCCCAGCTGTCTTCGGGCAGTAGGCGGGGGACACCCTGAATTGGTTGCCAGCCAATCGCAGGGCACACAGAGACGAACAACCATCCACGCTCACACTCATACCTAGGGACAATTTAGAGTGCACAATCAGCCTGCCATGCATGTTTTTGGAACGTGGGAGGAAACCGGAGCACCCGGAGAAAACCCACGCAGGCCCGGGGAGAACATGCAAACTCCACACAGGGAGGCCGGAGCTGGATTTGAACCCGGTACCTCAGCACTGTGAAGCCGACGTGCTAACCACTGGACTACCGGGCCGCCCGCTTCTAAGAACAACAAAAAACAAATGAATTTGAAAGAAACATCCAAACAAAATGAAAAGTGTACCAAAAGATTTCATATTTTAACAAAAAGTAAAACCAAAACTAATAAAAACAAAGTACAGTACACTCTAAAAAAGTAAAACACAAACCCAAAGAACAAACATTTCAGTCAAGTTGAACAACAAAAGCCAAAAAAATCATAAGAAACGAATGAAAAAGCCAAGAAAATATTCTGTATTAAAACAATTTTAAAAACTAACACTAAAACTAATAAAAATATAAATAAAATAAAACAAAGAGCGAATCAAATTACATTGAATTTGAAATACAAAAATCAAAACGAAAAATTAAAAGATAACCATCATGAGAAATCCAAAACGACGATAACCCCCCCGGTGGGCGGTCACAACAGGAAGCTGAAGAAGAAGCCTTGAGAGGCATTTCATATGAAGTATTATCATATCATATTAAAATAAGCATTCAAGAATATAAATTAAGAATCCTACACAGTACAAACAAGTGCCTCCTGCTCATGTCCAGGCATCGCCGCCGTCTGTGAAAATACAATCACACGCATTCATACAAGTCAGCGGCTGTGATTTGTTTTTATTTATTTATTTTTTAAATTATGATTATTATAAAAAAAATTTAATGCCGCCTTACCTCCTCGGCCGCGTTCCGGCGTCAGCACGCAGCAAGCGCGGCACTCGAGCAGCGAGGCGAAGCGGTTGCCATTGCCGCCGCAGCCGCCGTACACGAAGGGCCGGCACTCGCCCGCCCCGGCGTGAAAGTACCACAAGAGGGCGTAGTCGGAGCACGAGCCCTCGGACATGGGCTCCAGGCAGCGTTCCTCGGACCCTGCGGGGTTGGGTGGGGGGGGGGGGGGGGGGGGGGGGGGGGGGGGGCAAAAGTGTCTTTGCTCACTCTTGAAGGAGATGCTGGGTCAAAATATTAGGAACATCTCTCGGCAGGATCGACAAAACTGGTTATTGTGTTATATCAGCGCAAGAGAACTAAAACTAGCACACTGGCCCGTCAAAAATTCATGAATTCCGTTTTTTGGGGTGCTTTCAAACAATTCATTTTGCACAGATGATGAAAAATGAAAAATAATAAACAGGAAGTGAGATGAAGAAGAAAGCGAGACTCACTGGAGGACGGCGTTCGAAAAAGTCGTCTTTTTTCCCTCTGGAGCGTCTCCTCGGCACCTCAAACAAAAAAAGCGGAGGATATTTGGGAAACTTTCTGTTATTGTTTCCAAGAATCATCGAGCAGATATTACGAAACGATCGAAAAAGCTCGGAGGAAAGGATGAACATCAAAATCCACAATTCTCTATTCAGGACAATGCGATTTAATCAGCGATTAAAAAATAAAAATAAAATAAAAAAAATTATTTTGGTGTATAGTCGGAAAAGTTGAATGTTGAGGGGGTGTTGAATCAATGCCAAATGTGTCAAAAATATTCGCAACGTGCCACTGAGTGGGGAAACGGAAGCCGTTTGATGCCACTAAATTGGGCCGCAGATTGATCTTGCGCCGCGAGGGGTGCGAGGGGGTGCGCGCTCGCTAATGAGCAGGCTGAAATGTACCGCCGCTTCTTGCATCACGCTGACCCTCGTCCCCCACTCGGCTCGTCTCCCGGTGACAGGGGTGCCTGCTCACCGACGCCGTTCGCCGGCAACCCCGCCTGCCTCGTCGGATGTTCTCCCGCGTCGTCACCGCCGTCGTCATCAACCTCGTGCGGGCCGGCCGGCGCGGAGCTCCCGTCGGGATCCACCGACTTCACCATCAACTTGTACTCCAAGCCTGCAGTGAAACACGCACAATCAAGCCTGTGACATCACTGGCTATTTCTTCCCTCCATTATGTCTCCCCTTTAATGGTAATACGTGTTCGCGCGTGTGTGTGTGTGTGTGTGTATATGTAAGCATGTATTTATGTCGACGATGGCACCGTGGCGTGTGTGTGTTCCTCTGACGAAAAAACAACAGATGGCCCCACACACACGGGGTGCCACGTTGATACCGCGGGAGCTCTTGTAGGCGCACGCACGTTTTGGCTCAGCCACAAATAAAGCAAGAGTTCACCATGTACCAGTGACACCATTACGCACACACACACACACACACACCATCGCTCTCGCCCCACCCACCCACCCAACACACACACACTTACCACACTTGTCCATCACGTCCTGGCTGATGAGCTTCTTCACTTCATGAGCCTTCACACAGATGAACATCATCAGTGTGTATCTTCGACAAACGTGCGCATGACAGTATGACAGTAAGTGTGTGTGTGTGTGTGTGTGAGAGCACATACTGAGAGGCCGGGCTCCCCCTTGTCGCCTTTTGCTCCTCCGATTCCCAACACCCCCTACAGGGACATATACAGATAGTTAAAAAAAAAAAAGGTGTGTTTTGCAATGTGCCAAGTTAGTAACACGCACTCACACTCTGGCCTCTGAGTCCGGACCTGCCGGGCGCTCCCCGTTGACACGGCTCCGTTTTTCCTCTGCGGCCCCTCGCGCCCTTATTTGGGGGGAAAAAAACGGCACACGCGCATGTTAAAGCCCATCTCGGCGCACAGCGTGACACGCGCCCCAATTAAAGCCGTCCTGGCGATATCCTTATTAGACGAGTGCAGACACTCTGTGGGCGTCCTAATTGTAGCTGCAAGTAGCTAATTGATGAGGGGCCGGCGACTTTCATCCTCCTCTTTTGACACTCAAACT
This sequence comes from Hippocampus abdominalis, assembly GCA_018466805.1. Lineage (NCBI taxonomy): Eukaryota > Metazoa > Chordata > Actinopteri > Syngnathiformes > Syngnathidae > Hippocampus > Hippocampus abdominalis. The sequence continues at coordinate 17,070,820 of CM031704.1, read as the reverse complement.
TTACTTCAGTGATGGGAAGTGATATTTTTCCCCAAAGTATGGAAATACTTGGGCTGAGTTCAAATCGCCAAGTTGATAAATTAATCATAGGTTGGACAAAAAAAAAAAAAAGACCAAAATATTGCTGTATTATAAATCTGGTATTTTTTGTTGTAATCTGGATTAATTTACTACTTGTGCTTGTTGAAAAATACATCCCATGAAAAAAAAAAAGGGTGTGTACCTTGGCTCCCGGGTCCCCATGGGGTCCTGGACCCCCTGGTGGTCCTCGGCCTCCATCCCTTCCGGGTCTTCCCACCGAGCCTTTGAATCCCGGAAAGCCCGCGAACCCGGCCGCGCCCTACACGCCACGCAATTCATCTTTTCGGGGACTTCTCAAAGCATTTTTGACTAAAGTTTGATGATGTTTGTGTCCAAACCTTTTGGCCTTTCCCTCCCGAGCCACCGCCGACGCCATTGGTGCCGGCGTTGCCTTTGTCGCCCTGACAGAAGACAACGTTATAGATCAACGCAGCTCTGCCTTGAGGTAGGACTTGATACATACAGTAAATGACATGATAAAATATCACGCAAAGAAATGATACAGAAATACATAGAGAAGGTCACATTTATTCTTCGCAGAGGATAAAGAATAGCTGCATTGCTATATTATCTGTTGACATGTTTGGCTCCACTTTTGGACTTTGGGAGTTCAGGTGTTGCGTAAACAATAATGCCACTCAGTAGCCCATCTATGGCGTTTTGTCAGCATGAAGCTAATGTGGCCATTTTACCTTTTTTCCGGCAAGTCCGTTCAAGCCAGGGAAGCCGGGGGTGCCAGGTGAGCCTCCGTCCCCCTGTGGAGTAGCAATTTCAAACTTGGTCTCGGAGCATCGATGACCGATGAACTCAAACCTTTTCGCCATTGAGACCGGGACTCCCGAAATATCCTGGAACGCCCGGAAGCCCTTCTCTCCCTTGGCTCCCTTATCTCCAGGTGAGCCCGTTCCTCCCGAATCCCCCTGGAACACGTACAAGGAACAAGAGTGATGCCAAACGGCCCAGATTCTGGTCAGGAGATTATAATGAACGCCTTTGATGTCCGGTACCTGATTACCCCTCTGGCCTTGCAGTCCCGCGTCGCCTTTGTCCCCTTTGGTGCCATTCACGCAGTCATTTCCGGGGCGACCCTTAAAAATTGAAACGACACGCTGACACGCCGTGTTGCTGGCGTACGTTCGAACGTCTCTGACGGTTTTTACCATGACTCCGGGGTCGCCCGGTTCTCCCGGATCTCCCTGCAGACAAACAGTTGGACTATTTCAAATCACTTTGAAAACTTGGGGAGTCACGTGGGGAGGGCTTGCAAACCTTCTGACCGCCTGGTCCTCGAGTGCCAAAGCGTCCCAAAGTGCCTTTTGTGCCCGCATCACCCTTCAGGCCCTGGAAAAAAAAAAATTAAAATGGCGGACTTTGGAATGTAAGGTTGTAAGAGACTAAAACTGTCTTGATACCTTAACTCCGGGTGGACCGTCCTCGCCCTTCTCTCCTTTATCACCGTCAAAGCCCGGGGAGCCTCGCTCACCCTGCGACAAAAAAACGAAACAATCGAGAATATCGCAAGTGCGTTCTCGGGAACAAGCGGGGGGGGGGGGGGGGGGGGGACGGCTCTCACCGCATCGCCTTTCAATCCCTTCAATCCACGAGGTCCATGAACTTGAAGCGAACTTCCCTGCAGTGCAGAAGACAACATAACAACAAAATAGTAATAATACAATCAGTTGATCCCCAAAAAAATAAACATACCCGTTCTCCTCTGATGCCTTGCATCCCACGTTCACCCTGGCGTTAAAAAAAAAAAAAAAAGAAAATGTGATGCCAATGACAACTTTGCATCTGTGGAATAAGACCTTTTACCTTGACGCCTTTGAAACCACGTAAACCTTTGGGGCCCTAAAAAACAAAGAGCAGGTTGATTATTTCTAAAAGTGGCAACGAAACCATTCAAATGTCACAAAGTCTCTCACGACGACTCCTGGTCCTCCTTTCGTACCCGGGGCCCCTTGGTCGCCCTGAAATCGAAAGAGGCCCGTTCACCGACTTGCACACGAAAATGGTATACCGATTTTGAAAAAAATAAATAAAAGAAAGAAATCCCACCCTTTTTCCAGGGAAACCAGTGAAACCCCGAGGCCCCGCCTCTCCTGGGATACTGTCCCCCTGCGAAGGATGTGTCCATTTTTCAAGTGGTACTATTATTTATTATTCCACCGATGACTTCTTGAAACATATTTACCTTTTCTCCTTTTAATCCAGACACACCAGGAGAGCCCTGAAAAAAAATTACAAAAAAAAAAAAATTGTAAATGTGGTAGGTTGATGCAACGTAAATAGGTCTGCTCACATCAGGACCCGGTGCTCCTGGAGGTCCCGCGCCTCCCGGCGTTCCATTTTTCCCCCGCCTCCCTCGCTCGCCCTGCAAGGGTGTACACGGCAAATATCTCCTGTGCATCACTTTCAAAATCAGAGAGCTGATATGGCGCCGTACCTCCCGGCCGGGCTCTCCGGTGTCTCCCGGGGGGCCCTTGATGCCCGGGTACCCCTGGATGCCTGAACTCCCGCGGATGCCTTGGATTCCCTGAGCGCCCGGCGGCCCCGCCTCACCCGGCTCACCCTAAGTTGTGGAGTCAGAATTGCTTTGATTTGGCTTTCGGGAACAACACATCAAGGCATTTCGGTGACCTTTTCTTTGAACGAGCACGACAATTTTTTAAAAGTAAACTAATTTGTTGAAATAATTGCTTTCCAATGATGTGTTAAGCTTGCTCGCTATGCTTTAAATGAGTCACTCAGCCAATTAAATCTGCTCCAATTAAAATGGCCGCCAGATGCAAAGTCAATCAAAGTCAAAGTGATTGTGTTGGAATAATTTGTATTTTTGCTTCATTATTATTATTATTTTTTTTTTTTTTTAAATGAGGTGTGTCACCTTGTTGCCGGGCGGACCGGCTCGGCCCTCGGGCCCTCGGTGGCCGATGCCCGGCTCTCCCTGAACACACGACTTCGACCATCATCTTCATTGTTGAATAATAAATCACACACACACGGGAATATGTACGGCGTACCTTTTGTCCCTTCTCTCCAACGTCCCCCTGCAGACATGGACAAGGACACACGGGAAAATCAGCACCTTGCCGTTGTTAAAAGTGAGCAATATGAGGGGGGGGGAAAAATCCCCCCCCCCCCCCGCACTTGTCCACATCGTTTAACAAGGGGAATTATTCATGCGTGCGCGTTCTTTCATCTTGCCGGCATCAAAAGAGGCAGAGAAGGCCGGACGGCAGCCAAGAGTCCCCCCCCACAGCTCTGATGCAACGTCGAGAACGTGGGCGAGGGGGCGGCGACCAGTCGCTTACGTTGAAGGGGATGCTTGGACTTGTGTATCTTCCCAAACTTTATTTTTCAAGAGTCATGAGTTATGTAATTGGAAAATCAATTCGATCGCATCGGGTCTCCGAAAATATATCCTACCTAATTATTTCAACGTTTTTTTTTTTTGCATCCCCCCCCACCGAGTGAGTTTGTGCTCAGACAAGAGTTGCTCTCAAAGCTATTTTCAACACTTCAAATTGGTTCGTAATTTGTGGGGAGGGGAAGAAAAAAAAAAAAAAGACCACGTTGATCAAATCGATTTATGATCAAATATGGAAATGACCATATTTGGACATACGCAGTTTCCGCCTCGAAGGCGATGAAATGTATTCTTCAAAGGATGTTGCCGACAACTGACACATTGTTATTGGCATAGGAAAAAACCCAGCGCTGAAAAAAAAAACCCTCAAAATATATTTTTACATACTGTTTATTCTACGTATGTCAAACGGAGTTGAATCCAGATCGGATCCTAATTGTACCGCAGTGTAAACGTGAGCCCGTGTTTCGTACTAAACTAATTCAAAAGATCACCACCGTCGATGAGAGCATCCGGCACCGTAATCAATCACAACTTGGCATCATGATCAGGAAAATAATTCCTTTTCAACGTTGCGATCCTAAAAATGAATCAGCATTGGAATAGCGTCGAGTCAAATGGCGTCGATTTACCTTGGGACCCTGCATTCCGTCCTCACCTGGTTGCCCCTTGAGAATGCAAGAGACACCCGTTGTATGAATGAGCGCGTTATTTTGAATTTGCAGTCGAATCTTGATCGCACGTGAGCTGATCATTTACCTTGAGGTACAAATCGTCGGGGTGGTAGGGGGAAGGTCGCCCGCCTTCTCCCTCGCCCGCCGTCCTCTCCATGTCAGCCCTCCTCCTCTCCCACTCCTCCAGCTGTCGTCGCCTCGCCGGCTCGGCTTCATCGTCGTCCCGCGTCTCCCAGTCGCCACTCCAATCCTCATCGTCGGGCCCGGGCCCCTCTGCTGGATCCATCGCGGCGCGGCGCCGGCTTCCTCCTCCAACGTCGGAGGCGCTTCTCTACAACGTTGGCATCAATGACTCGTCAACATAAGACTCCATTAGCGTAAGCACCTTGCTAATTCAGACACTTACCTTGGCGTCGGACCAATTCCTCTTGACCCTGGTTGGCGGCACCTGCCAAGTGCGCCCCCCACATGCTCTTCAGCAAAATATTTCAATACTGCAGAGTGACTTTGCGTATGCGTGTGTGTGTGTGAAGAAAAGAAGCCAGAGACTGAGTTAAATTTTTTTTATATTGAAAATTTTCACCAGTGACGATCAAGGACTATAATTGACATCCATGTTTCAATAAATAAAAAGTATGTATAAAAAGGAGTGATTTTTTTTTTTTTGGTATTAATTTGATATGTGTCTTTTATAAATAACTTCTAAGTTGTAGGTTGTCACATCCCAAGGCTGCCGTCTCCAACTTTATTTGCATTTTCCTTTGTGGTTTGTGTTCCTTGTAATTAAAGGCCGCAAATTAAGAGGCATCCTGTTTAAAAATGGAAGAAAAAAAAAAAGAGAGAGAGAGGAAAAAATATGTAGCGTTACTATTGTCCCATTAAAACGAATCAGTGTGCTCAGCCAAGCTTGAAATCATGCTGCGGGTTTCATGCTAGGGTTTTTTTTTTTGTTTTGTTTTTTGCAACTGGTGAAAATTTTGTGATGCGCATGCAAGGTGTGCATGTGTGTGTGTGTGTGTTGGTGTTCGACCAATGAGGACTCCACCTTGTCTGCTTCCTGGGTGGTGATGGGAGGAGATGGCAGCGACATCGCTTCCTGTTGGTGAAATAAAAAAAAAAAAACTTTAGTGGTGGTTTCTGATGTGATTCTGTCCAAACGTTTTAGCCGGAGGATGAACCAAAAAAACGGATCGACTGTGACTTCTGAGAAGCATGCCTCAACCCATTTTAATATGAAGACAACACGTTCCCAACGACTCAAAGCCGTGGGCTTGTTCATTAATATTATCGGGGGTAGGTGTTGCAATTAATCGGCGCCTTCCCGGAGATGATGCGACGGGAGCGGCGTTCTGACAGGCCCCGTTAACGAGAAGGCGGGCGGGACGTCATCTGGCGTCAAGCTTCCAATGAGGTCGCCTACCTCCTCTGGCTCGTCGTAATGGCGGCCGTCGTAAAACTCCTCCTCCGACTGCCCGCTCTTCTAGATTAGGGCGAGGGGGGAGGAAGAGTGTTGCGTTATCGGCATTGGGCATCGGCGATAGCGGCAGGGAGATCGATTTCATTTACCGGGGGATCTGTTTGCCTCGCATGTCGTCCTTTGTTTCCTCTTCCCTGGTTGTCAGGCGCCGCACGCGGGAAGAGAGTCGTGTCAATCATGAGGAATTTGTTTCGCCGCGCGCAGGTGATCGTTTTACCTTCCCGCGTTCTCTGTTCTGCCTCTTGTGCCCTGCGCTTTTTTTGCCCGCGCGCGGCGGGGTGAGCGGGGCGGCCTGGGTGTCACTTCCTGGTTGGGCGGAGACCGTCTGCCAGAAGACACGCAAAGGCATCAAAAATATTTAAAATGTTTTAAAAATTTATAAAAAATACCCTCCTAGTTTGTAAATGACTGACCTGGTTTGAAGTGTGGTTGAAAGTGGAGCTGACTTGAGTCGGATTTGTTTTGGCTTTGGACGGCCCGTCAAGCCCCTCCTCCTTTTGTTTCTGCGTTGTCCATAACGTTGGACCCTCAGTCGATTCATTCCAAGAGTCCTTCAAGTGGGGGGGCGGGACGAAAAAAAATGACAAGAAATGAAAGTTGCATCGTCGGTGATTATCGGCTTTTCTGATGGCGCGTCACTCACAGGCCGCGTAGGTTGGTCCAACTCAAATTCCTCAAAGGCGTCCAGTCGCGTGCGGCTGGATAAGTCAATCTTGACAGAGCTCTTCCGAAACGATGCGAGCAGATGATTAAAGAGTCCTTTTTCAAAAAGTGCCAAAGTTCGCCTGACATACCGTGTATTCCGCGATGGCGTTGGAGGTCTGCGTTTCTTCGTTTGTGGCGGCGCTCCCGAGTGTGCGAAGGAGCTCCTCGGTGCCGCCCCGCAGCAGCCTGTCAATCAAAACCTTCAACAGGGGCAGCTGGGAAACAAGCCGACATATCAAGGCTCCGTTCAAGGACGAGGAAGAAGCGACGACGAAATCTGCGTTTTGGGACTGCGGAGGGGGGGGGGGGGACACACCTTGATGCCGTACGCGTCAAACATGGCTTCGATGTCCTGGAGAAGAGCAAGCGTGTGAATCATGTGACTTTTCAGTCGAAAGCAAGGAGCAAGAACATAACCTGGGATCCACCTTCATTTCTAAGGATTTCCCAGAGGCTCCCGCATCGCCCTATTGAAGGAACGAAAATGCCGCGTCAAGAACTCAAATACCGAAATCCCATTTCACCTCTCTCGGGCTACGACCGATTGTGTACCTTTTCGCCTTTCGTGCCGATGTCGCCTTTCTCTCCCTGCAAGACAAAGCGAGGAAATCAGAAAGTGGATTTACACTTTGGAATCAACCCGTTTGCGTGCTACCTTCATTTCCCGGCGAGCCCTGAACACAAACGAGAGAAGAGGAAGGCGATATTTGTTAGGAAAATGAATGGGCATGACGGCAGCATGCGCCGGGTGGGCGAGAAACTCACGGTAGCTCCCGGAGGACCCATGGGGACGGGAAAGGCTTGGCGGATTTCGTCGATGGTGGCGCCCTGCGAACGGGGCGTCGCGGAAGTTGGATTGGACGCAAAAGGCGAACGTGTTTTTTTTTTTTTACCTCTGCGGTGACGAGGACCTGTTTCCCGGGCAAACCTGGCGGTCCCGGTTCTCCTTTGCTGCCGTCTCTACCCTGTCATTGAATATCAGCAAGACTCAAGTTTTTGCTCCGTTTGCCGCCATGATTTTCAACTTCACTTACGTTTGCCCCCGTGTTGCCTTTCTCTCCCTGGAATGAGAGCAAACCGTGAATGTCCAGAGGAAAACCCGACTCATACTTTTTCTTAGTTGTCTGTGATACACGTGGGGGACCTTTTTGCCTTCTTCCCCTTTAGGTCCTCCCTCCCCCTGAAAAAAAACCAAACTGATGTTAATCACGCCAGCGCAACCAAACGCTCGGTACGCCGAAATGGTCCTCACATCTTTCCCCGGGAGTCCTCGCTTGCCGTCGATGCCGGCTCGTCCCTGAGGAAAGCAAAAAGAACAATCGGTCAACACCCCTGCGGCGGGAATGCCTCTCATTCTCGGAAGAATCTACGGTTCTTCTACCGGAGTTCCCGGTAATCCCGGCATTCCGGCGATCCCCATGCGGCCCTGTTCGCCTCTCTCGCCCGTCTACCAAAAAGCAGCCAAGTGTGAGGCTAAGGGTCAAAAGTCTTTCTCCACTGCGTCGTTTGTACACTTACTGCGCCGGGCTCTCCTTTTGGTCCTCGCTCCCCCTGCAGTTCAAATAAAAGTAACATTAGGGCGTTTGGGAAAGAGGACGTGTGCGTGGGCGGGGAGGCTGGACGTGACCTTTTCGCCCGGTTTTCCCGGTGTACCGTGAAGGCCGGAACCACCCTGCGCAAAGTATCAATCATTTTAATAATTAGCATTCACGATATATATAAAAAAAAATACAATAAAAATTGGACACTTACCAATGACGATCCTGGTTGTCCGGGTTTACCCTCAGGACCCTGCCAACAAACCGAAGACATGAAGTTTGAAGATATTCGCTTCACACAGGCCTTCGATGGCTCCCAAGAGCGCAATGTATAAAATTAGGAGGCTCACTCTCAGTCCAGGCAGGCCGATTTCTCCTCTTAAACCCGGTTCACCCGGCTCGCCCTGACGGAAACACAATAAGCCGTTTATAGAGGAGACATGAGAAAATTCCGCGGGGAAAATAAAAACAAATGTGATATCGATAAAAGACACCTTGATCACTCGGGCGAAGATATTGTCTCGTACGACCTGGCAAAAAAAAAATAAAAAAAATAAAAATTGAGCGTTCATTTCTTGTTAACGACTTTACGAGCGGCGCCGCCAAACAAATGGGCCTGTTAAACATGACTGGACTGATGAGAAGCTGTCACACATGACGATAAAAAGGTTTGTTTACTTGCGTTCCCGGAGGTCCAGGTTTTCCCTTTGTGACGACAGCAGACGCACACATACGGGCACAGAGAGAGATTAAAAAAAAAAACTGTTTAAATCACATCAATAGAACGTGACGGGCAATATTTGCAGGAAATAGAAGGCGCGCTGAAGAGTGACACGCGCAATAAAAGGCGAAACAAAGGATATCGAAATAGCCATCGCAATGACAAAGCAAAGCGGCAGATCGGAACGAGAAAGACGCCAAAGGCATCATCGACTCAAACACACACACACACACACACCGGCTCGCCTTTGTCGCCGTTTGCGCCGTCGAGCCCCTGGAGGAAGACAAAGAAATTTCATTACAGGTAAACATGAAATGTTAGCATTGACGAGCGACAATTACGCTCCAGGATGCTTTATTCGTTTAATTGCAGAAGGTCTTACAGGCAGGCCGGCGCTTCCGATATCTCCTTTCTCTCCACGCGCTCCCGGTTGCCCCGGGAGCCCAAGTGGGCCCTGAGTGAAAATTGAATCAAAGTTCATTTCCTTGACTTGCTGGTTCATATTTTTGTCAAAAAATAAATAAATACCCTCTGTCCTGGGTCACTAGATGCTCCTTGTGGTCCTCGCTCCCCCTGTGAAGGGCAAAACGAGTTTAGGAAAATGTTGTTTTGGCATGTTGCAATTTTTTGGGGGAGTGGGCGGGGCTTGTAGGGCACCTTCATCCCGTTGTTCTCCTTTAACTCCGGCACCACCCTACACACACACAAACAACAACACTTGTCATACGGCGCTGGAAAATGACACGATGGACACCGAAATGTGACTTTTTGCTGCCTGTTATGATGGCTGGGACAACCGCATGTGATTTACTTACATCTTTACCTCTTAAGCCAGCTTCTCCGGGATTTCCCGGCGAGCCCGCGTCCCCCTTGTCACCTTTGGAGCCGTCCTGTCCCTGTTCAGGAGAACGACGTGGATGAGGCGAGACCACAAATCGGAAAAATTTTTTTTTTTGTGTCAGGCATTTTGTTCATACACGTTATATCGATTGCTTACAATACCTTTGCTCCTGGTTTTCCAGATAAACCAACATTTCCCTGGGAATGATAGCAATACATATATTTGTTTTAGTGTTTTTGCCAAGAATGTAGCAACAAAATGGCGGCTGAGGTATTTCGGGACTCACCCGCTCGCCATTTTCCCCTTTTGGTCCCCCCTGTCCTGGAATCCCAAAACCAGGACTCCCCTAAAGGCACACATTAATTCAACTCAAGCCGCACATTCTCAATTTGCATTTTTTAACCATCCAACCTTTTCTCCTTTGTCTCCTTGTTCCCCTTTTTTTCCCAGAGGGCCCACGGGACCGATTGGACCGGCGTCTCCCTGTTGGACGGTAAACGTCGACACATCATTTGGGGACTTTTCAAAAGGAAACGAACGGCTCTGACGGAGGTTGCGCTCACTGAGTCATTCAGTCCAACGGCACAAAGCTAATGAGAGAAACTCTTAATTGCGTTTGATTGGCGGGCCCCGCAGGAGAACCCGCCGCCTTGTAAAATAATAATCGCGACCCCCGTGAACTGACGGATGCGCTTTCACAAACAGCAGCTTACCCGGATGCCCTTTTTGCCGGTTGGACCGATGACCTGTTATGATGGGACACAAATACGACAATGCTAATTAGCACCCAATAAAAAAAATTAATAAATAAAAGGAAACATTACAAATTGTAGTCTTACACCCTTGGCAGTGTCGCCGGGGGCTCCTTGTGGTCCCGCATCTCCCTTAAGGCCAATCGGTCCTGTTGGTCCCTGGAAGAAATAATAAGGCATAGTGTATAACTTTGAATAATAAAAATAATAAACACTGAGCATTATCATCTTTGTAAAGGCTTTTGGATAATTGGGGGGAAAAAAATTGTTTATGCGTCGTGGTTGGCCCATTTTCCCTTTTCATAGCATGACATATCTCAACTGAAATAATTTTGTGTGAGGTGACGCAATTAGCGGTTATCTCGGAGACCTTTTCAAGAAGCGTTCAACAAAAAAGCAGCCAGATAGCATCTTTGTGACGACCTCCTCACCGGGGGTAAGGGGGGGTCGCCTCAAATTAAATTCAGTGACGCAGGACAAAAACGCGTGAGAGACATCCATTGAAGCTTTGCCGATTTGGCTCTTCGCCGGCATCTCTGACGGAGGCCAATTTCAGAGATTCAAGGGATTATACACCGTAATGCCTCGGCCTATTTGGTCAAATATAAAGTGCATTTTGTCATCATCGCTAATCACACTCACCGTTGGTCCTTGCGGTCCACTGGGCCCCCTCTCGCCTTGTTCTCCCTAAAAAGGAATGCATTTCTTCATTTGAGACTCACTTTGGGTTGCCGTCTGTTAGTCTGGCTGATGAGCCATTTGCTTTGACAAAATGGATCGGGACATTTGTATTTTTCCGTCTAGTGTGCATTACAGATGAGTAGTGTGTGTGTGTGTGTGTGTGTGTGTGTGTGTGTGTGTGTGTGACTCACCTTGTCTCCTTGCTCCCCTTTGAACCCCTTTTTCCCCTGCGGACAAAATAAAACACCGGCGATCAATTAGTTATTCTGATTTCGCTCAAATCAAAAAGCAGCTGTTAGCGCGCTAATCTCATTAGCATTAAGTCAAATATGAATGGGTAGGACGGTCAATCGTGACATACGTACCCGAGGTCCGACAGCTCCTTGGGTGCCTTGTTCTCCAAGTTCACCCTGGACAGATGCACGATATCATCACAAATAAAAACGAAATCAACCGAAATAAAATGTCAGTATTGAGTACCTTTGGGCCAAGCGGTCCCGCAACGCCCACGTTTCCCTGCAAAAAAAATAAAAAATAAAATGGAATGAAATATGTATGATGATAGGATGGCGGTCCACTTATGTACGCAGAATGACCGCAGGAGAACAAAGAACGGCTAAGATGTCGGCATAGCCAAGCAATTCCGTGTGCAAATATGCCCAGGAGAGGGCGTAAGAGAGCACAAAAGAGCAATTTTGCGTGTGGTACCTTCTCCCCCGGCTCTCCGCGAAGGCCTTGACCCCCTAAAAAGCTCTGTCCGCATTCACCCTGCAAAAGGTCACATTTCGACAGGGTCAACACATTTTGAGAGCAAGATGACCTCCGTTGACATCGTTTACCTTCTCTCCTTTCGGACCCGGTAAACCCGGTACGCCGCTGATGCCGATTGGACCGGGCAACCCTGCCACACCCTTGACGGTTGGTTGGGAAACAGAAAAAAAAAAAAAAAAGATGAATCGTTTTTGAAAAGCGCATTGACGGGAGATCGTATCTGCACTCACGATGCTTCCGGCTTCTCCTGCGTCGCCCTTCGTGCCCGGCTTCCCTCGTAAACCCTTTCAAACGAACATACGAGTATGTATGAGTCATTTCAAGTCCAATGAAAGCAGCGGCAGAATTCTGGTGTACCTTTTCTCCTGGCTCTCCAGGGTCCCCCTTCAAAAGACGTCATGCATAAAAATGGCTGTACATCTAAAACCCGTCATCTGGACATCTCATCTTTCCTTACCTTGATAGATATTCCTGGTGGTCCTGCTGGACCGGGCAGACCCGGGACTCCGATGAGTCCAGGAATACCAGGAGGTCCCTGGGGACCCTGTCACATTACATTTCATCAGGCCAAAATTCCTTCTGGGAAAATCTCCCAAAACTGTTGAGCGGGTGTCTCACCGAGGATCCTGGTTCTCCTTTTTGCCCGGGGACGAAGTTTGCATCTGGGGCGGCGATCACGTAACCAGGCTCTCCCTGTGACGAGACACATTAATACTGATTTCCTCATGATTGTTCCAAAAAAAATACATTCAAAATATCTCAAAACTTACTCTCTCTCCTCTCTGGCCTTTGGGACCGGTGAGACCACGAGGACCCTGTGAGAGAAGACAAGAATAGTCATCATTTCATTCAAGACATTTTACTCATCATTCAAGTTTTACCGTATCGCCCGGTATGCCTGAAGTGCCCTGAAAAAGACGCATTGCGTTAAAACAAATCAACTTAGGCCGAGTTTGTTCTCTCTCGTGAGTTCACTTACCCGTTGCCCGGCGGAACCCGGGGATCCGGTTCGTCCAGGGCGTCCGGGCAGCCCAGGAACGCCGTCCGTTCCGGAAGGTCCCTGTCAAAGCAATATGGCCGACGCGTCGGCAAGAAAATATCAATCAAATGAAACGACATCACGCTCCAGTTAAAAAAACGATCCAGATTTGATTTGTCCGTGAGTGTGCACATCTTGCCTTTTCGCCCTTCTCTCCCTTGGTTGACGTGAAAGGATCAAAGTGCCCGGGAGTTTGCCTAAATCGCTACCAAAAAAAACCAACCAACAAACGTCTCAGGTGGTGTTGGAAATGATCAGAAATATAAAATATTTGGAGTCAAACTTACCAGACCGCCTCCTACACCATCGCCCTGGAAGAGTAAAATCCATACACATCAATATTGTTTTGACACGCAAGATTGTCGAATTTAATCTCACCCTTTCTCCTTTCTGGCCCTGGGAAAGACAACGTACAAAAAAACAAAACAATTTCACGACATTTTCACTGATTGTGTTTGAAACGTTTGATGTATTGCACCTGATCGACCGACCTTGATACATCGGCAGGGGGGCTGAGGTTTTGCCAACTCCGTTGGGTCATCGGTGGGCGTGTCCAGCTGAGTCAAAAAAAAACAAAATACGGGTGAAACTGAAGTGATATTCAAGCACAAAAATAAAACGTTCTCCTTTCACCTCCTCATCCAGGCGCAGCTTGAACTCGGAGCGCAGCTCCTCGCCGCAGACGCTCCCGATGAATTCTCTCTCGATTGAAGGAAAGTCGTCAAAGGTCGGCGAGAAGAAGACGTTCTTGTACCTGGCGGGGGCCGCGACTTTACGCAGCTCCTGCAGGTCGGCATTGGCGACGCCCACCGCCAGGATGCTGACGCCTGCGTGAAACGGAACGTGAAGATTTAACGTGGAACGAGGACGAAGCTTGAAACCCTGATGGGACTTTTGACTGACCAAGAGCGCGGGCGATCCTGGAGGGGGGCTCCACGTTGTCCTGCGCCCTGCCGTCTGTTATCAGCACCAGAACATGGGGGACATTCTGCCTCATGCCCAGAGACTCCTGAAACATTTCCTGCAGGACATAGCTGATGCCCTTCCCTGCGTTTAGACGGGCACCAAAGTTAGAGAAATTTTGATTCCTCCAAATGCGCGGTTGGGGATTTGAGCGGCACAAACCTGTCTTGGTGTTGCCCCCGCCGTAGCGTAACCCCGTGAGTGCCCAAAGCACGGAGTTCCGGTCTTTGTGATCGTTGAGTCGGAATTCAATTCGAGGCTCATCGCTGAAATGAACCACGGCTATCTGGAAAGGCAGAAGAGAGAATTTCTGATTATGTTCGTAATTCCGACCCCCTTGAGCTGGATGAAGTGCAAGTTCGGTTAGCGGACACTAACTTGAGTGCCTTCGGGGCCGATGACCGGGAAGTAGGTGACCACCCGGAATATGAAGTCCTTCATCTTGTCGAAGTTGTTGGCGCCGATGCTGGACGACTCATCCACCAGGAACACAATGTCCACTTTGCTCCGGCCGCACTCTGGCAAAAACGCCAGAAATGTGAGTCGGCAATCGGAGCATGATGAGGACCAAAATAAAATACCTGCTCTCGATGGAGCAGGAGTCGCTGCGGGGCGTGGCGGCGTGAACTGCGGGGAGGCCGATGTTGGATGAACTGGGGTCGTCGTCTTCACGGTAGTAATGGGCAGCATGATAGGGTGCTCGGTGCTTTGAGTGGTTCTCTGCGGGGTCGAGGTGGTGGCTGTGACATACGGGGTCACCGTTGTTGGCGGCGACGTTGAAGGATGCTGTCCCACTAAGATGCACGGAAGCGAAATACGCAATCATTACATTTAAAAAAAAGAAAAAAAAAAAGTCCACGAGTCTCATAAGACTTCCTTACCAATCCTTTGGTATACGGTGCTGACCGGTCCCTCCACTTGCCCATACAAAGGCCGAATGGAGAAAATATATGTTCTGCCATACAGGAGGTCACCGACTTTAAAGAAGGTGAAACTAAGACCCAGCGTCTCTTTTTTGGTCTCAAACACTGAAACAAAACACGTGTCATTATTTCACATTTCTCCAGAGGCAATTCACTTCATCTTTTTTTTTTTGAGGGGGGGGGGGGGGGGGGGGGGGGTTACCGGTTATTAAAAGCTCCTGCCAAAATACAGAAAAACACAACGAAAGGAGAATATGACAAAATCAAATGTGCTTCAATCCACCACTTGAGAGTGTTTACGCAGCAATTTAATACACTCGTTGCATCAACATGACATGCGAGGCACATCAGCTTCAAACTCTGGGGGACGATTCGGATATCGATTTAAGAGACAAAACAACACTCAGAGAAAACAGTGAGATGAGTAAGGCACAATAAACAAGGATGACTACAGCACATCAGAATGACACAGGCGTGACGTTGATGGCCCCAGACCTGAGATGTGCCGCCAGCTTAGACGGTACCCGGAGACACCCGCCACTCGGTTCCAGCTCAGAACAGTGCTGCTGTCCGTCGTGTTTATTGCTGAGAAGCCAGTCACTTTTGGAAGGTCCGCTAAAGTCCAGCAAATGAGAGGAAAGTTAAAAGGGTGTATTCGTGACGGTCTTCACGTCCAGAAACTTAAACGAGAATGGCTCACAGGTCCGTGCTGTGACGAGGACAGAGCTTCCCTCCCGGGTGCCCGCCATGGAGGACACTTGGATCTTGTAGGCCGAGCCCTCGCATAGGTTCTGGATAGTGAAGGTTGTAACACCAGCTGGTACCATATGGGACTTCTCAACTCCACCTAGATGGAACAAAGGCATGGACAACTAAGTGTTGTCGTGAAAAGAAAGGCTTTACCTTCGCCAGTTGCCCTAAGTTAAAAAAACCAGCTGGATTTAACCACAGCACCAATTTGTCGTCAATTGCTTTCCAATTGAGCAAATAAAATGTAAACTTCAGGGGCCCCAAAATTGAACCATGTGGAACACCAAACGATAGCAGTTTTTGCAGAGTTTGATTCAGAGCAACTGAGCATAACACAAAAAGACCTGCCTGCCAAATAGGATTGAAACCACGCTCGAGTACAACCACTAAAGCCCAACTGGTGCCGCAAAAGAGCCACAGCAATACCACAGCAATTCTGAGCACAATATACACAGAATCTCACCCGTGAAGTGGATCCAGGAGACTTTGTAGCCGGTTGCACCAGGTGTTTGTTTCCAGGAGAGGGTGACAGAGTTAACACCAGTGTCCACAACTCTGACTTCCTTCACCAGTTGGGGCGGTTGTGAGTCCAAGGCAGCCGCTGCCGAAATTAAACAAGCAATCAAGGCAGATCCTATATCTCGAAATCTCCACTGGGGCCAAGAGGAAGATCCAATTGTTCACTACCTGTGACTTGAGTTAAGGAAATTTCAGGCCCCTCCGTGTTGCCGTATATTGCACGGACTGTGATGGTGTAGGTGGTGTGAGGGCTCAGGTCCGTGATGTGATAGGAAAGAACGCTGTGGTCCAAGTAGCGCGACTGGGGGCTGCCGCTGTCTGCAAACGTGTGCACATGTGTGACAAAATTCAAGCGCGGGAGGGGGAAGGTGGATGCCAGCGACAACAACATTTACCAGTGTTCCAGGAAAGTTTGTACTCCGTAGCGCCAACTATTGGACTCCACTGCACTTCTACGGTGGTGCTGGTGTAGGCGGTTACCTCAAAGCTGGACACGTAACCGAGAGGAGCTGAGCGTGAACGAGACGAAACATCAGTATCCATTTTTTTAATGCTAATATTTGGGTATATCTATTGCTACGACCCATCTTAAGTACTGACAAGTTCGGAAGGTGGCGGTGATGCCAGGCCCGACCACCGATCCAAAGAGCACATAGAGAGTCAGGGCGTACTCCGTGTCATGGGCGACATTCTTCAGCTGGTACTCAGTGGTGGTGCCGTTCAGAGCCACCTGCCTGGGACGGTCCCGACCTACAAACTCTGAGAACCGACACGATGCATAAGAGGCAGCTCTTGCCGGGACCATTCCAACTTCCAACACACCTATAGTGGGTCCCCAGGCCAGTCGGTACCCGGTAGCGCCAGGCACGCTGTTCCACGTGATGACAGCGGTGCTGGTGCTCACAGCTGACACCTTCAGGGTCTGCACCGCACTGCTTTCCACTGACAGGGGTGATAAGGAGTCATTACATGGAAAAGTCCATCACGCTTGGTCTCTTTCTAGGGCAGTATAGTTACATGTCTTGACTTTGGCGGAGGTGACGGGCCCTTCGATGTCACCGAAGATGGGGTTCATGGTGATGGTGTACTCGGCGCCCGCGTGGAGGCCCTGGATCATGTAGAAGTCAAAGGTGTCCCTGAGGTTGATGTTCTCGATGTGGCCCTCTGACAGCAACGCACGATGACACATTGTTAAGTGGCGTAGCAAATATTGGCGTTGGTGTCGTATTTGTCGGGCAGCGTTACCTGGCGACGCCCACGTGAGACGGTATCCCGTGGCGCCTTTAACGGACGTCCATTTGGCTTGCACGGTGTCAGTGGTTGCATTCTGGACCAGGAGTTCTTGAATTGCGACCAGCTTCACTATAAATATACAAAACAAAAACAAAAAAGAGGATGTTAAAATATAAATAATGATCAGAGAACATAAGGCTGCGTCTTTCGGAGGAACATGATGAATCATAAATCCCTGCAAACTAAAAAAAAAAAAAGAAAAAAAAAGACAAATCAGAAATCTGGCACAGAACAACATTACCCTCTTGTGGACACATTGCAGTACTACAACGGAATTGTGGTTTTAAAAGCATTGCGTCACACCAAGGGTAACATTTTATCCTTTTTTTTTTTTTTTTTAAATCTCGTGACATTTAGCGTCAAGCATGGTAATTATCGTCATGGAATTCAGATGTAATAATAGTTACATGTCTTTCCCACGACGGAAACAGGTTCACTCAGCCCCTGTGGGTAAACCGCCGAAATACTGAGGTTGTACTTTGTGTCCTCCTCCAGGCTGTCAATCACGTGTGAGGAAGCGTCTCCCGGGAGCAGCTGCTCGTACACGAAGCCCGGTCGGTCGGCTGCATTTGAGAAACCGGGCAATGTCAATCCATAGATAATAAAAGCAGCGTCAATCACAATGCATGTTGTTGTTTTCGTACGTCTTGGGATGAGAACCCTGAATCCGTCGAGCTTCTTGAGAGGAGGCGTCCAGCCCAGACGTAGCGAGAAAAGACCCTCTTCGATCACTCGGAAATTCAACACTTGAGGCAATGGCGCTGGAAAAAACAAGACTCGGTGCTCATGGCGGAAAGTGACATTTGTCGATTTGACCACTTACTCGTCTGGGCAGTCGTCGTCGCAGACTCTCCGATGAGACTGGGATACACGGCAGACACAGTCAGGGAATACGACGTCTTTGGGTTGAGCTCTGCCACCACGATGGTCGTCACGTCTGCCTTAAGACCGATCTTAAGGGAGAGCACAGGCCAAAATAAACATCGGGCCCAGATGTGCCGACCTTTCCCACCTGCCTCACCTGTCTCTGCTGCGCGTTGACGGGTTGTCCTCTGGAGCTGAGGGGGACGACCGTGAGTCGGTAGCCCGTGACGTCCCCCGTGGCCGCCGTCCACGTCAGTCTGAGGGAGCCGTAGGCCAGCTCGCTCACCCGCAGATCTCTTGGACCCAAGATGGGCTCTTTGACTGGACGCGAGGAGTCCGTGAAATAGATTCCAAAAAGAGAAAAAGCATGTTCATATACATTCATTTTATGGATTGTATTTTTGGATGCTATGCACGTCTCTCTCACCGGGCTGGAAGATTTTGACGGGGCGCGGCGGCTCGGAGGCGGTGAAACACACTCGGCGGGACAATTTGGGGAGGACGGCCTGCAGCAGGGGGAAGTCAGCACCCATCAAGAGGTGCTCCTCGTACGGCTGGGACACCGTCGTCCTCAGCTCGGTCTCCTGGGCTCCCCTCACGCCTGAACACAAAAAGCAAACGGATCACTATTTTGGCACTACATAGTTTCTTCCACTGGGGGGAGCTGTGGCATTTTCAATTCCTTCACTGATGAAGTCTGTGCAGAGCCTTCAGCCATCAAATAAATAACGAAACAGCAGATTTTCTACACGCTGACTCAGACGTCCGCGTGTTAAACGTTGTTTATTTTTTGCGCACATGGATGTTCAAAGGAGTCTTTCGATTGCTTCCGGCATGATAGGGCTTTCACCAATTTGCCCTGCGGTAACGGACTCATGAGGTCCGTACGCCCCCCCGCGAGACTGTCGTTTGCCTTTTGATGTTTGTTGACATGCCTGGACCCGCAGGTTTGCTTCGGCGCGGCGGTGATGAATAAGAGGAGCGCCACTCGGGTGTCAGAGGTGTGCAGATGAATCGGCCGGTGAATAATGGGCGCAATTAGAGAGCGATTGGCTAATGAGCGGTAATTATTGCAGCGCTCGCAGCAAAGGGGAGTGAGATGTATGCGTGGCCGCTGCGCATGTGAGTGAGGGAATGGAGTGCAAGTGGACGTATGGTTCCGGGGAGACATCCAATGAATCGCAACTGAATAGGGCATGAATTTCTGACAGCGGGTGAGACGGCGGCCGCCCGGGTAAGATCTGCAGAGGGAGCGCTGCAGTGGGGATGTTGAGAGAATTCACAATCCGGACTCACCGACAGCATAAAGCGAAATGCCATTGTCGGCCACTTCTTTGGCGGCGGCGTCAAAGGGGTCGTCCGAAGGTCCGTTTGTGATCAAAATGGCCACCTAGAGAGAAAGCGGAGGCGGTCAAGGGTGTATTCAGGTGTACCCTGTGACACAAGTTGAATTTGTAGCATGACCATGCTCAAAACTCAAAGCACTTCTGTCTCAGTCAGTGTTAGTGGTTTTTTTTTTAATGGGTTTTATTTAATTAACACATCGTAAAAATAACATCGAAAAAAAGCGAACACGTATAATGCAGATTTTTCGATATATAGAGAGATGGTCTCTCTCCAGTCATCTGCAGTCATCGTCGTTCTTCGCAGAGGATAAAGAATACCTGCGAGTGTTATACCGTCTTCATGTGTTGCACCACTGTGTTCAAGTATCTGCCGCTTGAAGGATTATGACATCGCGACACTGGAGCTTTTTTGCTAGCCCGTCTGTCGCGTTCTGCATTGTTGGTTAGCATGAAGCTAAACAGATATCCTGTCCAATTGTCTCTGCTTTATGTTTGGTTTGTTAATAATCTAATTGGGAGAGGCAATGAAAAGTTTGGAGCCTCATTTTTGTTTTTGTTTGACAAATTGCTGCTTGAGTGCAGCCATGTTAAACTGTCAAAGAGTCAAAAATGGCTGAGCAACGGCTCGTATCTGGGCACCACTGTATTCCCGATGAAAATGCCCTTGTTCCAATTTCCAGAAACACACCATGTATTTCAGCTCAATTAAACAAAAAAAAGATTAAAGTCCCATCAAGATTTAGAGACTGTTTGTTTTACTGTTCCAATCCATTCTACAGTTTAAACATTTGCACAGTTATGTAGCTAAATAATTAATAGACCACTGTTTGGGGAGAAAAAAAAAATAAAAGTAATTTAAAAACAGCATCACGCTCATTAAAGTCCCCCCCCCCCCCACAGATTTGTTCATGGTTTAGTTTATAATTGAATTCATAATTGAATAAATCAAGCGAAAAGAACAAGCGGGATGCACGCATGGGAGCGAGACTAGCAAATTTGCTCATTCATAAAAATTAAGCAAAGTTCATGGAAAGTTCAAGAAAGAAGACGAAGGAGGAGGCAGGACAGCATCAATACGAGATTGTGGCTGCCGCTCGCATGCGCCCCGCCGGTACAAATTCAATATATCAACCTAATCCTCTCCCCGCTGCCTTCCCCCGTCAAGTGCAAAATTATTCACACGCACACTCAGAAGATAGCGGGTTGATGGGAATGCTAACCGGCAGCGTTACTTCCGAGTCTCCCCGCCACTGATAGAGAAGGAAAATACTTCACATTTTATCACTTGACAAGTTGAGTTGCCGTCTGGCGCAGGCGGCTGACTTTAAAGCGCTCTTTTTCTTTTTTTTGCTATCGAAAAATGGATGGCCTTTCATTGCTTCGCCAGTGTATGCGTTGTACTTCATCATGGTGGCGTCACGAAGTACCTTGGGCGCGTGGTCGCGACTGATGGCGGCGCTGAAAACGTGGCGTACGAGAAATTGCAGGGCGGCGCCCATCTTCCTGGCTCCGCCTTCATAGGGAAGCATCCTGACCGCCCCGAGCACCTCCTCCAGGGAGCTGTAGTCCGTCAAGGCGATTCGCATCCTGGCAGCCAAAAACAGGAAGCTGGGCGCCATCCAAAAGCGACGCGCTTGCATGTTGACTTTTACCTGGGGACGTCCCCGAAGACGGTGACTCCGAAACGGACGCCCTCGGCTCCCACGGGGCCGTCCTCGAAGGAGGAGAGCATCTCCGAGATGAAGTCTTTCATCGCGGAGAAGCCACCTGCGCCGACGCTCCAAGACTCGTCCACCAGGAAAACGACGTCTGCCTGCACAACCGTCCTGCAGGCTACCATAGATACAAATGAAATTTCGCTATCGGCTTTGAATAAGAGAAAAAAAAAATTACATTTGAACCCAAAAAAAAAAGAATTTCACAGAATGTCCCAAGCTGCTGAATCGACCAACAGCTTCGTGCTCGTCTTGTCACTAGATGGCAGTCTTGCCTCATCACGTGCGCCCGCTCACATCTGCAGCAAGCCCCGCAAAACTCCCACGAATGCTTATTGACACACAAGTCAGCCCAAAAAGAGCATCAATATTCCAAACACTCCGGCACTAAAACTTTAGCACAGCAACGAGGAGCGCTTAGAATACTAAGGTAAACACCGCACGCCATGCGGGCGCTTCGCCCGCCTCCTCAAGCCTTTTTTTTTTAAATGGCGTGTCCTGAAATGAGGTGTGCAACCAAAGTGGAGCAAGGAGAGTTAAATAAGGCGGCGTTTTATTGATCCCAATTCAGCACGGGGAAGAGTGATGTCATACCCTCGGCTTGCGCCGCGACGCTCCGACGACACAGGAGGCAAAGCAACAGGAGAACCCCGCACGCGGAAGAGCGGCCCATTCCTCTTCTCCCGCTCGTCCTCTCCGCCCCGTTTTCCGATCACCCGCTCCTCCTCCTCCCGCCCGCCTCGCCTCACAAATCCCCTTCCAGGACGGCGCTCCGGGGATCATCAATTCCCGCGCTTCTTCCCTCTTATCTGAGACAGGGAAAGTCAAAGAGAGATAAAACATGAGCAGCCATTTAAAAAAATTTTTTTTTTAAACATTGTGTTTAACTTGCTGGGGCGCATGCAAATCGCACACTATTTATGATCTATTAATTGCATATTGTTCGAATAATAGGCGAGAAGGGGGGATAGTCAAAAGTTTTTCAGCACATTCCAACGGTGGCAAAAAAAGGTGTCCAAGTCTCACACGGCAGCTTTTTAAATCATTTGATTCTGCGCCAGCTATCAGAGGCAATTAAACAAACCCGCCGTTTGGAATTTATGACCCCAATAATCCAAAATCTCACATTGGAGAGGTGGACTCAACTGAGCCCTTTTTTTTTTTTTTTTTGTGGCAAGGCACGGGTAATATTCAGGTACGATATTTCACCTTTCCTGATGGAGGATGTTTGCTGATGATAACGGACGTGCTTGGGATTTCACGCGTGTCTAAATAATGGAGTGTTTTCTTTTGTGAATGAAAACGAGACGACGTGTGCGGTCATATCGGCCGAGCTCCAGCTGACTGACAGCTTCATTATTTCCCGAGAAGATGATGCACACAAGCGTGACAAATCTGAACCAACAGACGACAAGAACGTCCAAGATAGCGCCGCAATTCTTTGACTTAACTTCAGAGAGTACCAGGTGTCTATATTGAGGGGGCGACTTATTCAATTGGACAACGGAAAAAAAAAATGGAATATTGTGTTCTGTGATTAAAAGCCGTGCCAAATTGTGTCCAAAGCTCCAAAATGTCTTGGCAAGCCGACGAAAACAGCTGCGGCGGGGGCAATGAATCGGCATGTCCCAACTCTTTCGTCCCCAATTTTTGTCGGTCCGCCTCGGCCAATGAACACGAGCGTAAAAGCGCCATAAAAAGTGATTGGGCTCGATGGGGAGCCATTCAGGGAAATTCCTCGCCGCGCTTTGACCGCCTGGCTGAAGGCTGGATGACATTTACAACCTGTGCGAGCCAGAGCGGGCTGGCAGGGCCCCCGCGCAACTCCGCACTTCACCTCCTCCTCCTCGCATACCGATGCAGATATGTCTCTGCATGTATCTTATTCGCGCAGAGAGCAGCCAGTCAGGTGTGGAGGATTTTATGAATGACAGCCGGCACGCTTAAAAATGCCACAAAATGCTGCGGTCGTTTTTTTTTGTTTTTTTTTTACTTTTGTGGCCTTCGTCGTGTCTCAAGCACACGGGGGGCAACCGACAGCCGCAATCAAAAACGCCGCCACGGTTCATATTAACAACGCGGTGGTGCAACACTTGGCTTTTTTATCGCCGCCCCTGAGAAGATTAAACAATATTACAAAACGAACTTCACGGACTCACTCGGTGTTATCTGCTTCTTTCTCGCTCACTCTCTTTCTTTCACTCTCTCGCGCACGGCGGCGACGGCGGCGGCGGCGGCGGCGGCGGCCTTGCGAGTGTAACCGTACGTCAGCTCTTTCTCCATAATGGCATTTTCCACCTCGCCACCTTTCGGAATGGATTATCCCCGCGAGACGGTTAGTGGCAGAAAAAAAAAGGAAAAGACGACGGCGATGTAATTCCGATTTTGAAAGCCAAAAGCAGAAAGTTTGAAGGAGCAGCCGAGCAACGCAGACAACAAACGCGTTTGCAATAGTGCAGGCGTGCAAGACGTGCAAGTGCATCCATAATCACCCAACAAAAAAAATATATAATGAGCTTAAACGACGCACTGCTTGTTAAATCAGCACATGAAAGTGCAGCAAAGTGAATGGATTTTGAAGGGCCCTTCTACTTACCTCTCTGCTCAAGTTCATCAGAATTTGTCCTTCCAGACAGGGGTTGAAAAAAATCCCCTAAAACACAAAAATGTTAAATCCAAGTGAGACAGTCGTTCATGAATCTGTGTGTGTGAAAGGAGGAGGTAGGTGTGTGTGTGTGTGAATGAATGAATGACACTTTTTTTGGGGCTTGGCTAACGTGCATAAAAAAAAAAAGGAAAAAAAAGGGAAGAGGGGTGGGGGCTGCCGCAACTTGCTGCCCTTAGGGAAGAAGCGGGGGTGACTTAAAACGCTTTGACCCTGCCCCGAATACCACCAAGAGCAAACGGCTTGAGGGATAAAAAGCAGTCGGGTTAAATCATGTTTTACAAGCGCCCCCCCCCCCCCCCCCCCCCCCACCCGACCCCCGTTTTGGTTCCTTTGTTGGAATTGGACACCGGGTCACCTTTGGAGGAATGCAATGACCGCTTTTAATGGGCTTCGGCCAGCTGTGAGCGCTGACATGCTCGGACTCCAAACCGCACGTTGTCGAGCCAGAAGCATGTTGTCAAGTTGGGAGTCGTCATCGATCCACAACCTAACGGGGACCATTTCGTCTCAAAATTAAATGCGGTCGGCGAGCCAAATTGTGTTTTTTACGGCAACGTAAGCGTACGTGCTACAACGGGACGACGGGCTGCCCTGCCGATGACCTTTCGCACATCAAACGAGAGTTTCAAGACTGCGGGGTGAGGCGTCCTGGACCGCTTCCACTGGAGCGCTCAAAGAGGAAGTCATGGGGCCGGAGGTTGTCTCCAGGCGTGTTAGTGTTCTTCTCTCCCTAAGAGTCGCAAAGGGGCTATAAAGCAAGTGTGAAAACACTGATGTTGCCAAACACATTTTGGGGCCTTTTGTTTTTACACGAGTTGTCATGTCGGTCATCAAAAACAACAAGGGCAGAGACTTTTTCAACCAGAGAAGGGAAAAGGATCTCTTTTTATTGTGGCTAACGACACTCAAATACAAGCTAGGGGATTTTTACACTGTTTATACTTGTCATATATTCTTTATCTTCTGCAACAACAACAAAATATTGCAGCTTTCCGAGCTTGATCTGAAACTCTTCTTCATGTGTCTATATTTTTATACAGTTTAGCCACATTGGCTAAAAGGTTTCATGACCCAGTGCCAACCGGATGTATCATATATTCTTTATCTTCTGCAAAAAATGATAAAAAATACAGCTTACAGAGCTCGTTGTGAAACTCTACATGTGTCTATAGTACACTCAGCGCTGCCATCTTGTGCAATATTAAAAAAAAAAAAAAAATGTCTGAGTACGCCCGAATGCCTGTTTGTCATTCATAAACTTCGTTCCAACACACACTATGCGCACGTAAACCTTTGTCACGTTTCTCACAGGCTCAATTATCGGAAGCCGCAGGTGTGCGCGCGGATACGAGAGCTGCGGCGTGGAACCCGTTGGATGCGTTCACACGGCGGGGGATATTAACCACTAATCGCGCTGTTTACACCGAGTGGGCTTGCGTTCAACCGCCGTACCCCCCCATCCCCATCCCCCCCCCCAGCACATACACGACGAGCACGCTCACTCCCCCGGCGACAAGAGGTGGCGGTGCAGTTGTGATTAAATTCACGCCGCAGGGTAACATGGACGCAATCGTGTGTGCATTGGGAGGCAAGGGAAACAAAAAGACAAAGGAGGAGGAAGAAAACAAGCAAGGGGAAATAATAAAAAAAAATTAAAAAAGGGGGGGGCGATAAATCTGGAAAGCCGCTGGGAGTTGAGGATGAAGGGTGTGAGAGTTTGGAGGCTTAAGAGTGGGCGGTGCGGTCGGCTGGGAATACACATTGCAAGCAACAGATGATTGTCACTCGCGACAGAAGGAAGACGCTACAGCCAACACTACAACTAAGACGGCCGATATGCCAAATGGACAAAAATATTGGGCCATTCCACATTCCACAAGAGCAATTTACCTTTCCCTTGCGGCAGGCAGTCTAAACGAAATGTGATTCAAGGACGCGTTACTGTACAGCAGCCCAATAACGAACACAGTGAAGCTTCCGAGGGCGAGCGATGACACATCAAAATGGCGTCCGCGTGTGGGTTTTAATGACCAATTAAAATTCGATTTAAAAGCACACGGGTCACTGGGCTTTTCGAGCAGGTGACTTCTTAAATTTTCACTTTGAGTGGCTCCACCTCAAAGCGTGCATGAGTGCAAAGACGCACGTTGGAGTATGTTTCATAAGCAAGTGCAGGCCAAACGCAAGTAAAGAGCGCAGCCATGCTATGCAAGACATCCCCCCCCCCCCCCCTCCCTGTTGGTTCCGCCGTGATAAATTCACTTAATTAGCCGCCTGCGACTGTGACGCGAGCTGTCATGGCAACGGGAGGCAAAACAGAGAGGTTGCGCGGCGAGGTTTGCGTTTTAGACCCGAACAGAGGATTGAGATGCAGCCGAGAGAATTAGTCACGAGCGTGTGTCCAATTACCACTCCCGAGCCGACATGAGAATCTCCAAATAATGAACGTAAGCGCGTTGGCTCACTAAACCCCATCAACACTGAGAAAACAGAACGCAAGGAAGCAAGAACAAACGTGTACTGCTTGATTTTACATGAGAACTTACTGGAACATTCCAGAGGAGTGTGGCCATCCTGCTCCAAAAGAGTGAACGTCACACTTCAAGCCCCCTGTTAAAGTGAACACAAAAATATAGCACAGAGAAGACAGTTGTTAAAAACTGTGTCGAGTTGGTTTGATGAACAAAATGAGGCTTAAACATGTTGAAAAATCAAATCGACGGGGTCGTGCGGGCCTTTTCTACAACGCAACGACGAGGCGTTCTAAATGCAAAGCCACTGTCCACACGGTGGCTGCCACATCGAACATGAATATAATCAAGTTGCGCGTACGCTTTCTCTATGTGAGCTGCGCACACTCATGGCGGACAATGAGGCACTCTAAAGCCAGTGGACTATATGAAGCTAGCTAGCTATATCGTTTGCATTATCGCAATGCAAATAATGTACTTTTTTTTTTTTTATACCTCCACCTGTCAAGAGTGAGCTCACTGGAATGTGTCTCCGCGTGTTGTATAAAACTGCGCGTCGGTCACGGTTGAGGGATGACACAAGCACTTACACACACACACACACACACGTACACAAGCAGAGACAAGTCTGCTGCGAGCGGGTCATTGCAATTTTTTTTTTTTTTTTTGGCGCCGGAGCTCACTAGAATAGAAAATGGCTGCGGGAATCCTGGGTGAAGTGCTGATAGAGGCTGCTTGCTGTTTATTATACAAGTGTTCAGGCATTGGAACACGACAGCCGACACGGGGAGGCGAATGTGGCCATGAGCTGACTTGCAGTGCAGTGTTTCGATACAGACGGCACGGGGAGGCGAAATTAAGGCGGGGAGAGCAGATGGCGAGCTTTTGAAAAGTCCCGCAGTCAACCTATTTTGCTATGCGCGGCGCAGTCAGAGGGAAGCACAAGGACGCTCGGCTGTTTGACAGGCGGACATTCGGTGCATCAATGGCGCTCATGGCGAGTGGCCGGGTATTGTAGGGGGGCTCAGATCAGTGAAAACGCACAAAAAAAAAAAAACATTTGGGGGGAAGATTTCAAAATGTTAAACTCAATCATTGCTATCTCATGGTAAAACTGACTTTTTGACTTCTACAGCCGTCAAAGGCAGTGAATGATCCATTTTCAAAACACCTCGAGGTAACCTTACCTGCGCAGCCAAGCTGGTGACCCCGCTCCCTGCTTTCCAAGCGGAGGTCGTTCCACCCTTTGGCCCACCTCCACAGAACCCCCGAGGCCAAAAGCTGAGGGGGTCAAGGGGTCAAGACTCATAACGTCACCAATTTTAACAAACACCACAAAAAGGATATACATCAACGCCATCTTCCACTTTTGCCCTTGGAGAGTGCTCACGCTATGCAAAGTTCCGCTACAGTGTGCGCGGGCTGACGATTGCCTAAATGTGATTTAACGACGTTAAAAGTCCCCTTCAAGGTCACTCGGGCTTTATGAGTCGTGTGAGACCAAGCGGCATCTCCTCCGCTCTAAATTTATAAACGCTGACTTCTTTAGTATGCACTATGTATTGATTATCACAATTACACACCATTACGGTTCTATTATCCGCACTGGCTGGCTTTAATTACACTGGAGAGCCGGCGGGGCGCGTGGACGAGGACGAGAGAGCAGCGGAGAGGATGGCGATGGTGTAGGTGGAGGCGGCGACACAGATAGATGGATGACGCGGCGACACACACACACACACTGCGCCAAACTAATTAAAACAGAAACTTTTTTTTTTTGTTTCCGGCAAGTCGACAGCCAATGAATCTGGCAGCGAATGAATGTGTCCGCGGGGAAGAGGCGGCGAGGAGTTATACGTCCACACGCATCAGGACGGAGAGGGAGGGGAAGAGAGCCGTTGCTATGGCGACTGAGCATTGCGCCACATCATGCAGCACTCGATGCGGCCGCTCCGCGAGTAACGGCACAAGATTCATGACGCCAATATTTGCTCAGCGTAGCGACATCGCTGGCAATACTAAAACACACTAACACTGCACCTGTGGCATATTATTGGGCTTTCACAGTCGATTTCCGGAGTTTATTCATTCCCTCGTAACCGCCTTGGTGTCGGATAGCACATCAGTGAAAGTTACAAATACTGTGGGGACTCTGAAGATTACACGCCGGTCAAAATAAGGGGGCTTGATCCATCATCTTAGGTGCATGACTCATTTCGACATTTGCATTTCCCTGCAGATTTTGGCCTGTTTCACTGTCGCTTCTCTACTCCCTCTGCACCCCCTCGGCTTTGAGCAAAGTGAGGCTGTTCCAGTCACGATTTGGCATCCACCAGCATGGAGGCTTATGCTGTTTAAAGTAACAACACCTGACAGTGGTCATTCGGGAAGGGGAATCCCTCCAATCTATTCTCCAGGCCCCACCCCCAAAAATAATTATGCATATTTTTTTCTTAGCCAGATTGTGTGTGCAAGGGGCCGAGGGGGGCTTGGAGACTCTTGTGTGAGTACGGGCTGGACAAATACACATGACCCCGACTTAAGTAGCCAAAATATCCATTTAATGGCAAAAGGCGCAGTGGCTCGCCAGATCCAGTAGGTAGCGCTGATGGAAAAAACTTAGTTCTAATTCAAATATGCCTTTTATTTTCATGCGAGTCAATTAGATTGCAGTCATTTCATTGTCTTATCTTCCTGCAATTCGCCTTGTACTTCTGCTGTTTTCCAGCAGATCCCCCACTGCCAGTGAAACAGCAGAGTTAGCGTTTTTTTTTTTTTTTTTTGTACACTGACAAAAAAATAATACAAAAAATCCACCAGGGAATGAGAGTACAAGTTTTCCTCATACTGTGTGTAAAGACTTAAATAGCCGCTGCCCCTTGTATACAAAGGCCACTGATTGTGGACACCGACTTTGTAGAAAGCGGCGCCGACTGCGGTCTAACTAGGTTAGATCTCAGGGGGGGGGGGGGGGGGGGCAGGCATGCAGACAATATCTGCCAAAGAATTATGACGGCCCTGTAACATCTGCTGCCTCCAGAGCAAGACAGACAGTGATGGATGGCCAGGTGCGCCTCCCTGTTAACACTTTGAAACCCTTGTTTGAAAGCCGAATTGACGTGTGCGCGCACACACACAGACATAGTCGTTAAAACTGCAATCTTAGCTTTGGTGACCCATTAAAATTGCAACCCAAAGTATAGGATTGGGTCATTCAAAAAAAAAAAAAAAAAGAAAAGTATCCTGACATGTTTGCGCATGAGCAGCATGGAAAGACGAGGCACAATTGTTTGTTTTGGAGCAGGGCCATTGACGGATATGCAAGGAGTAAGAAATGTGCCGTCATGCAGTCATTCGCTCATGCTGTTAAAATTAAAATGAATCACAGTGTGCTTTCTTGTCTTTAAGAACCGTGACGCTATCCTTGCGTGCTGGCCTGGACGTGGCGGTGGCGGCGGCGGCGGCGGCTGGGCGATGGCAGAGTGCTGCCGACTTGCGGGGTCTTGCGTTCGGGCGGGATCGGAGGCAAGACGGGTTTGACGCCGGATCCGGGCCGCCTGTCAGAAAGGGGCGTGATGCCGGCCGGCGCTTGGTGCGGCTGCTTGTCACCTAGAAATGACGCCGCCGTGATGAGAAATGAGATCGAAATCGAGTTGTGATGTGAAAAGGGCTCTCGGCGGAACAACCTTTAATCGTATCCGCTGCTGAGTGTCCTGGAGATTCATCTGAGCTGTTGAGAAAAAAAAAAAAAAGATGACAAGTGGAAGTTATGGCAGATTCCCAGATGAAAGGAGTCTAAGACTCCTAAACTCCACTTTGTTTTGTTGCCTAGGAAACTAAAACGATGGCCCCTGGGACTCAATTAATCGACAGTTACGTGATGCGCGGTGACAATACGTGAAGGAGACACTCGCAAGCTGGGACGCATCCCGGCGAAGATGAGTGCAGACAAGAAGACACGTCTGGAATCCGATGCACAAATACTGCGGGGCTGAGTAACGTTTGGAGGGATGACGGCGACTCCGCGCGCCGAGATGAAGCCACGGGGGGTGGGGGGGGGGGTATACGGAAGAAAAGACGCAATTGTAATTACATTTTGGGGTGAGAAAGGACAAGGAAAAAAAAAAGCCTCGAGACATTTCTTACATGTGGGTTGCAACCTTTTCAGCATGAGTGACTCATTTTAATTATTTTTCGCCGCCGAAAAAAGAATAATTCTTTAACGAGCGCATGAGGCAAAATTAAAATACTCCATTTTACTGTTGAGAAGCTCAATTTCTGAGCCGCTTGACGACGTTAAGGTCAACAAGGTCTCCAAAACGATGATTGTGAATTGACGTGATAATCGATCAGTTGTCGATAGTTGCACTTGTCGTTATAAATCGAAGGAGCGGATATTTCGAACACAAATGGTGCGATGGGGAATTTGACAATAGCCACAGGGCAAATTTTATTTAAAGTCAGTATTAGTGTTCTTTTCCTTCCTATATACATTTTGGGGGGGGGGACAAGAATGGATTCATTGTATCAAGGCAGTGTAATATTTGAGGCTTTGTTTTGTTCCGCGCGTGTTCATTTTGTAGCTTTCGTGGAGGTGAGGTGTTGCGCTGAGTGGAGCCCATCGAATTAGCCTCGCCGCTGGTTTTAGCGGCGGGCCACTTCACACTCAAGGTCGGGAAGTCCAAACAACCCATCAAAAAGCCGTTAGGACGAGTGGGCCAATCAAGCCAATTTGGGCCCTCCTGGCAGAGGGAAGGGCAGGGTCTCCCACTCAGAATTAGGTCTGAGAGAGGCCAGTCAAGTGTGTGCTGCTTCAAAATGAACCTTCTGATGAGCCAACTGTAGACCCCCGGACTCTTCCCCACGACTGCCTCTCTCACCGGCTGCTCCCGCCTGCCGATGGAAGCCAGCTCCTGAAGAGGGAGACACATGGACCAAAAATTTTAAAAAAAAACAAAGACAAAGCAAAGTAGTGACGATTGGCAGATGAAAGGCTTCATTGCAGGGTCATTTTTCCATCGGAAACTCACAGCCGGAGTCTTGCTGGGGGCGAGTTGGATGCAACAGTTTATGTCAAGGGGCTCTGAGGTGTTGAGGGAGGATGTAGCTGAGTCGGGCGGTGTGGATGAGTCCGAACTTTGCTGCTCCGTGGGGGGCTCCTCTTCCTTATCCTCGCCTGAGGCTGGAAAATATTTTGGGGGGGGACGACAAGCACACCAAACGTTGCAGTTGGCGCGCACAACAGCGAGAGAAGTTGGCCGTACCTTCTCCTTCCTGGTCTTCGAGCAACAGGTAGTTCTTCACCAGCCGCTCCAGCATGCGGTAGGCTCTATCCCAGTAATCTGCGAGCACAAAATACGCTCACCAAGGTGGCCGCTGCACCGCCCTTTGAGTGCCAATGAAAGCAAAAGCGACGGGGACGTCGGCCGGTGCATAAAAGTGATGAGTGTGCTGCCCTCCCCGCGTGTCGGTCTCATTAAGAAAGGAGCTAAAACGCGCCGGCATGACTAACTGTTTGACGCTGCCGCTGCGGCCTTAATACAAAGCGGTAATGGGAATGAAATTGTGCTGTATGGATTTTTTTTAGCGAGGCGCGTTCATTTATCTAAGGCCTTATCAGTGACAAGAGGGGGTGGTTTGTCTCTGTGGGGCAGTGCGACGACAGAAGAAAAAAAAAAAAAAACGATCAAATTCTTGCTATCAAATTCCCATGATATCCTCCGTTGACGCTAATAGCAAAAAGACAGCTCGGGTTTTAGGCGTACCGCAACGGATGACGTTGTCGAAGAAGCCGGGCCGCTCCCTGTTGAAGTCGTCGTACAGCTCGATGCGCGACAAGGCCGCCTCGATCTGGGCGTCAGTGTAGAGGTTTCGACTCCTCAGCATGGCCTTGTAGTTTTCCGCGATGGTGGGGATGAGCAGGATGTAGCGGGGCTCAAAGATGCTCTTCTTTAGACTCAGCACGCCCTGTGAAGACGATGATAGGACAGTCGTTGAGCCTCGACGCATTCGAAAAGGCGTTTCGTGACGTCCTTTTTAAATCATGGTGGCTGCTTTGAATTAAAAAAATGAATGAATGAATGAATGAATGAATGACCTCCAGCTCCATTTGCACGCAGCACGCCAGTCCTTCCCGGGCGACATCTTCGATGGCGTCCCTGCTCAGACCGTACTTGTGACCACCGTACTGGACAGTTTGGAGGAAAGCCCCCTGCAATGGGACGGCCAGTTCAGTTCGGAGGAGCAGTTACAGTGAACAGAAATGAGGACTATAATCGATATGTGTTGTATGTGTTGGTAGAATTATGGTGCTGAAACACACACTATAATCCATTGGAAAGCATAAAAGAGGAAGCAGGGGCCGGGGGGGGAAGGCACGAGAGTTGTGAGCAATAAATTAGGTGTCTGACAACGTAAAGCGCTGGAAGA
Organism: Hippocampus abdominalis; assembly: GCA_018466805.1. NCBI lineage: Eukaryota > Metazoa > Chordata > Actinopteri > Syngnathiformes > Syngnathidae > Hippocampus > Hippocampus abdominalis. Next base: position 17,038,229 of record CM031704.1, on the reverse strand, counting down.
GAGATCAAGACGAGCAATCACATGACACTCGAGAGAAGGCACTGCAACAAGCGTGCAAGCCCATAAAAAGTGTAAATCACGAAACGGCGTGATTGAAACGATGACAGGTGTATTTTTTTTTTGTGTGCAAAATTCAGCAGTTCAAGGATGACAAAAGCATTCCAAAAACTTTTTTTTTTTAACGCCGTAGAATTGCCAAACGGACGCACCCGTTGCACGAGTAGCTCAAACTCTTCCTCGCTGACAAAATGGTAGTCGCTGCCGTTCACCTCGCCAAAGTAGGGCTCCCTGGTGGTGTGGCTGACCCTGCATGAAAAGGACACCCAAAAAAACCCCCCCCCCAAAAAAAACAATGTCAGGGAAGAAGCGTGCAAATTACAGCAAGGAATACCAGACTGACAGCAGGGGGTTAAGTCTCAGGACAAGAGCCCTTTGGCAGTGGAATGCCTGTTGACGAATGGAACACTCATGACAGGTCTATGAAGTATTTGTCGTTGCATGCGTCTCGTGTTCAAGTTGTGCTTCATTTGGATTTTGACAATTGAAAACCACCAACTGTGAATTATTATCCCTCGAGGGCAAAATGTGGGATCTCTCTCCCCATGAATATGAGACACTGACCCGTATGCGAAAAAGTCTCCAAAGTCCTCACAAAGGCGATGGGCCATCTCCCTTTTCCCGCAGCCTTGCGGGCCGGTCAGAACGAGCATCGGATACGGAACGTCATCGCTGGGGAGAGTCCTGCATGGACAACAGAATTTTTATCATGAAATTCAACTTAAAATAGAAGACTGACATGCGAAACAGATAAAACGAATGTCTTTTTTTCTGCTGTAATAATAATTCCAGCCCATGACTTTTTTTTTTTTTTTTTTTTTTAAAGTGATGATATATGTACTCATCTTTTTATTGTCTGAGCGACTAGATAAGAGGAAAAGGCAGCAGATAACCGAACACGGCTCTCTCCGAAGAACAACTGCGGCGAGTTTTCAAGAGATTATGTCAAGACACGATGAGCAATGGCGGAACAACGGGCTCGCTCATAAGGACGCGGAAAGCAGCGAGAGTTTTGAAGGAGGCTAAAAGGACGGACGGGGGATACCGACGTGTCGTAGAGGTGCTGAGGCTGCATCAGCTGATACATCAGCTGGGTCATGTGATCTCTGGCCGCCACCACATCCAGCGGCGGGTCGTACTTGTTGATGGACAACACCTGGAGGAGACACATCCGGTTGATCAGTGGTTAGCTAATTCAAATTCAAATCAACATGGAAATTGTAATCAAACTTAATTTGGAATTCGCAAACGCTGCTATGAGGAAAAAAAAAAAGGCTTCACTTTGGGAAACTGTCTGTCACATCATAACATTGAAGACAAAAAAAACCCATTCAGATTCCCCACCCCCTCAAAATGATTCACTCTTACTAAATAAAAATGAAGTAAATGAACTTTTTTTTTTTTTTTAACCGATTCTTAGCATACCACTAAAGGGTGTCCAATGCATCACGAGTTGTACCCATTTTTTTTTTTATTGTTCATGACAAACCTTCTCTTCTATGGTGACTTTCTCTTGGTCCAACAGGGTCAGATGCTGGATGAGGAAGACTACCGACAGCCGGAACTCTGGCTTCTCCTAACACAGCATACTCAACATCTTTTTACACAAGTACTTCTTTGAGAGTCAAAATGAAGTTATTATTCTATTTGCAAAGGCAGATTTTTTTTTTTTTTTTTACTTGTCATAGCGTCCATATCTGGCATTTAAGTTCATTACCTGTACAGGGTTCCCCAAAAGATTCAAGTCCCTCAGCAGGAAAAGACTCTGAATGTGCTTACACTCCTCAATCTCAGAAATCTGTGTTTAAAAGAAAAAAAGAAGCTATTACTGTGTCAAAGTGCGCAGCGGCGTTTCAATTTCTGGCGCTGCACAAACACCTGATTTCTTTCCAGGTTGAGAGAGCCCAGCAGGTGGATGTTGTTGAGGCCAGCGAGACTGCTGATGCGGTTCACGGACAGATCTAGATTCTGTACCCTCTTCAGGTTCTCCAGACCTTTCGTGCTTGTCAAATGGTTGCCCCTCTGGACACAAATGGAGAAGATGTTTAAGATCAGAAATGCACTCCGTGGTTCTCTGTAGTTCAAATTAGAAAGAAGCCCCGGTCAGGGTCTCCCCCCCCCGCTACATAAATTCTGACAGATGAGGCAGGCCAACAGCTGGCAAAGCGCTCATTCAGCACAAAGCCAAACCTTCGCAGGCACCGATTGCTAGTTTACATGCTTTGACTAAAGTCATTATCTTGCTGCCTGGCAAGCGCTCGTCGAGCATGAGGCCTGGCAGAGGGCCGCTCTCCGCGTGTCGGAAGAGGGCGGGACGTGCTGCGGGACAAGTTTGGCTCTTCACAGAGGCAGCGTGTCAGGAAGGGGCTTGGGGGTCAGGTGCAGGATGGACCAGCCAGGGCCACTGGAGCCATGCTGGTCATATGATAGGAATTGAAGTGGGAAGAGAAGAGGGGGCCAAGGGTAGGGTTAATGTAGAAAGCTGGATTTAAAAAAAAAAAAGGACATTTGAATTCCTTGGTGTTCCACAGAGCATGAAACTTGAACCCTTATTTTAGTATCTTATTTGTTTTGAACATTGTTATTGTCCTGTTTTTAAACTTTTAAATGTTATTTTTTTTGCCCTCTTACTACCACAAATAATGTATCCATAATGACTTCTAATAATGTTTATTATTAGTTTGGATGAATTCATAAAATTCTTATTCATGTCTCGATGCATACAAACCAGACAAAATCAGCATAGCTTCTTAAACTTTGAATCGGGAAAGAAACCCCTAAAATCACATCTTGGACTCTGCGAAGGACTGACCAGGTTGAGGTCTTTAAGCGGAACGTCATCCAGACTGCAGATGCTGGCGATGCTGTTGTGCGCCACGCTGAGATAGGTCAATTTGCAGCACTTCTCTAAACCGTGGATCCGCTTCAGCCGGTTGTCTGAATTGTCGCAAGTCAAGGGCGCTGCATGAACATGCCTGTGTATCATTCTTGCATACGAAAAGGATACGGTCCAGCTCTAGCTTGACGAGCGCCTCATAGGCCGACATGTCCTTCATTTGTGTCAAAATGTTGTAGGAGAAATTGACCTCCTGTAAAAACAGCAGGCAGAGATTGACTAATTCCACGAGGATATTCAATTAGCTGAGCATTCAAGGGCGTCGAAAGCCTTTTAAGCATGTTTGGAGTGACGGCAGATGGCATGCGGGCCCGTCATGGGGAATAACGCAGCCACCAGTCAAAGTTTGTCTTCTGCTGTCAAGCTCAAGGTCCTGATTGCCGGTACCTTCAAGTTCTTCGGGGGATCGAAGCCAAAGAAATCCGAGATCTCATTGTGAGAGACATCCAGGATGACGAGGAAGGGCATGTGGGTCACACAGGATAGATCTAGACCATTGAAAAAGTATGAATAAAGCCGCTGCCCCAAAAATATTCCCCTATTATGATTACCTGCAATTCTGTTGTTCGACAGCTCAAGCTTTTGCAGGTGAACATAATTTGACAAGACTGAGATGTCCCTCAGCTTGCGACCCTGGTAAAAAAAAAAAGAAACAAGTGAAAATTCACCTGAACATTTTCATTTCGACTTTACATGATGTAAAAATGCATCTTACGGGAAGCGCCACATGGTAGTATGGGTGCTGAAGTCCAGTGTTGAAGCGTCCAAGGCGGGCCACGCAGCTGGACACCAAGCCGGCACCTAAAACGACAACCTGTGAGCAGAAATAATGAAGAATAATCAAATTTGTATTAGTATAGCAGTGTAACAGCTCCCATCATAATAACTACATATTGAGATCAGAAATTCAAGTAGACTTCAGACTTCCAAAAGTAACAAATATATGCAGATTGTTAAATTCTAAGCACAAAATGGAGCATATCTTTGTAAAGTCAGATTTTTTTCCCTTTTTTTTTTTTTTACAGCATTTGTATTTGAAATCATTATCTTGTAGGTGTGCTTAATTATCCAGGGCGTATGGCACATTTAAAATGCTGTACAATAAACTATATCTATTACAGTGTTACCAACTCACATAGAACTTCGTAATCACTTTTAGCTAGGAATGAAATCTGATTGAGTGGAAAAAGACACATTTAAAGGAGGGACAGGGCAAGTTTCTCCATTTAAAGTCACACTTACCCTTTCCGCCATGTCTATACACCTGGTTGTCACTTCGCAAGCCGCTCAGCTTACCATTGGTTGGTTATTCCAATTATTAAATGACGAAAAGTCGTCAGAAAAATGACACCAGACGACGTAATGCAGCTAGCTGTCTAGCAATTAGCACACCAAGGCTTTCGGCTGTGTCTCCTAGCAACGCGTAGGTGACACGACGGAGAAAGGGATTGTGGGTAATGTAGTTTTCTATAGCTAAAGCCATTGGGAAATACTCATGCCCATAAAGTCGCAGACACACTTCAAAACGAAAATGGCACAAAAAACAAGTGATATTAATTACCTGTAGGTCGGGAGAAATGACAAAACCAAAATGTTTGTATTTTTGTTGTTACTAAGACGAGAAAGGACACAAACGCTACACCCGTCGTTTGGCGAGGGCCTTTCCGGATGTGAGGCAATCGGCGACACCTGTAGGTACTCACATGACTAGATGGCGCAATCACACGCGTCAAATGCTCAATAAATTAATGTCAAAATGTGTTGTATTTAAAATATTAACGATGCCGATATTAATCTTTCATTGAAATCATTATTGATTTCGTGTTTAAAAATGTCAACGTTTTCCTTGTAAATAAATCAACATGGCTGCTGAGCAAAAACACCAGACAAAACTCATTTGAATGTTTATTGTGTGTGGTGTAACCGTTTATATAAACCAGGAGACAAACAAGCATGACCACCGTGGTGCATCTATACTTATATGCATTTATTCTGATATATAAAAACAATTGTGAGGAAATTAAGTGTGATGAATGAACAAAAAGCAAATAATGCACAAGTGTTGACGTGTTTTAGTGCCTATCACTGACAATTCTGCTCAAGTTTCCCATGTATTGAATTACATCAAGTAGCAGCTTTTTCAGGGTTTACGGCAAGTTTCGTCAAACCCGTCCAAGAGGAACCCGCAGCTGTTTTCCCATCGGCCCCAAGTGTCAATATGATAGATTGTGTTGGGCCAGTGAGATATTGACAGAGCCCTCTTCCTCCTGCTGCTCTTGTTAAGTACTCCTTTCCAAGTTAATGAACTGAAACACAGGGAAGGGCCGCTTGAAGAAGAAGTTTCAAATGTAATATTAGCAACAGAATTATTTCCACCCCACAACAAATAAAAAAAGATCCCTTTCTGTTTGAGATTAAGTCCAACCGCCCAACATGACCATTATTTTCGGATGCCACTTTTTCTGGGCAAAATTTGGACTTTCTTATTTTGTTGCGACCCCCCCGCCCCAGTGAATTGTGACTTTCTTCTTCTCTCTCTAAAGAAGTGTCATCATCAAACTAAACTTCAAACAAATAGAATTACACTTTTTGGGCCGGGGGGACTAATTAATGGCATTATCATTCATTTCAATGGGGAAAGATGATTTGAAACACGTAATTCAACTCTCAAGGCACCACTGCAAACAAACCCATGGTCCATTATAATAAACATTTAGGGAGCAGTTGGGTTCAGGTGCCTGAATATGACATTCGTACTGTATACCGGACAGGACGAGTGGGGCCGATGATAGCGGGAGTTTGCCTGTAATAAGAAAATGAGATGAGATGGGACCAAAGTTTGGCGTCGGATCACACGGTGGTGATCTTCTTGTCCTTGCTGGCCTGTTTGATGGCAGCCTGCTCGCACACGATCTCCTTCAGTCGCTGCAGCCGCGTGTTCTGGGTGCTCAGGTCGCCCACGCCCGTCTGGCTGCGGTGGAGCAGTGACAGGGCGTTGATGTACTCCAGCTCCGTGTAGCGCACGCCTTGGTCCACCACCAAGTGGAGCAGCTCATCGGCCGAGTTGTACAGCATCTCGTAGTACTGCCTAGAGAGGACAAAATGGAAAACGAAAGATTGTTTTTGTGTCTTTAATTTGGCAGTGGAATAGAAAAAAAAAAAGTCTACTTCACACTTTTAATGAAATGATGTTGTCAGAGTGAGTAGTGCACGAGGAACGTTGCATTTAAAGGTCGCAATGAAAATCAATAACGCTCTGACAAGGAACATGCGACTACACTCTAATAACTGTGTTCAAGAAATTGAACAGGAAGTCAGCCATTTGACTTGACGTCAAATATGGATACAGATGATTAGTTGCAGGAATTGCGATCTCCTTGCCCAATTCTTTCTTTGCGGAAACAAAAACTAGCCACAGTGTGGCAATACAACGTGGAAATATAGAAGAAGACAGTCGGAACTGCTCAGTAAGCTGCTGCAATGTTCGTCGTTCTTTGCAGAGGATAAAGAATACATGCCTATGAATGCCGCTACACTGTCGCTCTCCGTGGCTTCGCAAGGGTAAAAAAAGTGACAAATGCTACTTTCGTGACCTTGTCTATGTAATTGTCTTTGTTCTAGGTTTTGTCAGGACTATAATTGCTGGTACCATCTCGTACTTGCACCTTGCCAGTATTTTTTTTGCCTCCCAAGAGAAAGCAAAAATTAATAAATAAATAAATAACCCGAGCATGAATAACATTATGACTAATGTTTGCCATGCAACGCAGGCACTGTTAACACCTGCGTCCGCAAGTTGTTGATTATTAAACCCACATGAGAGAGCTGCCCATGTTTCCCTGTGGTGTAATTTACATCACAATCTAATCAACCGACCCCTCCCACATAGACTCTGGTCTCGCTTTACAATGAATATGAAGTCACTTTAAATTGCGTGAACGCCGCAGAGCTCGAGTGTGAAGAAGAAGAAGAGAGGGATCTCACAATTCATTTCCAGCTGGAGTAATGAGTGAGTGAGGAGGCCATTCCAGACTGCCTCTGTCAGCGCGTTTGCTGTCGCACATTAGTTAGCTGGGGGAGGCAGTCAGGGAGGGGGAGGGCGGGGGGAATTGGGCCGAGGGGGAGGATGGATGGGGCCGCCGGCCGTGATCCTCTCCATCAGCCACGACCACAACATCCGACTGGAGTGATGAGTCTGCTTCGTCTCGGCCTCACAGTGCAGCCATGCGCGGTTTGAAAAACGAGTTGCCAAACAAGGGCCCCCAAAATCATCGTGTTTTCAACACACACAAAAAAAAAAACGACTTCAACATTAAAATAAAATAAATCTGTAAGGGATCGCTCTGCTAGCCACTAAGAACTAATAGCTAGCTGCATTGCTGCCACTCTTTGGATTACGGCCGGTGCCTGAAGTTGCTGGTTTGCAAACAGGGGCATGATGACAGAAAAACGACCAGAAAAAAAAAAAAAGGGGGGGGGGGGGGATTGAAAAGGGTGACAGGGAGCCGAGGCAGACGACGACGAAAATGACAGTGCGCCGCAGCCGGTGCCCCTAAATACAAACAGTTTTATCTGTTGACACCCCACTAGCTTCTGACACGCCTGTCAGCCGTACTTATTACCACAGGCTCTCCACCAGAGACGCGGCTCAGCACTTTGGCTTGTTTGCCACAGTGGCACGCGTCCCCGAGTGGAGTTGTTTCCCGAAGCAGGCAGTTTGGAAACCAGCCTGTCAGACAGGTGTTAGTCGAGCTCGAGGTGGACGATGACAGGCCCTTTCTACCTGAGACACGGGTCGCCGAACAGTGTTTAGGACTGCGGGCCGGAACTAATTTGAGGGCCAAAGCGAGGTGGTGGCGAATGTCAAAACATCTTTTTTTTTTCTCCTCAGCCTGTGTGGAATCACTCACATTTTAAAAAAAAATCTGGTGTTGAGATGTTAAAAATCAACCTGCGTGGACAGCACACTTGACTGGCGCCTGAAACCCGATTCAAACTGGATTTGAAAAGCAGGCGCTCATGTGTTGCGACAGGCCATTCCGACGCCCCGGAGCGCAAGAAACACAAACTCATTTAAATAATCGAGAACAGTTGCCAAAGGCTTAAAATATCTTTCACGCGTCCGAAGCTGCGCCGGGAGCAAACAGAAAACACTTCATTATATCGTTATATGGCTCTTAAAAGGCGTTGACGTATGTTGCGCCGAACTAAATAAATCGCAGCGTCAAGGGCGGCCTGTTGCCAGGCGACGGCTCGCTAACTTTCGTTTCATTCGGGTTCTCGTCCTCTCGTCTCTGCTGGGGAGATGGACGACGGAGCGGCTCGGTGTGTCTGACCGTGAGGAGACGCTGCTGTTTCCATATTCAACCACATGGTGGCAATGTTTCAACATCTCACATGTTGAAACAAGTGTGTGTGTGTGTGTGTGTGTGTGTGTGTGTCTCTCTCTCTTTGTGTGTTCTTCATGCGTTCTGCAGTGCTGGCTGCTGGGCTTCGACTCAGTTTTAACTCAGATCAATGCTTATTACTGTGCCCTTGTCCAGGTCTCTCCTTCGCTCTGACTGGCGCTCTCTTCCCCCCCCCCCCAAACGGAGGCAGAAAAAAACATCACGTCCTCAACGCACACAAAACGCACGCGTGCAAAAGCACGTGTGTACATAGTGGAGCATCTGCCACAAAAAAAAAAAAAAAGAAATACATAAATAAAAAATGTTGCTGCCTCAGTTTTATACGTGCACATAGGAAAGGGTCAGATTATTAGGTACGCCGTCCGTCCATGTGAGCCCGGCAGTCTTTTCTCGCGTTTGAACTGATCGAGCGCCGTGCGGCATGAATAATTAAAAAGAGGGCTGTTGCGTGTGTCCGGCGCATCTCGGGAAGTGTAAACAACGGCAAGTCTGAATCAAGGCCTCGGCGCCGCGCAATCAGAGCGGAGGGGGTAGGGGGGGGGGGGGGGGCGAAGAAGCTGTTGACAATCGTAATCAAAGTTGACAGAGGCGCTGATCATTGCTCTTTTCTCCACGCTGGCCGCCACTTTGGGTTGTTTTTAACCGCCTTGCTCGCTCACCCAACCAATAAAAAATAAAAAAAAAATGGAGAAGATGAGAATACCGGGCAAAATCCAGGTCAGCCTCCCGGGACATGGTGATGTTGGTGAGGTTCTGCTGCAGCACAAAGATGTTCCGGCACATCTTCTTGATGCCGGACTCGCTGATCCTCTTGAAGTACTGCGCGCCGTTGATGAGGATGCAGGAGATCAGGTGGCCCAAACCTTGGTTGGGACAACCACACACAAGCACTTCTGTGACTGTGTCATTCATACGACAGCGTCGCGTTCCACCAAACGGCTCCAGACGAAACCCCGCTGGGTTTCATAACCAGCCCCCTTGATTTACCTTCAAAGATATACTGGAACTTGTGTTGCTGCAGGGCGGCCGCCATGGCCTCCTCGATGGCCGAGATGTCTTTGTTGAGCTTGACCACCAGCGGGTCGTAGTCCATGCTCTCCACGTTGGCCACGATGGCGTAGTTGCCCTGCTTGGCCAGCGGGATCAGGTAGTGGAAGCAGTGCACCCTGCGTGAAAAGAGGCCTTGATTTCAAACTCTTGAACGATGACAGTTTTGGCGGCTGGGTGCCGTCGCAGCGGGGAAATAGGATTAGGAGGTGAAAACCACGACAAAACTCCTGTAAACACACAGCCTCACAGCCTTTAAAGCACAAAAGCTCCATTTCCCCCCCCCCCCCCCCCCCCCCCCCCAGGCCCCGGAGCAAACTGTTGGGTTCAAAAGCATTTAATTGCGGAAGAATGCGGAGCAAAATGAAGCTTTCGGCTCGGCAAACGCGACTTCATTCCTTATTCATTTGATCGGTTCCAGCTCCAAGTGAGCCGACGCTGCTTGACGGGGAGGGGTCACTTTTTGTGCGTGCCGCTGGTAAATATAGTGAGTAATTAATGTCAGCTAACAGGAAATGCACAGTTTGAAGGTTAAATCTGGGACAGGCTCGCTCGACGTGCAACCGCGTTTTTTCGCGACCGACATGGACGCCTCACGGAAAGCAACAGGTGGCGGGGATGGCGCCATAAACGAGCAGCAAAGCCTCAAGCATGACGAAAAAAATAGATATATTTTACTCCCAAAATAGTCATTGGCCTGTTATTTTGAATAAACAGCACCTTGCAAAAAGACATAAAAAAGAATCCATATCGTAAAGGTTCATAAAGAAAGCCCACATAAAGAAAGAATGTATTGCAATTCGCCTCCTCTGACCCAACGCTCATCTCCGCCCCCCCCCCGAGCCCCCCTGCGCGCTTTCTTCTTCACGGCTTCATTTAACTGGTACAACTATCGGGGGAAATTCTGCGGATGAGGGGAGCCAATGGAGTGTAGCGTATGCAGCGCGTACGCCTGCGGGTGGTGGGTGGGGTGGGGTGGGGGACGTTTTTTTTTTTTTTTCCCCCCTTCCCATCTCTTTTTCTGACTCAAAAGCATAAACAACGTTGCGTAAGTTGCAGGAAGTGGTTTGATGGGGGCTATTAAGGGCTCGCAGGTGGGGGAGGGGGGGAGAAGGGTTATGGTGTGGTAAATTAACTCGGATATTATGAAGAGATTGAAAACACCTACACTGGATGAGACAAATAATTGGTTACACCTACAGAAAACGTCGAGTTTGTCCTTTGCTCCCACTCGCAAAGCGTTGTCATTGAAGTTGAGCGACAAACTTCGCCCAAGGATGTGTTCTGCAGTTGCTTTGTGCAAAAGGCAACAGAATGTCGTCTTGCCAAAAATGGATGTGGAAAGATATGAAAGTGATGAAAAATGATGACTGACCAATATATATATTTTTTTGTATCACACAAAAACTGTTAGTTTTTTTTCAAATGTATTATGTAGGCTATTTTGACAATTTTGTAGTACATATAATTTTTAATATTTTAAAATAGGACACAAATTAAAATTAAAATGACACGTGGATATTTATACATATAATTAAATTTTTAAAAATAGACAAAAATTAAAATCAAAATGATAAATGTGAATATTTTTATATATATACTTTATTTTTTTCAATATATATATACATTTTAATTTAAATGACAAATGTGAATATATATATATATATATGATAAAAATATAATAAATGTGATGCTTTTTACAGACTACATTAAAAAAAAAGAAATTAATTTAATAAATTAAAAAAACAGTGATATGATTAATATGACCCCCTAAATGAGGCAAATAATTCATTATCTCCGGCTTGATCTTGAGCATGTGAATATATCAAGACGTGATTGCACCTCAGATCCACGCGTACCTGACTTCCAGGTGCAACGTGAGCAGACAGCGGTTGGCGATGTCCTGGAAGCCCCTGCACAGGTCACCGAGCGTCTGCAGGATCTGCTCCCGGTTGCGCTCGCCATCGCCCATGGCCTGGCTGTCGGACGAGCACAGGGCCAAACCTGCGCAGGGAGGGGGGGGGCAAAACGAGAGTGACACCCAACTTCAGGTTGCGTCCTTCAGCTCGCCTTTGCACTTCTTTTGGCCGCTTGTGCTGAGGCAGCAGGAGCGTGTGTCGGCGCACTGCGGTGTTAGCCACACAAAGGATCTACGTGTGGATGTGAGTGTTAAAAAAAAAAAAAGGGGGGGTGGGGGGGGGGGGTGCAGCGAGCATGAAGGCATGATGAGTGTGTATAAATTCAGCCCGGTGTAGATCAATGCTCGTAAATTGGCGAACGGGGGGGAGAGAAATTGGCCCCGTCACTCATATGTAAGTCTATTTGGTCAATGAGGCGAGCGCGTGCGACGTCGAGTTTGGAGAATGCAGGGGTCGGCGATCGATGTGCCGCAGTCGCGCGGCCAACTCCCCTGCTACCCTTTGCGAAGGTCACACATGAATGCAAACCAGCAAACACACAAAATAATGAAAACCTAGATCAAAATTAAAAAAAAAAAAAAAAAGAATAATTAAAAATACAATAAAAATAAAAAAAACCTGATGTGATTAATAAACAAAATTTTGATCAGAAATTCCCAAAATAAAAACAATAAGAAAAAAATCAATTCAAATAAATTAGGAAAAAAACAAAGAATTAAAAAAAACAACAGAATAGACACAAGCTACAAACATATTTTGTTCGAATTATTTTTTGCAATTAAAAAAAACAACTAGCAACCTAATATGTATTACGTACTCCCAATTCGTTCATCAAAAATAATAACTGGCCGATTGCACAGGTGCGCCTTTGGCTGCAAACGATAGAAGGTGACTCGTTCGGGGGGAACCCATTTGTATGCAACTGGCACTGAACATCCAGAACCTTCCTATTCATCCACCATGTCCGGTCGTCGCATGTTTGAGCGGGAGTCTTATCAGCGTAATTGCAGAGTTGCTCGCGAGGCGAGAACTCCCGTGTAGTCCAAGTGTTCTGTTTGTACTGGTGGACGTGACAATCCCCATTAGAGTTACTTTAAATGAACCTCCGGCGATAAGACGGGAGAGCGTTGGGGCGTGCGCAAATATCGTCCACTTGCCGGTCAAGTCCAATCCCATCAGCGAGGCAAACACGGCGAGCGGTTTGGATGTGACTCAACTTGTGCGAGATATATGGAAGATAAAGCATTTTTTTGAGTGCGCTTTCATTTCGCAAAGCTGGTTGTTTAACTAGTACAGATGATTTTGGAGCATCATACAGTCCAACGAAGTGGAGATATCTCCACGGCTCCTGTCGCCGCTTTGATATCAATCTCCTCGCCCTCCGTAATGAGGCGAGCCAATAACAAGAGCCGGTGCGGCGTAATTTCTCCCGGGAAGGGCGTTAATTGACTTCCCGTGATTGAATTTCGGCCGATACTCCCCACGGTCAACTTATCAGATCATTAGGAGTCGAAGACGCCGGCCCGAGGAACCTTCCGACGTCACGCTCGCGTCGGCCGCCTGAAGATAAGGAAAGAGGGAGACGGCGGTGGCGAACGCAGCAGGTGGGGGTGTGGGGGGACGGGTCTCTCCGGGGGTTGTCCAAACATGCGCGGCAAAACACACAAAGGCAATACTTGTAGATTCCCACCGCGGTTTTGAAGATGCGAGGGCGGCGGCGCAGCATGGAGGCGGCCATTAGCGAGGATAGAAGTCCAAAAGGCTCATTGATCCCAATGTAAAAAAAAAAGATATATTTTTTTCTTTTTCTTTTAATCATCATTTCTCCTCACTTTGCTTTTTTTAATATTCGGGCCCAACGAACGTGAAAAATTTTTTGATTTTTTTTCCCCACCCCCTCAAAATTGCAATTGCATGGACAGCGGTTACTACAGTGGACAGCTTATCATGTTAGCGGGTGACAGGGTGCATGAAAGGGTTAATTAATAATCTCATGTATTCCCCCCCCCCCATATAATTTTTAACACAAGGCCTCAACTCGACTTTATTTATAGAGCACTTTAACCCTGGAGAACCCACGGGGTCAAATTTGACCCCTATAAATTCTGCTACTCAAATGCTACCATTAAATCCCAAAGGGTCAAATTTGGCCCTAATCTTAAATTAGGATTAAAGTATTGAATATTTGAAAAAAAAAACATATATTTTGGTGTTTAGTGAACATATAGCAGTCATTTAATGTAAAATTAATCATTTTCCAAAGAAGAAAAGGGGTCTTGGGTTCTCCAGGGTTAAAACACCCATTGCTGCATACAAAGTGCCGTACGTGCAGTATCATACAATGACAGAGACCCAAAGAGAAGAACCGGGAATGGGAAGAACTCGATCTCCTCTGAGCCTCCCGAGCGCTGACCAACATCCTTTTGTGGGAAGATGGAGGAACGGGCGCAAAGAAGAGCATTGCTGCAGGGGCGGCGCGCACCATGAATGATTCATGAGCGACGGACGACAGAGTAAGTAAGCGAAGAAGAGGCGGAGGAGGAGAGTTATTAATTATTTTGCCGCCCCTGGTAGAGCGAGCGCAGCATCTGAGCGACGCCCACTGAGAAGGTGAGAAAGTAAGGCAGGGAATGTCTTCATGAGTTTGGGGATTTAAAAAAAAATAAAAATAAAATGTTCGCAAGTCTCCGCAAGGCATTTCCACAAGGATGAAGCAAAAGATGATATATTTTTTCAGCTGGCACAAACAACGCTATCATCTCCTGTTGCACGCACGCCTCCAGGTCGGGCTCCATTCGGAATAGCAATGAGGATTTTAGTCAAAGTGCTTGCTTTTAATGGACGCGGGGGAAAGTACACAGTCAAGGTTACGCGGAAAAAGACGATTATTGTTGTCAAATGATGTCACATGGGAGATAAAGAAGGCTTGAACTCATGTTTTTCATGACCCCAACGACCTAAATGCATACGCATAAGAAACACACCAAAATATTTGATGACCTTGATGATTTTTTTTCTCCAAATAATTCTGTAATAATAATCACTACATATATATATATATATATATATATATATATATATATATATATTTTATATTTATATATAAATAATTTTTATTTTTATTTTGGACACTGGCTAGTTTAGCGCTAGCACGAGGCTAGTACGACACAACATGGAAATATTTAAAATGGGACCAAAGGAAATTTTTTGTTGTTGTCATTTCTTAAAGTATTTTTGGCTTTGATACTGTATTGTTACAGGCGTCATCTTGATGTATGACAAAGTGACGCTTTTTCTGCCTTTGTTGTCAACACACACACAGCCAATTTGATGTCACGACGAGATGCCTGATAAGACGCCATTTTTCCAAATGCAAATTCACAGTCGATTGTCATCCGTGACCTCTTTAGCACACAAAGTCAAAGCCTCATCAACGCGCCGGCGAACATTCCTCCGCATGTTCGACTGAAACCAAACAAGAAAAATGCTCTCACGTTGATGACGGAGGGCATCAAAGGAATATAGAAGATATAAAAGTGTTTAAAAAAAAAAAAAGAAGAGGGAGAGGAAAATGAGTTGTTCATACCTGACTGCTCCTGTAATATAAAATCCAATTTGGAGAGGCATGGACGTGAGGGGCGGGCGGGATAAGATAAGGGGGGGGGGGGGATCTCTTTCTTCCCAGCGGTCGCCTCTCGCATACACATCAACACGCACTCGTGGACACGCACGCTTGGTGCTCCATCAGTTCGGCAAACACTAAATAATGAACAATGCTCGGGCTGTCAGGGCATGATAAGTAAGTTCCCTTCGCCTCCACACACACGCCGAATTAATGACAATTAATTTGCCTGGTCTTCTTCTTGAAGACGTGAAACTGGGAAAATTTTTGAAACGGCCAACGCGAGGAAAGCGAGCAACTCCAAATTGCCCTCGATGCCCTCGAGGGGTGAGTGACTCTGCGGATAAAAGGCGCAAAGGTGACGACGTAAGAGCAGGGCGGAGGCGCTGCAAATGCTTTCAAGAGTTATGATTAGCCGCGGCGTGTAGGCGCACATGCTAACGGAGGAAAGGCTAACGACACTCAAAACAAAAACTCACATGGAGCGCAGGTATAAGCGGCAATGAGGCAGATTCCCACTGTCTGCGTACAATGAACAAAAATTGGAGACTACTTCAGCGGCAGCTTACAGCAGTCGTGGGGAGGAAAAAAAAAAGCTGCAAAGTTGACGCTATCAGCGAGCAACAGGCGGCACGACCTCTGGGATCTTTTCACTGCTGCAGGTGACTTCGACTGACAAATCTCAAGTCTGCGCCGAGCAGATTTCGCAAGTATGACTTTTTGCAAGAGAGAAAAAAAAAAATCACCATCTCTCAACAGTGACATTTGCCTGCCAACCTAGTACAACCCCTGGGCGCCGCTAAGTGACTTAGCGCTTCGCTAATAACAAGCGGAATAGAATTAATGATCTGTGAAAAAGATTGAAGCGCGTCAGGTGCCGGGCGGCTTAGCTACTCACCGGAACCCTGAGGCAGGCTAGCGAAGAAGGCCTTGAGGCGGCCGGCCAGCCACTCCATGCTCTCGTGGAGGTTGGCCAGAGACTTGAGATCGCTGACGTCGCGGAGTATCTCGTTGTCGGGGATGAGCTTGTCGCCGAGGTTGCCCGTCAGGACCTCCGACTCCTTGGCAAACGCCGCCCTGCATCATGGGGGATTAAGACGTCAATTTGTCCTTCAATATGCGAATCGTGTTTATAATTTGTTTAAAATTATACTTTTTTTTTCAAGATGTATGTTCTGTTTGTGGAGTGCAAAATTAACGGACCAAACATGCGTAACGTTAACACCACAGCAATGGATGTAAACGGGCGTGTGTCAGTGTGTACCGGGTAAAGTCCTCTTCGTCCTCTCGTTTCTGTCGCGTCTGTCTCGGCTGGGCCATGTTTGCCCAGTTGGGGAGAGATTGCAGCAAGCGACTGATATCTTCGTCTTTGGACCAGGAAGCGCTGATGGTCAGCTTCTCCTCGCACTGGACTATCCCCCTGAGGACGGAATGGATCGTTAGTCCTTCACTGCGAGATGCAATTTTTCAAGGTCGTACCTGTAGGCTGTGTTGCAGATGTCTTTATACTCTTTGAGCTTGTCGCAGATCATCTCCAGGAACTGGTTGGAGTAGGCGCTCAGGTCCTGCATGAGATTCATCAGGTCCTGGATGGACTTTTCCACCACCACGGTGCTCTGCGGGCAGAACAAAACAAGCGGGGGGGAGAACGCAACAAATGACTCCTGATGCTTTACAAGATTTTTTTTTGTGTTTTGTTTGTAAGTTTTCATTTTTCCCCTTCGCTCATCATGTCACCAGCAGGAAACACACACCGAGCTGCCTCTCCGCTGGGAGATGTAATGATCCGTAGCAGGGCCTAGAACCCGGCAATGTACACATTCGGAACCTGGCTGTGGACAAGCAAGCACACATAGCCTGCAGGACAACGTGGCGTCCATTTTTCAAACTTTGTTTTTCGAAATAATCTCTGACTAACGCATTGATTTTAAAGACAAAGTGAAGGCGCACGCGTGAGAGTCCATGAGGATTTACCGCTTGGTGCTGATCCAAATCAATATTGGTTCGGCGTTGGCGGGCACCCCGCTCCCTACTCGTGAGGGGATCCATTGTGTGATAATGCGAGACGAGTCATTTTGAAAGTATTTAAGGGAGACAACAATACGTAAATTCGAAAGCCGCCCAAGTCTGGCTGAATGAAGAAAAGTAAACAATGCATGCCTTCTCGGGCCAACAAACGCTTTCCCCATGTCTAATTCTCCCCATTTAACGCGGCCATTTGTCTCGGGCACCAGAAATCATTAAAAAGTAATCAAGGGACCGATTGGCGAAGGGAGCATTTTACTCCATCTTCGTTGACCATTCCATCGGAGAGAACCAGCCCTGTCCGTCCGCTTCTATACGTCTCTTTCTCTCACTTCCATAATGATTCATTCTTAAAGGGCAATACGCGATGCTATTGAGTGAAAAGCACACACATCCCCCCCCCCCCCCCCGCCGCCAGTGTTGCCGCATTAAGCCCTGAAAGCGAGCCGCCGTGCACTTTGCATCTACTCTTTTACCACGACGGCACTTTAAAAGCGCCGCCACAGAGGAATATCTGAGCCCGGGCTTTTGTAAATGCATGTCGTGGTTTGATGGGGGTAAACTGGTGTCATTAAGAGTATAAAAAAAAAAAAAAGAAGATGGCCGTGCACTCCCATCGGGGAAAAAAGGGCTGTTAATGCTCCGGATGCTGTTGCTAAAAGTGGTTATTTGCTTTAGTGCTGTGAGCTAAAAAAAAAAAAAAAACACACACACACAAACTGGGAATTACCTTAATGCGCTAAAAGGATGGAGCAGCGAGAATGGTCCCGGTGTGTCACCTCCCCCCTCATGAAATAGGGGGTGTCCCGCAAGGTCATCCAGAGGTCACAATGTTTGTTCTCCGGCGGCAAAATAATACACACGACACAAGATGAGCTCCCCTTTGAGAGGAACACGGTTCGGCCCTCTCTTGGGTGAGGCGGGCGACGGGAGTGCGCTCTTGACACATCATTCATCAACGTCAGGAGAAAGTCACACATGGGCTCCCCCCCCCCCTCCCGCTTGACACATGGCGGACGGCTCGCATGTCCGCTTTGGGCGAACCGTGTGGGGAAGTACTCTGAAAAAAAAACCTCATAACAGCCCCGTAACGGAACGCAAAAAATAAAACAGCAATGATCCAAACAACCTCCAGCATTTATCGCACTTGGCGAGGGCAATAATAAGTAAATAAAGAGGTAAAGATGGATGACGTGTTGGGAGAATCACGTGAAAAAAAAAAAGTGCGGCCTTTTCGGCGGGAATGATCACATCGCTGGCGGGCTGATGAGATTGAGTCCCTAAAAGAAAACAACGTCTCTTTCACGGGCGCCATCACGGCCTCTCCGACGCGGCGTTGTGTAAGCGTTCTAATTGAAAGATGAGCAGCAATATCACACTTGGCTGCTTGCAGATGGACTGCCATATTACACGCCCGCCATTCTCACCCAAAACACACGCACACACACACGCGCGTAAAAAATGAAATATGGCGTCCGGGTATAAACAATCCAAAGAGTTAAGATGTGCAATTTGAGTCCTTGCAGTGGAGCAAAAATCCATTATACTAATTATCTCTTTGTTAGCTGTATTTTTTTTTTTTTTGTACTTCCCATGTTCATTATTCTAATGGATGCCAGCAAAATTACACAAAATTAAGTCTTCGCATTTATCGTCACATCTCATTAAGTCAATGTCAATATAAAAGGGTGCTCTTAGTTGGTTCAAGGTTACATTTGAGCACTTTTAAGATCCATTTTGACTTTTTTTTTTTTCTCTCACTACATTACAGGGCTGTAGACTGAAACCAATTTGGGCACCCAGGCAACCTAAATTCCCAACGGTATGCCCCGAATAAAAAATAAATAAGAGGCAGCACCAGTGCAAACAGACGTTTCCAGCCTCTGAAAGCCTCTACTTGGTTCAAGTACTAAAAAAAAACTAAAAAAAAACATCAGCAATATTGGTTATTTAACCCTTTCAGGGACAGCGGTCACTACAATAGACAGCTTATCATGTTATCAGGTTACAAGGTGCATGAAAGGGTTAAGTTCAGGCCCAATATTAAAAAAATAAAAAATAAAATACACATCCAAGATGACTTCTCCTCGTCAGTCGAAGCCTCGCAGCATTTGTTTTAACTGCGGAAAACATGCGGGCATAATTGTACTCTTTCGAATGCGTGTATACACTTATACGAACACAAAGCATCGCTTAGCTCGAGGTGTGTTGAGAACGGGTGGAAGCCTGGGGAGCACATGTGTTTGGCGCAAGATAACAGGCGCAAGGCAGGTTGCACCTCGGGCATCCAAGAAAGCAAAGTCCGAGGGGAGGATTGCGTCAGTTCAGTGGGACTAAAGCGCTCATTTATTTATCCAGTGGTGCTTTGAAATACAAGTCAATTCATTTCGTGACAAGACTGTGTAGTTGTTTCCCAAATCATCATTCCTTATTTAAAAAAAAATCCATCCCTGGCTTCAAAATAAAAGTCTGTTTTTAAATGCAGAAAATAGCGCTCATTAACATTGTAAAAATATGGTATGGTTGGTGGCTGCTGTGTCCGACTTGGCCACCGGGGGCAGTATGATCCGTAAATCAGGATACGGTATAACTGAAGAAGACAGTCACAACGGCTCAAAAAGCTGCAGTAATACTGGCGTTTTTTTTTTTTTCTCTTTTGCTAGCAACATCGTCCAACACTAGCATGTTAGCATCAGATGCTGCAGACAAGAGCTGCTTGGTGCTTTAAAATTAAAACGGTGTGTGTGTGTGTGTGTGTGTGTGTGTGTGCGTGAGTGTGTGTGTGTGTGTAAATCATCCAGCCTCTTTCCTTGTCCCCCCACTTGAGTCCAAATCACAGGGCTGATGAAGCTAACAGGTGTATTGTGCTGTGATTGCTGCACCCACCGATGGGTGCTGGGGGGCTGCTTTATAAAAGCACACACACACACACACACACCCTCTCTCCCCGGCATGTGTGTGCGTTCGTGCATGGAGGCAATCAGCGGGAAGCAAATAAGCATTGCCTACACACATCACGACAAACAATAAAGGTCAGTGTCATTACGGTAGGTGGAGGTTGGGCACACACACGCACACGCGCACACATATACACATACACGCAAGCGTGTCAAAATATAAATGCCGAAAGGTCAACATCATTAGCGGATCACTGGTGGTGCAACATGCCTGTGATACATATATTACACATACAATAGTGATAATTGTTTTTGTTTTTTTAGGGGGGGGGGGTGAAGAAGTCTGGACGTAAAACTGCAGTACGCTGTCATCATACGAGGAACAATATTATTGCAATACTATTACCCTTACACAGACTATCTAAATACATTTAGAGCGTCACAAAAGCCAAAATGACAAAAAAGTTGCATCCTAAAAGTAGAGTTGTCCGCAAATCCCGGCTGATCTATATTAAATCTAAAATGAGTGCTACCTTTGTAAATTTTCTTAATTTTTAATAGGTCATTAAGTGACAAAATAAGTCTGAGGTACAAAGATGATACCAAATAAACCAACAGTGGTATCGGTTCAGGACTCACAATGGTATCGGATCAGAACTCAGTATCGGCAGATGTTCCAAATCAAGCCACTTGGACTCTGATTCCCCCCATCAAAAGATATGTTCTACATTCCTACTTTTAATGATGTTCATTTTAAATAATGTGACCGATTTGCCGCCTGATTAATAATCAATCAATGAACAGAGTTTACATCTTGCTCACATGTTGAAGTGCCAAAAAAAAAAATGTGTGTGGTGGTTGAGGGATGAGGAAGGGGGCAGGGTTTGTCGGTGCTTTACTTTGGACCAAGATAAATGGAGCCAATCTGACGAGCTATCCAGCAGCGTAACCGTAACCCTCGCTCGCCTCCACTCTTCCTCTATTCTGCCTCGATCTAACTCGAATTAAATGAATCAATCAGAGAGTCGGACAGATAGCATCTTAGCGCTCACGTGCTCGTGTGTTGAGCTCACCATCTGATTCTTGCGCACAAATATACACACGTGTGCAACATACAAGCCAAAAAAAAAACTATGATTCAAGCTTATCAGTGAATGGACACTCACCTCTGTGGACTTTATCTCTCGGTCCTTGTGGACCATATATAAGCCAGGATGTGTCAGGCTCGTCATAATCTTATTATTACCCTATGATATACATACAGTACATGAAACACGGCAGTCCCCTTTGGGAACCGCTGTCGACTCGTGATAGGCAAATCATCCCCGATATCGATTTTACTTATTAACCGAATGGGTATTGTTTATAGGCGCTCGTTCACCTTGACTCCCGTGCGGCGATAGCCCCAAAGTCAGGGAGAAGTGACGCACGAGGGGTTTCCGATATATCACAATGCAACGTGATTTATTAGAAGCCGATACGTGCCGAAATGCAGCCATAAATAATATGCTCACGAAGGGGCGCAAAAAAATATGACCTACTCATGTAAGATAGATAAAAATAACCGCGTTACAGTTAACACCCCCGTTCATCGCGGGCAATACTGTCCATTCAAGACCCAACGGCGATAGCTGAAAAGAGATCTAATGAAAAACACATTGAAATTAAAAATAAATAAATAAATAATACAAAATAAAAGTGTTGTCGGCCGATCAATCGGTTATCGCAATCCTGCCAACTATCAGCATTGGCGCTGGTCGAAAAAAAAACCTCAGTATCAGTCGAGTACTTGGAATTACGATGAGGCTAAAACAGATTAACATCATTTTCATTCATTTAAATGGGCTACACTGCCCTGGAAAAAAAAAAAAAAATCTCAATGCTAAACCGAAACACCTTCCTCCAGTCGCACCTCCAGCTCACATTAGCAGTTTAGCATGCTTCAACGGCCGCAAGTGAGCAGATGCGTCCATAAAATGCGCTCCCCTATGGTTTCCCATATGAGGCTGCGGCCCGGCACAGTGTGCTTAATGTGCTGAAACTATATTGAGTTGTCTCTCTCCCTCTCATCAGCCCCGAAGGTTATGATGCCAACGGTGTGTAGGTGTGCGCATGCGTGCGTGTCCACGACAACACCTGGCGCACTGACACATATGTGCAAAATAAAAACAAACAAAAAAAAGGCGCACTCTGGTCCGGCACAAAGGCACATCTGCTACGTAATTGGAAACCCTCGCAAGCATTTTACGGCGCAGTCACCGTCATCTTTAATCATCCACCGCAGTCGCTGAAGCAAACGGCGAGGACAGGAAGCTCACAACGGACTTAAGTTGGTAATTTTTGGAATTAAAAGTGCCAGGCTCCTAACCTGGAAAACGTATCGTGAAGATAAACTGCTCACCTGAGAAGCAGAGCAGTCGCTCGGTTCATTCAGGCTCTGATAGCTTGCCGCCTCAACGGGCTGCGGCGGTAGACGAAATGCAAAGTAAACAGGAAATGAATCAAGTATGGACAAAAAAAAGTGCTTTGTCGATAACGCAATACAGTAGTTGCCTACTCAAGTTCACCTGATTTGCTGCTTCAACAGGCTGTAGCAGGAATCGGAATGCAAAGATGACAGGAAGTGGATGATGTATTCATAAAGAGAAATTTAGCACCATTATTTTGGTAGTTGCTAATGTATTTCACGACAAGACTACAGTTAAAATGCTCTTCCGCCTAAACAGCCTGCAAATGAAGTATAAACAAAAACAGAAGTTTGCTGTCGTGGTTGCAAACAGCGGCAAAACGGGGTTCACGATAACACTGCAGTAGGTGCAGTTGATTTAGGCAACTCCCTAAACGAGTTGCAAAAGAAACCAAAATGCAAACTATATGGAAAGCATATATTGCAGCAATTATTGCAGCAACACAAAAGCTTGTAGTTGCTGCAATAATTGCATGACGTGATTCACGACAATGAACTCAAGAGGAGCTACAGTGCCAGCTAAACGGGCTGCGGCAGGAATCAAAATGCATTGCACTGCGAGGCCTTGAAATAACCGAACTTCAATTTTTCTTCTCGACTCGATTCACTTTGC
The DNA here is from genome assembly GCA_018466805.1 of Hippocampus abdominalis. Lineage (NCBI taxonomy): Eukaryota > Metazoa > Chordata > Actinopteri > Syngnathiformes > Syngnathidae > Hippocampus > Hippocampus abdominalis. Next base: position 17,015,278 of record CM031704.1, on the reverse strand, counting down.
ATTTTGATTCCTGCCGCAGCCCGATTAGGCGCCACATTGCTGTTGCACCACCTTTTCGCTCTGGCTTGATTTTAGCGACGACGCTGCCCGCGTGATTGCTTGGTTAGCCGCTTGATTTCTATGTGGAATTGTGCTAAAATTGAAAAATTCATTTCCCTGACCGCCCATCGAGAAATTTTGTTTGTTTGGAGACACTGGAGCCTTGCCACACACACACACACACAGGTAGCAAAATAATGCCTGGAAAATGGAAGAAAAAAAAAAAAAAAGGAGTGGAAAGACGCTGCCGAATTGTGCCTGGGCTCTTTCATTCAACCCAATTAAAAACAATAAAAATCCCAAACAAAGGCGGCGCTTTTATTGCGCGCTCCCCACTCTCAACAGAAAGGCTCATTAGCCACAGCAGCATAATTAGCAAGATGCTGCACTCCTCTCGTTAAGGAGGGGCCCGAGCCGTAAACAAACCCTGCTGAACTCCGAACACCCACTGCCTCGCGCTCCCTCCGTAATGAACTGCCGCTGACGTTTGCAGCATGGAAGATGAGCAGCCGCAGAGCACACACACACACACACACGCGCACTGACAGACAAATACTGTACACATCCCAGAGCTGCAACACAAACTCTTTTGACGGTGTCCTTCTTGACAAAACAAACGCAATTAAAGTGCATGTACGTGTGAAAATAGCCACTTTGAGCCAAACATGGATGACAGCTACGAAGTGAGTAGCGGTCTGGATTTCCGCTTTGGCACTCTTAACAGAAACACTTACCTGTTTGTCGATTAGCCATCGCGGCTACTAAGTGATTTTTGCGTGGCTAGCTGGATTTTTGGTACCTCACCTGGAGCACGGGTCTCTGTACGCCCAGGACCTTCATGGTGTCGGCACTGGCGAGGATCTTCAAGGGGTCGGCTACCTTGCTCACCGCCTCGATTTCTTTGTTGATCTCAGTACGGACCTGAGTGACAAAGGATTTGATGAGTTTTATGGGGGGGGGGGGTGGTCTTGACGCTAGGAAAAGTCTGTTCGACGGTGTCGCCGACCTGGTTGAGGAAAAGGTCGTTGATGTAGTACGTCAGGAAGGTTCGGAGTTGGCACTGCTTAGCCTGGCCTGCGCCCATGTTCATCTCAATCTCCTGAATGAACCTGCAGAGAGAAGTCGTGAGAAACTAGATTGTCTTCCGGGTCCCCCCCCCGCCACCCCGACACTTTTATCCCACGCGCGCACTTCGTTTGTCAGGTTCGCCGGTCGCCGACCTCGTCTGGCGCGCGCCCTGCGGGGCCGACGTCGCGCAAGAGTGAGCGCTTCCTCAAGCGCGCGGCACATATAAATGCGCAAATAAATCAAACCCCGTGGAGATAAAATAAATAAATAAGATTGCTTGACCTACATGACGTGTGGCTATGCATGACCCCCCCCCCCCGACTTGTAGAGTGCAGTAAATGTTGAGAAGACAACAATAACAAAGCGAGGGTTATGTCAGGAGGCAAAGAGAACGTTTGATTGGAGCAAAGTCACAGAAGCGCTCTTTTGTTTGGCATTCAAATAGAGTGGAGCTGAAATTTGCGTCACTGAGGTTGAAAATGCACAGCAAGAATTTGCTGCCTCAACGGGCTGCTGGAGCAATCCCAACAAAAAGTGAACGAGTGTCAAATTCACGCCTGGAACTTCTTTGAGACCCAAATGACACGACGAACGGGATTTTCAAGATAGTGAAACTCCTCTACAACGAAATCTACATGGGTGAAAATACCCCCTAGTGTGAAAAAATCTTCATGCATTAACACCATGCCCATTTTCCTGTTTCAAATTTGCTACAGTGAAAAACACCCCGTTGTGAAAAAATTCTTGCTGCAAACATGATTTCGTTGTAGAGGAGTTTCACTGTACAAGCCGCTGCTAGCGTAATAGAGAAGGCTAAAGAACAATACCTGGATGCGCATATTCTTGATCCTCAGCGAAGAACAACTAACATGACGGTGGCTTACTGAGGAACTGAGATATCTCAAAACAGGCTTATGTCAGTACTTCCAGTGTTGTCCTATTCCGCGCCGAGTTATTTTATTTGGCGTATTTGAACGAGGAGCTCGGGCCAAACAAAACAATTCCTGCCGACTTGACTCACACACTACTCAGCATTTGCACCCAATTAGTCAGCAAGACCGGAGGCCTCGCGTGTGCAGTCTAAAGCCACTGTAAATCCTTCATTGATTCTCCAAAGTCGACCGCGGCGCAAAGCGGGAGAAACTCTTCTGTGGCCTAATTAGAGCTGTCAAACAATGCGGGCCAGATAAACAGCTCCTCTCCATAAATGTGGAGAGAACTTAAACACCCTCTCGCCTACGAGTCGGCAAGCTTTTCAAGAGAAAATACCATTTCTGCTGACAACTTCATCCTCAGTCAAAAAATAAATAAAAATAAGAAAAATAAAATCGATTCCGGAGACAGAAAGTTGCCACTTGAGCGCAGCGCCTTGTTGCCCCGAGATCCATCCCTGCCTGTCATTACTGTCATCGCTTCGATGCCACAGTCAAGATGATGGATCGTCCGCTTTGTGTGTGAGCACAGATGGATTTCTCCGCCGACGGAGGTGATAACATTTCAGTAATGCGGCGGCGGCGCCCCCGCGAGTAGTAAACGTCCCATCTTGAGGCGCGGGGACGCCGGAAAACCGGGATCAACGGACGGCGCGCCGCCCCGCGCAAACGGCGGGCGTGACAACCGAAAATGGTCGGATCGTCGTCCGGGTTGCTATGGAAACGGCAGCCGCCTCGAGCGCCCGTGGACGACTCAGCGACTCGGCGTGTGAAATCTTAATAGCCTTGAATAATTCACTTAGCCGCCCTGGTGAGCTCAGACAAACACCGACATGCTGCGAAGGTTGTCGTACAGTGCGGGTGAGGAAAGGGAGGGGCTTCATTGTCGGCTATCAAGAACGCCGGAATGAACGGCGAGAGAGAAGCCATCGCATCCCCAACAGAGGCCATCCGATCCACACATGCCTAGTCAAAACAGAGCTTGATCCTTCACAATAATTTGTATTGATTTTATTTTATTTTTCTTTCTTTATGAACTATCATGAAATGTTTGTGCAATCTCCACTTCTACCAGCAGGTGCCACTGTGTCAGCAACCAGACTTTCATTCACATTTTCAGGCAAGGAATCAACAGTCAGGTATGAAGCGGCAATGCGGCGGAGGACTGACGGGATGTCGATTGTCCGACAGGGAAATGCATTCATGTTAGGGAGCTAATTGGAAACAAGGCTGATAAAAGCGCAAAGTTTGTGGATGCTGCCTGGACCAAGATGGGTGATGAACAAAAAATAAATAAAACATAAAAAAATGGCGCATCTTCCCTAGACGACCACCAAGTGCCTCTCGCCATCCATAGAATATGTACTGTATGCTGCTTTTGCTAAATAAGTATTAATAAGACTATTGGTCACTGGTGTACCACAAGGCGCACAGCTAGGTCCCCTGTTATAAGGATGCAAGAAATGCCTCTTCAAAAGGTGTCTGTGTGGCTATTTCCATTTGTCTGTGTGTGGAGGCTCGTCACAGTGAGGCGCAGGCCAATTAAAACGAGCGAGATTGATGAGCGCCCAAGAAGCAGCAAGCGGCGGCGGCGGTGGCGACGGTAACGCTAGCGAAGACAGCTGCTTCCTGCAAAAAAACAGGAAATGAGATGGCCTTGTTTCGCTGAGGCTACCGGAACCTCAAAAGACAAATGGCCGCCGTGGGGAGGCTCCTCCATCTTCTTAACGCTCACCTTACATCTTTTTAACGCCCTCGCACGATGCGACTGGGACCGTCTCGTCATTAGTCTTTTCTCCAAGGCTGACGGGCAAGTGAACACATACGAAACCGTTTTTTCTTTGCTTTTTTTAAAAAACTCCACTAATAGGAGGGATGGGAAAGGACCGATATTATGTATCAGTATCAATGCTGATACCAGTTTTATTTTAAAGTCTCTGTCGATACCAGCCACCGATACTTCAGGCAAACAAAATCTGACATCAATTAAGTCCTCATCAGCAGTAGTTGGCGCTATAATACAGCACACATTGCAACGTTGAAATGTTACATATCAAATATACAAGAGGTATCGGTACTCTGTATAGGTGAATACTCGTACTGGTATTGGTCTGTGTATTATTACAACACAATCTTTAATTTAGTTTGATTTGAATAAAAAATATAAATTTTTTTATTAATGTTGATTGGTTTTAGTGCACGGGATACCCAAGAAATGCTGAGCTCTCCTGAATGCTCCGCCGCGCAATTAAGAGCTTTATCGGGCAGGAGATGGCTCTCACGGCACTGCACAAAGGGGAGGCGATGGGGGCTCTAAATGATGGCTTTTATCCGTTTGGTGTCAATAGAGACGGACAGGTGATGGCACCCTCCGTGGCTTTTCTGTGTGCGCTTCAATTTCTGGGAACTCAGCACTTTGGTTGCATCGTTAAGACATAAGCAGGTGCAGTGCGGCCAGTGGGATAAAACCCAAGCGACCTCCCGCAGATGCTTATTCAGACATAAAAATCCCATTTATGTACCTTTCGAAGAAGGCAGTGGGGCAAAAAAAAAAAAAAAAAAGTGAATGAGAAGGAAAAATAGCACTCGATAATATTGTACTGGATTAAACCATCGAGAAAAATGCTGAGCAAATAAACTAATCGGGAGAGGCTTTGACACTGACCCCACACACATTCTCACCAAAACAAAAGATTCACCGGATGTAGTCTGCAAGGTGGTAACCGTCTGGCATAGTAGCATCAGTGCGGGTTGGGGGGGGGGGGGGCAGTGTGATATCACAGGCCATGTTATCGCCTCGTCACTTGCGGCGCCAATGCCCTATCTCTCCATTTCCCACTCTTCACTTCATCACCACTCGCTCTATTTTTAGCACGCCGTCGCTGTTATCGCGCCACATGCTTTGCCCCCCCACCACCGAAGTCCATTTTTATGTTAAACGCAGTGCTTTCCAAACTTGAGGCGGACGCTGCTCAAAGCGCTACTCGGGAAGGGCGAACATCAATCAAGGGGTTAAATTATTCATCGATTCCCGGGCAGCTTGTTGTCGTGTTTTGTTCGGCGAGCGTCCACTTGAGAGAGATGACAACCTTGACCTTTTTTCGTTTGCCGCGTTGCGATCGGGCTCCGATGTGACGGGCTTTCATGTTCAAAGCCATATGGGGTATATTACGTCTGTCGAAGCGGATCACCGACGAGTGGGGATGGAAGTTTAGGTTACTCGCCCCCCTAAAAAAAACGAAGAAATGATGACAAGAACGTTACTGTTTTTGTCATAATTTTTGTTTTGGCTCTCTTGATAGTTTTAAGTGACTTTGGTTTTTAGATGTCTGGGTTTTAGTTTATTTGCAGCTCTTTGTCTGCAGCTATGGCTGATTTTAAAGCACTCTGCGAAAAAAGTTGTGGATTGTGAAGGTGTGATTTATTTTGGACTGTCGTATTTAGGAATTTGTATTATTTTATAAATCAAACTATTTTTAAAACGGATTTTTACTTTCCTATTTTGGAAATTTATTGAAGTATTTTTTATTTTATTTTTCAGTATTTTTCAGTTTATTTAATTTCATTTGATTTAGGCTGTTCGACCAAATCCACATATAAACAGAGCATTTATTTTACAATGTATTGTGTGGGTAATTTTATTTCATTCCTATTCATTTTTAATCCGAAACATGCTGTCATATCGGCAACAGACTAATACATGACAATTTATGACACAATTGTTGCGATTCAGGCACGCGTGCCACCTCCAGGAAACCGGGCTGTCACTCTCTGTCCTTTTCTTCAAACGTGTCAGGCTGCTCTCATCGCCTCGCCCGGCGCGATAAGATCCCGTACGTCTGTTTCCCGTCCTTCCAATCTCATTTACACTTGACACCTGACATTTGCATAACGGCAACACTCCATCTCCCCATCTCGTTCGAGCGGTTGGGAGCGTGCCGCCTGTGTCAGTCTCCTCCGCATCCTCCTTCATCTAACTCATTAGGCCTGCTCATGCTTGCGCTGCTTGACTTATTTCGTGAAAGTGTGGTGAGTACACATATTTCATATATATATACTATATATATACATATATTTATAAAATATATATATTTTTTCATGTAAAAAGGATAATGTTCCCTCCACAAAAAGAATAATCGCTCCCAGCTGGAGAACACGCAGGGGGGTGTCGTACTTCCTAATACCGCATTTGAAACCAGGAGGGGGTTGGATAAATATTACAAATAAAGAATGTTCTAATGCGCTCGCATCCATTCGAAATCTCATCTTCGCAACGCCGCAATCGCATTACAACACGGCCTAATGTTGTTTCGCAGGAAGTTTTCGCGGTGAGACGCTCACATCAAACATAATGGAACCCCCCAACCCCCCTCCCCATTTCCACTATACTGTGTCTCAAATTTCCGACCAATCATAGTCCACTTGTGCACAGTTCTGTGTGTGGGGCTTTTATTGCTAAACTGTTTCTGGACTTGAAGTCGGGGAGAAAGTTTAAAGGGAGGTGCAATCATTCTGCCGGTTTGACTTTTCTACCGCTCCGGCGCTCAGTGGGGGGGGGGGGGGGTACAGTTTGTGCACGGGAGAGGGAAGGACAAAGCAGGAGCAACATCCATCTCTCTGACAAATGTGTCTTGCGCTCGGAGTTTGGAGGGAGGTTTTTTTTTTTTTTGCACAGGCTCATATTCATGCGAAGCATCCATCTTGGACAGTAATGAACAATTCAAAAACAAGGGGTAACCTATCGAAGGAGCAATTAAGGAGACAACTAAAAATTTTTCGGTCAGGAAGTGTTTAAAAATCCAAATAATTCTGTCGGACACAAAAATGCAAAAATATTCAGAAAAAAAACCACACAAGCAATTTTTTTAAGAATGTGATTAAAAAAATAGCAAAAGTACTGAAATATCTGCAGGAAAATAGTGGGGGGAAAGTATCGCTGGGAAATGCGAATAAAATAAGATTTTTAAAAAAATCAACTTTTCAGAAAAAAATAGATTGCAAAAATTGTATGACAATATATTTAACAGTAATAAAAGAAAAAAATCTAGAAGACAAAAAAAATCAAGGGATTCTTTTTCTGAAAAGTCTTAAAAAAATAAATAAAATAAAATTTTTTAAAAAAGGGAAAAAATATTCCAAAAAAACATGAGCAGAAAGAAAACCCTAAATGAAATGACAAAAAAACAAAAACACCGAATGTTTGATGAAAATATGACTAATATTCTAATATGGTCGCTAAGATGTTTCAAACAGAGGAACTGCTGAATGCCCTTTATTGTCCCTTGGCAAATTTGACCGCCCTGACCATTCTGAAGCGTACCTCGGAGTGCCAATCTGAACCGGACCGCATATGTCTCGACCTGAACTTTGCAGAGTCTGCCGCACGCGGATCCCTTCCCTGGCATCTGTGCAGGCTCCTTCAAAAGACCCCCAACAAAAGCCTTTGCCGATCAATCAATTACATTGCCGCTCCAGCAATCAAACAAGGTTATTATCAGGGAGCGGCTCGCAGACCTGGAAAGGCCCCGGCCCCCAATCAAAGACCGCTGTGATGTGGGCTCGCTCATGTGACGCTAACGCGGAGTGGCAGCTCATGTGGTCAAGGGGATTGAAGGATGGAAGGAGGTAAGGAAGAGGAAATGGAAAATCTGGAAATCACGCGTTAATTGCAAACCCCTTGCAAGGCCTTTATTTTAGCGTCGTCAAGGTATCCTAGCGTAGCAACGGCTACGAGGATATGACGCCGTAATTAAATTGTGTGCTAAAAAAAAAACAACACACGGTTCAACTATCAATTTCAATAAATTGTTCATTTTAAAAACGTAACCAATCTAAGACATTACCAAGCGCCAAACAGGAAACACCCGATTGGCGGCTGATTAGGAGATCTTCCCATGTGGTGTCACCGCTCTATATTTAGACAAATCCACTATTTCCTAGCACAATTTCAGCCTCTAATGGGACAAGCCAACGATTCTCCGTGTCCGCTTTCTTTTTTTTTTTTTCCCCTCGGGGGAACCATCAAAGCCGATTTCACAAGACGTCTACCGCTGAGGCAAGCCGGACACCTTTAAGCGCCCCTCGCCCGCAACCTCTCGGGCTGAGACGCCGGCTTCACAGGTTGCCCCGGATACCCAGTGTGATTCCATTATGGGGTGGATAAACAAAATCAAAGCGTTTATCCAGCTTTCTATAGCTGGAGAAAAGACTCCCGCAATGATGGATTTAATATCTGCGGCGTGCGTGCGTGTCCATGCCAACAATATGCGTTTGCTCCTGGCTACAGTTGACTGATGTTGTCTTTCCTCCCTTTAAATTGTCTGAAATTTTGTCAACTTCAACTGCGCGTGTGACGACATAGCTTGGAGCGTTGACCGTTTTTGGAGGAACTGACGACAGAATCGTCCAGTGGAGGACCAGCCGTTTAAAAGGTGTCTGGCGTTGTTATATCCGAGCATTTTGACGAGTCCGTTGGGTCAATTGAAACATCTGCGTCGCAGTTTGCCGAAATGAGTGCCGCTCACCTGATGCATTGGGAGAAACATTTCTCGCCCCCACCTAACATCGGTGGAGTATATTGCAGTGTTTAATGCGAAGCACTTAGCAGTTAAGCGCTCTTGTTATCGGCCTTTTTCATTTTCTCCCCGTGGCCGAGGCAGCACATTGTTTCGCGGCAACAATGCCCGGCGCGCTCATACAAAAACTCCCAATTCAAAGCGGACTAACAAGCCATTCAACACAGAGGCAATTTAAGAGGCTTTCTTGCTTTTCTTTCTTCTTTGCTCCTATCTTGTTCGACTCTCAACCCACCTGTCCGTTTGTTCCTTTTGTTTCATCATCTTTCCCTTTGTGCTTTTTTTTCCCTCCCGTCGCCGCCATCTGCTCCCGCCTCAGTGTTGTTGCTTTCTTGTGTCGATTTTATTCATCTCGCGCGAGCTCGTGACCTTTTCTAGTGTAAATTCCTTCTTGACGAGGCGCTGGTATTTAATGGAAGCGGGCGAGAGAGACACTTGAGGAAAAAAAAAAAAAACCCCGCTGATCAAGGGAGAAAAGAGAGGAAAAGACAACAAAGTTATGAGCTGGTCGAGCATGAAGGACGACGCACCAATACTTTTTTTCCCCCCAGTACTACTACATTTAAGTACTCACCGAAACCGCATGGCAGAATTTTTCGTGAACATGGCAAAATATAACAAATTTTAATCGGGACTGACCAAATGAATAGATTTTTATTAATTAATTTTATTATTACTAAAATGATAAAATAATCATATTAATATTATTCATTAATTTTTATCACTTCATCGCTTACGTCTCTCTAGGCACCAATATTGACATTGGTATCAGCATAAAGCTATAAATTGTAATTTTGAGGAGAAAATTGGCCAAGAAAAAAAACGGGCCACTTCACCTTCCAGCTTTTTCCCGTTTGCGGTCTTTCGACTGTCTGCTCTCGGGGGAGGGGATTTAATGAGAGTGTGAAATTAGTGCAGAGTCATGGTGTGTTGCCGTTTGCACCGCAGGCAACTGCGACGGGTGGCCGGGACCTTCTGTCCTCTTCCTGTCATGGAGCTCTCTGTCTGCTCCTCGTTACTTTCACCGCTTGTCCATTTGTCCTTCCCCCTCGCCGCCTCCTTTCTGACCTTGCAGGCACATTTTTTTTTTCATCACTCCAACTTTGCGACGCCCGAGCTAATACTGTATATCTCTCTTTTTTTTTTTTTTTTCTAATTTACATCTATAAGGATGGCCCCGCCCCGGGGGCCCCGTGCGACGGGTGAACTGGGAGAGATTAGCAGCCCTCGCGGAATCTTTTCAAAATGCCAAACCCGTCCGGTGCAAGAGGTGGAAATACCAGCAAAATGTCAACTGGAGACCCCACAAGTCAACTAAATTGGCTACTCCATGCGCAAACACTCCCCACAAAGTCATCCATTCACTACTTGCTGTCACCTTTGAGGACGCGTCAGAGGCTTAGCCTTGACACAGAGATGGCTTTTATTATTATTACCATTCGTGCATATGAATTAATTGCATCTGACGGACAATGCAAAAACAACAGCCGAGAGCATTTCCCGACTTGCCTCTTGCCCTATTACCATCAATTTATCTGCGGTGATTGGCGATGTCTGACTAAGATGTCCCTCTCTGCACGGGCTTCTAACCAGCAGGGGGATTCGGAGCCCATCCGAGCCCCAGTGGAATAAATAATCCCCCTCGGCATATTCAGCGCCAGACACGCCGCAACCTTGAAGGCACCAGAGCGTACGTTCTCAACTTTTCTGCTGCTAGACGGTCCAGGACGGAATGGTAAACAAGCGGCGGCCTTGGCGCCGCCTAATGCGCAAGCTGATTTGCAGCAGTCGATTCGGTCACGGAAGAGACGCAGGGGACGAACGGCGTGGAAGGGATGCCAGTATGGTAAAGAGTATATTTGTGTGTCTTGCACATATTAACTCATTCATCGGCACGGACGTTTATATTCGTCGACTGGAATCAAAATGTTGACTGCCAATGACGTATATATTCGTCAAGTACATTTTGTGGGCGTGGAAGATGGCCTCACCCAGCTTGCCAGTTTGTAAACCACTGCACTGACCAATCACTGTCGATGGCGACGTCGCTTTGGATTGAAGAAAAGCGTTTTCAACTCGAGTCATGCAGCGAAAACGGGCGACAGCGAACGAGTTCAGAAAAACGCAACAAACTGACAAATGACACAAGTTGGCATGCGTTGCCCAGGGTTTCATTTCGCCAGCTTGCGCGCAGTGCCGAATGCTTTTGTCATTAAAAGCCGCCGCGAGTCGCGCGGTTGGCTGCGGGGAGGTTTAGCCATCCATCAGCATAGCTGCGCCATTAGAAAACCATCTGTAAGCCCCGGCGTGCCAGCGGCGCTCGCCGTCTCGTCGCAACGAGAGGAGTGCTCAGCAACTCCAAGTGATTGATACAAACCATTATCGACAACATGGCATCGGCAAGTCGTTTTTTTTGTTATTTTGTTTTGTTTGGGTCATGAAAGTTTTTCCGATGAGACGTTTACCGGTCACTCCGTTTCTGCAAATTGAGTCTCCGTCCAAATCGGCCGAGTGTCGCCACGGCTCTCCACAGGTGGCTCCATCGCGATGCTTTTAGCGTTACAAAACATTTCGGCGCTTGTGCTGAAAAACGCGACAATCATCCCACCCCGTGTGCAATCCGAATAGACATTGCGCGGCGTCAAATGGCGCGGCGAGGAAATAAGAACCCTCTCGCTTTAATGGAGCCTTGAAGGTAATGTATCAGAGCATCCCAATTCAATTAGCCGTCTTCTTTATTAGATTGGCGCAAATCTCCCGGGAGTTGTGTAGAAAACGGGCAGGACTCGCAAAGACTTGAATCTAATGTGAAGTAAAAGCGAAGACGGCTGTCGATTCCAATTGCTGGAGGGGATCAACAAAACATGTCGAACCCGGGGGTGGAGGGGGGTCCAGTGCATTACATCGAGTCCGATTTACGGCGAGTCGATCAACGTTAAAATGTCACCAATCAATGCGCGGTCACTAAGAGGCTTCGTAATCGAATTGGTTTGATTTTTACCGGTCTTGAGTCACGCGCCAGATCTCTGACATCTTGAGAGTGTTGGCGTTTCTTCCCGACTAAGTTTCATTTCCCACTGATTCGTTTTGATTTGTCGACATGTCGTAAAAAGCGGCGTTACCTGAGAAGAGGCTGGAAGATGACGGTGATGTTCCTCGCTCCGGGCTTGCACACAAACTTCATTTCTCCACCTTCCATCAGGTTGTCATCGGCGCCGCCTACAGGGACAAAGGAGAACCCGATCAGGCACACTCGTAGTACTGGACGGCGTTTGCGTTTGTCTCGCTGGGTTCTGTGCATTCGATTGCCGCACGCAAACGGTGTTTATACGGTTAAACTGCAAGATGCCCCCCTTGTGGATGATATCGTCGGCTGCGCATGTGACGCGGGCAATTGAAAACCGCCTTGCACCCTCGATCATATCAGTCCCTCCTAGCAATGGAATGATAAGTAAACATGCATCCATCTTATCTCACGGGCAGCCGAAGCCTATTCCCGTTGACTTCTAGCGACACCTTATGCTGGTCACGACAAAAATCTATTTCAAGGCAATTTCGAGTCTTTTATGACGGACTCCTTTTCCACCGTGATTCTGTGTGAAAATCAAGACCCGGAGTCACAAATACAAATGCATATCCACGCTCCACCTCAGCTAACAGGGGGCTAATCAGGAAATCAGAGGAACAAGCTCCGACATTGGTGCCATAGAAACGCCGCTGGGGCAATGGGGTGGCAGATCGGGGTTGGGTTTTCATGCAGAAAAGGGGACGAGGCGGATATCACGCGGGAGCGAAAGAACACTGAAGCTCATTACCCGCGCTCATGCTGAAGTAATCGATATAATTGGCGGGAGACGGAATTGTGGCTTTGCGTCGATACGGCAAACCGAGCGGCGGAAAGAACGATCGCGTGTTCAGGTATGCGCGTCTTGGAGGAATACAATTCACGGTTGACGGCGAATTGTGATTTGGCGAGATGTAAAGTCCTGCGAGACTTTAAAAATGAACTAATGAGAAACTTGCGAGAGGTGTAAGATGGGCGATAGGCAAAGTGAGTTTTTGGAACAAAGCCCGGGCGCTGTGTTTTCTTCTTCTTCCATTTCCATTTTCAATATGGCCTTGCAAAGCTTATGTGATGGAACACAAAAGACACCTCCACGCTGTGCCAAAACGCATTCCGTATTACCTCGGCGGGATGCATTCAAATGCATATCAAGCTATTGTTCCCTAGGCTGCGCTCAATAATGCATTTCTAATCGAACATGTTTTATTTGAAACGCACGGGGGACAACACTGGGTGAATTTTCATGAGAAGCGACGAGGTCGGCCCTTTATTCCTTTGCCAACTTTCAAACGGGAAGAACTTTTGACTTTGATCCGCCGTCATCTAACGGCGCCGCCGCCTGCGTGACTCCCCGTTTCGGTGCCAATTCAATTAGGACTCAATTAGAGGAGGACAAACCAAGCTGCTCATCTTCCATCCTTTGCCCAACTTTGGAAGATTTCCGGCAAGTTTTCTTCACCTGTCCAACCGTGAACCGCATCGCCACGTGCGCAAACAAGAAACTCCCCGGCGCGTAGACCCCCCCCCCCCCGATGACAATGACCAATTTAATTTCACGCTCTAAACATCTGCAACAGTGTCAGATGAGGCAGGCGAGGAGGAAGCCTCGCTGATCCATGAGGGTCTGGGAGCAGCTGCCAACAGGGCATAACACCGATGAATATTAAATAAGCGGGAGGCATTAATATGCATGGGGCTCCTTCAGACTTGTCTGGACGTGACAGGGTCAGGATGGCGGGCGACGGCGACCAGCCGTCGCCCGCCACATAATTGGGGCAAAAATTGTTTTTGTTGGTCCGGACTTTGGTGCGCATCCGGGATTAGCGGCGTGTGGAAAGAGGGACGGCTTAGCGCGAGAACGGGGGTGGGGGGAATCCTAATGAATCTTAATGCGGCTGAATCTTGAGTACACTTTTCAGTATCTCCGCATACTTACCTACATCGCACAGCCAGCCAGCCTTGTTGGCGTCTTGGCATCCGCCCCCCCCCCCCCCACCCCACCCCCCCACCCCACCCCACCAACCGGCCCACATGTAATCAAGTCAGTCAGTGACTTAGTGAAATTGCATTAGCCACACTTTCCTGGGTTTGATGAGAAAAAGTCGGGTTGATCCTGCGATGAATTCCGACCACCTGACCAGATTTAGGCGGTGAGAAAAAATAAAAGAAAAAAAAATGCACGCGTAATATCAAATATCTGGCTCTCCTGAGACGTTGGATATTTGACTATGCACGTGGAAGCATGTGCCAGGGAAGAAGGAGTAAAGAGATGAGTAAAGATCGGATATAATCCCTCATTTACAAGTGTGTCACTCAGCTACATGTCAAGGTGTATTTTTGCAATATTTTGTTTGCAGAGCCTGTCTCGAAACGGTCATATCAAAGCCGTTGTTGTATTCATCGACAGGTACATCTGTCATGGGGTGAGTTATTACTTTTCTCAACCTTAACACATATCAAAATATTGGATTTTTTTTTTTTTGTCTATGCTGTGTTGAATGCTGAGGAATAAACGTCGGTTTTAAAAACGGGACAGCCAATGTGAGTGGTCAGCTAACCCGATGCACTAGGCAGGTGCGGCGTGAGGCCATGTGGAGATGTGAAAACGCAGAATCTTGAAAAGAACTCCAAAGTTCACAGCCAGCGATAGGGATGATATGCTCCCTCTTACGTGCTCCAGTTAAGAGCCGTCAAACTTGCGGCTGGAAGAATCTTTCATTCATAGGATGATTTCCTGTTTCATGCTTTTTTTGCTCCCTGCCAAACCCAAAATGTGATTTTTTTTGGCCCTTTTGCCTTTTCATTTGTCATCAACGTTTAACCTATTGGCTGAGGGAGTTGCACTTTATCATCAAATCAGCTCATCCAGGGTTGACACCTGCGCCTGAATAATACATGAATCGTTTGGTCAAGTGCGGGGGCCATCCTATTATGCTCAGACAAGCCTTCATGTCTGATTGGATCTTAATGAGAGCTTTTCCATTATTAAAATTAATTTGAAGACCCGTGCTCCGCCAGCCAGGGGAACCCAAGTCTCTGATGAGAATTAATAGCGTAAATAAATAATAGCATAAATATATCGGGGCGTGAAATGAGCGGGATTAATTATTGAATGTGTGTTTTCGCACGGCCCTGCGGATTTGACTGAGAGGGCGGCTCTCGGTGATGCTGTGACAACAACGTACGGGCTCACAGCGAATATTCAGCGCGCTTTAAATGTGCTACAAATGTGAGCTCTAAAAAAACTCGACGTTCTAACTAAAGTACTCGGAATTGCTTGACCGGTCTTTGCAATATCAACGGTGCGCCCAAAAAGTATGCCTCGCTACAATTGTGCGTTTGCGTGGTGCCTGGCATCGCACTAAAAATGAGAACAGAACAAAACTTCAGGCGTTCTCACCCGCAAGCAAGTTTTGCGTGCTCATGAGCTACGCCAACACCTACGGATGCTTCAATCTGGATGCCCACGGTTCCAACTTCCTTTCCTGCCTCCATTTGGCAGCGGCGAAATGAAAAGTAAACACAGAGGTGCCGCTCAAAGCTGCCAATGACGACAGGACCTCCTGCGCTAATTGAAATTAGGTTCGGCTCGGAGGGGGGGGGGGTAGATACTCTTTCTCTGTGATTGAATTTCGTCGCAAACTTTGTCGACCTTGTTGGAATCTCCGTCTGCTGTTGAGCGAGTCACTTGGAAAAGACTTTCGTCCTATTTTGCCTTCTGGCGGCTTACACACAATATGTTATAAAAGGGGTTTTTTTTGTTGTCAGAAAAGAGCCGAGAAATAAGCACGGCGTGCGGTTCGACTACAAGCAAGTGTGCTACGTATGACATAACCGGTATCCGTGCACGCGCTCTGACCACCTCGGTAAGACCTCATCCGTCATCCGTGTGACACGAGCACAGAATTGCTGGCAAAGGAACGGCCAAAATGTATTTCTTTTATGTCTTCACCTTCGATATGTCCAAAAGAGCAAGGCAAAGGCAAAGGCGCGCCTTTGGCATTTAAAAAATCCCATAACAATAAGAACAAATCGCCTTTTTTTTTCTTTCTTTCCCGTCGACAAAATTCGAATCTCATCAGAGGTTTGCTTTATGAATATGTTAATCCATCATGGCGAGGTCAGGGGAAGTCGGGTATCGATCGCCGTGCGTGGACGAGAGGAAAAGGGCTCAAGGGGATGAATGGCTGAAACATAAAGCCAATATTCTGAACGTTATGACAGCTGCGCTTTGTAGGAATGCTGCAGCGAGCAAATATTTTTGGAATCAAGTAGTCTCCAGATTAGCCCAATCGATTAATAATGAAAAAAAGATTTTGCATTATTAAACACCAACATTATTCATGTGAGGTTCAGGCTTTATTTATGCCCAAACTCAGGTTCTCTAGTAGTCGCAGTATCTGTGACTTTTTGTTTTTTTTCTCGATACCTTTAAAAGCCAGGGGCTAACCTGGTGAGTGACGTGGGCGCCGCCGAATGAGAAACTTGAGTTGACTGGCTGTTCCCTGGGGGCCCGCCCTGGTGAGT
Source organism: Hippocampus abdominalis (assembly GCA_018466805.1). Lineage (NCBI taxonomy): Eukaryota > Metazoa > Chordata > Actinopteri > Syngnathiformes > Syngnathidae > Hippocampus > Hippocampus abdominalis. The sequence goes on along the minus strand of CM031704.1, from coordinate 16,999,073 downwards.
GATATGGGTGTCAACAAATGATTCAAAGTGCATTGGTTGCAGTGTCTATGCTCGACCACTTGCAGCGACATAACAACACCTTCTAATTAGCAATGGGAGGCTATGCTAAGCTAGCTAGCAGCTTGCTACCTTGTGTCGCTCGCTCAATCCCTATTTTACACATAATGTTACGGCTCGAAAGCGGTCATCTTCAATAACAGAATGCAAACATCACATTTCGCCACATCTCACGCCAGGCCTTTTTTTTTTTCCATTTGCACCTCTGGTCCCCCGGCCTCGCCGTGTACAAAGCGGCTTAACATAGAACACCACTTCGCCAACCACCCCCCCCCCCGTCCTCCCCAGTTCTGCCTCCTCTCGAGGGATTGCTACGGGTTTTGTACGTAAACACCACACAACTTTTCTTATTTTCTCATATCAGAAGGGCTGGGGGCGGGTAAAGCGGCTCGTAATTAGATTGCTTGCGCCAATGTTTTTGAAAATCAAAAGGAGAAATGTGTGAAATACATTCAGAGTGAAAGATGTGAACATCTCGGAGGCGCGTGTGGAGGTTGGGGGGGGTCACGAGCATGTGCCTTGATTTGCATGCATATGCCGGGCACGCTCGTGTTTATGGCTGCGGTATGATTGTCACTTCAAACATTCCCGGGGGCAAGACAATATTACACGCGACACACCGACCGGCCGTGACACAATGCGAAATAGCATTTTTAAAATATATTACTGCCTTAGCGCGGTGAACGGGCGGCAAGAGAAAATATATATTTTCGCTTCACCTCCAAAATGACCGACGGGCTATTCTGTTGTCATCAGCCGGCTGGACACACAACAGCGAAGTGGGGTGGGGGGTGTGGGGGGGGGGGGGTGGCACGGGAACACATTTACAGCTGGAAAATTGTAACTTTCATCATTTATTCATCCAATGTGTGATTGAAAGTGCATGAGGTGGTCTGGTGTGAAGTAAACAGCCGCACTGTGACATCCAGACTCACACACACACACACACACAATGCGGTACATATGACTACATATGGAGCCGTAATAAAGACCTGCGCGTTAATTGAAGCGTATGAGGCGTGGCGGCGTGCGAGAGAGGCAATTATGTCTTCCCGGGCGTGCGTCGGCATGCGTGACTTTCATAGGCGCTCGCCGCTCAAATGATAAATTACATATATTGCGCGTTCATTTCAAAAGTGAGCGTTATATGAAAACAAACATAGCTCTTCTGCTGGTTCCCTTTTACCGCACAGATGTGCTGATTAAAAGCTCAACGTTACCCCGCCCCCCACCCCCACCCACTCCCCAAAGGACCGCCTTCCCTTGAGCGAGAAAGTGAAGCCCATAATTGCTCCTGATGAGACGTTTGGGGATGCTGGCCATTGCACTGAATTGAGCAAGCTGTCGGAATGCTGGTCGCTCTTCACAGAGGATAAAGAGTATATGCCTGCCTCCTTGTCGATTCTTCCGACTTTTTGCCTCGGAAAGTAACATTCCATCGGTGTTCAGTTAATGTTTATTATTGCCGTGATGTGGAACAGTACTGCAGTAATATATATTTTTTTATATAAACTTAAAAAGGGCGCCAAATGTGACTAAAAGCTCGGAATAATCATCATCAAACTATCATGTCTTGTAAAGTCAGATTATGTCCAATCTTGTTCTTGTATTCGATGTAATTCCGTGTACTTCATGCTGTGGCCTCGGAGTGCAACTTCAAATCGCCAAACTTGTACCCAAAGGATTCCCACCCCCGCAATCAACCCTCCACTCGCGGCGGTTTGCAAGCTGACTTTCTAACACGGCCCGACTTAAAATAAGCGTCGAGATACACTTGACTAAGCTCGAAGCGGCGCGTAAATCCCACAGCCACGAGAACTCATCAACTCCATCTCTCATTTCAGGCGCCTTTTCCTCCCAATTTCATTTGATGCGGGATGAAGTCTTCAATGCATGTTTTTTTTTTTTCCTCACCCCCCCCCCCTTAATTTCTCCCGCTCAGAAATCTCTTAATGGCTTCTTCGGCCGGACCCTGATGAAAACAATGACTTTTAACCTCCCCTCCTCCGTCCTTCCACACGCGGTGGACTTATTTCACTTTCTAAATGATTTCTTACTGCTTCAATCCCGTAGCGGCCGTTCAAAAGGCTGGGGGGCCCGGGCTCTTTGCGGACGGCGCGGCGCATTGTGACAGGTGAAATGAAAGCCCAGAGAAATCTCATCTTCTTATGAACGCTTCGAGGCATTCAGCCACTCAGAAAAAAAAGAAGAAGAAAAAAGACGCAAAGACAAATCCTCCCTGTTCTTTTCTGAGGTGCAGACAGATGGAAGGTGGGGTAAAAAAAAGAAAAAAAAAAGAAGGTGAGCTGTTATTTCAAGCCTATTTGAGGTTTTTTTTCCCCCCTTTATCCACAGTTGATCAGTGCCGCTCTTTCCTGCTAAGGAAAGAATGGCATTCAGTCAGCAGAATAGCAGCCGGATTAATGAATTTTAGGGAGTACGGCAACATCTTTGTATTGTACTTTGAATGAATGCGTGTTTGTGACTCAAACGCTTGTCATAGTATTTCATGCTGCGGGATTTGGGATCAAGGGAACCGCTTATTTGCTTGTCAACCTGGATTTTCATCATCATTTTCAGAAGTAATGACAACGCTTTTGCATTATTGTCTTTGCGGATCACGTCTTTAGCACCCTGGATACGTCGGCTGATTTTCAACAAGGATATTCCTATCCTCATTTCGACGAGGAGACACACTAATAAATTTCCCCAAATCCGTCTCGGCCAGATTTGGCAACATTTTATCCAACATTTAAGAGCGCAGGGTGAAAAACCACTTAAATAAATAAATAAAACTAATACTCAAACTAGTCAAAATCAAACAAAAATTAAGCATCCCCCCCGCCACAAAATACAAACTAATAAAAACTCAAACTTGCTCTAAATACGACTTCCAATGAACTGAATTAAGGTCAAAACAAAATAACAATTAAATCCAATGAAAAATGTCACTGATGAATCCTTGATTTTGCATTACAAAAAATACGTGTTCGTTACGCGCAGTTATTATTTTTGTCCACTTGGGGTCACCAACCCCACATTATGCTGTAGTATCTGTGACTTTTGAGTATGAATGTCTTTTAAGAGGTGGCGACTGGCCTGGTGAGTGACGTGGGTGTCATAAGATAATGGTTGCATCATTGCAGCCCTCGTTTTAGGATGACACCAGACAAAAATCAACATTTACCTAATTTAAGGGCATTTTTTCCGCTCGGTTCGAAAGAGTTTTGCCGTCTGTCTCTTTGCCTCTTTTCCTGTGTTTCATTGTCCGCAGGGGCTTCGGTGTGAAGGTAGGAGTGGCTGCAGGCAAACACTGCCACAGAGTGAAACCTCAAGGTCACGGGCAAAGAGTCGGTGAGAGAAGATGTCGGAGCAAGAGAGCAGCTTTGATTCTCCTGGGTCTGACTGTGCAGCTCGCTGCCGAGTGTGTGCGTGGACGTGTGAGGGTTTTGAAGGTCTGTCCCTGTGGTGTATTCCGCAAAGTCACCCTGCTATCGCTTTCTTTTTCAGTGTTACATCTCGACCCGCTTTGTCCAGGCGCTAGCTGCCCCGTCAAAACCGGCGGATTCCGGAGAGCAATTCAAATTCTGAACACTGTGCGCTAAAACGAGTACAGTGAAACTCCTCTGCCACGAAATCTACATGGGTGAAAATACCCCCTAGTGTGAAAAAAAATCTTCATGTATTAACACCGTTCCCACTTTCCTGTTTGAAATTTGCTACAGTGAAAAACCCCCTGTTGTGAAAAAGTTCTTGCTGCAAACATGATTTCGTTGTAGAGGAGTTTCACTGTAAAACCAAACAAACAAAAACATCATTCAAAGTAAAAATCCCACTTGAAGAACCAACGGTAATGAAAAATCCCAAATATTTATAACCCCCGACGCGTTCATCGGCAAGCTCGTCCATCTGCTCGTACCTTCTCGTTCTCATCTCACCCCATTTTGCAATTCGTCAATACTTTTCACACATCGCGTCCTGCCATCATCATACGCCCCCCCTCTGACCCCCCCCCCCCCCACTTTTCCCCGCTCCAGATGTTCATCAACACTCTCAGCCCGCGATCAGCCTTCTCACCTTGCAGCTCTCCGCTTTTGCTGTAGAGTTCTCGTCTCTGCTCTCTCAAGTAGGCACTCATGCTGATGGCATGGGATGATGATTCAAACCTAGGGGAGGATTGACCAAAAAAAAAAGAAAAAAAAAAGCGACGTGAAAATGAAGCACGTAGCTTGGAACGTGTCTAAAACTCTTTGGGCGCGCATCATATTGCTCGCGGGTGACAAGTGGTTCGATTAGCTTACTTGAAGAGTGACTGCTTGGCTCGCTGTGGCTTCTTCTTGGCAAAGAAGGCGGCAAACTCGCTCCCCGTGCTGGCGTAGGCGAGCTGGGCCGACGGCTCCGTCGCGCTGCGGCTGTTCTTCACGTCCAGGTACTCCATCAGCAACACCTGCTCGACATCGGCACGGATGCATAAAATAGCCCCGAAAATTCAAAGAGAACTAATATGACGATATCGTTGATTGAATACCGAAGTCTGTTTCTGTATCTGTGCAATTTATCACAATCGGTGGGAGTCAGACAAACTTTTTGACCACTGACCGAGCGGGTGTGATGACCGAGCGGGTGTGATGACCACTGCGGCGCGCCGTGTCCTCCTTTTAGCCAATGATCCATGGCCAAATCCGTCAATGTCTTATCATGCCTTCATAAAAATCTTATCGACTTCTAACTATAGGACGAGCCCATCGCAAATCCGCTCCGACAGAGAAAAGTTAACTTCCTCCACTCCATCATTCTATCCTCGCTCGCTCTCGTCGCCTCTCATTTTTCAAAAGCCGTTCTATTTTCACCCCCCCCCCCCCCCCCCCCCGCCCATCTTCGGACCGATGTGCGACACATATGCTCCGAAATAGCGCCACCAACGTGATCAAATGGCTCCATCATTTAGCGGGGCCCATTTAGCCCCGCCGTGTGTCTAATTCGGCCGCTCGGCGCACGTGGGGCCCAGGAATGGCGCAGGACTAATGGCCGGACAGATGGAGAGCCATCCCACCCGTAATGATGTAATTAAGGCGAGCGAGAAAGCAACCCTGTCGCCATGCATGGGAAAGCCGTTACGTGATAGCATCCCTTCAAGTGTGCACACATGGAAACACGGTGATTTGGTTTGAAAGTGAACATCTATGGGTGTCAATCGCCGTCTGGCGCTGTTTGCTACTCGTCCGACCCTGCTCTTAATCCCGTCGCTGAATTAATTACTAATGATGATCTGGCAACCCCCCCCCCCCCACCCCCACCCTTCTCCCACCACCCTTTGCCCGCAAACCCAAAAGAGAAACGATTGAAAATGCCAACGCTCCCGTTAGAAGAAGTAGGGTCTTTTGACCCTACTTAAATTGCATTAGCCCGCTGACGGTGTGAACTTTGAAGGCAATTAACCGGACAGCGACGAAAAAAGAGACGCACAAGGGGGGCTCTGACGAGAAAGAGGATGGACGCCGATAAGCGGGTGATTGCGGGGGCAGAGAATGAATGACTGGCTGGCCGCACTGGTGCAACTTTATTTTAATTTTTTTTTTGAGGTGAACCAAATTGATTTCAGTCCAAAGCTAAAACTTGTACAATTTGCATTTAATTCTGTGCACCCGTTTCCCCCCCGCACACGCCATTAAAAAAAAGTTAGAATAATACATTTTATTTATAAGCGCCTTTCAAAATACCCAAGGACACTTTACAACCAAAAAAGAGCAATAAAACCACAGATAAAATTATAAATAATAAAAAGCGATGCGTTAAACTAAATAAAATAATAAATAATAATTTAAAAAAATTATCACAGATCTTAACTCAACAGGGCATGCATTTTCGCTCCCGACCGTCGGTAGAAACACCCAGAAACAAAGAAAGAGGCTGCGGAAAAGGCCTGGAAAAGCGGTTTGAATGAAGACCGCAACAGTGTGTTGAAGTCATCGGGTCGTTCCAATACTTTTGCTCACGTCGTCATTGCGAACTAAAAATTCTCATCGAGATGTAAATACCGTGAAATAAACGCTGGAATTCTGAACTTTTGTCTCATGTTCACCTTTGGATCCGAACCCTACGATAACGAATAATGTATTCATGCTAGCCAATGCTAACAGCGTTCGTGTTTACAGGCTGCAAAATGGTGGATGACATCGCAGAGCATGGCAACAAGAAATCGCATCTACTGTCTTGTCTATGTCTTTTTTTGGGGGGCGGGTGGGGGGGATGAAGTCTCTGGTGGGTTTGTAGCAGCAGATGTCGGTTTTCGTTGAGGCGGGCGGTTGGACGTGATGGAGAGGAGACGCCGGTTGTCAGCGCTCTCGGGCAAAATGTAAATATGACAGATTGATTAAAATGTTGGACGAGAACAAGGTGGCGACGTGGCTCTTCATATCTAATTAAAAGAGATCGTCTTGTACACGCACTTGCCCGCAGTTCAATTTGCCTCCTATTCACTCCTCTGATGCGCATATTTGGACCGCAGACAAGACTTGTATTCATTTTTCTACGCATAAACACAAATGACCTCCTGCTGATTTAATTTGCGGCAATTAAATAATCATTTTGCGGCGAGAGATGCGAATGGGAACAAAAATCAAACGTGATCAGGAAACGAGATGAGGAAGTCACACTGGAGCCTCGTGACGGGAATAAATGGGAGCAATGTGTCAAAAAGATATCCCCGGGAAGAAAAGGAAAATCTCAGCAGCGGAGATTGGGAGGACTTATCAAAGCCGAGTCCACATCCAAGAAATTCGCACTTTGATGCCGCTGCGTGATCTCCAAACGCACGGGCAACTTTGAGGAACGGCAAAAGAGCAGAAAAGGCTGGAAATGTAAATTGAATTGAATTGACATGCCGTCTGATTCACCTCAAACAAAGCTCGGATGTTCTTGTCGACTTTTCCTGACATTTTTTTTTTTTTTTTCTGTCTAGCTAGCAGCAAGCCCGAGAGCTTTGCTCTAACACCAACTGGTATTTGCTACTATTCATGATTCCTCCAGCGGAAAGAGAGGAAAAAAAAGAAAAGAAAAGGCAATCGATCAAAGTGTACAATGTGGCACAGTATCTTTCCTTGTTAAGACTCACGAAAATCACAACTCGCTATTATCATCACGACAACTGCAAGCCCGTGGTGAGATAAGATCCATCTCGGCGTCCGGTAAAATTATTCTACAGGGGCACTAAAAAAAAAAGCAGAAGTCGTTTTAATACCCGCTCGATGATGTTCGGCGGTCGTCGGCAGTAATGAGATTAAAGAGGAAATTACAAAGGTGCGCGCCAGGTGTCGGGAAATTGAGATACTCCTGTGACAATGCGGGATGAAATCATCAACAGTAAGTGGGGAGATTGACAAGGGCTCTTATATTTGTTGTCTTATTGTCCTCGGCGTGGGAAAAAAAAAAAAAATCTGTGTTACTAGTAGTTGAATGTGCATCATATTTGTTTCTAAACAAACGGTGACGTGAGATTGTGCGTTAAATTGTGACATCCGGGTCAATTCCAACTAAGCATTAACACAAAAAGTATGAACATAAATTGCATTTTCGTGGGCATTTTGGCTTGGTATCGGCCGCCGTCGCGAGTACCCGATACCTTCAAATAAAAGTGTAGCATTCGGCCATGTATTAATATTCATATTCCCGAGTTGATTCTGACCTGCAGCACAGCCTGGATCTTGGCAGAGACGTCGGCCTGCTCGTACAGCTTGATGCCCTCCTCGTGGGCGCCGCCCGGGCACTGCACGGCGATGCGCTGCAGATGGGCCAGCACCACGCTGTGCGCCTGCGCCACCGCCTTGAACTTGTCAAAAAGGAGTTCCAGCAGCTCCAGCAGAAGCCTGCGGAGGGGCGCCAGAGAGTCATTAAAACACGTCAACCGGCATGGTGGACGGAGTCATGATGCAAGCCCCGGGTTTGGCCCGTTTGTGTATGCTTCGAATATTTTGCGTGGAATTCATCTGCTCGACACTTCATTTTCCATCCGCGCAGTCGAGTTAAAATTGCAGTTATTGTTTGGTGACCTTCTACTCGGGAAACAGGAAGTAGCCACAGGCGCTCATGCTTCCAAACTACGCGCTTTCCACGCAAGGACAACACTTTCAAAAGAGAAGCCGAGGGGAAGGCGGGATGCATTAAGCGGGCTCACTGCGTTTGAGTCACACTTTAGCTCGGAAAATGGCGCGTTTTCGGCTCAGACCTCGGGACCCGCGCGGCGTATTCTTTTGTCATAGCTGGAAGAAACAGCGTGCGACGACAGCCGCCATTGTTCCCGCGCGACGAGCGGCACGTCGGATGGGGTTTCCATGGCAACACGGGGCTTGACTTTAAATGGAAGCGAGCGCGTGGCGAAACCGGATGCGTTCGCAGACGAGGCGGCGCCGCGTGCAAACGAGGTGATGGGCGCTGGCACACGCGCGCGCACGCTACGTTAGCGCGGCCTCATGAATGTTTCTCTTTACTGCACCTTGGTTGGCTCTCCTGAGCGACGTTCTCCCCTCTCTGGTAGGCATGGTCTGCGATCTGCGTGGTGGATCTCTTCGCTATCTGCTTGAGCTCCGGCTCCAGCCGTTCCATGATGGCTTTGATGGTCTCTGGGATCTTCTTCAGCTTGGCCAGAGCCTGAGGCAAAGGATGGCGGATGTTTATTGTATGTTCCCCGTTCATCCTGTCCTGTTCCTTACCTTGATCAGGATGCCCATAAACTCTGCGCTGTTTTCCTCCGGGTCCACCTCGGGGAGATCCAATTGGTTCGACTCCCGCATGTCTTGTTGAAGCTCACGCACTGGCGGGGAAACACACCGAGCTTATTTTTATACAGCAAGAATACGATAAAAAAATAAATAAATAAATCCCTGAGGTGCCATTCATCTTTTTTCACACTCTCCACTACGACTGTATAAAAGATACGAGGGCTTCTGAGATGCAAGGCCGAATCTGTTCAATCACAAGAACGTTGATCTCCAGGCACTTTTATAAAAGGCGCGCTCCAATAAGAGAGACCCGGCAAAGCACAGGAGGAGCTTCTTAATAACGCAAGGCGCCAAAGCCGATACATAAAAATATAATACGACTGAACCAAATTCGTGGCTCAACTGCGAGCAAGCGAGGCTCCAATTTTCACGAGAGGCGGCGTCCCAATTTCCCGTCAGAGCACGTTAGGGGAGTTCATGTTTATGGCAAGTTAATGGACTTCGGGGGGTCGCCTTTGCCTCTTCTCCCCGTTTCAGCCGCAGTTTGCGTAATAATTATGACAATTACTGGCTACGAATGAGGAGCTCTAATGCTATTAGGCAAAACGGTACGCTTAAGCCACTGTCGGAGGCGGGCTGCAGCGCCGCGGACCACAGCTGTTAGCGCGCCAGCGTACGGGCACTTTATCGCCTGCGGGCCCGCTAATTGCCGGTTTCTTTGAATAATTTGGACAAATCTGCGGTTTAGCTTTTACCGCGCGGGCCTGCGGGCCGGCTGCCGCGAATAAAAATGTATTATCTATTAGTGGCCAATTGTGCGTGCGTGAGCTCATGGGCCGTGACGACGCGCGGGCTCGGCGGAGCGAAAAAAAGTCTTTGAATGGCCATCGAATGTATCTTGAGTGACATGGGGCATTGTCATATGTTTCTTGGGGAAAAATACTAACGCACAGAAAGGCGTGAAAATCTGAGGTTGAACAAGTGGCTAATAGCTAGGCGCATAAAAAAAAAAAACACACACACACAGGGAAAGTCAGAAAAAAAAATAAAAATGGAAGGCTTGCATGACACAAACTTATTGCTCTCTTGATGTTTTTTCATTAAATTCCCATTTTTGTTCCCGCGCATTATCAGCACCGGGTGCCAGTTTGAGCGTTGCAAAATGCCCACCAACGCTCCCTCCGCCGCCGCCACCCCACGCTGCGGCGGATGACAAACGACGCCGATAAAGGCGGACAAGATGATTATGATGTCGGCGCGGGAAACGCACACGACGACGGCGGCTGAGGCTGTTGTGACAAACGCGGTGCGCGAAATGAGGCAAACTTGCCGCGCTTTGCACGTTGGCGCCGCGAGCCCATAATGACATGCAAATGCTGATGCTAATGACGCCATTATCATGATTGCAAACGGCACTCAACATATCACACTTTATGTGGCGTGGGTGGTCGCCCCTGAACAATTAAAGGGGAAGTCAAGCCTAAAATCTTATTTTTTAAATGTGTGTGTTTATATATATATATATATATATATGTGTGTATTATATATATTATTTTATACAGTATATATATATATTTTATATATATTATTTTATCCAGTATATATTATTTTGTATATATATATTATTTTGTATATATATATGTGTATATATATACAAAATTATATATATATATATAATATATATATATATATATATATATATATATATATATATATATATAATATATATCATATATATATATATATATAATTTTCCAAAATGGTTCTCCCCCCGTGTGTGGTGCATTCGAGTGCATATTCTCTACCGCTGTTTGATCCCGGCGTGCTGAACTGCGACGAATCCAGAATTTTGCGTGGGGTGCAGAGGCCGCTGATGTCCAACGCCGGCATGGGGGACGCGTCTTTGCCCGCCGAGCTGAAGAACACACAAAAACATCAAAAGGTCTCAAACAGGAAGTGGCGCATTCAAACCCGCCCGGCCGCCCTCCGCTAACAATATCAATCTACTGTTTAACCCCGACGCCTCGCTTGTGCGTGGGGACAGGCGACTGCCTCCCAATGAGCTATTTATCACACCTTAAGCTGGAGGTGGGAGCAATTTAGGCCCTTTCAAGTCCGGGCGGTGTAAACAAAGCGTCGGCTGGCTAAGTGAGCGAGGTTACACGAAGGCCGGCTTGGTTTGTTAGGGAGGCCGGCGCCTGTCACCGACTGACCCGCCATAATAAATCACTGTACCTCGCTGACCCACCGCCACCATAATTACTGCACCCACGCACGCCATGCCTGAACACAAAAGCGTAAACAAAACAAAGTCGCTGTGCCGCATTAGCCCTAATATGTTACACCACCGCGTATGGAATTGTAGCGCTAGTTGGACAAAATGATTGCGCATGTGTGCCGTTGCACGGTGAATATTGAGTCTCTGGAGCTAGAGGGCATTTCCTGAAAAAATAGAGAAATACTTTTTTTTTTTTTGTGGGTCCATAATTGGGCTGGTGTCCATACAGGAAATAATTGGCAACTGGCACTTGTTTGAACTTATAATGAAGGCGCCACTTTGAAGGCTAGTTTTTGACACAGTGAGCACAAAGAAAAAAAATTAAAATACAAAAGGGTTTTAACACCAGCCCAAGAAAATGAGATGTGGGAAGGAAGATGTATTTCTATCAATGCACAACAATTGGACAAACACTGTCTGGATCTTTGAAGCATCCAAACTGCACAAAATGAACAGATTAAAGCGGAACGAAACTACTAACCAAGCATTTTCAACGCTTACCCCGGAAGGCGCGCCGCATTCTTGTCCTTGTTCTTGTGTCCCAGGCGACTGGTGGATTTGATGTAGAGGTGACGGTGGAGCTCGTCGATGAGCACCAGGTGGATGTTGAGCTTCTTGCTGTGGAGCTCCAGACGCAGGTCGCCCAGGCCCTCCACCTGCAGCAGGGGGCCCTCCAGCGACGCCACAGCCGACACCTGAACGAAATGGGGATAGTATCAGTTGGTGGTGGGGGGGGGGGGGGGGGGAAGAAGTTGAAATGGACCATTTTTGGACATCAAGTGAAATTCAGGAGGGAGAGGTTTTTCACCAAACATCAGGAGGCTTAGAACTGCCGTTCCGTTGAGGAGAGTGCACAGTCTGAATTCTAATTGTCAACCCTTGGAGATAGATAAGCCTCGCTCAAACACACACGCCATGTTATTTGCAGCTAATCCACCTCTTTCGAGGTAAGACCGAGGAGGGAAATGATATCTGTGACTCATGAATATTTGGAATTAGGAGAGGTCTTCAAAAAAAAAAAAAAAAAAGGGGGTGCCAACCGTTTCGAACAGCCCAGATCAATGATATCAAAGTCCCGACTGGCTTTGAACACTCGATTCCTTTTCGAAAACGCGTCAAAGCGGCCGGGCGAGCGCAGGTGGGAAAGGGGAAGGAGTCATCACAATCGAGTGTGTCAAAATGCGCATCGAATGAAGGCGGGCGCACCTGAACAGCACAAACTGAAAGACTGAAAGGCAACAAAATGGTCCTTTGGCATCATGAGAGGATGCAGGGGATAAACTTTTAAGGCATGGGGGGGGAAAAAAACATGTTTACATGCATAAAAGCGCAAAAAAAAAGGCCCAAGAGCCTCCAGTTGGTAAAAAAACAACATCGAAACATCCAACTAAAAAATATTTACAGAAATACGGCATGCAAAAAAAGGTGCTATTTTTATATTCAAGCATTTGTGCAAATGCAATTACATAAACCAGAATTATTAATTTTTTCCAGTGATTCACAGAAGCTTATGCTCCACTTGAAATGCGATTGAAAGCCACAAAATTCTCCTCCACTCACCAGCATATCCGTGGCGTGGAGGTAGTGCTTAGTGGCCATGTAAGCCTCAAGGCGTTGGGGCACCTGCTTGATGCTCTCAATCTCATCCAAGAGCTGCAGAACATGCTTGTGCTCGATGCCCTCGATCCAAAGCTTCCTCAGCTCGTCCCGCTTACAGTGCAGCAGCATCTTGCAAGACAGGAGGTTCTCCTTCACCTACGCGTGAGACAGCAATGTCAGAAGTGTAGTGAAAGTCCATATGGCGTCCTTCGTATTCCCTACCTGCTTGATTTTGTTGCGAGAGGTGGTGATGCGCTCGGTGATGCTCTGGTAGGTCCGGATGGCGGTGGTGAGCTCGGCGTAGTGCTGGACGATGAGCTGGTCCAGTTCGCGGTCGCACGTCTCAAATGCCTCCTCGAGACGACCCTTCTCTGTCTCCCTGTCCTGGACGTCATCGCTGCTGGACAAAGTCCTAGATGGAGAGACGTATTTAATGTGATATTTCACACATTCAAATATGACGATAACAGTTTGTGACTTCATGTCTCAAACACAATCTGACCCCAAACAAACCTTGCATAGAGATAGATCGATAGATTTGTAACGGGATTTAACAGATGTCAAAGACGGAAAAAAAATCGGGTCAAATATGTATTTTGACAGCGAAGGGACCCGACGTAAGACAAACTTTATTCCTCCGAAAAGAAATATTGCCAATGGAACAGCTTTGACATGAAGTCGAACTCTATCTGAGCCAAACAGGAAGACAATGCTAACTAAGAGAGCCTCAGCGGAAGATAGCGGCTCTTCCGTTAGCGTGAGTAGACTCCGAGTGCGTTCCCTCAACTTTTCACAAAATAAACATATGTGACAAACAATACCTTATGACGGAGATTAGAAGACCGGAGGGGTCTTTGTTTTTGGTGACAGCTCCCCTGTATCGTCCTGTGTCCGCAGACATCTTTTCCAGCTGCAATGGCAACCAAATCGGAAGCCGGAAGCGCATCAACACTGAGGCATTCTGGGAGTTGAAGTTCAAATACACACTGTAGTTTTGTCGCTGCGCGGTTTGAAAAAGTACAGTATATAACACGTGAAACGCAAGAAAAAAATAGTTTTACCTGAAATAAATACAAATATAATAACAATAAGTAATAAATAAAATATTTCAAAATGGCAGTTCACGTTTTAAAGGATGAGATTTGTTGTGCCTTATTAAATCCTGTATCCAGAGATGTATTTTAATGCAATATTGATTTTAGCAGGAATCTACAGATCACAGCAAGGAACCTCCTTTATTGGAAAGTTAGATCCATATCTCCCTCACGAGAAAAAAAAAAAGGAAAAAAAGGATGAGGGCAGCAGAAAAGCAAGTGTTTGTCAGTTCGTTAATAGCCTCTTTCATTTAGAGCATCCACAGTGTTTGATTTGGCAGGGCTTTGCTTGGTTTTATCTCTGACAATCTTTGCTGTACCGGTGGCAATGGTAGAGGACATTGATTGTGGGGGTGGAGGTGGTCGATTCTTACTAGTCTAGACTGTGATTGATGTGCCGGTGGAATGACGAGATAACATTGTCGCCCATCTTTATGTCTCTTCTCACCCAGCCAGGAAAAAAAAAAAAGAGAGAAGACGGTCACGCTTTTCTTTTGAAAAAGAAGAGAGTCTAGTTCTTCTGGTCCAGGTTTAATTTTGAAGTTGTTATCGCCAAAGCTGTCTGCCTATCAGTCCGCCTAATCTTCTGGCCTTCTCGTCCCCAATCACAGTGGGCCAAGGTCATGCTGTTCAGGTTGATGTGTTTTGGGACACCAATAATGTGCTTTTTTTTGCCTGGAAAAATGTCTGCTTGAACATAAATATTGAATAAGAGATCACCAAAAAAAAAAACCTTTATTCGACATACGCAACATTTATTAGGCTATAATTCAGTCATGTATCTATTATATAAGCTTTCCATTCAGAACAGCCTCGGGCTTTTTGAGGCGCGCCTTGGGGCATCGATGCATATTCGAGTTACTCATTATGTAATCTGTGATCATAATAGATTCAGAGACGAGTGTTTCTCCCTGGGGAATGCGCTTTGACTGCCATGCACAAGAAACCAATTTTTCCTTGATAAAAGACAAACAGAAAAATGGCAAGCACAATTAAGGTGAGCCTGTTTGTACAACAAAGACAAATGACACATGGGGAAATAATACAGAGGGAAAATTTGCTTTTCCAATGTAATGTCAAAATCGTATGACAAAAAGTATGACATATGGAGCACAATGTGTTCCTGCCGTTTACTGATTTAATCATGCAAATATGAAGCGAGAGACAAAAAAAAAATCTAAAAGTGAATTACATACGGTACATGGTGGGAAAACAATCGCAAATACTTGGAAATGGCATTTTGATCCACGTTATGTATGTGTAGCATCAAAACTTCAAGAAACAATTCTTTGTTCATAATGTATTGAGTTTAGACGGCAAGAGTTATGAGCTGTCATCCATAATGATAGCCTTTGTGCTCAAGTAAAATCAAATTTTGTGCTATACTTTGATATCTTGCAAGGCAGCCTGACTTTCTGGAACAAACAAAAGCTGTAATTTTTCATTTTGGAGCTGGATTTATTGTATCTAACACAATCAAATGGTAAAAAACGCCACTGACGATTATACTCAAGATATATTTCAAAATGATTTTAGAAGGAGGCGTGTACGTTTTTATATATTTTCTAAGCATTATTTTTTAGGGGTGTTGCTGGTAGACAAAGGCAAAGGAATAAACCACCGAAATGAGTCATAATACAATGTAAACAACAGATGTGCCTGTGCGCTGACTGGACAAAGATATGCTCCTTGGTGGAAAGTGAAGCTGACAACAGTCTGGGCATTTTTCCCAAGCCACAAGCAATATGTTGTGTTGGGTATGAATTACAATAGGTCATCTGTGGCAATACTACGCCCGCTTCTTCCTCCTCCTCACCTTCTGTCTACCCTGTTCCATAATTACCTCACACTTGCCTGCAATATGTATTTTTTTGAATTGATATTATCACTTGTCAGCTCGTAAAACTCTCGTTAATCACCATATGTGTTCAGTTTATCCGATATAATAAAACTAATGGGCAATGTACAGTACTTCATCTTGACTAAATGCATTGGAAAGCTATTTGTTTTATTGTATAATTCCTCGCAATTGACTGTATATGGGGCAAAATAACTTAATACAACAATTTCAACATATAAATATGTGATGATTAAAAATATGGATTTTAAAAATCAAAACCAGTTGAAAATATGGAATACAGTACAGTATCATCTCTTCCAATGAGGTCTTGTTTTTTTTTTAAGACTTCCGCCCATTCCTGACGAAACAACCAATAGAAATTCTCAATGCTGCGAGCTGAACGAATCAGATTTAATGTTCTTGCCTACGTCGACCCGGAGAAGCCGGAACAACAGCGTGTGGGCCTCGGGTAACTCTGAACGCTCCTAAACTCTGCTAAAGCTATACTCGACATTCGTGTTTATTAATGCATGTAGATATTTAATCGATTTTAGGCCTGCGGTGTGACAATGGGAGCCAACAACAGTACCCGCCGCGTGTCATTTGAGTCGGACGAGAACGAGAATGTGACAGTTGTGAAGGGCATCAGGGTGAGTTGACAGCACACTTACATGTTGCACTGCGACACAAAATGTCAATAAAATATTGCATTCGTGTTAGTTTAATGTTATTGTAATCCTATGCTGGATTCTCTATATTTTTCTGTTCTTGCTCGAGGTCACTATTTTTTTTAAACAAGCAGATCCTTAAATGCAACCAACTGCATTATGTTTCTTAAAACAAGCGTGTAAACATTAAGTTTCCTCTTTTCATTCGTGAATATTTGTTAAAATAAATTGCGGAGCAAGTTTTTTTTTCTTTTTTTTTTTTGCGTAGCAATACAAATGTCATTGCAACGTTGACGTCAGAGGCCACGTGCGCGTAACCACTGCTTGAATGAATGAATAAATGAATGAATGAATGACGCAAAGCATCATGAAGTCAAGTATAGTGTTCCAAAATTCTTATAGAAAAGTGAAGTATCTGTGATTTTGTCGTGTACCTTTGCACCAACCATGCAAACACGAAGTTTGCCAAACAAGTTGCTAAATTAAAACAGAAGCTTCAAAAGTGAGCGTGTGTGTGCGGTTAGATTTAGACGGAGCCGCTTTAAGTCAATTAGGTAAGCTTTGAGGAGTTGTTAAGTCGTAAAGACGATTGAGTCTGTTTCCTTGATTTAAAAAAAAAAAAAGTTTGATCATTGTCTTGAATGTTTCTTTGCAGCTCTCGGAGAACGTCATCAATCGAATGCGGGGACCTTCTATGGCCCCTCATCCACAACCTGTTGCTCCATTTGATCCCATTCCCTCCTTTCCACCTCCCAAAGACACCATAGCACCTCCTGCACAACCTCCTCCTCCTCAACCCGAGCAGGTAGAAGCACCCACCGTCATTGACGTGGTGCTGCCTTCCTCCTCCTTGCCTGCAATTGTGCCTCCTGCTTTTGAGCCAACCTCTGCTCCCGCTCCTCCTCCCTCTGTTGAGCCGGTAACTCCGCCCTTCCCTTCTCCTTCCGATCCCCCCCTTCCCGCTCCTTTCCCTGCCGCAGTGGATGCTCTAACTCCGCTAAGCGAATCCCTCGCCTCTCCCGCATTCCTGCCGCCTGATTCGAACCTCCTCTCCTCCCTTCCTGCATCTCAGCCTGCCCTGCCAACACCTTCGGCGCAGTCTCAAGTGACCCCTCCTCCTCCTCCTCCTCCTCCTCCTCCTCAACAGGTGGTGCAGTCAGAATCGTCTCCTCCTATCAATCCGGTACCCCCATCACCACCTCCTCCTGTTGCACCAGCAAGTAGGTGTCATAAGAGTGCATGTAGCAATGTCAATTAAAAAAAAAAAAATGATGTCACTTATGTACACGGATGAAGCCATGTTGTATTTTCCCTCGGCGGTGGGCAGACAAACTGAAAAGTTAATACATGCATTATAAAAGTAGAATCATTCTCGCTAATGACTCATTTCATTATGAGTTATACGGGGGAACGGCGTGCCTCCTCGTCAAAGTTAATTAGAGGTTCTACGAGGATGAAGTGTCCGGGGATTAATTTTATGTGCGGCCACATTTTGAATTTTAATCATGTTTATTATTGTGTGGGTGTTTACTTTAAGCCACCTCTCGCTTTTTGTCTTCAACTTGGTAATTAGTCTTCATTCTGGTGATTCATTGTCCGCCTCTGATTGCTAATAAAATGATCAATTCCGTTGCCCTCGCCGTGCTAATAAATTAGTCGCTCATTACCGCTGATGGCGGCGTCCGTTTTTTTTTTTTTTGCTATCGTTACCTGCACGCGTTGACGGAACATGTCGAATAATGAGCCTAACAAGGTGGCATCGGACTGCTGTAGTAACATCTTCCCCCGAAAAGTAAAACCGGTGCTCGTTTTCCTTTCTTGACCGGTTGGGCAGAGGATATTTGAACGTTGCTCATTACGCACACACAGACAGGCGTGTGGGTGCAGAGTGGGCAAAGAGAGAGAGAGGGACGGGCGTCCGGACCGTGGGCAGGCAGGCATCCCCCGTCCTTTCCGGCGCTCAATCAGCGGTATATATTAAAAAAAAAAAGGCCAACTCGTGCCACGCCACAGTGACTCCAGTGATTAAAACGACACCTCTGCAGTTTGGCACAATAAGCCAAGCACGCTGCGGTGAAGGCAAAATGTGTCCGCGCGGTACATTAGAGTTTTGCCCTTCTTTGACACCAAATTTCATCCGCGCGCGTCACCGTTAAAAAATTTGTTTGACAATCGACAATTGAATTCACTCGCTTGCGTCCCACAAAAGCGTCTTTCCACGCTTTACCCGGCGGCGATCCGGTTAAAGCATCCCGCCATTGTTTGCGCTAATTGCTTTTCAGATTTTAACGCCGAATGCAACAATAGCGGGCTTGTGTTTGTTTGTTGAAACGCGTCGAGTGCGTTTATGGCGGCGGAATGGGGGGGGGGGGGATGAGGAGGCCATGTTCATTTAAAAGGTGGACACTTTGTGGGATGGAGTTAAAAAAAAAAAATGCTGTGAGGTGCCGCCCATCGAGAATAAACAATTGAGAGCCAGACCCCCCCCAATAACAATCGATTTAAGAGGTAAAAATAGACAAATGGAGCTTGACCTTAAATGGTACCTGGATGCTCCAGGCTGCAGATTTAAAACAATTCTTTCTCTGATTCGAGCGTGGCGAAAAGCGCGCGCGGCGACTCCACCGAGAAATCGTGACAAAGTGTTAATGTTACAGATTAGGCCTTCCACGCGGGTCCCGGGGTTAATCAAAGCCCTGATGAGAAACGCAATTTGCCGCCGTCTATTATCTCCACCCGCAATAGTCGGCCAACTTTTTTTTTCTTTCCCCCCCTCCTTCTCACGGCAACTTTTCCACGGGGCTCCGTGATTGGCGGTGAGCGATGATGATGAATTTTTCATTTACATGCGTTAGTCCGGGATTGACACGGGGTTTCGCGAAAGCCGGGTGGCGTCTCGCCCCAAAGCGGCGACCCCCTTCCAAGAGTGTTGTATCATATCAGGAGCTTACTGACCCTGGTTTCGGTTTTTGAACAATTTCGGTTTTTGAACAGCCTTCTGGAACGGATTACGGACGAAAACCGAGGTTTGACTGTATTCCACATGACCAAAAGTCACAGTTTGTCGCCCCCAAAAAATCATAATCAGTCGGACCCCGAATTGTCCATGCATTTCTGCCACGTTTCTATTGTTATTTAATTTACTTCTATCTGTCTTTTTTTTTTTTAAGCCCATGTTAATGTTTTCCATCAAGAAGGAAATTGCCTTTATGCAAGTGTGCCAGTGTGTGTCTCGTGACTCTCCCACTGTTAATACATTTTACCAGGTAATAATAGCCTCTGACAATAGGGATTATCCCATCTAACTAATGCAGTGTGAGTGTAATCTCCACTCACACACACACACACACACACACACAGGGCACCATGTGGCACTTGTGTGTTCCGAGCACGTTTTGGCCTGGTCGCTGGCTGCCATCTTTACTTTCACGCTTAATTACCTGCCAAGATAGAGCGGCGAGGACACCAGAGGCGTCCACGTGTGATGTCCCTGACACGAATATAGCCAGATAAGGTTGCAAAGGATGCGAACGCGGAATCTGCCCGTACCTGCATCGCGGCGCTCATTTCATTTGTGAAGTCTTTGCGCCGTGTCCTTTAACACACGAGTGTTATCGCTCATGCTCCAAACTTTTTTTTTTTTTGTGTGTGTTTCTCCTCTGCTGCTCAGTTGATGAAGAAGCCCTGAGGAAAAGGATCAGTGCCGAGCTGTACGAAGGCTTGGAGAAGCAGAGGGTCAAGGCAAAGCAAGACCTGCAGGCTTGGTGAGAAGCAAAAAGTACACGCGGCATTCGGCGCACTTAATTTGAGTGGAGCCGATACTCTGGGCGGGGGAAAAAAACCCCCACAATGTGTTGACTTTGCTCAATTTTATTTCGTGAGGGGGATTGCACAAAATAAAATCTGGATTTTTTTTTTTTGTTTTTTAAAGTCAATGTATAGTCGACGTAAAATAAATCGTGCGCCCTGTGGTTGTTCACCAAAAATGAGCGCATCAGCACTTTTCTTCTCGCCGTCTTCCCCGGATCAATTAATCACGCCTGCGAAAGGAGGGGGCTAAATCTGAGCTCATTTCCTGGACGCGGAGTCGGGCGATCCATTAGCCCCGCTAAAGACGGAGAGGCGCGGAACGTATTCAGCACGAGGTAAAAGAACAAGCAGTTGCTCTGCGGTGTGGCCATGGTGCTCGATAATGGCAGCCCCCACCCCCCCCCCCCCACCCCCCATCTCCCCACCCCCATCCTCGCTAGAGCCCCCACTTTAATAGACCTGGACACCGTCCAGTGGACCCTGGTGAATGGACTCCTGTGATTAGTGGCTAAACACACAAAAACACAAGCTCTCTTGATTCAGGAGGCAGTGCTGGATTATTGATTAAAAGTCCATCTTATAGACTCCTTCAAGAGGAAAATGACTCGGACAAATGGTTGTTGTTGGGGTTTTTGTTTTTTTTTTTGGTTTGCAGTTTTCTTTTTTTTTTCTTTTACCCATAACCGCTTCCTGCAGCTCATTTATTGACGTCCGTTCAAAGGAGTAAGTGGCTCACAATTGCTCCCTCCTTGCAATTAATGGACATCATGGCGGCTTTCAGACCCTCATTTCTCGGGTGAGGGAAGTGGAAAATGCAGCCATAAACAAGCAATCATCAGCTGCACTTGTGTGTGTGTGTGTGTAGGTTTTTTTTTAAGTCTGTCAGTTGACTTTCAGCCAGTAAGGCTGCAAACTGTTTTCATCACTCTAGCATTGGGGATGTAAGCGAACGCCAAAAACCATGGCTCGAAATGGATTTTGGTTTGAAGGGCATGGTTTGGTTCAGGGATGAACATTTTGGGTGAGGCCGATTCAAATGACGGAACCAATTTGACATCAGACTAAAAGTTGAGAGGCTGAGCTAAAAGGTTTTTCAATGGCTCGCGGTTGACAAAAATGAACATCTGCTTGAGTGAGGGGGAAGCGGAAGTTAAACAGGCCAAAATCCTGAGTCTTTATTTTTTTTTTCTGTGGAGCTTTCAAGCCGTAAATGAAATCCTGAGATCTGCGTTCCATCGTGGCGCGCAGGAGCAAAAGAGGGGACGTTTAGGGCTCAGCGAGGAGTCAATTTAGACGCTGCCTTTAACGCATTTGTTTGCAAGGAGCTGCAGCCGCGGGGTGCGGCTTTGCCTGCGACGCATCGCAGCAGAACGCCTGCAAAGAAATAGGTTGAGACGGACGGAAGCGCTGTCGCTGAGCATAAGGCGCACCGTCAATGCATCTGTAGGGTGCACCACATTATAAGGCGCGTACAATTGTGGCTGCGGTTGTGTTATGCATCCACTAGATGGAGCTACACTAAAGAGACTACAACACAATGCAGCTTTATTTATATTGCGCTTTCACAACCGTTGCGGCTGTAACAAAGCGCCTTACAGAGCATTTAAAATACTACGTCCAAGAAATCAGATTATTGATCCTTACAGAAGGCGTATCGAACGATAAGGCACACTGTCTGTTTTTCTGTGATACTTTTTGCCTCTTGTGAGGTTTACGCACCACTTTGCATATTCAAGCAGGCCAGATAAGCTGACCGTATGCTTCTGATTAGCCACAGTCGTACTTTGTAAGACCATTGCGGTTTGCGTTTTACAGATGCGGCTCGATCGCAGATCGGGGAGAATGCAAAACAGCTTGGGCGTTGCAACATTTTAAAATCAATCTGCTCAGTTCATTCATTTTCCACGCTTAATTTTCAACTCCCTCTCAGAGTCAGGTGTGCCGTGTTTATGAGCCAGCGTGTTGGAGAGAGCGCGTCGGGGCTATCAAATATTCATGGCCAGCATTCAGCGACATTATTCTCAGCATCAATATTGCATAGGGCCCCCGGAATGCCTTTGTTTCAGGGTGCTTACGCCGGACTCCATCCTCCCTGGTGCACTGTGTCGAGATAAGTCTAATGTGGAATACCGGTAGATGACCGGAAGCATCCATGTTTGGGAGGGCAGGAGGCCTACGTTGAAAAGTAGAGAGTGACAATTCAAAGGCAAGAAGTGTGGTTTGTTGTTTAGCAGGATGACATGAAGTCGTTTGTGGGGAATTTAGAAGAGGAGCCAATTCAATTTGGGTGAGGGTAAATATGATTTGAGGCACGATTGCGTTTCATCCAGTCTCAGGCTTTCCATTCCCGAACCAGGAAGTCAATTCAAGCAGAGCCGTTCATCACAAAAGAGTCTCAAAATGTTTTAACGGGCTCACAGTCGACCAAAATCGATATCTACTTGACTGAGGGGAAGCGGCAGTTAAACAGGCCAAACATCCAGTGAGAGTGATTGAGCGTTCGAGAGTTGTAGGCTTACTCGAAAGTGAAAAAACTGTTGGAAAGCCCGCCCCTCTAAACAGTCCTTGGCCTCCTTGTTTTCTATCCAACTCCAAAACAAAAATACTTCAACCCTCGGACATTGCTCCCTTGTCTGTGACAACAATGAGCGTTCAAGTATTCCATCATCGGCGCTTGACAACCGGAGCTCGGATGCCAAACTAGAAGTCTAATTCGGTGCCAACTGTCTCACCAACCACAGTTCCCTGAGCGCCCGGCGCCATGGAAGCGTCACCATACCGCATGACTTCCTGTTAGGTGGCGCCCCCTCTTGAGTGCTTACATCCATAACTCAGCATGCATTCGGCCCGTCAGAACGCACCGTGCCAACCAAGCTGTTCACTTGGAACACGCGTTCCCCCATTGACTTCCTGGATAGCCGTGGAAAATAAAGTGTCACCACTTCATTTTTGCACACTTCCAGTCCAAGGGCAAACATCATCCATGTCCTCCAAAATCATTCCATTACACAGAGGATGTTTTTTTTTTTTGGGGAATGAAGCATCGTCTTTCTCAGCACTCTCTTCCCCACCTGGTGTCAATCCTTTACAGCCAAATGAAAAATGTGTCCAATATCCCCCGGGAGAGTGCAATAATGGCTGGAAAGCAATAGAGGCGAGGCAGACCGATAGCATCCAGCTCGTGATAGCGGTCTTTGCTTGCCTTTGCACTTGTGAGCAAGTCTGAAATACACTTTTCTTTTTGCCGAGCTTTCTTTCTCCCACGGTATTTATTCCTAACGTCCTTTTGGTCTATTTATACCAAACATTTATCAATAGGTGCAGGGGGGCGCATGACACTTCGACTCCATTTGCCTCCAATTTCTTTGTCACACATCAACTTTTCCGAGTATGTCCGACTTTGAGTTGCGGGTTGTGGGGAAATAGTGAATGTAAAAAGCTATTAGCGACTGTCCCGTGTGTTGGTGTTTACGAGCGAGTGGGAGTCCGAGCCGTATGATGGATGGAGTGTGCTGACGTGCGCGGCCCAGCGGACTGCAGGAGTGGACATGGCTGGCCTCCCTCCATCTTTCCCTCTCCCAACTCCTCACTACGTCTTTGCCCGGCTTCCTCCAGGGCCAAACGTGCCAAGTCACCACTATTCACTGCTTTCAAGGTGGAGGCATCGCGAGCTAGCTAACTGAAAACTAGAGCTAGCTAACTGCAAACTAGAGCTAGCTAACTGCAACCTGGAGCTAGCTAACTGCAAACTAGAGCTAACTAACTGCAAACTGGAGCTAGCTAACTGCAAACTGGAGCTAGCTAACTGCAAACTAGAGCTAGCTAACTGCAAACTAGAGCTAGCTAACTGAAAACTACAGCTAGCTAACTGCAAACTATAGTGGTAAAAATGGGCCAAGTAATAAGAACTAAGGAAACAAAAATGTCCTCTCGAGAATGGAAATTGTGAGCTGTGTCGTGGAAATTGTCACCAAGCTATTTTTCAAGCAGTCAATATTCACCTGCCTCGTAACGTTTCTGTCTGCAGCCTCTCAGGATTTGACTCGAGGTTTTATTGGGATCCTCGCCGAGTTTTCTTTTCAGTCTGTCATAATTCGCCCCGGCGCTCGCTTTTGTTTGTTCTGTGTTTATTTTACCTCGCCGCTTGATTCCGAGCGGCGGAGGCCGCTCGGGGTTTTCAGGGACGTTCCTCCTGTTTTCTAATCAAGCGCACTGTCACTGCACAGGGAGCGCGTTGCTAGGTAACTAAGAGAGCTCGGTAACGGTGGGTGGGTGTGGGGGGTTCAAATGGTGGTCTCGCGTCTGCGCGGAGTTTATCGCCGCTTTGGAAGTCAATGTTGACAATCGTCCGCGCGTGCAAATGATTTGCAAACCCTCCAATGTGTCGTCAATCGTCCACAGGCTCGAGGCCGAGAAGTCCCGCGCCTCGGCCCAATCTCGGGCCGAGGCCAAGCGTCACGCCGAGGACGAGGTGTCCCGCATTCTTTCCGCCGAACGCGCCGCGGCCGAAGACGGCATCCAGCAGGCCGCCATCCGGGAACGCATCGCCGCCGAGGAAGAGAAGCGCCGCGCTCAGCTCTACGTAAGTCCACGCATCTCGCAGACTTTTGTGAACTTTTTTGGCGAGGCGAGGACCTCCACCGAGGTGAATCTGGCGTGCGGAAAATCGACGGGTTATGGCTCGCTGGCAAATGTCAGGTCCGTTGGCGTGTAAGCATCACTCCCAGCGAGAGTTCATTGATCCTCAGCTCTCTCTCTCGCGCGCTAGCTCGCGTTAGCTGCAGGGGCAGAACACAAACTGGAGACTGTAAGTAAATATCTCGACGGTCTAACCTAATATTCCCTATCTGCGCCTCTTCATCTTTCCGCCGAATCGTATTACACGTTCATTTTTGGGTGGCCTGTTTTTGATTCCTTGTCATTTCTCCGATGCGCATTCGGCGTTCTGGTTCCCAGGTTCTCGATGGGGCGGAAAGCGTTTCCGTGTCACCCGGACAGGACGTGTAAATCTCGTTTCTTTTAAAGGTGGTTCAATATTTAATCAGGCGTTTTTATCACCCGCCCGACTGTATTTTTCCATGTTTTTTTTTTTTTTTAATTGAATGCGAATTGACCCGAAGCCTGTTCTCCAGAAAACATTTGTCATCGGCGCTAGTTGCTGTTGACCGTGCTATTGATTACCCTCCCTCAGCACCAAACTCATTAAGATACAGGTCACGGCGCCCCCTGCAGTCACGCGCATTCTCTCCTCTACTTCACACACAATCAGAGCCACGATGCGAACAGTTAGATGCCTCCCCACGCTCACCTTATCATCGCCGTAACCTCCGCGGGCCCCGGCCCGAGCCAATTACACTTGTTGGGCATGCCGCAGAGTCGCCGTGCGGGCGAGGGTTCAAATGGCGCCTTGGATTTAAATTCAGCCCGTTGAGTCACGATCCCGTTGCGCCTGATTTGTACAAAAAAAACCCGCAAATCAACCTCAAGGCTGAGGAGGTCAATGCTAGCGGGCGCTGTTTCAAAATCGTGGCTAACGCTAACCCTGTACTTTAGCACGAACCGTAAACGTATTCTGTTCTTTACGGTCCGCTGTTGATGAAGTCACGGACCCTCCATCATGGCCTGCCGTTTTGATTTTGGAACGAATCGGGCCCTTGCGGAGCCAAACCGGTCCAGTGACCCAATCCATCAGCGGTCACACACAGGCTCGAACCTTAAGGCGGGATTTTCAATCAAACCCAAAGTCATCAATCATTCCGTGCTCCAAACGTGGCTTTAGTGCCCCCCCCCCCCCCCGAAATGTCGCCTCGTCACGCTTGCCATCGTCCAAAACACGTCGCGTGCTACGTTTGAGATGAGCTTGAACAACAGAATCCTGTTAAATAGACAAACGCTTTCACATCGGAGAATAATCGATAAATCTCTATTCTGTCGCCAATCAAACCGCTTCAAATTTATGTTTCCGCCAAAAATCAAGTGCTCCATTTTACCCTCGGTCAAAAAAACGGTCGTGTTTCTGGCTGTCGCATTTCAGACACAGACGACTGGACCGGGCTGATAACATGCTGACAATTTAATTTCCTCGGTATTAAAGGAGACTTGCTGGGTTTTGAATTGGTGTCCCTTGGTGGTATTAAGAAAAAAAAAACGTCCCCCCCTCTCTCCATATAACAGATGATGGGAACATTAAGGATGGGAGGGTGGGGGGGCTTTTGTGTTATCTTTTGTACGTCCATTTTTTTTTTTTTCTCTCTCCCACGCTCTGTCTTGGAGGGAGTCCACACAAGCGTTCCTTACATGTCGGCGGGGGCCAGCCTTCACCCCTGCCCGGGGTATGGTGCCCACACGCCGTGCCTGTATTGGAGGCAAAGCCCTAATTGGCGAGCTTTTTACCGGCACTCCTCCGGCAACGGGCCCTCACCCTGTCCGCTAATTGGCACGGCAAGTGGGCACCGCCGACGCTGGGAAATGGTCGCGATTGATTGATTGATTGACGGATGGATGGATGAGTAGGGAGGGAGGCGGCAAAGGGAAGACGGAGAATAAATCGAGGAAAGAGCGGGAAAATAAAATGTATTGATTTAAGGAGCCGTTTTGAAAACAGACTTTCATTAGGAAACAAAAAACAATCGAAAAACCGTGACGAAACGTCGAAGGGCAATTCATAAAGTACAGCAATGACTCGACAAGCAGTTAGTCCGGGGGGGGGGGGGGACTAACGGGGTGAATTGAACCAGCAGACAGGTTAGAGGTGACCCCCCGAATCTCTTGACGTGGACTTGATAGACAGATGCTGGGGGGTGGACTGGGGAGAGCCCCGCCTGGCCGCCCGGCTCCATCAAACCTCAAGGACCACCTGCTGCTCCGTGCGATGAATATGCATGAAAAGACCGCCAAAAAAAAGAAATAAATATAAATGTCCACTGCATCCTGATCGCGCCAGGCTCCGAACATATGGAGCCGGTTTCGGATTCGCATGCATGCAGGGGTTCATGAACGAGACAGGCAAGGCACCGACGTCCCACCTGACGCTGTCTGTCGCCCCGCATTCATGTCCTCGCCCCCGCTGCCCCCCCCCCCCCCCGCCCTACCCCCCTCGTCGACATTCTCCTCACCTCCTACCTGACAGAGGTTGTCCTCTCCTCTCCGGCATTCACTCTGCTCCCCGCGGAGGGGGGTCGGCTTTGTTGTCCAAAGCCAGGTAGACGTCCCTCCCTCCACTTTCAGGTCCTTCACTGCGTCCTCTGCCGACGCTCTGTGGAGGAATTTTCCCCTCCGAGTCAACGCAAACACACTTTCTGGATGATTTCTGGCGCATTTTGTTGTACCCCGTTGCTCCGTAGTTTGAATAGTTTGATGAAAATCTGGTGTGGCTCGATTTTTGGTAGCGATCAAATTGGGATTTTTTTGACCTTGGTGGACCTTCCCGCTTTTCCACCTCATTCCCGTTCTACTCTTGATTTGGTATCGTACTCTCGGGCCGAGACCTCCTTACATCTGCCCCGCCATGTCTCGGTAATGACGCTTCAGCCTTTCGTATCTCCATTCCCCGGCGTGTCGGACATGACAGATGAGCGGCGGACCTCCAGAGGTTGCGCTCCCCCCCTGGCTCGCCACAAAGGCAAAGGGCTCCAACCTCCGGACGACCGATCAATCCATCAGTTTACACTGCCCGCATCCGATCGGCCCGATTCATCAATCCGTGGCTCCGGCGGATGTCGTCGGCGTTCCCCCCCCAGCGTAACGGCGGCGCAGTCGGCGCCTTCGACAAAAGGCCGGGAGGAGGTTGCGGGGGTGTTGAAGTGTCGGGGAGGAGAAAGGAAATTGATTTTTCATGTTTCGAACAGGATTTGAAGCTTTGTGTGCTCACAGCCCATTTATTTGCACCCCCCCCCCTCCCCCTAGAGATGCTCGCCCTGCTTTCCTGAAAATATGCCGCCTATACCTCCACCATGCCAATTAGCGACCTAGCACGGTCACATTGCGCCCTTTGACACCCACCTCACACGCCGCCGACCCCCCCCCTGCCCCCCTCCACCGCTTGTCTGAGCACACCGGACACCCCAGGCCGGCGGCTTTGCCATCGCTTTGTCGCAAAGCACCCCCCCCCCCCCCCCTCCCCGTGATAGATGGGAGCAGCCCTGACCTCGCCAATCTGCGGCACTCGTGGCGGACAGTGTCGAAGGGAGCATTGATTGTGATGTTACTCCTGACAAGGCTGAGTCGGACAGGAGAGGGGGTAGGGAGGAGGGGGGGGGGGCGGGGGGCAAAATACACCAAAGGTTATGGATGAGGTGTTGTTAGTTAATGCGATGAGATTTGATTTGTGCCCCCTATCGATCTCGGCACCCTGTAAGATTATTTTCATCGAGTGGGCACTCGGTGTAACTTCAAAGTCATGTCATTATATTCCGCTGCGGACGGCTTCATCACTGAGGTGTGAAATGAGGATCGCATGCTGTGTTGCCTTGAAGCCGGTCTTGATTTTTTATTTTTTTTGTAGACATAAAAACTATGGTTCTAGTCACTGCGGGATCCAGAGTCCTGTTTTCCTTCCATTTGGCCTCATTGTTTTGTTAAAGAACACCAAATAGGTGGGAAAGAATGGGGGGGGGGGGGGACAAATGCAACAGCACGTCTCTGCCGCGACACCATTCAACCGTGTTCATCATTTCCAGCTCCTTTCCCCTCCGCCACCTTGGCCCGCAGCTCAAACTGCGCCACTCAACTAATTAAAAAAAAAACACGATTGTCCTTAATTATTCAACGGCCGGCTAATTGATATTCACGGAGGCATTCGCCTCGGCCCAAATGATCCGTTTAGCCTGACCGCCGCGGTCGCGGCTCAGGTCGCGATTGTGCTCCTTTTATACCCCAAAAAGGAAGCCAGGAGAGGCTGGCCCACAAGTTCCTCAGCCACGATATGCCTTAAGAGTTTAAGTACGGCAGCTCCGGATCTCCGCCGATGCCACCTATGGGCCAACTCTGTCTTTCATCAAAACGTCGTTTGCGGTGGTGCTTTGTCCACGTTCAAAGTGCTTCGTCATTCCCGTTTATTGCCCTCAATCCACTTCGCCCCGTCTCATCTTTTTCCTTCCTCTCATTTTTCTCTCCCTCCACCTCCACTCCTCGCCTTCCCTCGCCTCTTCGTTACAGGGACAAAAAGGTGTGTGTGGTGAGCTCGCTGCTATTGTTTGGCCCGGGAGCATGATTAGATTATCTTTTAAGGTCCGCTGAAAGGGGGCGATCACTTGGAAGTAATCCTGACAGAGTGTGCACGTCGGGGTCTGAATGTGTCGGCCGGGAGGCGGGCCGAAATGCCCGCCAGCGGATTTAACGGGCGCGCGCAAGGAAAAAAAAAAAAAAAACCCCAGGGTGCTCGTTTTCTATCACAACCTCTCCTCTTTTAATGGCACCTTAAGTCTCGCCTTCAGCACGCATTTATCTCAGCCCGCCCGCCCGGTCTCTGTGGGGACAGCTGCGTTGGATATATGTGTGTGTGTGTGTGTGTGTGTGTGTGTGTGTGTGTGTGTGTGTGTGTTTATATGTGTGTGTGTGTGTTTCGGATCAGTGTGTGAGGTTCTGTTTGCGTCCCGCCGTCTTTTGTCTGCAAAAAGCCCGACGTCTTCAAGGCCCCAACGTTGCGCTCCACCACGTGTGAGACTGCTCACAAACCCCGCTTAGCTCCGCCCACTCCCTCACAGGTTATCCTGCAGGTTGACGCTTGGGTGGTTGAGTTCCGATATTTTGGCACCCAACGAAATGTACGCCCGTGGTGGCAGTTTTCCAAGTCCGACATCATCCGAACTCATAACGAATGCAGCTCCCACCCCTGCAAGTGAATCGAGTATTTGAACACAGATGCTTATCGGCGAGCGGTGAAATTGGATGGGCTAATGCATTTTTTTTTTTTTTTTTTTCTTTTTCATTAGGTGTACCTTCCGTCATTATCTCGGTCTCCTTCAAACAAAAGCGCCCGGCTTCAAGGCCCCTCATTTGCATTGCTGTTATCCTCCAGAACAGTCCTCGACGGTGTGTCGGGATAGGATATTCATGCATACGCATGAAGAAAGGTGTCGCTTATATAAAGTACAATATGCGGAGACGCTGAGCGGAAAAGGACTTTGTCGGAGATTTTAAAGGCTCATAGCGAGAATCGTAATCCCTCCCCGTAAGTCATGTCGATGAAGTGTATTCACTCCCAAAGACGAATATATACGTCTTTTCAGACTCCACGCACTCAATCCCAGGTACTCGTTTCTAATGGGTATTTTTTTTTTCACTTTTGACAAGAGTTAGGCTAAAAAAAACACCAAAAAACCCTGAATCAGTTAGTTCAGCATTAATTTTCTTCTTTGCTCCCTTGTTTTCTTTGCTTCCCAATCAGGAGATTGAACTTGGGGTAAGTCTTTCCAATGAAAGTGTGTATTTTAATTTTATTTTTTTCATGTTAGAGCAAAGGATTTTTTTTTTTTCCTCCCCCGCTTGAGTTTTTGTCATCAATGGCATACAACACATTTCAGCGGAGGCCTTGGAAGCGTCAAAGATGCTTCGGTGTACCTTTTCTGCGAAAACGAACGCTGCGTCGCCGAATGCCACAAATTCGACTTTTCTGCCTTTTTTTTTTGCATGTTAATTGAAACTCATCATGTCGTGCTTTTTGCTCAGAGTCCCTTTTAGAAAAGAAGCCAGCATTCAATCAATCAAACGCCAACATTCCAATCTCCCTTTCAAACTCAAGTCTGTAAATGACATTTAAAAAAAAATTTTTGGGGTCCACTGTCAGCTGCACATGATGTTATCGTTTCCTATTAAACTGTATGGCCTTGATTTGAAGATCCAACCGAAACATTGAAAAAGGCACTTTTTGTTTTAACGGGTTCTCGCGCCACTTCACCCATCACATTTTTTGCGTGCGTGTGTGCGCGCAGGCGAAGCAGCTGGAGGCGAAAGAGGCCGACCTGAACAAGCAGGATGCCTTCTACAAGGAGCAGTTGGCTCGGATGGAGGAGAGGGTGAGTTTGCGACCCTTTGCGCGCACGGCTTCAAATGGGAAGCGGGAATGGCCATCGGTTGAGACAACGGGGCGCTCTAACGTTCAGATGACATATTGATATCATTGTGTCGTAAAGGTGGTTTTAATATACAGTTGGGGGGAAAAAAAAAATCAACAGGCTAGGTTTTTAGTTAGGCTCACTAAAGGTTAAACGAAACCTTTCGATCGCCCTTTTTTTTTTTGGCGGTCGCCTCAAGGACAAAAGGTGAAATGTCAAAAAAATCACCGTATGGAAAGAGGCTTGAAGATGGTGAGGCGTAGCGACCTCCAGGTAGGGACCATTCACCGGCCATCTTGTCCTTTAATCAATAACGCAGTTTAGCCCTCGAAGTGTTTTTTTAATTTTTTTTTGGTCGTCGTTTTTGTTTTCGCGCAAGAATCCGACAAATGAGATTTCCAAATTTCCCCTCAACATTCCATGCCGCCCCCCTCGCGCGTCTTTTTACCTCAGGCTCCTCCCACCGTATTTCACTTCCCCCGAAAAGTAGCAGAGGATCACGGCGAAAGAGCGAGCGAGAGAGAATATAAGCCTGATATATATTGCACGTCCGTTCCAATCCAACATGGCCATTCATCAGAGAGACTCCCCGTGACAGGCCATCAGCGCGCTCGCAGGCAGCTCAGCGCCCCCCGATGCCTCCGCCGCCGCTTCTCATCGGGCCCGCAGCGAGCAAATCGCCTCTGAAAAACAAGATCTATATATTTATTACGTCTTCACTCAATACCTGCCCGCCGCAAAACAATCTCATATTTAACAATCAACCTCGGCCTGTTTTTTTTTTTTTTTTCTTTTCTTTTTCCGGCACGTCTGTCTCTCTCTCCGGTCTTTGTCTTATCAGCGTTTGCCCTCCACACGGCACGTCAATTCCCCCCCCCCCACGCCTACCTCTCATTTTTGCTCGCTTTCTTTTTCACCTGCCCAATGGATGAAATTTGATTTCTTTTTGTGCCCGCCCACCCAGGATGAGGCGATTGGAATTAGTCACCGCTGCGAGGAAAAGTCCCCTCGAAAAGTCACGCTGATCTTTGTCTGGAAATCCTTTTTTTTCCCCTTCCGCTTGGTGCGTGGTTTGTTTCCTACTTGGCTGCAGACACGCGCCGAAAAAAAAAAAGCCACTAGCACCTGCGTTTCATGAGATGATCATCAAAGCAGGAAGGATCCTTCCTGATCCAAAATGAGCACTCGGTCCCACTCGGCTTGTCAATCGGTTGCCGGGACGCAAATTGTGCAGCTTCTAATTTCGCCCGTCGGTGTGGAGCTCCGCCGTGATTTGCGCATTGACGGTGCCAATCACTGTCAGCCGGAGGCTGTTTGTCTTCCCGGATGGATTGGCGCACACTGATTAGCGCCGGGCGTGCCGTTTAGGCAGGTATTCTCCCACTTGAAATGTCTTGCCATATCCGATGGTTCAAGCTTCAGCACTCCGGTGAACACTTTTTTTTCTTTCGACTCGGAAAATCAGCTTTTTATCTGGAAACAAAAGAGAGAGAGAGAGAGAAAAAAAAAAAAGGAAGCTACTTCTAAATCCCTTTTCCCGCGTTCCTGACAGTTTCTTTGTATCAAATTGAAAAGCGCTCTGTTCAAGGCCAAGAGGGCAACGATACGGCGTGAGCTTTACAAGTTAGCTCTTTCCGACTTTCCTTCGTTTTTTTTTTTTTTTTTAATCTGTCCAATACAAAAACTAGAGAACCATGACAGTGACGTGAATGAGACACAATTATCGATTATGTATGTGACGAATGAACGAGCAAGCAGTCATCCTTTCTGACCTCATGGCAAAAACAATGACCCAGTTGGAGTTTTACTCGCCCCATTTTTACGTGAGATGCAATTAGCATATCGACGTCGCACGACGGCCGTCATCTTTTTTTTTGAATGATGCAGTCCAGGTGTCCCAACTATTGATCCTATTTTTTTTTTTCTTTTTCTTATTGATCTTTCTGGAATGATGATGAATGTCTTCTTGGAACTCGTATTGGATACGACCCACCCGCCCCGTCCATCTATACATTCATTCATATGTCCCTTACGTTGTTTTTTTAATATTTTTTTTTCCGCAGAGCGCTCAGTTGTACAAGGTCACCACGGAGAACTACCGTCAAGCCGCTGACCAGGTGAACGCCAAGTTCAAGTAAGTCCCGTCCACGTCGACATCCAATTATTGCGCAACCCTAAGCGGCCAGGCTGTCCCCAGCCACTTCATCCAGGTTTTACTGGGGGCCGCAGGGGTGTGTTCCCAGACCACCCAAAAGACAGTCCGTGACAAAGGGCGGAGTCAAATCTTCCCCCGGAAACGGATCTGAATAAGTGCTAGTAACGCGGACCGCAATCTAACAGGAGCCATCTGTTTGGTCCATGCGTGGATTTTGTATTTGGGTAGTGCCCAGATTGTGTAAAGATTGATCGCTGCGTCGAGGCCATTAGCCGAGAAATCAATAATAAATCCGAGGAGTCACGTGCGTGTAGCATGTAGTCAACACACACATGTAACCCAAGTACTCGGAAGAATCTCCGCCCCTTCCTCGGTCCATCCGTCTTCTTAATAAGAGGCCATTAGACTCCATAGTAATGTAGGGAAAGTGGATGAGGAGGTTGCGAGCGGCGGGGCCAAATTGGGCCCCCGGCCCCTCAGGAGACCCGACTTTATTGTGTTTGCTTGTCATTAGCCAGTGCTAACACCGGGATCATTGTCTCCCTGCGAAATTCTGGAAACTGATTAGCGTGGCCCACCAGGGGTGTAGCGCTGGACTCACGCGGGCTGGAACTGAGACTTCCCAAATCGCATTAAAGCGATATGGAGGGGCGGGGGGTGGAAATCAGTCACTGGAATAACATTAGTGCGAGCGAACGTCGGCCCCGAACCGGGTGGGTGGTCATGTGACGCAGAGGCATGTGTGCAAAGACTTTGGATTGGCTGATTGGATTAAATAGTGGTGCATTAGGACAGTTGTGACTGGATTACAATGGCAATGGGGAGGGGGCTGGGGGGGGGGGGGAGGGGGGTGTCCCTGCGTGCATATGTGTGTGCTAATTAAATGTCGAGGTCTGGCGGAACATGAGATGCAGCGCCGGGATCAAAGGGGAGGGTTAATTGGGTGTAATGAGGCATCTTCGGCTTGATCATCCGCGCCGCCGACGTTCGTAGAATGCAAGGAGACGTCCACGCGGTTCCTTTGGTACGGCTCCGCCGTCGACCCGAAAAGTCCCCGAATCCGCCTAAGTCAACCCCATCGGGCGAATGATGAGACTCCAGTGCCAAAAAGGTAACAATTGTGCCATCCCCTCACCCCCCCTGCAGCAAGACCGGGGACACATCATTGAATAAAGTCTATCTCACGGAAGGGAGAAATGAAAATGCCTTCTCGCGTATGCATCTCATGTTGTCAATAGGCAATCCATAACACAGCTCATGCAATGTTCAAAAGGTGTTATGAGTTTCCGCCCCGCGGCCTCCAACAGGAAGCTTTCATTCCGGAGGCGCAGTGCGGTCATTTTCCTCGGCGAGGTGGAAAAAATAAATGAAAGTGTGAGAGGTGGGGCCTCCTGGGAAGCAAAGGTGTGTGTGTGTGTGTGTGTGTGTAGATATAAATGTGCGCGTGCGCGTATGTAGTTGTTTGTTTCGGTGTGCACTGCAGCTGTTCCCTGCCATTTTCCATTCCCGCCAGAGTCTGTCGGAGCGCTCCCAACTGAAACGAGACGAGCGTCACTCTGACCTCATTGCATGCTCTGGCTCTCAATACGACTGTTGGAAAGAACTTTTAAAAACAACAACTTTATACAGTGACACGATTGCACTATAAGGTTTCCCGCAGGTGCTCAGAAGTCTCAAAGGCCGTATATTCCCCCCTCGCGTTTGCTTGCGTTGATGGAGAAAATAAAACCTTATTACTTTTTTTTTTTTTTTTTTAATGCCATCTCATATATTTTGCAGCGACCGGGTAAAACGGCACCTCAACTCAGGCTGAACAATCCCAATTTAGTTGAGTTATAGTTGCATTCGGTACTCGGTTTTGCGACATATGCTGATGTACAACCTTTCCGCGTTGTGAAATCGGGCATATGTACGTACATATACGTATATATATATATATATATATATATATATATATATATATATATATATATATATATATATATATACGTATATGTACGTACATATATATGTACGTACATATACGTATAAATATGTACGTACATATATGTATGTACATATACGTATATATATATGTACATACATATACATATATGTACGCACATATACATATATGTACGTACATATGCCTGATTTCGATTGATTACGTATATGTACGGTAATGTATATGTATGCACATAAATATATATATGGAACCATTTTATCAACCATGTTATTTAGATTATTGGGTTTTAGTATCCAATGAAAGGAGATGGGCCCCCAGAAAGCCACACACACGCACGTGCTCTCCTCACACTAGTTACATATACACGCGCCATACATGAGAGATAATGTAACAACAACGGTCCGCCCGTCACACCATTTTTACTTTTACTCGCTTCCTGACGGCAGATAAGCGCCGCAGAAAAAGAGGCCGTCTCACCCCTCGCGGCTGATTTATATGCTGCCACGTACGCGCAGAGTTTTTTTTTTTTTTCTTCCTCTTCTTTCGGCTGATGCTTTATCGCACCGTCCGGCGTTTCAATGCGTGACCTTTCCCGCGTGGCACGTATGGTAGGCTGCGTATACGGCACGTGCGGCGGACTCGGTGTCCCGACGGCGCGAACTGCCAGCCACGTTCCAATGTGAAAGATGTGAGATTATGCAAAGCGCCAGAAAGAAAACGGGGGCCCCAAGCTTTCCTGTCAGCGCTCACCTTTCGGCGGGGCCTTCTTTTTGCTCACTTTAACCCCGCCGGCTCCCTGGTGAATAGCGACGGAAGCGTTTCGTAAGCCTCCACCAGACACGCGCCTCGGCCGCGTCTTACCTTGATGTTAGCATTTGTGCGCAGATCAGACCGCATTGTTAGGTCTTCGTGTTTGATTATGCATATGCGCAACGTTTCGGGTCGGCCGCTCATCCCCTCCCCTTAGGCGCCAAAAGTTACCTTGTCTAATATTTATTTACTGCTTTCTTTGAAAAGATCTCCCACCCCCCTTCTTTTCTTCTTTTTTTTAAATTTTAATCCTGTCGACAATACGAGTCGCCACAGTCCCCGCTTTATCTCAAGGTGAATATAAAGTGCCCGTCGCGCCTCCGGAAGGCTCATTCCTCATCTGGAGAGAGAACTTTTTTCGCTCGTGGCCAAGTCGGTGCTCACGACCGCCAAAATAAATAACTCATTGACGAATTATTTTCAATGTTCTGTGGAACAAAGCGCTTTGTTCCAGCTGCAGCGGTAGGTTGTGAAAGCGCCTTCAAAATAAAGCTGTATCGTATTCCCTTTAAAGTGGCTCCATCTAGTGGACGTGTAACGCTACCACAGCCACTATTGTAGCTTCTGTTCTACGCGCCTTTATAACGCAGTGCGTCCTACATATGAAAACAATTTCAATTGAAGGTGCGCCCGATACTCCGAAGCGCCTTATCGTGCGGAAAATACGGTAATTAGTCGTAAGCTGACATTATTGAACCAACATATGTCCACTCAGCATTTTTCCGGATAAACTTGTTTTGTGAGTTACTGAAGTGGAAGAAATCCAGCGCCGAAAAATGCTTCACTTGGTCCCAAAAAAGTCGCCTGCGAAATGTTAACCAGGTGTTGAGCCAGGGCTTTTACAGCCTTGGCAGCGCTCCCATTACGTTAAACGACAAATGGCCGTGCCTCTGAAATGAGCGAAGCAATTAATTGTTGATTATGAAGCAAAAAAATAAACAAAACAAAACGAAAAAATTTCACTCTGCGATTTAATTAGTCGGGATGACGGGAGTCCATTTGGAGTCGTGAAGTATGCCAGCTGATTGTGGCACAGCGGCCACCTCGCGGTCAGGTGAGGTCCGAGCCCAATTCTGTCACCATGGCAACCGAGGGAGACGGCGATTCAGCCGAGGCGCCGCGAGTCAATAACGCCTTTAAAAAGCTCTTCTCGGGGCTGCCAAAAGCTCACACGTTTCATTCATGTCGATCTCTCACACCTTTTGCCCTTTTATGATGTCTTTTTTTTTTTCTTTCTTTCTTTTTCCTCCATCCACTCTGATGGACTCACCGCAGCGGGTCACTTGGGTCCGCTTAAAAAAAAAATAAAAAAAAAAGCATCACGTGTCACTTTTCTCTCTCTCTCTTGCTGGATCGTTTATATTTATCTACCCCCTGCAGTCGTGACGCTTGCCTTAACTGGAGAGAACATGAGAGCTATTTAAGGGGCGAGCGGCACCCTCCCCTTAACCCTGTTAACCCCTAACTGGACCCAAATGATGATAAATAGACAATGTGCTGATGGTGAACTCAATCTGGCGGCGGACCAAAGTGATCCGTTCTGTCCAAGGGGCCAGTTTTTTTTTGTTTTTTTTTGCTTGATTGATCGTGTGTGTGAGTTCAAACTCGGATTACAATCGGTGAGAGCTCAACAATACACACCTCACACGCTGGAATAAAAAAATAAAATAAAATAAAAACATTGAGGAGGGTTTGGTTTGAAACATACGTCATCAATAGTAAAATATGGCACATTTGGTTCGTAAATTGATAACGTTTTTGTTTTTTTTAAATATAATCTATATTGTTTTGTATTGTATTCCCTCTAGTGGATGCATAAAGCAACTGCAGCCACTATTGTAGCTTCCATTCTGTGCGCCTTATAATGTGGTGCGCCCGAGATATGAAAATAGTTTTAAAATAGGCCATTCGTGGATGGTGCACCTTATACTCTTTTGCGCCTTATCGTGCGGAAAATACGTTTGTTTTTTTTTTGATTGAGTCGGATTTTTGACGAAAAGCCATCAATTTGTTTGTAAATGTAGAAAAATGTACCGAAATTGAAGGGAAAGCTGCGTTTTAGACCGATGGCGGCTAGTTATCAACTAAACCCGACGGTAATTACTGCAAAATCGTGTGGGTGTGAAATTTCGACAGGTTTGCAAGGTCAACGTCTGGATCAGCTCGAAGTCGCGCGTATTGATCGCAATACGTCCTCGGCGCTCCGTCAATAAGTCGTTGAGCACACGTGAGTTCAATTTTTTTTGTGTTTTTTTTTTCGCCTTCGTGCCAATGTGCTGACGCGGGTTTAATAAAGTCGGGGACACCTTGAGGAAGGAGACGTTTTGATGGGAATCCGGCAGGTAATCCGTTGTAGCTAAATGTCATTTGAGTACCGTGTTCTCATCCAAGGTTTTTAAAAAAAAAAAAAATGTCATTTGGTATCCCCCCCCACCCTGTACATTATGTCCTCATCCCCTTTTTTTTGCGCTACTTCAGCATCTCAGAGTGGCCCCTGTGCTCTCCCTGCTTTTTGATTTATGGCCCAGGGCTGAGAGTCTGTAATGTGCGGCGGTATCTCCGGGAAAGCAGCCTCCTTTCTTTGACTCCCTCTATTAGTGTATCACAGCGAGAAAGACTCAACGTGTATGGATGTGGTTATAGCGGTCTTTACCTTTTAGTGCGACTGATGGCACAGGACGACACTCGCATTGACAGCTTTTCCAATAAAGCGCATACAGTTTGATGTCTCCAATACCCCGCCGCCCCGCCCTCGGGGGCGGGTTTATAAAATATCCCATGAATCTCAGGCGGAGTAGAAGGAGGCGGGCGGCGGAAAGGTGAAAAATGGACAAGAGAAAAGTATCAATGGGACATTTTTGGCTAATTGATGCTTTCACTCTCTTTTGACTTATTATTATGCTATATGATCCAAAAAATTAAAAAATAGTCCAGAAGACTAAACATTCAATTCATAAAAAGCCCAAATTAGATTTTCACAGAAGTTCTGCATGTCAACATTATTGATATGCATCTTCCATGTTCTGACTTTATTATTCCCAAGCCATAAAATGGCCACTGCAGAAAGGCTGTTTGCTACTTATTTTTGACATCCCCGAAATTCGGGAATCCCAACGACCGCTTTCATGCATACGGCAGCCATGAAGGATCGTTATCAGGCCTCGGCGGAGGTCGTGATATAAACTGCTGCAGGGCACTGAATGTAAAACTAGGAAAGAGGGGCCGGATTGTGGTCATAGTTGGGTTTTTTATAAGGAAAACACCCCAAAAAGTATGTTCATTTTCATGATCGATGATATCGGATTATGTGCGAGGCGGCGCGCTTGTTACCGAGATTAACTTAAGTACCGTCTCAACCTCTTTATTGCAGAGTGAGGGGAAAAAAAGGGGTAAAAAAAATAAAAGAGTCCATTACTGGTGATAAACGCCGCGCTTTGTATCAGCGGCGTGCACCTGGCACGATTACCGATGCCTAAGGAAGCAATTAGCGGCCCATCTAGTCACGATAGACGCCCAGGGGCGGCGTCATGAATAAGCCAGACGAGGAGGGTGGCAAATATTTCTCTTGTTTACTATACCTTGACACAGAATGTAGAACTATTTAACGTAAAGAAAAGGGTGTCAATCTCTTCCCCCCCCCCCCCAAAAAAAAAACAAAAACGTGGCAATGTACATGTGATCTGCATAGGTTTCCTGGCGCATTGCACTCTGGGTAATGACCCGTGGTTTCTCGCTTCCCAGCTTTGCGCCTAATAGGATAATTTCTCACTCCAGGGGGGGTGGCGACTCCAACATCTGATTGTGACCACGGGGGGGTGCGGTTTCAAAACGCTGACGGGGCAAAAAAAAAAAAGGGAAAAAGTCTTTCACGGACGTTTTAGTGCGACCGACCGGAGTTTTCCTGGGCACCGGCGTGAACAAAATGATGACGCTAGCATGAGCGTAACAGCCCTGGCGTTGCGCGCATGAGCGTCGTTGTGGATGTCGATGGCGTTTGGGAAGCGTCGGACAAAAGCAGTTAAACATCGGACGCGGCGAAGTCGAGCGGAACGTCGAGCAGCTGGAACTAGCGGTTGGCGCGGCGACGCTAACGCCGCAATAGGCCTCGGGGACACGCTGAGTGCGGCTAGCGAGTGATGCTAGCACGCTTAGCACTCAGGCTTGACGACACCTTCTCTCTTTCACAGGCGCTACGAGACACACCCGGTGTGCGCCGACTTGCAGGGTCAGATCCTCGCGTGCTACCGAGAAAACGCCGGGCAGACCCTCCACTGCTCCAACATCGCAGCCATGTACCTGCAGTGTGTCGACAACGCCAAACAGGTGCCAGATTTTTCATTCGGAAATTCCAAGAGTGCCGCTTTTGCACGGCGGAGTCCCAAAAATGTTAACTCGCCTCTTTTGTCCGTGAAGAAAAATAAGCAGGCGGCCTCGCGGACAGACGACATGTAAGTTGTGTTTCACTTTGATTGGCATCCGCATTTTTTTTTTTTTGCCGTGACTCGCGCAAGTAGTTCTTTTCCCGTAATCATTGCGTCAGGTGCTCAACAGACCTCGCGGCATATTCGGCGACGCAAACTCAAAAGCAATAAACAGTCTCGCTCGGCTTCTGCACACTACTCAGGGAAACAACTTGTGGCACACGTCCTGGTAAACCTTCAAAATAAAAGCACAACTTGCGCCAAACTTGTCGGAGGCTTGAACCAACCGTGAGGGTTTTATTGCCTCATAAAAACTTCCACCGTGTTACAGTTAGCCAACGCAAGTTGAAACGCACCCGCATAAAAGCCGCCCCAGTGGACGCTAACTTGATTTCCGGACGCTCACTATGCCATCTGTAACCACCGCTAGCCCCCGGCACTCTGAAAATTACATTTTCATTCTTGGAGTTTAAAAAAAAAAAATGTTTACAATTTTATTGTTTTTCACGGCAAATGAGCTAAACTGCGCTCGCGCGCCGTCGCGGGAATTCGTATGCGATATGAAAGTCTGCTGCCTCACGTCAATTGCAAGGATGTTTTATTCATGGCTACCTGTAGCCTCGGCAGCGTGCCGTTATACGATCTGGCCGGCCTATCGTTGCTATGCTAATCCCGCGCCGTGTTTATCGCCCCGACTAATCGCGGAACACTCTTGCTCGTCAAAAGGAGGGGGCTTTATCGGACTTGTTTTTAAAGTCATTAGGTGCCAAAGAGACACTTTTTTTTGGGGGGCGATAAGGCTCCGAAGCAATCATATCGCGGAGCGATTCAGCCAAGACGAAAAAAAAAGAAAGAACGATGGTGATAGCGTTATCAGCGTCGACGTAGAAAAACCGCACCGGCATACAAATGTCCAAGGGCGGCCATTTTGACCCTCTGCATGATCCACGCGGACTCTCAACCAAAGCGGTTTGGATCTCTTTGCCCTTCTCCGCCCTTCCTCTTAAATCCGGACTCGAGACTGCAACAACACCCCCCCCCAAATCTCCCTTTTTTCCAAGATGGCCTCTTCGACTCAAGTCAGATAGGACAACAGCGGGCTTTTGTCTCCCGATAATTACTCTTATCGCCGCCGTCAGCGATGGCGTTTCGACCCGCCGTCCACGCCCTCGCCGCCATCTCTTCTCCCCGGCGTCCCGAGTTCACATTTCGGCACTTAATGCAAACAGTAAGCCGGAGGCAGCCGAAGGGCAAGCAGGATATAGCCCGTCTCGTTCCCCCTCGCGTTCCCTTTTTTTTCGCCGAGTTTATCGCCGCGGCCCGATCGCCGCGGCCCGCTCGCCCTCATCGCGTATTCCCGCCGCATGAGTGGGCCCCTGCTCCCTATCTTTCTCCCGTCCACTTCATTTCTTCCCTTGACCCTTTCCGTCGCTCTGCCTCGCATCCCCGAGCTGCTTTTTGTTGTTCTCGGGGCTCTGCGAGCGTGACAGTGAAGAAAAAGCCGCGAGGACGCATAGCAGACGTCTCCATTGCTGTTGCAATCAGAGGTTGGGGGGCGCGGGGGGAACCAATTGAAGCCTCCCAGGAATTCTTTCAACAATTTTCCAGGCTTTCCAATTTTGTGGGAATGCATTCTTCTGTTTTTGAGAGTTTGGTGTGTTTTTTTTTTTTTTGTGTGTGACCTTGACCCAAGGTGGCTAGCATCCAGGTAGTCGATTCTAATTGGCGCAATGAAAACACAGCAGAGCGTCCCAATCGCTCACAGGAAATTGGCACCTTGAAGCCAGCTCGGGTCTCATCGATGGTGTTGATTTTTTTTTTGATTTTTTTTTTTTGCCTATCTTCCGGATCGTTAAAAAAAAAAAAAAAAAAAAGAGGACAAACAAGGTGTGAGGCAGAACAACAAACCCCACTTGCTAGTGTACCACACCAACGGACATTGAAACATACAAAGCGACACTTTGACAGGTTTGATCATTAATAAGCGGGCGCTCGTTTTAAAGGACTGGTTTTAATCTACCAGCCAGACCGCATCACTCTCTCGTCTTTAGCCGCCGCCGCCGCCGCCGCAGCTCGGTTCAAATGGTTATTGACAGCCAGTGCCGGGGATTTGTGGTCGCACTTATCGCCAACACGGAATCCGACTGCCCTTTGGGCGCTCTCTCCACGGCGCAGCCGTCCCTCACCCACCCGCCCCCGCCGCCGCCGCCCCCTAGCTAGCCATCCTCGTTCACTTTTATTGTCATCGCATACCTTCCTCTTTGTCTTGTCTAAACCCCCCCCCCCCCCCCCAATCCCCCAGTGTGACATAATCTCTTTGTGTCGGGTCTATTTTTCTTCTGAGTGCCGTTTGTTTGTTTTTGTTTTTTTCCCCCTCCAGACCAAGTTGAGGACCGGGGGTTAAGGGAAGAACGGCGATACCAACGGCGGCGCAGTCAAGTTTATTGCGTGGGATTACCGATGATCGACCGAGCGGCAAAAAAAAAAAAAGGGGGGGGAGGAGAGGACCGAAATCGGCACCGAAATGCAAAGTCCTGTTGTGTATCCCTCCCGTGGAAGTAGCGTGGCACAAGAGACACTCCCCCCCCACCCCATACCCCTCGCCCCACCTACCCCCATTTGAGGCCTTAGAAGGACAAAGACGATCCACCAGCAGAAGCACCGAGTCGGAAGATAGAAGCCATACCTGAACTCCTCCATCACCAATTATTATTATTATTTTTATTTTTTTTGTTGCAAACAGTCCTTGTATGATGTCGTAATTCTATGCACTACCTTGTACACGATTAAAACGCGGTCACATCTGCGTCGGGCTCGATCTTATTAGTGCAACTCTCCGGATCGCCGCGTGATCAGAGGGAAATAAAAGATGTTGCGACTGTTGTTCAACAACCCCCCTCCCCCCCCCCCCCTTTTTGGATATTAATATTCAACAGGCTCGCGTGTTTTATGCTAATTACAGCGGGCGTCTTTTTGATGGATGCGCGACCGCGTCGTGTTTGCCGCGGCGACATTTTTGCCAAGATGAGCCCGGGAGGCGGTTGCGCCGGGGAACCGTTTGCCATCCGGCTCTTCGCCTCCATAATCCGTTTTTTTTTTCCCCCCCCCCTTTTTCTTCACCATGTCCCTGCTCAGTCTCCCGGGCTAATGTTGTGACGGAGGAGACAGCTTCTCGCTGCTTTCCGAACTCTTAGACTTTTTTTTTTTTGGGGGGGGGGGGGGGCGTTATTTGATGCACAGGCAGGGTGACAGCTGAGAGGACACAATCTCAATTTCCGAATCATGAGGAGAAAAGTGAGCGTGGGTGACGGACAAAGGAAAGGGGAAGGCTGTGCGCATGCAAGCATGAGATTCTTGTGATTGTCTGTCAGTCAGCCGGCCTGACTTCTGGACTCTCCCAGAGGTTAAGGGTCGACTTGCATTATACTGTGTGTGTTGGAGGGGGCTTTACGAAAGGTCGGGGGATAATGACTCTCCGAGTTCACCACAGGTGCCAATTTCTCTCCCGGTGACCCGCAATGAAGGCAAAATTCCCCTCGAATCAAAATCTCAACGGCGTTATTAACTCCGCAAGCTTTCTCTGGAAAGTCTCCGCAATGACTCTGCGTTCTGTTCAAGTCCCCTTAAAGCGATTGTACGCCGTCGAGCCTCTTTAGTTTGAGATATTAACGTCATGTGGCCAGACGCAATGCCCATCTGGATTGATTGGAATTGTATGCAGATCTTTTTTTTTTTTTTTTGAGAGGGGGGTGCGCCGCTTTGAATGGAACCATATTGCGGCGGTTATAATCAAACACATTAACGCGGCGGTTCCGAGCGGCATTGCCCATGTGTCCTTCAGTGGCGACTGCTGCGAAGGAAGTGCAGTTAAAATTCAGAGCGAGACCACTTGAGAAGTGCGCCTGGTGGCCGGCGGCGGCGGCGGCGCGAAGATGGATGTCAGCAAGTACCGTAAAGGCTACGCGGACTGAGGGTGAGTCGAACGCTGCTTTAATTGAGTCCCGGTGGTGAATTGCATGTGTTAAAAAAAAAAAAAATATGCACTGTAATCTGTGTAATTTGTAATCTGATTTTTCACTCGTTGTCGAAAAGCACCACTCGTCATTCCATTGATTTTTTTTTTTTTTTTTCCGTGCCATTTTTGATCTTTGGAGTCCCTCCACTCCGCCTCTGCACATTTCCATTCTCCGACAGCGTCTCCGACAGCGTCGAGACGACGTTGCACTCAAATTGAAAGAGCCTGCATGTGATTTCGGTAAGTTCGGCGAGACGCGGCAATGTGTCGTTGGA
This sequence comes from Hippocampus abdominalis, assembly GCA_018466805.1. NCBI lineage: Eukaryota > Metazoa > Chordata > Actinopteri > Syngnathiformes > Syngnathidae > Hippocampus > Hippocampus abdominalis. The sequence goes on along the minus strand of CM031704.1, from coordinate 16,954,335 downwards.
TGCAGGCGAAGGAGTCAAACACTCCATTGTAGTAATGGGCAGGCAGATGGCAGGCTGCTCCGATGGCTCTGCCCGGCCTGATGGCTCCATTCGTCAGCGGGCGACGGCTCCCCCCCCCCCCCCCCCCCCTCCCCGAAAGCTCTGCTGCAGGTTACAATTTACAACTTCGCACCCCGTTCCTATTCGCTCTCTTCCCTCCGATTTGTTCCTTTTCTTGAACTGTCTGCCCCTCTTTCACGTTACGCTCCAAGTTCAACCCGTGTGCTTCCATTGCCCACCAGGGGGCGTATTTATTTATAAATATTTATTAATAAATAAGCTGAGAGGACACAATCTCAATTTCCGAATATTTATTTATTTATATATAAATAAATATGATTTATTAATAAATATTAATTATAAATATAAAATAATAAAAAATAAAATAAATATAATTAATAAATATAAACATTTATTTATCTATGTATAAATAAATATGTATTTATTAATAAATAAGTAAATACAGAATTTTTGTTCGTCAGAGGTCTAAAGTGACTTTATCAAGGCAAAGCTTCGAGGATATTTTAAAGGCACAACATTTCACTCCCTTTGTTTGATGTTTAGTTTGACAGCGGCAAACGGCTTAAATTTTTCAATTGTCCGTTCGTCGCTGGCATTCAGTTACTTTTGGTTCCTCAACGGGTCGGCGCATATGCCAGGCGCGTTGTCCGACAAAGACGCATGTCCCCCCCCCCCCCCAAGTTAATTCTCAGGGAGGAAACAAACATTTTTAAGCGTTTGATGACATTTTCACGCCGCGCTAAACCTGTTACACGCCCGCGCCTAAACCCATCCAGCCGTGAACTCTGAGAGGCCAGTTTCGACTAATCCCTCAGTACTGTAAAATACGTTTTCTCGCCCCCCCCCCCCCACCCCTCTACATAGCGGTTTAAATGACTTGTACACATGCCAAACAAGAACGCTTGTTTGGCCCCACATAACATGCGGTCTTTCTATACTCGCACACAGTCACACGGGCGCAGAAGACGAGTTATTTATTATTTACAGTACAGCAGGCTTGAGAGCGGGTTGTCGACCGAAGGCCGGAGGGCAAACAGGAGATATTGCGCGATAAAAACACACATTGGTGCATGGTGTTCAAGGCCCCGGTCTTGACATGAAGCCTCAAGGCATTCGTGTTCCCGTACAGGCTGACTCCACCTATGACGTCGTGCGAAAGGGGTCGTGCGGGTACACAGCAGACAGAGACGAATTCATGTTCATTCGTATAAGCTGACTTCTATTTTCCTGCATTTATCTTTTAGTAATTTTTTTTTTTAAGGTTCCATAATTATGCTAATGTTCTACCCATTTCATTGCCTTTTTGCAACAACAACAACAAAAAACCACAAACCTGCCATTATGTGTTAATAATAACAGGATGCGGAGCAATTCCAAAATGTTACTCAACTAAATATGTGTGACAGTGAAACTCCTCTACAACGAAAACCATGTTTGCAGCAAGACATTTTTCACAACAGGGGGTTTTTCACTGTAGCAAATTTGAAACAGGAAAGTGGGAATGGTGTTAATGCATGAAGATTTTTTCCACACTAGGGGGTATTTTCACCCATGTAGATTTCGTTGTAGAGGAGTTTCACTGTACAAGCTCGCGAGACGTTGAAAGATGGCATGTTCATCCTTTCTCGGGCCAAAAGACGAGTGGCTTAATTCGGGCTGCTCATGTTAATCAAACTTAAATATTTATCGGGAGGAATTCTTTTGTTGAGCCTTGACCTTTCTCCCCCCCCCCCGCATCCCCCCTCCGCCGGGCTCATTAATATGTTGTTGTGATTGCCGCGGTTGCTCTTGAACGCCGCCCGCCAGCCGGGGGGCGGGGGGCATTATTGATTTTGATTAAGCCGACATCGCGCTTTGTGCGAGTCTTATCAACACTCGAGTGTGTGCGATTGTTGGAGAAGCCCGAGGGGGGAAAGGGGGGGGTGGGTGTTCAATGGCAACATCGCTGATGTTTCGGGGGGGGGGGCGCAGGTTCGTGCAGCGTCTCTTTGTTTGGCGGGTGTCAGCGCAGCGGTTTGCCTTGAACATCGGCACGGTCCATTTGCTTGCCTTGCGTTATTACTTCCGATGTTAGGCGCCGAGTGCCTGCGCGCAATGTAGCGCTAGTACGCTAATTGTAGTCAAGAAGCGCCTTCGCTATCACAACCATCGGCAGACACGCGTCCGCGTCTCCAGCTTGTTATCCGTTGTGTTGCACGCTGCAAAATTAATTTGGGTGTGAAAGATACCAGAACTTTTCTGCTAATGACATTGGCTTCAGGGTGATAAACATTCCTCAGCACTCAGGCGAAATTATCCCGGTGTGGCCCTTTAATGAAAAACCATTAATCATTTATTGTTTTTTTTCTTCTTCTTCTTCTTTCTCAAACTTCTGTTGCCCAAGAGAGTTTGTGCGTAGCCTTTTTTTAAAAACCCTCAGGTTAGTTTTTATGGAAACTATCGCCTTGCAAATTAACGATGCCCTGGATGGAATTTTGTAGGATTTTGAAAATGCTCTAAATCTATTAGCGTACTTCATAAAAATAGTAAATAGCATGTATCAGAGGATAAATAATATATGCCTGTGAATATTCTTATACTGCCTGTCTACATGTGTTGCTTCACCCTCCAAATATATGATGGACAAAGGGACGTCACGCCGCGCTGAGTGATGCCATTTGTCCGCTCGTTTTTGCCATTTTGCATTGTCTGTTAAAAAACACGACATGTCATACTTCGTGTTTCCCTTCGTAAATTTGCCTCTGTTCAATCATGACGTACTGCAGGATGACGGCATCAACCAAAATAGACCCGCAGCAGCAAATTTTACCTTTCCCCAACAACAAAAAAATATTTTTCGCACCGCCTGTGTTTGTGTGGGCGCTGTACTCATTTGTCATGTGTCACTGAGGTGTGTATTTGTGTGTGTGTGTGTGCACGTAAGGGAGGACGAGAAAACGTGGGCGGCCTGTAATCACCACACACAGGTCAGGAAGTGACCGCAAGCGCTTTGGAAGCGCCCACGTGCGCGCACGGTCACTCCGTTGAATAAAAGATTTCATGTTTAAGTGCTGACGTTTTGCATTTGAAATCAGCGCACAGTTTTTCGGAGACGGCGGATCGGGCGGAAAAACGCTATTTCACTGCGGCGACGGCTTTTTTTGTGCGCTGCCGTTTGCGTTGTCTGCCTGCGGCCGGCCGTTTCTCTTCAAATAATATGATTAATAATATCAATCACTTTTTTTGATCGTGTACTTTGTAAAAACAGCCACTAGTGCGTTGCGGAGGATAAAGAATATATGCCTGCGAGTCTGAGGCGATTCATTAGCCCATTGTTTTTACTTGTTTGTTAGCACGAAGCTAGCCGACGCAACATGAAATGAACAGCCTGAAAGGGAAAATGGGGGCGGGTGGGGGGTGGAAAGGGTCAGACGGAAAACAAACTCATATGCGCGTTGACAGTGTTTGCTTAAATCCTAAAGTATTCGAATCAGCGCGGAGAAGAAAACACCATCCAGTTTCCAATTCCCCAAATCAAACAAGCGCCCATTAAAAGCCTCGCCGCGGTCGTCGTCACCTCGCCAATTCCATTCCCCCCCCCCCCCCCGCAAACGCACCACGTCTCAGCCCCGAGACGTAATCCTTTGCTTCATTTGCATCCAAATAAGACAAAATCCAAGGGATTCTTATCAACCATCACAGCCAATGCACTGTGCACTCATCAACGTTTATCAGTGTGCAAATCAGACTCTTTTAAACGTTCATTTATTTTTTTTTGCACGTCAACAAAGTCTATGAAGGACGCGCGGTGCACAGGAAAGAAAAACAAAACAACACGCTCGGCTTTAAGCACAGTCAATAAATCGTCTCCCGAGTTAGCTCGGAACAGTGGCTGTTCCAAGCCTTTGCTTTAATTTGTCCCCCTTTTCTCTCAGGTTGTCTCCTTCGCCAGCGAGCAACATAAATCCACGTCAGGCTTTGCACATGGCGTGTAGCAGTCATTCGGATGTTGACTTGAGTTGCAATTTGCGTTGTGTGGCGAGCGTGCAACCACTCAAATCGGGACACTCATTGCATCTTCTAAGTCCCAAGTCACAAACGTGATTAAAACATCTCCTGTCTTGACAGTTGATTGAAAATAATGAGGCTGGTTGAAAAATTCCACATCGTGGACATGATTGATGGAGCGATCAGCGGAGCGAACGTTCACATCCTGTATGTTCTGCGCGTGTCTCACTTCCGGGGTTTTGTTGCACGAGAAAAATGATAAAAGAATATATCGTTGACGGAAGATAGAATTGGCGTTGTCTAAGGCGCGTTTAAATTCACGTAGTAATAAAGAAAAGGAAGCGTGTAAATTAAGATAAGACAAATAAACGTTATTTTATCTTATCTTAATTTACACACTTCCTGTTGCCTGTCAGTCGTGCGGTTTAGTCGGAGACGACGAATGAGGTGCAGCGTGGTGTGTTCGCCGTTCATTGACGCAGTTAAGCAGCATAACAAGAGTTCCATCAAACTTATTTATTTACTGTTTACATTCGCCTTGCACGAGGCGTGGTTAAGACACCAAATCCAAGCGGCGATAGAGCCGCTTAGGAACGAGAGTTCACGTTTTTGACCAATTATTCCGTCGATTAACCGAGTAGTTGGTTAAAAATACATTTTGCATAATAAAGCATTCAAAACAAAATGCGAGTGAGTTGCAGGTTTTATTTTGGTCCACTGATAGTCACGATCCGTGTGATTTTTGTGTCGTATCTCGGACTTTATATGACTCTGAACCCACCTTTAACAAGCAGTACCGCCACCTACCGGACTGGAGGGGAACTGCATCACTTTATACACGGGAGAGCAGAGGTCTGTGCTCAGAGCAACATTCCAGGTTTTGTTTGTTTGTCTCTTGGCATTTCTAATTTGTGTTAATAAGCCCCCGGACCATATGCAGCACCCATGAGGTTCAACCCTTTAGGGGGACGGTTTGGAACGGATCTCCGGAGACTCGACGGGCGGAACTCACCTGGTACACACACACACTCATGGACGGAAAGACAGACAGACAGACGGGCGTGCAGCTGCTGGCTGACAGGGAAGCTGACAGAGATAATCCACGGATGGGTAAACACACACCCACGCATTCACCAAATAATAGTATCAAGTCATCAATATGCAAAGTAACTAATTACGTGACACCATCAACTGGGCCGTCCACGGCAGCCTGGCTGATTTATATAAACACGAATGTCCGCCTCAATACCATTTACCATCTGACTGCGCATTGAAAAGCTATTTGCTAACCAAATCAATGGCATTTTGTGCGTGTCATTCATAGCGCAGGTGAGCTCATTAGAAAAAAAAAAAAAAAAGGCTTCACGCACGAGGCTGACAAATCCGACATTTTTTTAAAAATTGAAATGGACACCGCACATCACCATTGGCAGGTTTGGAGATGTCACCATTAATACAAACACAATTTATATGCCGGAATTGAGCCGCCCGTTCTGGTCGACATTTTGTGGGTATCAGGACCAAAATGATTGATTGTCACGAATTGGGGATGAGGAGTTTGCTGTGTTCAATGCAACATATTCTCGCGAGAGTTGCATAGAATGTAATCGAAAAATGAGTATAGAAATATGGTCAAGGGGGGGGGGGGGCGGAATGGCTACTGTAACAGATGTTTGATGGACATCTGCGTCTGGGTGTTGACGTTTGCAAAAAAAGGGGGTTAGGAAGACCCCTGGGATGTGTGTGTACCACCATGGGGGGCAGGGGGGGGGGGCTTCATGGTTTAGATGAGGCATGCAGCTGTGCTTAAAGGGCTTCAGTGGCTTCATTCAAATGGGGACCCTCGCGCACTTGGGGCAACGTTGGCCCAACTGCTGAGACAACACCATGCCAGCTGGCGGCAGAATGCCCATCCCCAGCTCTCGCCCCCCCCCCCCCCCCCAGCCTCCAACGCACACTGGAGTGAATTTGAGGCAGCGACTTCATCAACGGCATTCATAAGTCATCGTCTCATTTGCAAGACAAACGGGCCAGTCGCGTGAGTGAAGAAGCTAGCGGGCGAGCTAACGTCCTCTCAGCGTCTTCCCATGAACAGTGCCGATAGTTTTTGGTATAAAATGTGATGTTCAGCCAAAAAAAGAAAAAAAATTGTAAAGTGATAACATTTTAGGTTTGCATTCCTCCTCACAAGTATTTTGTCGGATTTTACACACGCACACAAAAAGTTGTGATTAGTAGCATCTTTTTTTTTTTTTGCTCCGACAAAAAAAAATATTTTGTTTATTTTTGGTGGCCCTATAGTCTGAAAATAATTTGATGGTACAGTTATTTAGTAGAATTTTTTTTTTCTTTTTTTAAAAATTGCCTACAACCGTGCAAAAAAATTATAGGATGTTTTACAAAACTTGATATACCAATTAGAAATTTTAACAGAATTTTATTTTATTTTTTTTGCCCCTACAACCTCACAAAATATTTTAGGATGTTCAACAAAAGTTGATGCACTAATTTAGTCAAAAATGGAACATTTATGACTTTTTTTCCCCCTTTTTTGTGCACTTAGAACCAATTAATGCATTGATTTGGTCAAAAACTGACGTGTTTTGCATTTTGGGGATCAAAATCAAATAAAATTGATGAAAATGACTCATCTCACAATGATTTTCTAGAAATCTAGCTCAGAACAGTACAGATCGCCTCGCTGTCGGTGGTTTCTGATTTGGTGTTCGCCGCACAGCGACATTCATTGCAGAAGGTCATGTGACGATGACACGTCTATTGTCACAGTGGACGGCGGCGTTATTGATCTTGCTGAGCTATCTGATATGAAGATCTGCAAGACTGTTGATTTAGCCCGCTTGAAGCTAATAGCTTTGTCCATATCGATGCATTTATGGCCTTCAAATGAGTGGCGAGATGCCCGCAAATGCGATGCGGTCCTTGAAATCAATGCGCTGTCAAGGAGATTTGGGCGGAAATAGGACCTGATTTATTGTGTGCATTGATTTCGGGTTCTGTCACCTTTAGAGGTGACATTGATCTTTAAAGTAAGTAAATATCGGTTATTGTTGATCTCATATGGTCTCGTGTGTTGCAATGGCAGCCAATTCATGGGCTTTGTTATTTAATGATATGCACACACCCACTGTTTTTTTTTTCTTTTCGGATTATAAATCACGAAAGAGTAGACGTCGCACCAGTCAAAAGATGTATCTTTAAGAAGAAAAAAAAACGTGATCATTTTGCATATTTTGTAAGCTTTATGTTATAAAAACTGGCACCCAAAATCACAGTTCTTGAATCGTGGGTGCACACGGAAAGCGACAGTTCGGAATTTTTTTTCTTTTTAGCTTAAAATGACTTCCCACGTTACATTGTGACCAAAGATTATCGATAAAATATGTGAAATAAAATAACAATAAATTTGAAAAAAAATCATTCCCTAAGTAATTACTACAAGCATAAAATTCTAATTAAAATATATTAAATACACACAGTACAATATAGTATAAATAATTCAAGAAAATCTACAATAAAATATTATTTGACAAATAAATTCTTGCAAATAAATTGAAAAAAAATCTGATAAAATAAACAAAACTATCCCAAAAATCAAATTTATAAAAAATAAATACATACGTTAATCCAAATCAACAAATGAATCAAAATACAGTGCTTTTATTTCTTTTTTTTCCTTCCTCCCAGGCGCACCATTCATCCCGACCACAGGCGGTGCTCCTGAGCCGCCTGCACCGCCCCTCCGGCCTTTAGGTGGCACTCTGATGCAGAGTTTCAACCGCGACGAGTCTTTTCTTGAGAGCTCTCTGCAGGCTTGAAGTCAATTGGGGGAAAGGAAGGGAGAAATGCTGCAGAAGCCCCGAGAAGAGACATTCAACTCACATTTGCGCCAATGGATAAAAAGGTGCGTTTGAGACTCCGCCTCCTCCACCTCTTTCAAAAGCCGTAATGAGGCTGCTTGAATACTAATTGCGCTAATTGGACCCACCCCTGAAGCATTTAAAAGCTCATCAAAGAGCAATATTTCAGCCACGTTGCCTTTATATGGCAATAACCCCCCTCCCCGCACCCCCCCCCCCCAAATGCCTCTCTCCCCCTTAAAAGTGCACCCAAAGGTGACAGATTCTTTTCTTTGCCTGACTTGTGCACGGAACGTCCTCCTCTTTTCACCGTGAAGGGCAAAAGCGCCCAACTCGAAGGCATCCCTCTTCCCTCTTCCTCTTCCTCCTCCTCCTCCTCCTCGCTTCTCCCTCCTCCCCCTCGCCTTCCTCTCACTCCCACTCTGCTGCAGCCACCCCCTAAAGCGTCACTTGAGCAGGAGCGCCGCAACGAGTCGCATCCCAAAACTCTCCGTGCACACGCGCCGACGTCCTCCACCTCCTCGTCCTGCGTCTCCCCCCCCCCCCCCCCCCCCCCAGCGGCCGAGAAAGTGCTTCCTCGCCGGGGCATGGCAGGTGCGGCGGCCGGCCGTGAGTGCGCGCTGAGCGGCGTGTTAAGCTCCGGCTGACCGGAGGATGCTGCTGCTTCCGGAGCTCCGCCACTGCAAGCTCGTGGAAGTCTTTTTTTTTTTTTTTTTTTTTTTTGGGAGGGGGGGTGTGTGTGTGGATTTAAAGTGGACTCGCTTCCTGGGCAGGATTTAATCGAAGCTTCTCTCGTTTTTGTGTCTTGCGGGAGATAGGAAAGAGGAGCTGGGTTTTTTTTTTTTTTTTTTTTTTTTTTGGACGTGCCTCTCTTGCATCCGCAGTGCGGCTGCGAAGTGACATCTGCAGCGCGTACAGGTAAGCGGGCAAGACCTGTCTTGGGCTGCTGGAGGGGATGCACCTGCTTCACCCACTTGAGGTGATGAACGCGCGTGCTTTTTAAAGCATGCTGCATATTTTAGCGCCCGCGCTACGGTTTCGAGGAAAGCTTTTTCCAAACAAACCCGGTGAATATGAATTATTCTCTCTGCGTTTGCAAAATCGGGCAGCTCGGGTTTTTTTTCACTTTTCGCGAGGCGATTCATCAGGGAAAGTTGGCCGGGAGGCACTCGGCTCACCCGTTTTAAAATGAAATCACTTTGAAGGGGATTTTTTTTTTTTTTTTTTTTAAGTCGTCAAGCCATTGCTTTCTGTTTTCGGTTCGGTTCAGACGTGCAAGTGTGTGCGTGTTCAAAGTATGGCCGGAGGGGTTGCCGCATACGAGCCCGGGAGGGATCGGCGTTGCTCTCACGCCGCCGTAATCCAAAACACAACATGGATTTGTTTACTATTGATGACACGCTGCGAGAATATCGTCGGAAATATGGCACGTGCGGAGATGGCAACTTCACGAAAATATTGTCATCTGGAACAGGAACGCTTCACCACCGCACTCTTTGACGTCAAAACCGGCCCATTAGTGTGCATTACCGCCGTCGAGGTCCCCCCGGTGAGGGAAGAGGGTAAACATTTGAGTCCCCAAGGAGGAGTTGGATAATCCGATCTGGTCGCGGGGCCGAGCAGGAGGCTTTATGAGCGAGTCACTTTTTGACATTTGACCTCCAGCCTCCCCGTCCGTCAGGCGCGGTGTTATGGTTACGAGGGAGCACGGCCTTGTCAATATCGCTCCTCGCTGATGCTTAATCTCGCTCGGCAAACTTGACGTTTGGTGGCGCTGGGGAGACTTGGCGGAAGCGTTTTGTGTGTGTGTGTGTGTGTGTGTGTGTGTGTGTGAATGAAGTGAGATGAACACGCCGGTGAATGATGAGGCTGTACGGCGGGCATGAATGGTGCGCTCTGTTTGTTCTGCGGGCCACGATTTAGGCTTTATCGATAATGTTTTGCCTCCTGTCACCTTTTTACAGGCTTCTGATTGGCAATCACGGTCCTTGCGTTCAGGCTTACGGCGCCACCTGTTGCTTCGGGCACAATTTTTTTATGAGGAAATAAAATTGATGCGGGGAGAAAATCGGATACAGTAAAAAAAAATTAAAAAAAAATCCTGAAGGCAAATAAAATTAAAGATATATTTTTAGCCTTAGGAAAAAAAATAATTTAAAAAATATATAATATATATTTTATATAAAATATTTAAAAAATTGATTTTTTTAATATAAATAAATTAATAAATTATGTAGCAATTAAAAAAAATTTTTTTAGACCTTTAGTTAGAACAAAAAGTTAAGAAATACAAAAATAAAGGTTTGAGCACTCATCATGTCATTCGACTATGAGCATAGTCGTCTCAGTCGTATTTTAACATTTTTAGGAAAAAAAAAATCCAATCGTTAGCAAGCACATGGGGCACCCCGCGCCCTTCAAATTGCGATTGATTGACAGACACTTCATTCCGAGCGGGCACATCTCTGTCCGCTGATGACCATAATTGCTTACAAGCGAGTCATTTAGCCTCTGTGGATGCTAATGTGGTGGGGCCTGCACATTGATCCTTGAGGATCTCCGGACAAGAATGGAAATCGATACCTTCGTAAACACCTTCCTTCTCCTCTGTGAGCGCCTTTGCTCAACGCTTCCAGGAAGGACCTCTTTAGTCGTTTGTGTCCTGAGGGGAACAAACAGAAAGACGAACGGGATCGCGCAGCAGCGTTATGTTTTGAATGTGACATGAGAGATTTAGTGAGGCTTACACTGGGGTTTGCATGCTTTTCACAGCGGTCACCCCCCCTTTTTAAGACTTTTGTGATTTTTTTTTTTTCTTCCCTCGCTCTTTTGTTGATAGGATTTGGAAATGTGTGTGAATGCAGTGACTGACTCCGAGCCAGGGCCCCGCTACTCCCCCCGCCAAGTGCCGGGGAGAAGTTAGTAGCGTTCCTGGAATGAAATGTTTTCATTGGTTTGTCGTGTTCTGGCCCGGCTCGTGACGGTTTGATTGCGGCGCGAAAAAGCTCGCTCATGTATTTTTCCCCTGCCTTTTCAACGGTGAATTGCGCTGATGGCCGCTTGTTTGTTTACATGCCGCAGAGACTCGTAAATGTATGTATTGCTATGCGTTAGTGGTTCGTGTGTGTGTGTGTGTGTGTCACCATTTTGTTTGTTCAGGGGGTAATTTACTCACCCTTGAGTTGTGACACATAACATTCTTTACGTGTCCCCATGGTAACGTGCTTTGCCAGCTCTAAACTTCTCGGAAATTGTCCTTGGCCGGTAAGAGAGAAATGATGTGTGGCCGCGTTAATGCTGGATGGCAGTGACTGGAAATGCACCAATGATAAATGATGAGTGTGACAAAGTTCATCTTTTGCACATACAGTGAAACTCCTCTACAACGAAATCTACATGGGTGAAAATACCCCCTAGTGTGAAAAAAATCTTCATTCATTAACACCATGCCCACTTTCCTGTTTCAAATTTGCTACAGTGAAAAACCCCTGTTGTGAAAAATGTCTTGCTGCAAACATGATTTCGTTGTAGAGGAGTTTCACTATACAGTGAAACTCAGTGAAATCTACATGGGTGAAAATACCCCCTAGTGTGAAAAAAATGTTCATGCATTAACACCATGCCCACTTTCCTGTTTCAAATTTGCTACAGTGAAAAAACCCCTGTTGTGAAAAATTTCTTGCTGCAAACATGATTTCGTTGTAGAGGAGTTTCACTGTCAAGTGAAACTCAGTGAAATCTACATGGGTGAAAATACCCCCTAGTGTGAAAAAAATCTTCATGCATTAACACCATGCCCACTTTCCTGTTTCAAATTTGCTCCAGTGAAAAAAACCCCTGTTGTGAAAAATTTCTTGCTGCAAACATGATTTCGTTGTAGAGGAGTTTCCCTGTACTAATGAAGCTCCGACACACTGAAACCCGCAAAACGGACAACACAATAAATAAATGACGCACTGCTCATGAAAGCGAGTTTGGCACGTGGTTTTCAGTCCCGAGCGTATTCAATGCTCGTTGTTGTATTTTCACCCGGCAACCAAGTGACTCCGAGCAGAAACATAACTCCCAACTTCTGAATGAGCGTTTCAGCTTTTCCTCCCGCTTCCTTTGTGTCCATCTGTTTTGCATTGTCACGCGCAGTTCATCCAGCGGAGCTTTGCTTGTGCCGATCCGGGGGCCCCGGCGGCAAATCTGGCAAGCGCGCTGACTTAGGATATGTTTGTCAGAGGCTCGCCGTGTCTCTGCGGGGCAAAAGCAACAGCGAAGGCGATAGAGCCGGGTGGAAAAAATCAGTGCGCCAAAACACAGGCCGTGACCGCGTGTGAAGCGCTGAAAGTCGGGGGGGGGGGGGCAATTTGCATCTTCTCACTTGTAGCTGTGAAGGACGACAGGCGGGCGGGCCGGCGAGCTGGCTCGGAGAAAGCTTGTCTGATGTGTTTATGCCACGGGCTTTTTGAGGGCTGCGGTTGCACACGCGGCGAGAACATCTGAAGGGAGACAAACAAGCGGGGAGGCGAGGCAAAAGGCCCAGTAATGGAGTGTAAACCTGCCCTACGCTCACTTTAAACACCTCCCAGCGCAGGGGAACGACTTTAGAGGAAATGTATAAATCAAAACTCTTGACTAATAAGTCCATGTAATTAAAATGGGGCCTTTGAAATTCCAGGCCGGCTCTCGGCTTCCTGCCTTACTCTTGATTGGACGCTCATAGGCTTGGAAAACACAACCGCAAAAGTAGCTCGTATGAAAAACAAACATGGATATAGAACAATATGCACAAGCGCATTTTCTTTATCTTTGCAGAGAGCAACTCCATCATATGGTGCAGTCTGGGCCTTCTTTTTCAAGTTTATACGCATTGCGGCGCCCCCTGGTGGCCATAGCGGCATCATAGCCATTGAATTGAAGCAAAACTTCCTCACGCGGGCGTAAATTTGTTCACGGAGGCCCATGTCGGGTTAATCGAAAATGACTCCTCCTCTTTGCGTCCAGCTGTGCGTCTTTAAGACTCTTGCTCATCAACGCTCTGGATTATAAAGGGGGGGGCGCCGTAATCCGGACGCTGCCATCCATCCATCCAGATGTGCTTGAATAAAACCGACCGGATTCACGTTTTTTTTTTTTTTTGTCCGATAGTTGGCAGCAGACGCGAAATTTTGGCGCGATTGGGGCGGTTGAAATTAAATGTTTCGTTCTAATCACCCAGCACAAAGCCTTGTAAATTATTCAAGCGTTTTGTGGCTAAGCGCTTAATCCCGAAGGTCAAGTCTTCTCGGGAGCAGAGATTGGGAAATCAGATCAGGTCAGTGGCGCACTGGATTCTCACGGAGATGGACGAAAAAAAAAGTTTGTTTGCGTTTAAAGCAGGGGTGTCAAACATACGGCCCGCGGGCCGGAACCGGCCCCCGAGGAGGTTCGATCCGGCCCGCGGGATAATTTAAAAGTGGAGAAAAAAAAATGCATTAAAGACACAGAATGAATATTTTAAATAAAAATGCAATTCGTGGATTATCCGCTAGGGGGCACACTGTTTTGATCACAGTAGAAGACAACATTGTTTTGATCGGGGAAGAAAGTCTGTCACCAGGATAGACCCATCACAGCAAGGTGAAGCGGCAGTAAAACAGGAGAAAGTGCAGAAAAAAAACGGGAATAAAACGAGTTGCGTACTAACCTGTTTTCAAGTTCCGTTGACAGTTCAGCCCCCACCCCCCACCCCCCACGTTCCCTCCAAACTTGTCTCGACTCGGTTTCACGGCGATACGATCCTGCGCACAGCTTCCCTCAGGCTTCCTGCGCGTGTGTGTGTGTGTTTGTGTCGGCACGTCTGCGCGCCCTCCCGTCGGACACGGCGGCGCATTGTGGCAAGCCGGCTGCAAAAGCGGTGATTCACGACGCCAGTAATCATCTGGCCGCCGTCCATGAAGCTGTTCCGAGCATTCTCACGCACGGTCTCGGGGCCACGGCCCGATAACACGGAGCTGTGATTACTGTTAGTATTCACACCGGGGACTCGTTTTTGGATGTGACACTCTCTCGCTTTTGTACTTTTATTACACACGCGCACCAGCGTACCCCCCCAACACCAAATCATCTCCCCTTTATATCGGGCCAATGTTATTTTGGTCATTTTTCAAGTAAAATACATACACAGGACACTTGATTACCGTAATTTCCGGACTATAGAGCGCACCCGATTATAATCCGCACCACAAAATTTTTAAAGGAAAAAACCATTTTGTTCACACATAAGCCGCACCTGTCTATAGGCCGCAGGTGCCGATATTGTAACATGAGATATTTACAAAGGACGGGACACAGGCGGCCGTTAGAAAAGTCTTTATATAGGCCGCTTCATTAAATAAGACACAGAGTTGAAAGCGTGTGACAAAAGTCGCGGCTTATCGTCCGGAAATTACGGTAGTTTGAGAATATCCAGTAGAAGAGCGTCTGGAAAGGAGCCGTATTTGAACCGCACTTGGAGGAACGATGGAGAGGGTATCGTAACACCACTGAGAGCGTCAGCGATAGATGACAGGGAATTATGCAAGAGCGGCTTTCGGAAAAATATTCGCCGCGGCGGCAAGAATACGTTGAACCGGCGTTGTTTTTCGACGCTCCTGAGGGGCTGGAGTTTCATTTCCATTCCTGAATTGGTTTTAATAAGCGAAGGAGGGGCAAATATTACACAGATGGTGAAGGAGATGGGCAGATGTCGGCGAAAATCCAGAGGGCCCTCCGGTTGGATCGTTGCCTGGCTGCGCTTCCTTTTTTTTTTTTTCGGAAACATTCCAGGAATGGATATCGGAGGGACGGGAAGACTTTTTTTTGTACTTGTCTCTGTCTGATATTGTATGATCACTTTTCCGCGGACGAAAAACACGACGTCTGGGCGGGCTATGCTCATTCATGACCTGGACGAAGGCAGATAGTGGGAACGTCGTCAAATACCCATCCGTCCGATACATATTTTTTTTCTCTCGTCTTCGTGATATCTGTGTTGGATTAGACCCTCCCCACTCCCTCGATCCAGAGTGGGTATCCGCTGACAGTAATCCACGCCGTTAATCCGCGTCTTGATGTAAACGCCCAAGGACGTTGCGGCTCCATCCTCGCCGCCGCCGCCGCCGTCTTCCTCGCCTCCTCCTCCTTCTGCCGCTACCGTCTTCCCTGAGAGGAATGAGCGCGCCATCTGTCCAGGGTGTTAGCTTAGCCCCGCGTCAGGCCTGATCGCTCAATCTTGATTTATTTCCGCCTGCGGATGGAAGGGTAGCTAGCGGGATTAGTTCAAGGGTGCGGCTTCGTTTCATTGTTGACGGGCGACGATAAACAGCTGAAGTTCGGGTTGTTGACGGTCCGGGTTGGCAGGACAAGTTTTCTCGCGGTACAAGTTTACCCAGGTTTCGGAAAGCGGGTATCCCAGAGACATCCGGAGCGGATTTTATCGGAATAATTCGCTCACTTTCGGAAGCACTTTGTAATTGTCGTAGGGTTTAATTAGTGATGTCATCTCAGTTTTTATTCGATCACTGTCGACACAGTCATCGTTTTTTTTTTCCCGCACTCTCGTAATCCCATTCACTTGTTTTGTTCGAACTTTTAAGCAGTTTAACGAAGATCTTCATTTGCACGTCGTCATCTATTTTTTTTAAAATGCACTTAAAGACTTGGGTCTTGGGAATTGAAAAGATAATTTTTGTCAGGCGCTTGCTTTTGAACGCCACCGCCTCCTAATTGTCACGTCTCACCCCAGCCCTCCATTTTCCGCCATCATCGTCGCTAACGCTAAAAGGAGCGCCTTGACAGATAAAAGATTGTCTGAATGCTCTGGGAAATTGGCCAATTTGATCTTTGATTTTTGCTAATGGTTGCTCGTTGGGGGTTTTTTATTTTTCTTTTTTTGGGGGTACAGGCAAGACTGAATCTCAAAGATCAATAGCAGAAAACGACTATTGATTACAATGGGGAACATTTTGGAAAAAAACAAAATCTGTAGAGTTCGATTTTAATGCAGATAAATTTTTTTGGGTCAAGTTTTTAATCAGATTAATTTTTTTGGTCAAGTTTTTAATCGCCACATTTGACCCTCCAGGTAAACAAAATTCCATTGATTAGCTGTATTAAAACTGTCGTCGGAGCTGATTGGACTCATCTACAGCTACGTCACCATCGAGACAATGCGGTGAGAGGCGCGCGCGGCTCCCACTAGGCCAGTCCGATCAATACCGCAAAAACGGAAAGATAGCTTAGTAGGAATTAAAGGGAATGGTGTGATAGAGGAAAAACAGCAGATCAGTTTTGGATTCGATCAAAAACAGCTGTCAGCCCTAACGTAACAAAAAAATGGCGTCCCGCAGGGTTATCATTTAGACAGGCTCATCCCAATTCCGTCTCGTGGCCTCTCAAGAGATTTGGGACCAATAACTCGTTACCACGCCAGGAAATATGTGGCACGGGGAAGATCAGTCCGATTTTGTATCTGTTGTGCAAAACGTAGGCTGCTGGGGTGGAAACGCGCTTGCCAGACGAATGCCAACTTGCCGCCGGGGGGGAGACCTAACGAGCGGGTGACACTCACAAGGGAACGCCGTGTTTACAAGGAAGTGCTGTTATTTCCCTCGTGGTAGTTTTCCCTGCCATGCAGAACAGAACGTCATTGTTCGGAGCGATCCCGTGACATATCGATCGGGCTTATTTCTGCCAGTGCTAGCATTTTCCCGATCCCTAATTATCGCTCCTCTTTGTGCTCGTTTGTAAGAGACAAAGCGAAGGTACCGCGAAGGTACCGCGCAAGTGTGCAGAGTCAGCAGGTGATGGGCCCTGTTGGGAGGCAGAGGAGGAATCGCCGAAGGTTGCAAATTGCGCATTCTGAGAGGAGAATCAATTAGGCGAGAAGGTGGCGCAAGGGGGGTCCGGGCGGACCTCCTCTGAGACGAGCCCTTATCTTTTCCGCTTGATCCGTACATTGGTTCTTTCGGCGACATTTTCTGACTGTTTTCTTGTTCCCTTCCAGGTGCATCATGCCCTTGATCTTGAAAGAGGTTTGATCCCGATCGGCCGACAGTAGCGGACTGCCCCCCTCCCTGCTCCTCGCAGTCATGACGTGCCACTCCAGGACACGGACCTGCTTTTTTCTCTGCTGCTTCCTTTCC
This sequence comes from Hippocampus abdominalis, assembly GCA_018466805.1. Taxonomy (NCBI): domain Eukaryota; kingdom Metazoa; phylum Chordata; class Actinopteri; order Syngnathiformes; family Syngnathidae; genus Hippocampus; species Hippocampus abdominalis. Next base: position 16,937,258 of record CM031704.1, on the reverse strand, counting down.
ACGCTGGCGCCGCTCGCCACCTCCAAAACGGCGGCACGAGCGCCGCCGTCTCCCGGCACCGGTTCCCAAGTGATCACGGCGTCTCTGGAGGAGGAAGAGTACGCCTCGTTTCGCGCCGAGAACCCCGAATGGACCTTCAACCACTTGGCGGTGGACTATCGCAACGGCAACGTTTACTTGGGGGCGGTCAATCGCATCTATAAACTGTCGCCGGGTTTGGAGGTGCAGGTGTCTCACCAGACCGGCCCGGACGAGGACAACCGCAAGTGCTACCCGCCGCGGATCGTCCAGCCTTGCGGCGAGCCGCTGACGCTCACCAACAACGTCAACAAGATGCTGCTGATGGACTACCGGGAAAACCGGCTGCTGGCATGCGGCAGCCTCTACCAGGGCATCTGTAAACTGCTGCGCCTGGACGATCTCTTCAAGCTCGGAGAACCCTTCCACAAAAAGGAACACTACCTCTCCGGGGTCAACGAGAGCGGATCCGTGTTCGGAGTCATCGTTTCCTACGGCAACGCCTCGCCGGACATGCTGTTCGTGGCCACGGCGGTGGACGGCAAGCCGGAGTACTTCCCCACCATCTCCAGTCGCAAGTTGGCCAGAAATTCCGAGGAGGATGGGATGTTCGCTTACGTCTTCCACGACGAGTTTGTGGCCTCCATGATTAAGATCCCGTCGGACACTTTCACGGTCATACCGGACTTTGACATTTATTACATTTACGGCTTCGCTAGCGGAAGCTTTGTCTACTTCCTGACGCTGCAGCCCGAAATGGGAGGCGGACCCACCGCCGGCTCTTCCTCGGCGGGCCGAGAACAGGTCTACACCTCCAAGATCGTCCGCCTGTGTAAAGCGGACACGGCGTTCAACTCGTACGTGGAGGTGCCCGTCGGGTGCGTCAGCGGCAATGTGGAGTACCGACTTCTGGAGGCGGCCTACCTGTCCAAAGCCGGCGCCAACTTGGCGCGCTCGCTGGACGTCGCGCCGGACGACGACGTCCTGTTTGCCGTCTTCTCCAAGGGCCAGAAAAGGCGACCGCGGCAGGAGTCGCAGGAATCGGCCCTGTGCGTCTTCTCCCTGCGCAACATCAACGAGCGCATCAAGGACAGGCTGCAGTCGTGCTACAAGGGCGAGGGAACGCTCGACCTGGCCTGGCTCAAGGTCAAAGACATCCCCTGCAGCAGTGCGGTGAGTACCGCTTTGCCCGACTGCCCGCTCCAACGTTGATTTTTGAGGCAACCGCAGCGAAGTGTAACTCATTCACTCCCAAAGACGGTTTTAAACGTCTTTTCAGACTTGGCCCAGAATTGGCTGGTACTGAATGAGTTAAAGACACCGATGCAAACGCTCGTCTCATTAACGGGCCGAGATGAAGTATCGGGAGGTGGAACGCCTTGATGAGCGGCGTTTTCTTGGGTGGGTTCGCGCTCCCGTCTCGTTAGGATGTGATGTTCACGATCCACTCGGCCCTTTTTTTCGAAACAATGCGGCCCAATGCTCAGCCACATTACCATAATTCCATTCCTGTGACAACATTACAAATTCAGTGATTCCGTTCATCATACGCACACACACACACACACACACACACAAAGAAAGCAGGGTTAAATTGGTTGCCGAGTGTTTGGACTGCTTTCAAAAGCCCGATCTTATTTCTTCTTAATAAAATCGGAGAAAAAAACCCCGACCCTGTCATACTAGTTTGCTTTTCGAAGCAGTCGATGCTAATTTAACCCTTTCACGCACCAATAATGATAACTAGATAAAAGGTCCTCGAAATTATTTTGGACAATCTTTAGCATCGACAATCGGCTGTTCCTGCCGGTGAAAGCAGACGCCTGCGCTTTACGATAAGAAATTAAATATTATATTTTTAACGACGTACCGTTCAACAAAAAGACATCAAGGCTGAAATAAGGTCCCTGCGTGAAAAGGTAGCGATTTTACACAGTTCGACATTCAGCGGGAGGATCAAGAGCAATTCCCGCAGATGCGACGATTGTCAATAAATGGACCTTGTATGGCTCCCGGTCATGTTTCGGAAATTTGTGGCCGCGACCTTCGCCGTCGATTTGACCCTTTCCAGGTGTCGAGCCTTCTGCCATCACGGCGTAAATCTGGGAAAAAGAAGTCTTTGGCTCGGGCGCACGTGCCGGACCGCCGTCGTCTGGCCGCTCGAGGGCGGGATAAATCACGCCCGGCAGCGGATGTGTCAGCAGGCAGAGGAAGTGCGCGTGTGTTAGGGCGCACGCCGGGGTTAGCGCCTCGGAACGGTGCCATTTCACCACGCGCCGCCGCCGCCCGCGTGAATTAGACCCCGCCGAAGAAGCGGAGGCGGTGGACGCCGCGGGGGATAAATCACACACCCGCTCATCCGCGATACCGCTCGAAATCAGAGGCTTCATGAAATTTTCATTCAATATTTCACAGCAAAAAATATAATAGACGGAGATCACATTCGCTGATGCGTCCCCATTCCGTGGGGGGTTTCAATCAAACGCGTGTAATGTTTATTGATGGTGTCCCTTGCCGTGGATTAAATGCGGGTGTCAAAATAAGTCAGTCGCAGATCAAATTCATATTTTTCATCTTGGATGTTTTTTTTCCCCGCTTCTTTGTTTGGTCTCTGAGATTTGAGCTGATATCAGTCATCCGTATTATTATTTGTATTTTTTGCTCGCATGAGTTTACCCCCATAAAAATCGAAATGACCATTTTGAGAGTTACAATTTGTCATGTTTTGCATCCTTGCCACACTTGACTGAAATGTTGCCTCCTAACACAAAGCGTTGAAGTCACTGGCGTCTCAGTCTGAACGTTTGTGGGCAAAAGAAATCGCTGGATGAGACGAATAGTGACGCATCTAGACAGGGTGGCAAAAAAAAAAAAATTTTACAAAACCGAGAACATTGTGATTTCGTCACATTTATTTATTCAATTTACACGGGGCAGCATCAGCGAACCGCAGGTGATCCAACACGATCACCGGTTGGCCCTCGGGCCAGCGGGCCGCCGCTGATGTCGCACCCTGCCTTCTTCCAGCATTATTCAGACTTTGCCAGGTCTGCTTCCTGCTTTTCACAACAAAGTCGGAAGCCGAGATTGTTTGAAGGTTCGCGGCGGCACAGATGGTAAAAACGTCTTTGATCAAAGACTTTCCAATGACGAAGCCACATCAAATTAGTGCCAAGAACGAAACCCGGGAAATGCAAATCGACTTGTAAACACCGCGGCCCCAAACATTAAAAGCAATCTGCATAAAAATGTTTTCACAGCCGTCCTGCCCATCAAGTCTTTAACGCAACACCCGCGGCTCCTCAATAAATCCTCCCCCCAGCTGACGGCGGCGGCGGGGTACGTTTTTGATTAGTCCGTAGCCTCCCGATTAGATTGCGCAAGTCTATTAACGCCCCGAACGTCCACAGTATTTACCTTGATTAAATTCCGGCGCTGGGAGTTGATGGGTCCGTCGTAAAAAAAATGTGGCATAGAGCCCCCCCCCACCCAGATCACAGTACTCAGAAGATGAGAGCATTATGAAATTAATAGCTGGCGTCGTTTCATCGCATTAACATCCCAGCGGTGATATGATGACCTCGAGGCAATCCCGATATTTCATCGCTAACACGTTAGCGTCACTTGATGGGCGGTGCGATTTTTGAAAATCCAAGCGTGCTACTTAACGTACACTTACGGCATCCGTCATGTGCGACGAACAGGAGTCACTGCCATGTTTCATCGATGTAATTTATTTATTTTTTTGTTATTGAGCAGACGGTCGCTTTTACCAAAAAATCGGACTTCACGTCGCGCTTCGATTCGATCGCGAGACGATCGGCCGATCTTTAATCCGGCCACGAACGATGTTGCCTCGTACAAACTGCCAAATCGTTCGAGAGGATTGCAGTGATTGGATAATGTTCGCAGCATGAAGTAATCCTCGATCAGATTAACAATGAAGCCATTCTTCCTCCCGTGATTATTCTTTATTATTATTTTTTTAAAGCAGTGCTGAGCTTTGAGATCAGATAATGAAAAAGAAGCGCTTTTCACTGACTTTGCGACCGCTTTCCCCCCCCGGGGGAATAAATCAGCGCATCCTCCTTTGCTTTTCATAATCTGCTCACAGAGCGAGGAAGCGGGAGATGATGGGAAAGGGCGACGCTCGCCTTCCAAAATGGCCGCCACGCTTGGCCGAGCCACATAATGCACAGTCGGAGTCTGCGGAAGGGCCCCGCGTCCATAGATCATCGGCCAAGTGGCATGTGACCTATAAAAGCAGCCCCCCTTGCGCTTTACATGTTCGCTCGGTCAGCAGAAATAAACAACAATAACAAAACCGTGGGGGTTTCAATAAATTTCCATCCACTCAAGTTTTGAATTTTGCCGACTTGGGCTTTAGACGGTAGGTTTGCCGTTTTTGTACGATGAGTCAGTCTCGGCCACATCCACAGGAAGTGAAAGGCAAGTTCATTCATTAAGACCATCCAGACTGCCCCCCCTGGCACCCTCACCCCTACTCCACTCGATCCCACTCCATATCCATCCATCCACATATCCGCTATCCGGTTCGCTAGCCGGTCCTGCCGGCTCGCTAATTAAATCTCCATACATGATAGCACTTGCTAAAGGTCAGTATTCATCACAATATCATTATTTTGCGATTAAGCTAACGCTGTCTGGCCGGGCGGGCCCCATCCGATGAACGTCGTGATTTGGGAACGCGCGCCGCGAGACAGGAAGGAAAATATCACACGTTGCCGCGCGGCTTTCATTTTTTTTTTGCGCGCGGCCCAATTCTCGGCGCTGTTTATTCGGAATTAGCACCCTGTTGCCGCCCCCTTTGAATGGACACGATTGGGGGGCGGGGGGGGGGGGCGCAGAGTCACCCCCCCAAATTTCAGCCGTTGCGATTTAAAACGTGCTTTGTACCACATGACAATGTCGATGATGAAATCGCCAAGCCCTCGTTTTATGGATGTATCGTATAATTACAATGAGCGCGGCTAATCCTTTTTCGTCGGGACATAGTTCTGCCGATCATCCTGACAGGTCAGCAATTTGCCGTCGACGAATGCTGTATTATGTAATTATATACTTTAACAGGCGCTACTTTGGCGGGGGGGGAGGTCGTGGGGGGAGACTTGCCCTTCAATCACGGATAACGCGCGGGCGCGCAACCGGCTCGGCTAGCTATTAATGTGGAATCATCACATTAGCGCACGCTCGTCATCCAAATTTGTGGAGGGGGGGGGGGCAGTACAAGAAAATGGACTCTTCGGAGCCCGTATGCAACATGAAATGAAATTTTTCCTCACGCGGTTGAATATGTGTCATTAACTCTGTGTACCGGCAGCCAACGGAACGGGGGCCCTTGGTCGCCGCGCCAGCGCCCAGATTAGGCTATACATCAGAGAGCGTTGGAGAGCGGATCTCTTTCAGTCGCCGCTAATCGCTTTTTCGCATTGGGGCCCCCTTCTCTTTCTCGCAGCTCGGCGTGCGTATATATAAATATATATATCTACTGATTCCCCCCCCCCCCCACCGCCCGCCCCTCGCCCATGCGGTCCAGGATCTCTCTCGCTTGGCAGGCGCACACAAACCGAAAGATGGATACGGCCCGCGAGTGACCTGATTCCGCCTCGGCTTCTGGCCACGGTCCCAAAAATAGGAAACGGCGCTCTGGTGTCGCCGCCTCTCGTGTCGCGAGTGACTCGGTTTTGCCTTTGCTTGTTTTTGGGGGCTCGTCCCTGGCAATCTGAATTGAATTCAGGTTCAGTTTTTTGATCCGTCCATTCATAAAGTCGATCAAACTGCCAAGCTAGTTTTTGGGGGTTTTCAGTCAGTCATTCATCTGTTCATGTTTGAAGCTACCAAAAAATATTTTTGGGGGGTTCGAGGTTCCATCCTGAGTCTGATCCGGCTCTCGTTCCAATCCGACCATCCCTCCGTCTACATCAGGGGTGTCAAACTCATTTTTATCGCGGCCGACTTTTGAGTCTTCCATCGGAGTGAAACCACAAAAAATGTTTCGGCGCATTATTACTCGGGGAACAAAACTTCTTGCAAAATCTCAACGTCATTTGTGACACATGATAATTTGACGGTCCATTTTTTTTGCAAGGATCAAGCAAGTTGACACACTTTATTTTCTTTCGTAAAATGATGTGGCGGGCCGGATTTGGTCCCCGGGCCTTGAGTTTGACACCTGTGACCTGCATCAACCTGCTTGCCTAATTTTGGGGGATTTTGGTCTATATTTTCAGCCATCCACTTATCTGTCCATTCAGTCAATCAACCAAGCAATCGAGTTGCACAGACAACCGCCCACCCAAAAAAAAAAAGAGGGCGGGGCTACGGAACGGTGATCAAACAAATGGGCTGCCAATATGTGATTTTAAGGTATTGGTTGGCGCAACGCATCCGTCTCACGGGCGGGCAAAAAAATGTTACCTTATCATTTCCATAACACATCCGTGTTTTTCAAAGGCGGCAGTCACATCAGCATCTTATTAGCGCCGCCTAGATATTATTTGCCATTGTGACCCCGGGGGCGTCTGTAGCGCCGCGAGTACCAATGTCATGGCGGCGGCGGCGGCGGCGGCGGCGGCGGCGTAATGAAAACGTGTCTGCTTCCTGACAGACAGAAAAGTATATTTCACCAGATTGCAGCAGGCGCGCTCACGAAAAACGCACTCGACGAGATGGCAGGATGTGATTGGCAAGCGCGAGGAGTAATACGGCGAATAAAACACGGCGTGTGAGGGTGGGGGTTGGGGGGGGGGGGGTGATGAAAACGCACAGTTTAGCACCCGCGCGCACACAAATGCGCGCCGACACCGATAATGTCAAGTGATTTATTTTGGATTATCAAAAGCACTTTTGCAGGCTCGGAAATCAGGTAATTGCTCTTGACAGCAGTGTCTGCGTTTTTTTGTTGTTGTTGTTGTTATTCTCCGAGGAAGCATTTTAATAATGAAGGCGGCGAATGAGACAAAGTTTCGAGCCGGTTAGCCTTTTAATGGCTCGCAAGAGAGTTGCGAGTTTGGTACCGAATCGCCTTCGTTCGCTGTCTGTGGCAATCGTCAATTTTGATCGGCGGTTCAATTTTGATCGGCGGTTCAATTTTGATCGGCATAAATTTTTTTTTTTTTTAAACAGGACAATCCATTGTAGTGGACAACCGTGACATTAAGATTGATTGACGTAAGCGAAAACAACGTTCGAATAGCTGTTCACTCTAGTCCCCGAAAGGGTTCATCCGGCAGCATCCCGACCTTTGACCCCTTTCCCGCTTTGCCTTTCAAGCAAATGAACACTTTGGTGGTTTTTTGTTTTGGTTTTTAAAAAAAAAAGATGTCAATCATTTTCATCGCTGTCGATCTCCCCCCCCCCTCCCCCTTATACAGCTCCTGACCATCGACGACGACTTCTGCGGCCTGGACATGAACGCGCCGCTGGGCGTGTCGGAGATGGTGCGCGGCAAGCCCCTCTTCTCCGACGCCAGCGATAAGATGACCTCCGTCGTGGCCTACGTCTACAAGAACCACTCGCTGGTCTTCGTGGGCACCAAGAGCGGCCGCGTCAAGAAGGTAAGCGGGCGGGGGGTGGGGGGTGGGGGGGGGGGGGAATCGCCGTGAGGAAGGAGAGTTGTCGTGAGGCAGATTGAAGTCGCTGAGTCGGCTGTATTTTGCGCGGGGTGGGGGGGGGGGCGTGCGTGTGCATGCGTGCGATGAATTGGAGTTGTGTGGAAGCGGAGGTGTGATCGGGAGAGCCCCCGAGGGGGTGGGGGGTGGATTTGATTCCTGCAAACCTATCTGGTGTCTCTCTACATCCTCTTTGTCCATTACGCACACCCACACACACACACACACACACACACACACACACATATGCTTCCTGTGCATCCTCTGCATCATAACTCTACTTTTTCTCCACTTTTGGACTTCAATCCCGATTCCGGGGGGAGGGGGGGGGGCGGAAATGGGAGCCCACGTCAGCATGTTGCAGAAGTTGCTCGACAGCACACATCAGCATGTTGCAAAAAAAAAAAAAAACCCGATTGGACTTCTTATCTGTTTCTTCAGGCGCATTCGAGTTCAAATGCAGTTTTCTTGACTTTGTATCCACGGAACTAAGGAAGGAATTTGACGGTCCTTGAAAAGCAAACTGGGGGGGTTTTTGGACCCTGTCGGTGGACCACGGCGCACACTGTATGACAACCCGCTAGCCAAACGCGATTTGTTAAGCGAAACATGACCGGGATAAGCCAGATTTGCGCCTGTTGCGGGTTGTTCCATGCGTGGCACCCCCCCCCCCCCCCCCACACCCCAACATGACCCCTCGGGGCTAACGGGATGACGCTCCGCTTCAAGGTTGTAATCGGCGGCCGCTAGCTTGCGTAACCTCTTGATGTACGCCGGTGAGCCCCCGCGGACCCCCCCCCCCCCCCCCCCTCGAGAAAACTCGTCTTACAAGCGAGGGAAGGTTGAGCTGGAGGACAGACGCCCGTCCGTGTCTTGAAGATTTGCGGCGACGAGGAGTCAACCGGAGAAATACGAGCGAGCGCTGCCAAAACACACACACACACCCACACACCCACACACACACCCGCACACGGTGATTTTGACACTGTTTGTTATGCTTGATTACCGGCCCCTTCCTGTGTTTGTTTTGCTGCTTTTATTGCGCGCGCGGGGCCCCCCCCGCCCCCCCGTGCGGCTGGGTCGACGCTCTTTCTCGTAATAACCATCGCGCTGCGGAGCAACTATGTAATCATATTTTATACCCGCTGCTCACGTATGATAATGAGCAGCAAATTTAGTGTCGGCGGGGAATGAAGGCGTCGGCGCTTGCGAACGCTGCCTGGCGCAGAAATACGGTCGCCCGGCCACGCGCGACTTTTCGACGTTTTTTTTTTTTCGGAGACACTAATTGTCAATTTGACGTGAAATTTGGTTATTTGGCGTCATATGACGGACAGACGGTGATCGATATGCCGCCCCCTTCGCACGCGCACGCGGCTCCATTACGAGGCAGCGGATGCCGTCGCACGCGCGCCGGGCTCCTCCCCCGGTCGTTAAAGTGTATACCATTAGATGACATCACGGGGCAATAAAAGACAACAGCATAACAATAAAAGGTCCGAGTCTGGGTCCACCTCCTTTATCAGTGACTTTATAAGCCCCGCCCCCCCCCCCCCCCCTTCTCCCCCCAGCTTCCCCCTCCTGAGTAATGGATGTTGATTTATATACACTCGCCCACCGCAACTTGTTCCATCAATAAGCCCCCGGCCACCCTGCCACTTTCCCTCGGTCATTTTTTTTCGGGGAGGGGGGGGGGCTTTTAACTGTTATTTATGGTGCTGTGAGCGACACATCCGTCTGAATAAAAATGACGGTAAAATAGAGTGGCTGGACCTTAATGCATCCAGCTCCCTTTGATGACATCATGAATTTAAGAGGGGGCGGGGCGTGAGCGAATTAAATTTGCCGCCTCTCGTGAAATGTTTCTATTCGTTTTAAAATATTTTTGCTCGGCCCGCCATTGTGACATGATAATAATCTGGACCAAAAAGGTCAAAGGTGACGAGAGAGAGCTCGTTTTTGAAGCGAAGCGCTAATGTCGTCTTACGTCAACCGGAATCCGAGCCTTTTCGCCTGATTGGGAACGTCACCCGGTGTGCATCCTTGTCAGGCGTTTTCAGTCAAGTCATAAATCCAACACCCCCCCACCCCCCCACAAAAAAAATCAAATGCTTTCCAGCCAAATAGCGCTAATAAATAAACACGAGGCTTAGCCAAGGTTGGATCGATGCGGGCCGCACAACTGGATTCAATCCATTGTGGATTTTTACGATCATCGTCACTTTTCAAAATAACTTGACTTATGATTTGTCGTTTAGTTGACGGCAGGAGAGAAAGAAGTGGCAGAAAATTCCGGAAAAGCTCCGTTCCCGAATCGAAAGTATCGTTTCGAAAGTAGCGCTTTGAAGAAGCATTTCCTCGCTTTTTTTTTTGTTTTTTTTTTTTTTGCTTTCATGGTCGACCAACTTTAAATTGGTTCCCACTCGAAAAGGAGACACTTGATCCAAACTCATTCCGACGCCCGCGTACAAGAGGGACCCTCAGAAATCGTCTCACCTGAGTCTTTTTCCATGCATCTCCTGATTGAAACGGTAAACGATACGATATACCCGAGCCCCGTGCTTCCTTTTTAAATTTCACCCCCCCCCCCGTCTTTCTCGGCCGATCCGCGGTGGAGCCGGGATTTCCGTAAGAGTTCTTTGAAGGCCACCTCCTGCCATATGGCGTCCGTCGGCTTTGACTCCGAGATGGAGATGAAAGGCTCCCTTGTTGAGGGGTCCGGTTGAAAGCTGTCGCTCACAGGTCAGTGGTCAAGGGGAAATCCGCGAACCCCCCCCGACTCCCCGCAGGAATCGGGTTAGCGTATGGACATTTGCTCATGCCGCGTATTAGCATGAATTGAAACCAGAGCAGAGTCCGAAGGTCCCGACGGTGGGGGAAGATCGTGAGAGATCGTCCAAGAGATCGTCCAAAAGACGATCTCTCACGTCATTGGCGCTGGATGCAATGAAGCAAGCTAACCTTGAACCTGACGTGCGCAGGATGTCGGCTCGGACAAGCACCAAACAAGCCCCGCCGGAGGCTACGCACGCAAAGGCGGAAGGCCGAATCTTTTCATTTGTCAGCTGAGGAGCCGAGCGTCGGGTTGCGACAGTTCAAGTCACATCGGAACGCGGCGGCCGCCTTCCCCACGTCGGCGCTAATCAGACCGACAAGAAATTGTTTTTGAACGGGGGGTTGTTTGTTCATCTCGCACGCTCGTCTCCGGTTGGCGCGCGATGGGTCGGTTAGCTCCAGATGCAGATTATTGAAACGGGCCGGGCCGAGGCGCGGTCAGTGGAGCAGAGGATTAAATGCTTAGAGCTAATGATGAAATATGCCGGAGGATGCGTCGGGCATTGTGCTCCGAAATCCAACCCCCCCCCCCCACCCCGCGCCTCTCTTGTTCCGCTATCAGAACACGGCGAGGCAGCGCAACCAGACCGAGCGGCGTGATTCCGGCCAGTGGTCCAAACTGCTGCGGCGTGCAGCTAGCACCGCGAGAATGCTAATGTTCCCGCGCTGTTAAGTATTCCTCGGCAGTGCTTCCCAGTTGACTTGGCACAATGTGTGTGTGTGCGTGTGTTGCTGCTCCCTTACCAGCTAATGCAGCAGCGCGTTGCCATGGTAGCAGGCGGCTATCACCAGCATAGGTTGGAATGTTTACAAGGCATTAGCGCCAAAGTGAAACATTTCACACAAGAGACCGTTGTGATGACAGTGTTGGACATGTGACAAGGCTGACCAGTGCATTCATCAACATCGTAACCAGGGTGCGAAATTTAATTATTCGCCATTAAATCATTCCGATGTTCGGCGATCATTAGCTTTTAAAACGCGGGGGGAGCCGCTGCGTATCTAATCGCGCACTTTCGAAGCTAGTTCCGAGTTTAGGGGGGCCGTTAGCAGGCCTGGCATGATTTAAAGGCAGACAACAACAACAAAATCGCAAATGCTGATGTACGCTAACAATTAGCATTTTAGGACGTTTGCATGCCTGACTTAGCAATTGCAAATTGTGTTTTAAAAATAGCCGCTCAACTTGCCCGTGTGGTTCCGATATATATTTTTAGCCGGGCTTTTTCCCCGCCCGTCGGTGCTCCTTCATAATTGATAAGCTTTCCGCCATTTTGCCGGTGATGAATCACGATCGATGTAGTCACTTCAACCCCCCCAAAAAAAAGCGGAATTAGTATTCCGACAAGACAGCTGAGCAAAAATGCGCTTTCCCCCCCCCCCCCCCGATGGGAAGTGTGAGGCAGCCCGGAGAGGCTGAAAATTGGCGAGCGAGTATAATGGGGGGATGGAGAGAGCAAAAAAAAAACGGCGATAGCCTGTCGGGACGGAGGGCAGGAAAGCTTCTGCTGTTCATTTTTTGTGCCGCTATTAAAGCAAGTACCCGCGCGGAGCGCCGGCGAGACATTTGGAGAGGCCATTCCCGCCCTCCCGTGTGCATGCGTGGAGGCTTGAAGGGCCCCCGAGCAGGCAAGAGAGAAAATTGAAGAGGGAAAATGACTCACTCACTTTTTTGTCTGTGCCATTTTCTTATGATTTTTTTTCCCTCCCGTTTGCTGACGGTTTGAACCGGAGTTGACTCGCGAAAGCGTCGACGACTCGATGGGGGGGGGGTTAAGAAAAGGACGCGGCGAGGTCTGACACGTCACCGATTCTTTGATCCGACGTTTCGGCTTCCAATCTTGTCATTGGCTGCTTTTTTTGTACTCAATCGACAAGACATACTTGAGGGTTTTTTTTTTCGTTGCCTGAACGAACGCGCAACTTCTCGGAAGTCATCTCAACGCACAGCGAGAAGCGACACCGTGCTCCAATCCGCGTCTTTGACACCCTCGCCGAGCTTGTTTGAGTCCTTAGCCTCCATCTTGCCTATTAAGCCCACTTGAAAAAGCCCCGCGTCTAGTCAGCCAGTTAATTAGCCGCGCTATTAACGGCCCTTAGCCGTAGCCTGTTATTGTCAAGGCAGCAAACGGAAAGATAATTATCCACAACTTTTCGCTCGCTTTCGCACGTCGGCTGTCGGATCAGCGAGTGCGTCGACGCTTTGAACTCGCGTGCGTTTTTTTTTTTTGCCGATACCGCCATGAATCGGCGATACCGCAGCTAGCGCTACGTCGAGTTTTTGAACTGATGGGAGGGGGGGGTCTTGCAAGGCGGGCACAACCGTTGCGTCATGATTAATTCATCACCCCCGTGAACGGAATGACCTGTCAATTTCTGCTCGGCCGACTGAAGTTTTCACAATTCCGCACACGTTTTTGGTGCTCGGGCGGCGCGGGTTAGCTTAAATGGCGGCTGCGGCGCGGCATTAATTAGCCCCGCGTGGCTTACGTTTAATCAAGCGTTCTCAAAGGTGGTTGTTGATTAAACGGCAACGTAAAATGTTTACGGTAGCGGTGCCTCAAGAAAATGAACAATTTATTATTATTATTTTTTTTTTTTATACGACTATGGTGTAGGAGGGTGTTTAGTTTCATAGTCCCCCCCCCCCGCCCCACCCCACACCTCACCAAAACACGATCTCCTGTTCATATCATTTGCTGCGTTGGGTCTATCTCGGTGACAGACTGAGACTGCCGTTTTCTTCCCCGATCAAAACAATGTTGTCTTCTACTGTGATCAAAACAGTGCGCCCCCTAGTGGATACTCCACGAATTGCATTTCATTGAAGAAAATTCATTCTGTGTCTTTAATGCATTTTTTTTTTTTTAACTTTTAAATGATCCCGCGGGCCCGATAGAACCTCCTTGGGGGGCCGGTTCCGGCCCGCGGGCCGTATGTTTGACACCCCAGCTTTATAAAAAAAACCTTCAGATGAAAAAAATATAAAAATAACGCCGAGCTCCTCAGCAATTGACATTTGGATCGATCCGTTTTTCTTTTAAATTGGTGTTGCTGCATTACTCACAGGCTGTGTGTGTATCCATAGAGAGGGCAGGTGAGAACCCCCCCCCCCCCACCCCCCCACCCCACCACCTCTCTCCCTCCCTCCTTCCCGATCACCGGCCAATCATCGCTCGCCAGAGGTCTCTTGGGGGGACCGGTGCCCTCACTCACCTTTTTTTTTTTTTTTTTTTTTTCATCCTCCACTGCTTCCATCTTCCTTCCTCTCACTTTGCAGCAAGTGGGTCACTCCTTCCCTCCCTGCAGTTCACGACGTACGGGATTCAACTACTCTTTAAGGCTAGAAATTGAGGTCCGAAGACGCAAACGGTGGTTTTCCATTATTGGGATGGGCGTTCGAAATAATGATGTCGTGAATCGGTCATTCAGGTTTTTCGTTTTTTGTCACGATTCACCCAGCCACGGTCAGGGCATCCCTCGCCGGCCGTCCTCGATCTGTTTGCTTGGCCTTATATTACGCGATTGTATTACTCGTAATCTTATAGTAACACCAGCGCACTGTGCGGTGCGAGGGCGGCGGCGGCGGCGTTGCGATTTCATATTCTTCGACTGAGCGGATGGCAGCGTAAAACATCCGTCGGCGTGCCTCTGTGACAAAGACGCAGTTGACGAAAAACTGGTTTGCCTTTGATTTGCCGGCCCCTCGAAATGGAGAAAGCCGTTTACGTGTCTTTTCCTCGATCCGCTAAAAAGTGAGCCACGTTGACATTTTTAATCCCTCTTCTTCCCGTCCTTGATTCTTGACATACGTTCACCCTGGGAAATTGCACTTCCAAGGATACTCTGATGTGCAACCTTCCCTCCATACCAATCCCTTTATAATCCGAAGCGCCTTATACTGCAGAAAATACGGGAATCTACGCCGGTGCTCAAACGCATTGGCAGGCGCCACGCGATCCACAACGTGGGCTGCAGACTTGGCAGCCAAAGTAGACGTAGAAGTAGACGGCGCTTCCCATATAGAAGCTTCCGCTTCACCCCCCCCCCCCCCCCCCCCCCATCTACGACGGCAACAAACACGGGACTCCGGCCGGAGCTTGTTTTTCCCCCCTCTTCCAGACGTCTTTGCCTTTGACTGATCTGTTTGTCACGCTCTTTAATTGGAAAACGCTCTCCCAGCGGGCTCGTATGGCGCCATCCTTCTTGAAGCTCCTATTTTTTATTTATTTCTTTATTTTTTTTAATACCTTGTTTGAGATCAGCAGGCCGGCTTGCAGCTGCTGTATAAGCCATTCGCTTGTGATTAGTATATAGGGCCTGGCATGTCTACCAGCGTTTGAATAATGAGCTTGTGGTGACAGTTGGGACGCACTGTAGTTTTTGTGGGTGGAGGGATGGTGGTTTGGGGGTGGTGGTGGGGGGGGGTACAACATGAACAAATGAGCAGGAAGAAGCGAGGGTCCCTGGCTCGGAAACGATGATGCGTCTGCTTCATTTGTCGGTACAAGAGGAACGATCGAGATCCATCAATCGGCGACGGCACGATGAAGCCTCTTAATGTTAAACAGCCTTTAATTCTCTGTATCGGGGGATTATATGGAATTGATTTATGGAGGAGGAGTGAAATTACTCGTCATTTGTGGGGGGGGGGGGGGGGAAAGGGGACATTTTGTCTCTGGACTATTTGGGAGCTAATGGAGGAAGCTGAGTTTTGGGCCGTCTTTGCAATTACCGCGAGAGGAGATGCTAAGGCGACGGATCTTCAGTTTTTCTTTGTGTTGACGACAAAGCGTCCCGGCATCTCCGGCAGAAGCTCATAAAGAAACTAATCCCCCCCCCCCCACCAAAAAAAACCTGATCCCAAACGGAACACCGGCGTCTTATTTTGTTCGCAAACAGTCATAAAAACTCTTGTCTACATCGCATTAGATCCATTTCACAGCAGTTGTTTTTGTCCCCCCCCTCAACCCCCCCTCCCTCACTTAATAAAAGCCTCAATGAGAGTGGAGGCTTTCTCTCTGTTTTCTTCCCCGGCGATAGCATATCTCGACCCTCCGCAGTTGCCGGGCTGCGTTGCTAGGCGACTAATATCGACTATTATGGGATTCAAACGGACTCAATGGGGAAGTTTAGCACCCGACAAGCTGGCCTTGTGTTTGGACGCGGCGCGGTGTCATGTTGCGCCGCGGTTTCCAGTCGTACTCAAGGGGGTGGGGGGGGTGGATGTGGCGTCAACAACAGCTGCAACTCAAATAAATCAAGTTGTCATATTTGCCGGTAGTTTGCAGCAAGGACGTACTGGAACTAAGAACCAACGAAAACGGCGTGCTTTGTTTCGTTCGGGGGGGGGGGGGGTCGAGCAGATTTCGCCGAACAATGGCTCCGAAGAAAGAGTCAAATATGTTTGATTCGGGCACGTACGGAGGTTAGCAGAGGTCAAGGTGAAGTGGTAGTTGAGAGCGGCCCAATTTATGCGACAACGACCGACTCTCGATGTTCGCACAATGGGATGCGTGCGCACACAAACAAACCGTCTTCCGTCGGCGCCTGGTATCGATCGCTTCGCTCATTCTCGGCCCCCCTTCAAAGGTGGCTCTCCGACCTCCCCCCGGTCCCCCCCCCCCCTTCCATTAAAAGTATTGCAGTCGGATCTAATAAATCACACGTACAGAAACACGATGTGGGCTTGGCCGATCGTCGTTTTGGACGCGCTAAGGCGGACGATCGACGCCGATCGCAGAGTGTCAATAAGCAGCGATGACATGATGTGATGACAGGGCGATTTTTCGGGATTGATGAGTCGGATTCATTGCATGAGGAAATACATAAATAAATAAAACTTTCAAAATAAAATCTGGTTTGTGGAAATACAATCATGTTAGCGGAGGTCAAAAATTCTTTCGGACGGAAGATTAAGACTTAAGAGTTGTTTTCGTTGCATGGAAATGAGTTTCTGTAAGCCATCAATCAAAGCCAGGATTGCGTCATCCAACTCTGGCCGTGTTTGTTGGCTGTCGCGGGGTTACTCGAATCATGTCGAGTAAAGCTTTTACATCAAATGAGCTCCCATAAAGACAATGGGAGTGTATGAGTGCGTCCATGTGTGTTGTTCGGGTATCTGTCCGGGTGATGGATGGTCCGACGGGGCTGAGTAGAGGAGAGTGTCCATAAAACACCTAAAATGTCCTTAGCCTCTTTCAGGCTTATTGTCTCTGCTTTCATCTTTACTGTTTCTCATCACTCGCGATTCTCTGTTGCCTTGTGTTTTGTCTCTACTCGCACATGTCATCCATCTTTACTCGACTCTTTCTTTTGTTTTGTGCTTCTGGCGACAAAAAGATGGGGGGGGGGGGAGAGAAAACCCCTCCAAACAAATGAGAGCAATATCATTTTACGGGCTAGCAACTTCAAAGTTTGTTTCACAAAAAAAAAACCAAAAAGTCCCCGAGGGGACAGAATGAGGACGGACGTTAGAGACGGTGAAGCTGGCGAAACGCAGACAAGACTGAACAAGTCTTGTCCGGGCCCCCGTGGATGCTAGCATCAGCCTAGCTAGTGCTAAGCTAGTTCATGTCACAGGACCAGCATCCCAAGTTTGCAAACTCCCTTTGCTAGCGCAGCGTTAGCCGGCCAACAGTGAGGAGTTAGCCGGACAAATTTTCCCGTGGCTAGCACAGCGCGAGCCGGCTAGCGGTGAGGAGCTAGCCGGCCAAATATTCCCGTTGCTAGGACAGCGTTAGCCGGCTAAATATTCTCATGACCGCAGTGACAAAACAAAATCCCTCCAATGGGGGAAATTCCGATGCAGTGTTTGCTTTCAACGGCTAGCTAGCTACTCGGTTTGAGTCACTAGCTACTTGTGCGTACTATATACTGTATCAGTTTCCTTACGCCCTCAACACCCTCCGTGACTCTTTATCCTAATTTGTGCCGGTGCCACTGAGCATCTTCCTGCCAACAACACCGCCCGCCCTCGCCGAACCAGCTGAGATGAAAAGGGTCCCCCCCCCCCCCCCAGATCACACGTCGGCTAAACTTTGATCAAACTGGCAACGGGTGTAAATAGGATCATTAGTAGGGATTTAACGGAGGGGGTCCGCCGTCCACGATGAAACGTTAGCGAGCGGCATTGGGGATGTAATCTGGAACGTGTCATTTGTCTGAAGTTGGACGGATGGAGGATTATCGTGTCGTACCAAAAAAATTTATGTGATCGGTGCCCTAAAAAAAGGAACTAATGAGCTTCACGACCACTTGCTGAGTATCGTCGGCATCACGTTATGCCGCTAAAAGCCGTGTAAAGACCCGGCTCGGATTACGGCCATCAGATATGGTCAAACGGGCTTCAATCCAATCCGCAAATCAGTTTTGTCTTCCTCCCTAAACGCCTTACAAATATGGACCCGATTATATCGCTTTTTTTTCGAAGCCGCAAAAGCCGCCGGTCGGGGGGCGGCGGCTTTTGGGCCGCAAGCCTCTTAGCGACGTTAGCCGTCGAAACGAGCAGTCGGACGAGACCGACCGCGGCGAAATATGTCAACTATTCTTCCCGTCTAATTAGGTTCCCAGAAAGCATCTCTTTGCTTTTGTTGTCATCCCAACCCGCATACCCCGGTGAAGTCATCCGTTGCTTGAGCCGTAACAAATTGATCCTGAATAGAGATTTGGGATTTTTATTTTTTTTCCAAAAGGCACGAGCCAGAGCGGTGACTCTTCTATTCCTTCCTAACATTATTCATGTGGCCTTTTGTGTTGGGATCAATATACGTTGAGCGTCTGTTGATGCAGCCCAGGTGGCATTGTGGCCGTCCATTGTGCCCACGTTTAAAGGCCTCTGACCTCGGCCGTCTCCGTCGACTCTTGACCCTCAATCGTCGCGCCCGCCCGTCCGTCCGCGCAGCTGTCGCGACTTGCTTCATTCGATTCCGTTTCCGAAGCATCTTTTTGACTGCTTCTTTCATACCTTTTGGCTCGCCTTCTTCCGAAAAGGGAGTATGGCAGTTGGCGCCCCCCCCCCCTCTCCCCCCCCCCATTTCCTTGCCTTCTCTGTGTTCAATTATTCATGCCGAGCTCTATCACACACGCACACACATATCCGTACGCGCGGCGTTGTGTAAATGCGTGTGCCGTGTGTTGGCCGTGATATTTTCTGGGGGCTTTGTTTCGGGGGGGACCGGTGACTGGCAGCGTCGGCGCTGGAACTGAAGGGACCGTCTTTGGAAGATGAAAAGGACTTCTTGTGTGTTGCCTGGCATCATTTACCAGCTGCTTTCCACCCCCCCCCCCCCCCCATTTTAGTCTGGGTAAACAAACTCTCCGAAGGTTTTTGGCTAGCTCCATGCTAGCACTCAATGAGAAACTCTATTGACCAGCTAGCCAAAATTAGCATGAGACAACGCGGAAGGGGTTTATCTTCAAATAACGCGTTTTTTTTTGGGGGGGGGGGGAGAATACTTTTCCAGACCTTCCATGTTGTGCCCCCCCCATGTAGCCCTTTGTTGGGTTGTGTTTTGTGAGCGCGAAATGGCTATGAGTCATCCCATCAGGAGAGAGCAGATAGGTCGCCGTGGACACGAGCCGCGGACCCCGCCCCACGATTACTCGGACTATTGATCCCATTAAAAGCGACACCTCCCTGCTTGTGTTTTGTATCCTTCCCTGTGCTTACTTTTCCTGTCGGAGTGCATTCATCTTAATGAGATCGACAACAAGGCTCCGCGTCTTCCCTTCAGCCGCTATCTCGCCGCCTGCCTCTCCCGCGCGTCTGTTCTCTGACACCCAGCAGATGTTTTTTTTTTTTTTTTCATTCCCCCGCTACCCTTTCAATGCCGTCAACAGGAAAAAAAAAAAAAAAAAAAACGTTATGCAAATAACGATAAATGCGAGGAATAAAACCAGGAGCTCACCCCGATGAATAGAAAGGTGTCAAAGCTCCCAACCTCATTCGGATGCTCCGGCTTTTCTGTTGTTCTATTTGTGTTCCGTTAATTGGCATCTCCACGCAGAGCACCGCAGGCCGTCGGCGAACGGATTTAGATGTACGCGATGGCGACTCGACAACCGAGATGGCTCGCAACTCTCCCCTATAAAGCCATAAAAGATATTTCCGTGGGAAATGCGCCCGCCGGCGGCAGCGGCTCAGCTCCCTTATTTTTTATTTTTGTTGGCGACTTGATGAGAAGTTGATTTAACTCCCTGTAAACAGCACCTTCTGTTTATTACCTATTAGCATGATGGATGCGGAACATAAACGCACGTAGCCTGATTTGGAGCGCTATTGTGCCTGAGAGGCAACAAGTTGTTCCAAAAATAAAAAACGGTTGCAGCTCTTGAATATTTTTTACCAGCGACTGTTTAACCCCTTCAGGGGCAGCGGTTACTACAGTGGACAGCTTAGCATGTTAGCAGGTTACAGGTTATCGTTATTGCTACACGAAAGGGTGGAATGAATTTTGAACAAGAACGGGTGTTGTGGTTGGTGACACGTTCCGATGCCGTGTCTTTGCGTGTGTGTGTGTGTGGCTTTAAAAGGCGGAGCCTCGCCTGGTGAGTGACGTGGGAGTCGAGTTGGCTGTAAACTTGCTAACCGCTAGCGAGTCAGTCAATTCGTGCGTGTGCGTTTTTCGGCGCTGTCCGTTTGAAAAACGGTCCCGCTTTTGAATGAAGGCACGAGCCGATTAATCGCCAACATAATCGACCGATTAATCGATTGACCAGAAAAAATTGTTCGTCAGCTCCAACTGTGCTTAGATGAGTAAATCGATTCATCGTTTTAGCCAGTTAGCATTTTTTTTCTCCACTTTTCGGCACCAATTGCAGTCTGCATTTTCTTTAAAAAAAATCAAACCTCTCTCCTCTCCATGTCGGCTTCCAATAAATCCAGAATAGTCCCCATGTCATTACGTGCCGCATTTGACTTGCAAATGGCCTCCTTGAGCTTTCCAAGAAGGCCAAAACGAATTCACGCTCGCCACACGGGCGCACACTCATGAGGCCGTTTGTCTGGTACCTTGCGCGTGGCTTTTCTTTGCCCAACTTCCAGCGTTCAATATCTCGCAGGCCTGCAGGGGGCAGCACGCTTTTGTCCCCCTGTCAGCACGAGCAAGGTAAACATCCTCTCGGATTATCTCTTTCATTCTTTCACTTTTTTTTTTTTTTTTAATGCTCGGCCTCCTCGTCGTCGCCTCTTCCGCGCTCACTCGGCTGCTGAGGGATGAAAGCCTCCCCACAGTTCCTTTCACTCCTCCCGAAGAAGCCCAAATGAGCAAGCTTATCTGATAAATTACCCGCCTCGCTTCTTCAGACAGACGCACACACGGGCGCGGGCGAGCGTCGGGCCCGCCCACGCACACGATTGATCGCCAAAAGATGAAAATCGGTGGAGATGGTTTCAGGAGGGATGGAAATATATGCGTGGAGTAAGCCCAACGCCCACGCGGCGAGCCCGCTGGGACATCCGGCGATGGCATCGGAAGGGGGGGGGTCGGAGGTGCCTGGCGTCGGCTCCCTCGGGCACGGGGGAAGTCGGGCTTACTTGGCTCGCCGCCACGAGGCCTTTTGGTCCCGCTCCGCATGGGGTCCGCGAGGGGAGGGCACTCGGCTTTTCTTCAAAATCCCGACAGCTGTTGTTCAGCTAAGCTCCTCCCCCGTTCCTACCCGACCGGATGCGCCACAGACTTATTCCGACCGGCGTTTTGTCTTAACAAGTCTCCGCCGCGTGAGTCGTTCGTTCGTGCGTCGAATCGCGAGCGGTGACTCGTGCTCGGCTAATTAGCATAATGAGGGAATGAGATGCTAATGCGACAAAATGTTTAGATTGAACCCAGAATGTTTGCGCCGTTCCCTGCGGTGCATAAACGCATCACGAGGAGGGTTGAGTTCAGCAAAACGCTTTTAGGCAAAAAAACAAAAAATACAGGGCAAGAGTGTTAGTACTGTTAGCGTCCATCTTTACTTTAAAAAATGCTCCGATACTAAGACGCCGATACTTTAAGGCAGGGTTCCCACGGGTCCTTAAAATGAATAAAAATCCATTAAAAAAAGAAGTTGTAAAATTATGTTCTTAATTGTCCTTAACTTTCAGGGAAAGCTTCTAAAATCAATAACAATCGTTAAAAATGTATTTTTATTCAAAAATAAATTGACGATTTATATTTTCTAAATGTACATTTTTCTTAGTGTACTTTATTTGAGAATGAATTCAGGGTTTTTTTTATTTTCCTGTGAAACAGGTAGGAAAAGTCCTTAAAAGTCCTTAAAATGGCTAAATTAGCGGTCAAAAGTCCGTTAAAGGTCCATAAATAATAAAAGCAAAGTGGAATAAAATAGTGGATTAAAAGCAAGTGGAAAAGTGGGAACCCTGTAAGGTTTTTTTTTTGTAAGTTTTTTTTGGAATGCAATTTTTAAATGCTAGCAGTATACCTGCGCACAAAACCATGCCACAAAATATGATTCAAATACAACTTGATGTTTTGGAAGATGAAAAGTATTCCGATGAACGTATTTTTAACCTGACAAAAAAATCAATAGTCTCGTTCATATTCAGATAAGTGATGGAAAAACGTTGGTCGCGTCTTCAAGGTGCTTGAGTTCGACCTCGGCTGACGCCCCGCTTGTTAAGTTCGGCGGCAGCGCTCGCGGCAGCTGCTCTCGAACGCACAAAGCGGACGTCAGCCGGCGGCGCCTTTAATGTGGCGTCCCGATGAATGGACTTGGGGGGGGGGGGGGGGGTGAAAGGTTAAAAGTGCAGCTGTACAATGGCACCTGCACACAAACACACATGTTCTCAAGCGACTGATTGAGCTGTCGTCCCGCCCCTCACCCCCGCCCCTTTGGCCCCACCCTCTCCAGGGACCCTCCCGGTGTGGGACGGCTGTGTTTCCTGCACTAATTACACCCCTGACACCCGCCAGACACCCCTCACTCTGTCTTTGCGAAAGATACAGTAGTTTCATCAAACATCCTGCCCCCCCCACCCTCCCAGGGGGGGGGGGGGGGCTTTGTCTCCCCCATCTAGACCCTGACAACATTTAATGACGGCGTGAGCCAACGGGACTTTTGGCTGGGGTCCCACTCGGGTTTTGCGGACGCATTCCTCCCCTTCAAAGTGGCGCCCGCCCCCACCGCGCCTTCTGTTCGCTGTCCGCGGCCTCACTCTTACTTGGCTTGTTCATTAATGAGGAATTAAGGAGAAAGTGAGATCACTGGCAGTATTTTGCCAGCGGAATACTAAGTAGTTTAGCTTGATGAGTGTTTTTGGTGCACCCCCCCCCCCCCCCCCCACACACACACACACCCCCGGTGCCCCTAACACACCAATCAAAAAAATGATACTGGAGTGAACCCTAAGATTTTGCATTGCATGCGGCCGCCATGTCAGAAACCGCCGCTCAATGACAAACGTTTTCCGTTGTGCAAAGTCCCACCTAATTTTGAGATGGATTGCAAAAAACAACAATCCAAATGTGCAACATAGCCTCAGTTCAGTTGGCATTTGCTCAACGGTTAATTTGAATGATCATTTCGGCTCCGCAGCTGGCATTGCGCAAGACACCCCCCCACCCCGCTTCGGTTCTCATTGTTTGGGGACTTTCTGTTCCACGGGGTGTGTTGCAATTCTTTGCTTTGCTTCGCACTGTGAAACGGCCAATTTGCACAACGAGCTGTGCGAAAAGGAAAGCGGATTTTTTTTTGCTTAGGAACTCCCGTTATTTACTGTTGTGGTGAGCCGCGGGTCACAAGACCAAGGGGCGCTTGATTTGTTCCACTTGTCAGCAGGGAAGTACTGACAGGACATTTGCACTGGTATGTTTTTTCAGCCCCTTATTCCATTTTTCTCTGGTAATGGCAATGCAGGGGCTTGTTTTTCCATGACGGTCCATCTGGCTCCTTCTCCTTACTGAGCTTCTATTGCCCAAGACATTCACGAAGCATTGTCCTGTTCTTTTTTTTAATTTTTATTTTATTTTTTTGGGGGAATCTACACCATGTAATTGTTTTGAGTACAAGAACAAACCCAGCGATACAATATCGGCGGTATCAGTATCGGTCTATCCCGAATTGTCAACAATTGATTTTGTGGCCTTCAGGAAGTCATCCAAGCACTCACTCTGCAACTAAAATCTTTTTTTTTTTACACCCCCCCAACTAAAGTTGATCAAAATGTTTAGTATAGTTTAGCAGTGTCACTTTTTTAGCTGCATGCCTGTTATTCTGTGTGTGTGTGTGTGTAATTGCAGCCACTGGCTCTTGTTCTCTCTGCAGGCTGTCTAATGAGCCTTCCACACACACACACACACACACACACACACACACACACGAATGCACGCAGCTTGATTGTTGCGCCATGCCAGCATACTGTATATCTCTCTCTTCGGCCTAATGAGCAGGCAGGGCCGCACAAAACTCACGATATAACAATCATATCATCCGTGTTTTAGTCGCTAAACTCTCAGCGGCGCCGAGACAAGACAAATACGCTCGCTTTAAAAAAATGACGCGGAGGTCACAGGCGGACATTAGATAAGAGAACATCTCCGCGCTCTGATGAAATATTTAAATAAAATAAAAAAGCGGGGCCTGCACGCATTGCGCAATTAATCCATCCGGTCACATCTTGCCGACATTGTCGAGCATGCGGAACACATTTTCAAAAACATGTGGTGAGTTTTTTTTTGGGGGGGGGGGGGGGGGGGGCCGTTATTTTAGGTGACATGAAAGAGGAAAGCAGCAAAAAAAAGATTGCGCAATATAGCACATGAAACCGAACCCATGTTCAAGACAAGTAAAAATTTTTTTTTTTTTTAATCTTTTCATTATTGCCGCGATCGACGCGATGCGCTGATCTGATTACGGCGCTGTGTGTTGTGCACCGTTGGGCCCTTGAGTGAATTTCACCAGAGCAACACAGCTAATGGCCGGGCAATTATTGCGCAATAAATCATTCATATCATGTTCCATCTCCTCTGCGGCATCTTTTCCTTTATTTTTTTTGTTTTTTTGGTTTTTTTTTAACAGCCATCATAAAGTGGAAACAATAACAATCAGAAAACATTTCATGATGTTTCGGTTACACACAAAAAAAAACAATCTTGGAACACTCCAAACACCGCAAACCATTCACGTCACAACACGTGTTTTGAATTCGCTTTGTTTGTTCTATAACGTGTTTATTTACAGGACTGGCGGGCGGGGTCTAATGGGAGGAAGGCTACGGTAACCATAGCAACCGGCGGTCTTATATTCGGCACCCAAATAAACTTACTTTGACCTGTGGAGTTTTAGCGCCAGATGTCTTCCAACTGGCACGGCTGGAGACATATGCTGTGTGTGTGTGTGTGTGTGTGTGTGTGTGTGTGTGTGTGTGTGTGTGTGTGTGTGTGTGTGTGTGTGTGTGTGTATGTAAGAGAGAGAAAGAGAGCACACAACATGACTGGTTGTGTGTTTGCTTTCACCATATTGCCTTTTGTCTTTTCATTTCCACTCTGTACTCCCTCTCTACCCGCCCCCCCCCCCCGCCCCCCGTTTCACACTCATCTTGCCCATCGATCGGGTCACCAAATAGGCGGGGCCAAAGTCCAAAATTCCCGGGATGTCCGTATAGAACACACACGGGCGACTTTTGTGCTACACTTCCATAGTAGCTCTTTCCACAGATGTTCAATGGGGTTTAGGTCAGGGTACATCCGAATATTCCAGTGGGGGGGGGGGGGGGCAACCCAAATTGCCGCCCGTGTTGCCCGAATAATTTAATCAAAGGGGTTTCGCTTCGAGTGCACATGTTTGTGAACTCCAACAAAAACAATCTGCCCCCCCCCACCCCCCCCCCCCACATGATTTGGCTCATTCATCATTTATCAAGCCATTTTATTCTTCGGCGCCGGCGAGGATGTTCCCTTATTTTGTCGCGTTGAATAATTCAGCTGATGGTAGCGACGCACACCCGCCATGATGACGACGAGCGACGCGTCACGAACGCATGAGTCCAGATTCGCCTCCTCCGTCCGGAGGGGAATCTCTTTCCGCTGTTGATGTCATATATATGTGTGTGTGTGTGTGTGTGTGTGTGTGTGTGTGTGTGTGTGTGTGTGTGTGTGTGTGTGTCTCGTGATGAATCACAAGAATCAGCTTTTTATTATTATTTTTTTTTCCCGGTAAAGGTAACACCTACTCACAGATGATGGAGGATGAGGATGCCCTTCCTTTGCGCGCTCAAAGAACCGCCCCCGCGAATACTCTCCGGCGAAGCCCTCCGCCGAGCGACGGCGTGACGCATCATCGGGCGTGGGAGGTTATATTGGCCTTTTATCCTCACTCCGTCTCGCCTCCTTTTCTCCCCAGCGAGCGCTCGCTTTATTCTCGCCTTTGCGACGCGCGGACTCCGCTCGCCGTCATCCCCAAGCACTCCGTCAACATTACTGCCGCCTTATAGCCGTGCTAATTCGCGACCGGGACGGGGAGGAAAATCAAATGAAGATTATTAAAGTGACCCCGGCCCATATAGGAGACGCTAATGGTGAGAAAGCCGTCCGTCCCTGGTGCCAGTACACCCATCTTCACCCTTTCATGCACCCTGGAACCTGATAACACGATAAGCTGTCCACTGTATTGTTCATTTATTCACTTTATTTTAGTTTTATTTAGTGCTGTCAGTTTAACGCGTTATTATCAGCATGAATTTAAAACCATTTTAACTCGATTAATTTTTTTTTGCGCGATTAATGCGGCACCACGTCACAGCGGCTGCTTCATGTAAAATTGAAAATCGAAATTGTTGTTTGAGTAAATATTTGCATTTTGCACCAAGAAAACGGATTTATTCCATGTTGATTAGAGCATTAAAATAGGAACAAAAATAGGACAAAAAGAAATCAAAGGAAATTTAAAATCCATAAAAATGTGCGATTAATTGTGATTAACCCCCATGCAGTAATTATCCCAAAATTGGACATTTCAGACACTTTGGACGATTTTGGACTGTTGGACAAATGGACACCACAGACAAAACAGTGAAAAATAACTCCACAAAGCTGAAATTTTGCATAGGATGTATATCCATGTCTTGGCCAATTCCCACTGAACATTTTGAAAGTGAAAAAAAATTTAAAGTGAAAAAAGTTGTTGCACATTGGAAGAGGGACATTTTTGGGACGTAATACCCTTTATGCAGCCGCTTAAAAATACTGCATGAGGGTTTTAATCACGCATTTTTTATTATGAGTTAACTCTGACATTTATACATTTAAGTGAGATTAAATATTTTAATCGTTTTGACAGTTCAAACTGCAGTGAAGTTATTCGTACGATATACGTAAATAAATAGCAACAAAAATAAAGCCTACCGACCGACTGGAATGAAACATTACGATCTCGATATGAAGTCGATTAATTGTTCAGCATATACCGTGATCACATATGTGCAGTCGAGGCACGCTTGCACTTAAAAAAAAACGGCGCACTGTACGGCCATTAATAATGTAACGCGCAACACTAATGATAAGCACGCCGAGCTCATTTATCATTTATAAAGGAAAATGAATTTCGAATCCTGAGAGCACACAAGGATTTGCTCGGCGTTTGTGTTGCGATCTTTGCGACTCCGCCGTCGTCGGAAATGACGGCGAAACGAGTCGCCCGTCAGCTGACATGCACACGGACAGGACGTTGAACTTTTGATGTCGAAACGTCACAAGATTCGGGAGTCAAAAAGTGCTGAAGGCGCATCGTTGTAATCACAACTTCCAGTCTTCTGGAAAGTCTAAGATTTTGAAACGCGTGGGGGGCGAGGGTGGGGATTTTGGCCTTATTCATCGAATCCCAAACTCATTTTCCATATCCTACCGTGATTGCCTCAAGGTCGTACCTTGAGCGGAACCTTGCTAACCTGCCGAACGATTTGCCTCATTTTGTCGTTGAACAACTTCCATCTTATTTCAGGAAACAAACATACGCAATCTGTCGGTCATTGCTGTTGCCGTGGCGACCTGCACGGGGATGACCTAGCATCTTCTTCATTGAGAGAGCGATTGGATGCCGTGTGTGTGTGTGTGTGTGTAAAAGAGAGCACACAGCAAGACTGGTTGTGTGCAGCCTGCCAGATAACGGCGATGGGGTGCGCTGCCGCAATATGGCCACATGTGACGCGGCGGCGTCACTCCGTCGCCTCCGTGCGACTTTGGTGATAGCGACACACCCGCGTCGGTACATACGCGGGACTCGCAATTTAAATCCCCCGATGTCTATCTTTTGCCTTGCCTGGCGGGAGGAGAGCCACGAGTATGCTGTTGTGCATTCAAACCGACACATGCGGTGAGGAGTCGTCTTATTGTGTAGTGTGTGTGTGTGTGTGTGTGTGTGTGCGTGTGTGAGTGTGTGTGAGAGATAGAGCGCTTTATTTATTAATTTATTTTTAAGACTGAGCATCCCTCTTCCCCACATAGCACTGGAGAGTAGTTTTTTGCACATCCGACTCATCCAGGAGCGCCTTGATCCGCCTCCTAAGTGGAGTCAAATTTATTTATGCGGCTCTTACACGCAAACGAGTCTCAAAGGGCTTCACACAACCCGCACTTTTCAAAAATATACAACATTGCCAGATTTAGACCCCGACAATCCCGCATTCAGGCAAGGAAAAACCCTAGAATGAGGAGTGGGGAAGTGGCAGTAAAACAGGCCAAAATCCAGATCAGGCAAAGTGCAAATAATGATGGCCTGTAACCTGATAAGCTGTCCACTGTAGTAACCGCTGTCCCTGAAAGCATTTCTCCCTTCCTGCGCTGAAAGTTTCCCCCAAAACGAATTTGAAGGTTGAGGTGGAACGACAAGCAACAAGTCTAATAAAGGGAATTCTCGCTTAGGCGTCATGTGATCTGGAGATCTTGAGTCCCAACCCCGGGGAGCCTCGCACTTGCCGTCTCTGTGCTTGGGAAAAAGAATAACAACAACAGCGCAGGGAAACATTTGGACGTGACGGGAGCAGCCTTCTCCTCCTTACCGTTGTTTGTTCCCTGCCAACCTCTCAGGAATACGCCGGTGACGCGTTCCTTCTGGCCGATAGCTCCAGTCGCGTCCCGCGCTACCTCGTGCGCCTCCCTTTCCAGAGTTTCTACCACCGCCTCCTTCTGCTTTTACCCCCCCCCCCCCCGCCAAGCTCTAGCGCCCCGCTACGTATACACCCGGGCAGCGTTGCCAACAATTAGAACACATGACTGCCAATTGTGCCACCTGTGGCCTCTTGAAAGGCATGCGGGGGATAAAAGGAGAGGGAGGGGTGCGGCGGCGGCGGCGGCGGCGTGCCAGCGGACGCGTATCGCGAGGGCGGCGTGGAGCTGGGTGCCGACACAAAGCGCGCCGTTTAATTACCAATAAGCAGTGGCTGAATGCAAGCGAGTAGACACTTTGCAACTGTCTGGGCGAGCCTGGTGTCGGTATTTTTTTTTCCTGTCAAGTGTGTGGCAGCGAAGGAAGGATTGAGCTCGCGGCTTAGTCAATCGGAGGAGGGTCCGCCATTGTTTTCGAAAACCGACTCGCCGGCGGGCCGCGAGGGAGACACACGTTCACACCTGCCCGCTCGGCCAAAAGAGTTGGCTGAGATGTGTGCGAATTGGATGTGGTGCAGTGAAGGAAGAATAAAAGATGGGGGGGGGGGGGCACGGGGGGAGGTGTCTGTGAGGAGATTTAGCCGCGAGCCAAAAGCAATTCACAAGCACTCCACATTGGAGAGGGGTCTTAGCCCAACCCCACTCCGCCGCCCCAACCTGCCTCCACCTAGCCTGTCAGGTCCGAAATGAACCAGACAACATTTAGAATCCCAGAAACACTGTCACAAAAATATTTATTTACAAGACCAATAGCGACAAAGTATGAACAAAACTCTTGAGCAAGAGCAGGAACAAGGTCAAAATAAATCCGACAAACTTCAGGTAGTTTGTCGGTCCTTAAATACACGCAGCAGGTGTGCACACTGCAGGGATGGCCCTCGTCTGCCACCCGCTGCCACGCAGGAACAGGATCATGACACAGCCAGGCCTTAGTCGGGGACCGATTTCTTTGTGCGCCATCTTGCAAAGCCACTGGCATGTGCCAAGGTTGCATTAAAGCTTCCGTATTTTGCACTGTAGGCCAGATGAGAACGTAATCCTCCATTGTGTATTTAAATGGATCAACCTTGGGTGGGGGTGGTGGGGGGGTGGCTTAGCGAAGCCGGCGGGCTATGCTCTCCCCACACATATGGTGAATGCCTTCACATTTAGCCCCATTTGGGATTTAAGGACCTAAACATGAGCGAAAAGTTTTTTAAAAAATGTTTAAATTTCGATTTCAAATTTTTGAGTTAAAAACAGACCCGCATCCTGTCAACCAAATGCCAACGTGACCCACCAACTCCTCTCAAACCCATGACATGCCGGTCCTGAGCACCTTTTTTTGCGCAAATGTTTTTTTTAGGTCGTCTTTGTAATGATTCCTTTCAGACTTTCACCGGTTTTACACTCCGCTCCCTCCCTCCCGTCTCTCGTTGTCTCTCCAGAGTCCTGGTAGGTAATTGCTCGGGGCTTCAGAGAAAAGGCAGACTGGAAAAGAAAAATAGGGAGAGGTTGTCGGGGAGCATGTATGTACCAGAATTGGAACAGGAGTGAGGGCAGGATGAAATGAGGATGATTGCAGCCTTATTATATGTTGCTGCGAGTGTGTGTGTGTGGGGGTCGGGGGGGGGGATATCCCGAAGAGTCTGCATGGAAGTCGCAGTGGGATCGCTGATCCGCTCCAAAAGTGTGCGCCGTTCTACAGGCGCTTTGAGCTTGTAAAACACTTTTTCCGCGGTTCTTGAGGACTAGCGCTGCCTGTTAGCGACATACGCGCGCACACGCTGCCGTCTCTATTTGGGTGACGCATACCCCCGACCCCCACGTGTGCGCTTTTATTGGGCTTTCATCTGTGAAAAGTGTCGGGTTTACTCACTTCCCGCAAAGTTGCGTCGCTCGACAAAAGATGAAAACATTCTCGGGGTCGTGTGCTATGCTGCCATGAGAGTTTGCGAAGCGAGGAAACGGCATCACCACAGCGGAGCCCGGTTATGCGTCTCCTGAAGGACGCGATGCGCTTGATGGACGTGCGCAATCAAGATGAATTATCGGTGGGTCGAGCGGCGTCCCGCACGGCACCTGCTACGGCCCGATTGCGATTCAGAGATGAGCTCATTGCCGTCCGGACGGCGTCGACACAAATTTCGGAGATACTGGATGATTAGTTAGCATAGTATGAAAGTTAGCATTTCAATTTGGCAACGTTTCAAAAGCTAGCTGGGAACCATTAACCTAACAAACTAGCAACCGTCTCCGCTAACGACCGCCCGGAGCATCTGTGAGCTCTAATGTAGATTCTCCAAACTTACCCCCACCACTAAGAGAGCATATTGATCGGGCCAATCAATGGGCCTCAAACGACCATGAGTGCATCTGGTAACCATAAAGGCGGCACTTCAAAACGGAGGACGGACGGCGGTAATCGTCGCTAAGCATCATTGTTCATAAATGGAAGAATGGGGTGAATGCTGACGGAAACAAAAACAAAGTAGTCGTTGGGAAGACGACTTCAACTCCTCCGGACGTCTTTATCGCCTTCTCCCTCGTTCGCCCCGCCGGTCTGCTTCATTTCCCGCATTCCCCGGCGCGTCGATGATGAATGCGGCGGTTAGCGCGGCGTCCTCTCCTCCATCAAGTCTCTGTCTCCTCCCTCTCTTCATCCACTCGCCCTTCCCATTTGTTGTTCCGCTTTTACTGCCAAACGGTGATTTGTGTCAGCCACGCTCCGATACCGAGACCCAGTTTCCGCTCCGAAGCGTTGCCCTCAGTGCACATTAGCCGTGACGCCGCATTGATCCTCAACGTCATTCGCCGAGAGGACGCCGGGAAAGGATTGACGACACTCGGGGAAGTAAACAAACATCTTTTGAAGCAAATTTCTCTAAACTACAGCCGAGGTGCTTTCTTGTCACGCCAATTCGGTCCGTTTCCCCTCCCTTGAAAGCCCGCCTTGGACTCATCAAACATTCATAAGGCCCGGAATTTCCCCACTCCTCCAAATAGCATCCCTGGATTATCGTCCTATTAAAATACAAATCTAAAATGAACAAAAGTTACATTTTCGGAAGGGTGCTGAGATTGGAGCTTCTTCCCTGGGTAATTCCCGGTTATTAAATTGAGCTTTCCCGCAATCGGTGCGGGGGATTTTATTTATTACAATGAGCAGGTGGGATGTAAGAATACCCCCTGCGCTGTCGTTGGAGGCTTGAGGGCTGATTTATGCAAGGAAACATGCAAGCAAAGAAAAAGGAACGATAAAGGAGTATTGGAAAAACAAAAAAACCCTTCAGATCAAATCCTGGAAAGATGGTCTCCACTTTGAGATATTCCACTAGCTTTGAAAAGCCCCGCAGGCTTCTGATGGCACATTCCCAGCTCCGAGACTCATGCATGTTTTAGGAGGGCTCACCTCTTGGGAGAAGGGTTGGAGCTATCGACGGGGTCTAGGATACACAACAGCCCACAATGGAGCCGAGGATGGAATCAGATCTTGCAAAGAGCCTCCCTAAGGCAAACTGGCCAACTCGAGGCCCCCATATTTCAGGATTCCTTGTTCCCGTCTACCCCCGCCTCTAATACACCAGACCCCGGATCTTAAGGGAGTGTGGCGGCGAGGGGGGGTTGGGGGTTGGGTGGGTGTCCCTGGATAGCAGATAGCAGCTGGTGTGTGTTTGTAATAGTCTTGGACCTTTTGAGAGCATTCATAAGTGCCCATTAACCTCTCTAAGGGGGATACTCTTTAAATAGCAAAGCATTGCTTCTGTTTCTTCAGGGACTGCCCACCCTAAGCGCAACGCCAATCGAGCGTATCGATGAACCCTTTCGGGCGCGGCGGTTACTACAGCGGACGGCCTATCGTGTTATCAGATGACAAGGTGCAGGAAGAAAATCGGTTCCATGAAGTCGTGAAGACGTCCCGGATCCGGACTGGTGTTTGGAGTCAGTGATGGTTGTTTAATATTCCATTGAAACTCTGGAAAAATATGACGAGCGGGTGAAGGGAGGGACAAGGCTGCTTTTGTGTCTCCGAGTCACGAAGACTCGACGGAGAGAAGAGATCTAAGCGTGGTACTGTGCCAAATTTCGGAGGATAGACAGCTCGTTGTTGACGCCGGCAGCGACCAGTAAATATGGAAAGAGGGTCAAGTATCGTCGCTTCGGGCGCGACGAGCTAAAGGATGTGTGTCCGCCCCCCCCCCCCCCCGCGGCTTTGTGCGTACACGCGTGTACGAACGGATTGCATTTGAGGCTCCCGTATTCGCTGACATCCGACCTCGATTGAGAGGCAGAAGCAGCCCGAGGCAAGGTGATGACTTCTGAACGCAACCCGCCGCGCTGATGTCGTCCGGAATCGGACATTGGAGGCCATTGACGGCCCCACAAAGTGCTCTTTCACCATCTTTGTCAGAATCACAATGGAAGCGTCTAACTCAAGGCGTTCTTTTATCTCCTTCCAAATGTGATTTAGTTTCCACCCCGCCCCCTCTCCGCTTGTCGATGCGGCCTTATTTCCTCATGTTTTATAGACCCTCATAATTACAGTAAGGGGTCCTCTTTAGTCTTACCCATCGCGGGCCATATCTTTTACGACAACGCATTAAAAGTGCGCACGCGGCGTCGAATCTAATTGCACGTTGATAGAGCAAATCCGAGGGAAGGAATTGGCGAGGAACGGCACGTTTGCCACGCCCCCGAGCACAATGCGCGCAAGGCCCGCCGCCGCACTTTACCCGGCACGACGCTCCGCTCGGGACCCCGAGACAGATGCACAGGTATTTAATTAGTAGCGAGCGCAGCTGTTGCTGTTTACGACCCAGACATTTCGAAAGACAAACGCGAGTAGACTGGCACGCTTGTGGGTCAACCACTTGTTATGCGTTAGCGTCCCCAAGGAATCTCGAATCTTGCGCGGTGGCAGATAAACACAGCTGTTCCAGTCTGGACCAGACCTGGACCAAGGTCAGACCTCCTCAGTTCATAGAGCGGTTTTCCCAGTGATCGACGGTCGGCTATTCGAATCTTGGCTGTTTTGTGTCGCCGCTGCGACTGTTTTTGGTTTTGCTAACGATAACCCCCGCTGGGGTCACCAGCTAGCATTTCCCGCTGTTCAGCTTACTCGACCATATTTGGGCAAGTGGAAATCTGTATTGTCTTGACAGTCATTAAGTTACAGCGGTAGCTTATGTTTCGATTCCATCCGTCACGCTTTTGTGTCAGGTACCACATGCCCCCCCCCCCCCCCGCCCCCCAGCCCCCTTTCTCGCAGACAGCTCCGCATGTTTGCACTTTACATGAGAAACTAGGCTATCATGATTAATGTTCACGATATGATCCATGGCGCTTCCCCTCCAAGGGGGAACCCTCGACTCTCCATCTTTACAACGGTTGGCTAACGCTCTCCTGCGCTTTCGCCCGTGATGAATGATTAACATGCAGCCAATGCTAAATGATAGCCGATAGATCATTGACGAGTAACGAGAGAGAGCGGAGGACCGTGCGAAAAAGCTGCGGCAAGCTCCCGCTTGAGTTCGGGTACTCGGAACGCAAATGAAAACATATGACTAGCATTGTCAGAAAAAATGCTGACAAAGGACTGCAGAAACCATCGCTGACCTTTCCCTGGGTTATTATAGAACACCCGCACTATTCTTGTCAGCGACATTGGCTTTGAATCAGCAGATCTGGAGGAAGTGCGACGGAATTTAATGACGTGCCGCGTCACTTCACTTTTTACCGTTTTGGAGAAATGGTGAGTGGCCCTTTGACTGGAGGCTGTGAATAAATTCTAAAATGCATATGTTAGCCCCTAAAAAAAAGCCCCACACCAAAGCCCTTAACCCCTCCTCCCTTAGTTCCACTCTTCTATGATGTCCATATTTCATGAGGTCTGGGTTGTACTTTCATCATGCCCTATGACACTTCGGTATGTCTTTCAGCCGGGCCGGATGAAATACAGAGACACACCGGTCTTAAATATCTTTTATGGAAATTCCGTTCGGGTATCTCCTGCCTCGCGGGGACCCCAGGCCGCGGCTTTATTCTGCACCCCCAACACGTGTGCCAATCAATGAATAATGGGGTTAGACGCATGCGTGTGCTACCGACAGCGGAAGGTGAGGCAGATCTCGAAGCGATCGAAAGGAAACCGGGAGCTGTCGCTGGCTCTGACGAAGAAAGACAAGGTGTGAGGTGGAGGGAAGTGATCCTGAAAGGAACGTTGAAGTGACACCGGCGGAAAGGGGAACCAAGAAAAAATGAGGAAGCGGTAAAAACGATTCCAACGCTTAGCATGTTTGAGTGCGGGAGAAAAGGGCGCGTGGCGAGAACTATCAGGTGAGACGACACGGCTCGAAATATCCTCTTCTTCTCAGTCTCAGACTGGCTCTGATGACTCCCAATTACATCCCATTGTCAGGTCATTACAGTCCCATTACACCCGCTTATTAGCCGGCGTGAAACAGTGTTGTGAGTTCGGCATTGTAATGGATTTTCTCAACAGTCGAGTGTGTCTTTCTCCGCAAAAGCACTGGAGCGCCTCCTTTTGTTCCTGTTTGCACACTTTTCCGAAAGGCGCCACTTGAATGCGTCCGTCTCTCCCCCCACGCCCCCCTCCGCACCCGAATATCAGCCGTCTCATCGAAACGACGGCCATCTGTTGAACCTTCGTCACAATTTCCATCCTTCTCTTCATGCACGCTCTTATTTTCCAAGCGCTCTCTTCGACTCCGATCTCATTTGCCGGGGTCTGAATGCTAATTTGAAGAAGGAAGCGTACTCTCGGAGTGCAAGCAAATATGAAATGTGATAATGCGCGAAGTGGCTCCCCGTGGAAGTGGTCTGGTCTTGACCCGCTACGGTACAGGAGTCCGCGTGGACGCCTCCGGTACTTCGGGGGGGGGGGAGTCCGTATGGATTTTCACTTCCGTGTCAAGTGATCTGGACATAAGTGGGTGGGTCTTGCTGATCAATCGACATCCATCGAAACGACCGATGAATGTCTAATCCCAATTAGTCTTGCTCCTTTGGTTAGTCATGGCCGACCAGAAAATCAATAATCCCGCCGTGACCATGACTCCGATCCGAGTGAATCAAAGAGATCCGTCTGCCTTAAATCAGCGTGATCGGAAACCCGTGAAGAACGACTCGGCAAAGAGTGAGCGCCGCGGATAAGCGTTTAATTTGTACCGGGACGTCGTTGGTGTGATTTCGAAAACGTCGAGTTTGTTTGGAACCTGTCACGCCGCTGCTCGTCCGGCGCGTCCTCACGAGGGAGGAAAACCAAAGATGTGTGAGCACGAAGCATCGATTTACCCCCTCCCCCCCACTCCTAGCGTGATGCATCGCTTAATGAATCGCATCTTTCCGACCCCGGGCTTAACTAGCGCTGGCATAAACGATGCCCAAACGCGGCGTGAGGATTCGGGCGAGGAGAAGCGAATTCGATTTGTGCGACGAGTCTGTCAAATGTGATCATTTCAGCCCGTGGGTGTCGTTTTTGGCTTTGCGTAAACAACCCCCCCACCCCGCAGAACGGAGTTGAATGAGTTCGACACACGTGGCTGTCAGTCGCTGCCAATTGCGCATTTTACGCTTGTTTTGTCGTGCCCAGTGAAGTACACTCTCCCATTATTTCTCATTCTTATCTTCTCGTTCTTTGCATGTCACCTTTAATGGCGCCATTGAAATGATTCTTTTCACTACATACTATTTTTTTTTTGTTTTGTTTGTTCCCACCCTACAGGCAAAATACTACAATCAGATTTTCCTGCATGAAATCCATTCTAGCCGTGTGACTAAGGAGCGGTGTGGGGACATTGTTTTCCGAAGTGTGTTTATTCAGTGACGACTGCAATGAGACTGGTGGCCGGTGATAACACGTTGCTTGCTCAAGACACGCTTTAACAATAGCGGCGGCAACGGGCAGCTGCTCCCGCATTAAATCCGCCTGGCTTTTGAAAGGCTTCCGGGAAGGCGGCAAGGTGGAGAAAACGTCTTGAGAGCCCCACTTCCGCCATCTTGGGCGAACTCGTGTCAGCCTCACGCGCAATTTAACTGCAAATGTGGGAGGCTAATGCATGCTAATTTAGGCTGATGAGATGCGTGGGCGGCACGAGTGCCAGCGCGGCGTCACGGGCGGCGCTCGCTCACCTGGGGGGGAAAGGTCGGGCAGCTGCAGGAAGGACGGACGGATGAGACCGTTAGCTAACAGTTAGCGATCCATCTTATTTTTGCCGCCGTCTATTTTCACTCGTCTGCTTCAAACGTGATTCCGATGCACGGCGGGGGCGTTTGCTGACTCGCCGTTTCACCCTCCACCCCGTAACTGCTGTCACACGAGGTCGGCGGACGCCGCGTTGACACGTCGAGGTCAACGCGGCGGCGGCGTCCGCGGTGTGACACGGGAGGCGGTCGTCGTCGTTGGAACTGACTCAAAAGTACTTTCGCCGCCGGATTGCAACTCGGATGGCAATCACGGCGAGGGCGTTTCTCCGATTTTCCTCTCCGGCGTAATGCGTCGCCGCCGTCTGGCCACTTGACGCAAGACGAGTCCAATCACAGCTGATTGGAGGGGAAACAGGAGTACATCAATAATGTATTGTTGTCTCTGCGCGGGCGAAACACTGTCATTTTTTTTTTTTTGTGGCGCGCTTTGCTCTTCCCCACCGTGTTGTGACTTTGTCATTTTTGATCAACTGATTTATTCCCGCCCCCCCCCCCCGCCTACTCCAAACCTGCAATCGAGCACCCTTCCCACATCCTACCCCGCCGTTCATGCCGTTGATTGACTCGACCCCGTCGCTTGTTCTTCCCTGCTGTTATTTACGAGTCATGAATATTCACGAGTGCAAAAAATGTTTTTCCTGTTTTGTTTTTTTAATTTCTGAAATTTTTGGGCCACCCACGCAAGGACAAAGATATCCAGACACATGCTCAACAAAACACTCACTCCCTCGCACAATTGCGGTTGGATGCGGCTCACCCGCCCCCCTCCCGGCCATGAATATTCATCCGCACCTGTTTCGCCGGCGCAAAGTTTGTCGCCACTTTTATTGTTACCGAGACAGAAGTTTGGACGGGAGCTCTTCTGTCTTTTGTGTGCGTTTTCTTTTCCTTGGCTGCCTTCGTTGACCTCCACATCTGCTACTGTCTAATATATTCTTCCCGTACGCTGTAAGAAAAGTTGTTTACCTCCTAAAATGTTTCGGCCGATTGGGTTTTACGGACGAATCTATTACGCGGCCGTCTGCGTCAAACTCCGAGCCTGTGATGTCATCAAACGGCGTCGCTGATGCAAGGAGTGGAAATCGCCCCCCAGATGGGGAAACGGTTGAGAGGATCGTACCCTTGGGCTACTCGTGATTTTCCTTTCACCGCTTTAGTTTGCAGTTAGGTCATATGTGTCTCAACATGTTTAATTCCCACTGTCTCCCCCCCCCCCCCCCCCCCTCCCACCCCACCCTTACCACCCCCCAACTCCCGAGGGCATGTGTCACTCAGTCGTGCAAAGCATTAGTGCAGCAACTTTGCTTCTTTTCTTTCTTTGTTATCGCTCGCATGCGTTGACACATGCTCCGCCCCCTTCCCGGAGGCCTTCATGTGTGTGTGTGTGTGTGTGTGTGTGTGTGTGTGTAGACGAGAAGTCACTGGGCCCCGGGTTTAGTCATACTGAGCAGAAACAATGTCTTTGAATGGAACACCTGCTTCGCACCGGAGCAGACATGGCAGGCTCGTCGTAAACATGGCCGCCGCCGGAGGGGCATGTGTCTATTGTAACAGGTAGTGCCCCCCCCCGCCCCCCCGCCCCCTCCGCCGCTCCCTGCCATTGCAAATAACTCCTGCTAACGGTCATATTAATGGGTTGATGATGGCCCAATTTGCTGTCATCTTCCCCTTCCATCTCTTTCGTGTGGGCGCCGCTTGAATGGGAAGATAAAAGGCACGCGACGTCCGTTTGAAGTGCGCGTCCCTCCGCGTCACTTCGCAGCCCCGAAAGGGAAAATCTCAACTCAGGACCTCCGCCGCGGTGCGCAGCAAATCTCGTTTCGCCTGTGTTTGGATCCCGTTCAACGGCGCGGTTTCGTTGAAAATTGCTGAATGGCTTCATGACTAGCCGGCGGCGATGATGTCACTCGAGAGTCAATTGAGACCACACCGATGTCGTGACTCACGTTGGCTCGGCGTTCCCCGTCATCAACAAGTTCTCTCTCGTCTTTAAAAAAAAAAAGGGGAACGATCAAATGTTGGGCGAAAAAACACTCACTGTTGTTTTCAGGAAACCGAATTATCGTTGCTAATTTTATCGTTGCTAATTTTCTCTTCGATGGACGACGACTTAAATGACGTTGTGAAATTGGCAGCAGGACTTGACACCCGATATCGGTACTCATACGATGGCTAAAAGATACCAACTTACAGGAGAAAGGTTAAAAAAAAAGCAATTTTTCGGCTAGTGTTAGCAAGTTAGCATTAGCGGGGTAGCATGAGCACGGTCGACTCATTTTTCGGCTAGTGTTAGCAAGTTAGCATTAGCGGGGTAGCATGAGCACGGTCGACTCATTTTTCGGCGAGTGTTAGCAAGTTAGCATTAGCGGGATAGCATGAGCACGGTAGACTCATTTTTCAAGCCTATAAATAAACTGCCGTGCCAGTTTCCCGCGACAGTTTTGGTGAAAAGTGACGCCGCCCATCTCCAGACGCCAAATATCGCAAAATGGTCTCAAATCTC
The DNA here is from genome assembly GCA_018466805.1 of Hippocampus abdominalis. Classification (NCBI taxonomy): domain Eukaryota; kingdom Metazoa; phylum Chordata; class Actinopteri; order Syngnathiformes; family Syngnathidae; genus Hippocampus; species Hippocampus abdominalis. The sequence goes on along the minus strand of CM031704.1, from coordinate 16,897,965 downwards.
AAAACGGTTTCCGTTCCGCAACAAATCAATCGAGTTAGTGGCTCAAGGCAAAAAATGCGGGAAGAACGCACGTTTGAAAAACGGCACGTGTGTCGACGATCCACTTTTGTTCCCGTTACTTCAGTCCATGTCCGATTCGTATAATTTTCTCATTTTGTCATCGTTTTTTGTGTGATTATAGTCATTGAATATGTGGTACGAGTTTATGGCTGAAAAAGCTGTCAAACCATTTGCATGAACATGAGACACATACAGATGATGATGATGCCCCGAGAACATCATTTATTAAGCCCGGTGGAGGCGGGGTCAATATTTTTAGCTTTGCTCCTCTTGCGTAATACCCTCCACGACTCCCCCCCCCCACCCCCCCGAGACATTTTGGGTTCGCGTCCATCCACAGACACCTCTGCTTCCCTCGCGCTCTCATTCCCACACCCAACGAGAAGACAAAGTAGCCGAAGAAGCAAGCGAGTGAGCCGGCGGCCAATTACACCACGAGACAATGTTGGTCATAAATCATCCGGCGGACTGTCACGGGGCACTGGAGGCATCGTCGCTCCTCCTTTTTTTTCTCTCTCATTCCTTCTCCCCGCATTCCTTTGGTCTCATTTTGTGCTGTGTAGCCGAGTGGTAAAAACTGCACTGCAGTCACGCCACGGTCCCTTTGAGTCTGCGAGTCATCGTAGCTCTTTTGTTATTCTCTTTAGTTCCCTTTCGCGCTTTTTTTTTTTTTTTGGCGTTGTCATGTTTACATTCTTCTCTCCCTTCACGCTCGCTTCATTATTTTGTTAACCGGAGGCTCGAGCTGCAAGTTTTCGCCGAAGTTGACTTCTAATTGGTTGTGTTTGTACATATGTCTTCGCAACGGGGGGGGGGGGAGGCGAGGGAGCAGCAGCAGTGTAGGTCAGAGGCAAATAGAAAAGGGGTTAAGGGGAAGATTATGCTAAGATCTGCCGCCGTGTTGACAACTGTGTACAAAGCGGCGTGTTTGAATTATTTACTCGACATCCTGTTGGACTGCTTTTGTTATTCCCAATTTGCACCGTGTTACATAGACTGACAAACTCTGGATATCAGATGACATGTTGAAATTCCCCGCCACACCGAAATGTGCGGTGCCTGGCTCTGGTGAGTGACGTGGGAGGCAATGAAGAAGAGTATCCGGTTGGCTGTGGTGAGCTGATGTTTGTAGCTAGCTGTGAAGTGGCTAATTGTTAGCCAGTCTGCTTGTTGAGATGTGGCGCAGCTAAAGGCGGAATTTTTTGTTCCGGACCACACCCGGAATAGTGAAATAATGAAAAGTTTCATGAAAATGGCGATTCCTGGGCAAAAAACGAGAAAAACACGTGGGGCACCACTGCCTACTACTGGTCACTTTTATTACATGATTTACAATGCAAACGGCTTATTCTCATTCACAGGTTGCATCGGACCCTTCTCCTTTCTATGACGCAAAAAAAGTAAACAAGTACGTCCTTGGTAGGCGGGGCCTAATTTTAAAAAGACTTAAAAGTACGTCTTGTGGAATGAAAGAGTTAAATAAAAGTGATCATTTTAACAGCATTTTAAGAAAAATATTAAATAAGGTATCTCAACACCCTTTTAATATAATACAAACACATTTCAACTTTCTGCGAAAGCAAGCGCAATGGCGAACGCAAAATATGGCTTTCTGTCGGCAGAAAAAGCAGGATTCAACAGGATTGGCATTCAGGAAGCTTGAGCAAAAACGAGAGCGATCTGAAATCATCTACTTCCTGTTTCAGTCTTCTTCAGTCAAATAGACATTGTCCAAACCAATATCGTGCTGCCATCGTGTAGTCAACAATGGTACTACACCCAAAATACAATCGAGTTCTTCTCCATAAAAATGTGTATTTGTGCTTTGGCTGATTTATGCAGTACATGAAGTACCCTGGATTAGAGTGATTTATCACCGGCGCGTTTGTGCGCATGCAGCCCGCAACGGTGCGCTCGGAATTCGGCGTATCAGTGGAGCCTCCCTCCGGCGGCGTCCGTTAATTAAAGCCGAGCAAGGCGACCTTGAGTGGCGCGCCGATAACGCTCGCCGATAACTTTTCGGAGCCTTTTAGAAACGCACACGCGCTTGTGCGCCCGCCGTAAGCAAGCATTTTGACACTCAAGCGAGTGCCAAGCGTTTGCCGTTTGTTTTTCGTCCGTTTTTTTTTTTTTTTTTTACACTAATGGATTTTGTTAATGAATATATCCCGCGCCTCTTCATTCCCACCTCCACTTTGCCGTCAAACTTTATTGCGTGTACACTCAGGCGAGGGCTGTCGTAAAAAAAAAAAAAAAGATGCTTCAGTGCCGTGCATTTGTTTTAATTAACCACTTTATTCCCGAGCGTGTCACGTAAATGCGGAGCTTCAGCTTAGGCCAAAAATCTTGGTTAAAGCCCCATTACTCGTTTTAATCAAGTACGTGCCGCATCCGAGATTTCCAACCATCTGTGCAGTGCATTCGGACAAAAGCCGCACGATAGATTTGGCGTCATTCAAACTCATTCAGCCAATTCGAGACCAAGTCTGAAAAGACGTTTATAAACGTCTTTGGGAGCGAGTGATGGTTGGGAAAATGTCTTTGTATCTGTTTGGACGGTATGCATCCAGGATTTTTTTTTTTGGGTGGCGACCGTGTGTCAGGGCAGGCGATGGGGGGGTGGGCGGTTGGGGGGGGGGGGGGGGTCACGTTTGCAAGGGAAGCTTCCTGAATCTGATGCTATCGGTGTGATTTCCTCTTGTCACCCAATACCCCCCCCCCCCCGAAGATCACAACCAGAATCAGTCGGCGAGATCACAGGGAGTGAGCGAGCTCGGGGGAGGGGGACAGGGGGGGGTCCGGAGGGATTGGAAGCATAAATTGTGAAGATGAATGAGACCAGGCATCTGTGTTTACGTGTGCATCTGGACGTTCCAGATAGGAATCTCTGCACTCCGTGACAGTCAATATAAATCCCTTTATGAACGTCATTATCGGGCTGATGTGAGTTTCGGCAGTCTGGACCTGCTCGGGTCAGATTGGTACATCAACGTGACAGCTCCGGGGAATCTATAGAGGCGTATATATTATAGATAGAGACTTTAGAGCCATTTTCTTTCGTGTTCAAGGCATCCAAAGTATTCCCAGCCGCAAACAGCGTCAAAAAGTATTTCGTCGATTGCGCCGAAGGGACCAGCCGACCCGTTCCAGGCCCAAACCTTAAACCTTGCACCCTCGTCGACCAAATTAGCTCTCGTCCTCCCCAAACAAAAGTGCAAAATGTCGTCGGCGTTAATGGCCACTCTTTCATTCTCCCGGCGTAACACGGGATTGACATTTTCATAATTACCACTTCCGTCAGCCACTGTGGACTCGCAACCCGGGTCATTACTAATTCATTGTGCGCGGGGAGTGAAGGATGCACGGACGGACATTGAGAAAAAAAAAAAAAAAAAAAAGGAGTAGGACTGAGCGAGGAGGGGAATAAAAGCGAGCTGCTGAGGGAGTTTTCCGTAAAGTGGAAGAAGTAGGACAAGTCGATATTGATTTTTCAAGTGCGGATGAATTTTCGGGGGGGGGGGCCTACTTGATGTCGCTCTCCTTGTACTTTCGCTCGGCGCGCGCTTCTTTCCCCTTTTCCTTTTATTCCCACTACCTTCTCCATCTGTAGTCTTTGCGCCGTTGCCGCCGCCGCAGCAGCAAGTCTTTGTTGCCATGGCAACTCGAGGTTATCCCAGCCGTGTAGCAACAGAGGGATGTGGGGAGAGAGAGCAAAGGAGAGGAAGAGCAAGAAACCCCCAGAGGGACTCACTCCTCCTTTTTGGGGGACCAGGGTGTCCGAAAAAATACATTCACACACTTGTCTGCTTCCTGCTCAGCGTCGAGCTTAGCGTTTTAATCCAGTTCGGAATTCATGAAGGTCAACTTCGTACGAAACAAAAATGCTGCGCTAAACTATTATCATATGCTCCCTCTTGCGCGTTGCCGTTAAGAGGCGAGCAGCGGCATTTTGACCCCCGATACGAACGCCGCTCCATGAATGCATGAAAACTTTCTTGGAAAAAAAAACATTTTTGGTTTGATGTTTGTTAGCATAAAAGCAGCTGGAGGCCAAATTTATTAACACCAACGAGAGTGGTGGTGGCGGGTGTTAATCAGATGGAATTTTAGGCCGAGTTTGAAGTGTGCGCTTGCCGTTGTGGGAATTCGATATTTCAGTCAGGCGAAAAAAAAAAATACAAACACACACGCATGCACACGTACACAACGGGTTCATTAGCGACCCTCCCCTGCCAGGCGAAGAAGCAAAGATAAGTGAAAGCGCCGCTCACCCGCTCTGCCTCTCATTCATTTGCACAGCTCGCAATCTGGAGACCAAGCTAAGTGGCTTATTGAACAATTTTCAATGGCTCGCCTGGTTTGACTCGCTTGCTCCCTCGCTCATTGTCGCCCAAAGGATGTGTTTGTCCTTCGTTTGCCAACGCGCATTATTCCGAGTGCGGAGTGCAGAGTGGATTTTGTGCAAAAACAAATGCGTTTGTCGAAAAATGGCTTCAGGAATTTTATATATATATATTTCATATATATATATAATGGTACTCAAAACGTGCAAGTTTGAAAGTACACAAGAAGCTGTAGCGTCCATTGACAACCCCCCCCACCCAAAAAAAACACGAGATCGGTTCACTACTCCTGTCCAATGTAAATCCGCTTCAATTCCAAGCGGCGACTCGCAGTTCCAAATGCTCCCTCGGCTCCACAAGCCATCCATCCAGCCGCACCAATGCAATCTTTCTAACAGCGCCGACATCTCTGCTGAACAGAAATGAGGCTGTGAAAAATGCTGCCCATTTACAGGAGCAAAAAAAACAAAAACAAAAAAAAAATCACAGTCAATTACCGACATAATGTCGTGGCCCAAATGCGGAAAATAGTCCACAAAACAAAAGACAAAAATAACAAAAAGCAGATTTCCACAGCAGACGTCATGTTGTTGTTCTTCGGACCATAATCTTAGCCGAGCCAATTGCCGCGAGATGACAATAGGATCGCATGATCGACCGCCGCGATATTAGCCGTCTTTTGTCAAAGTGAGGTGAGGCCGTTTAGCTACTTCTGGCTTAACCTTTTTTTGAAAAGAAAAGGGTGATTTAAAATTTTTTTTTGTCCAGTAGCGCTAATAATAATATTCATATCAGCAGGTAATTACAGTTCCTTCAATAGAGCCTTAATCCACGGGTGCCCGCTCTGTTATCAGGCAGCATACCGCCGCGGCTTTGGAGGACTAGCCCATAGGAAAGGCCAAAATTGCTCTTTTATCCTGAGTTGGGGGGGGGGGAACCACACCAAATCGTGGTATTTACCGCACCCGCGTATTTTCCACACACACACACCTGTCTCACTTAACTCTATCATGCAAACGGCTATGGCGTCTTATAAGAAGATTCCGTGAACCCCCACCACACCCAGACGCACTTGGCTGGGGCAGAACACAGACCACCCGTGACCCCGTACCGCCTCATTAAAATGCTAAAAAGCTGCAGGAGGATAGAAAAGCTAATCCTCACACCTGTTCCAGCCCGAGAGTCCTCATCTCCTCTGGCTGTAGACCCACCTCGACGCACACACCTGCTTTGTGATGGCGGGAAGTCAAGAACGCGTGGTATCGTACGTAGCTGGAAATTATTTTTTGCTTTCCAGCTGAGGCAAAGCAAATGAAAATAAAAACGAGGAAAATTGCGGCAAAACACAGCTGTGCAATAAACGTAATTGGCTGCCTCATCAAGAGACCGCACACGGCGCAGCCGTATTAGACTTAATAATGCGACGAATGCTCATTTGCGATCGACGGGTGCAGTTGTTCGCCAACGAGATCGTTATATGTTGGCTCGCAACAGGCATCGCAAAAAAAAAATCGGAGCCTGTAATTAAATTTTCACCCAAATCTCCCATCTTCAGAGTCCACCGCGCACGATGTTAGCTTGCGTGGCGTAAGTGTTATCTCTCCGACGCAAGGCTGAGACTGTACATCCATAAAGCGGCGACGGCAGGAAGATGAAATGGCGCGGGTGATCCGGGTCAGGAAAGACTCTCAAGGGTCCATAAATATCACTTTTGGGGGGCGTGCCCTCAATACCGGATCATCAATCGATGATCAAATAACAAATTGCCGATTTACGAAAACGATCTACGGATCTGAATGCGATTGGTTCTCTCGATGGCCTCGAGTACGTCTTTTCGGACTTGCATTTTCAGGACGTTTGTCGCTTGAATCTTTCTCGTTTGGATGCCGCCAGAGTCGATCCGGATTGAAACATGGCGGTAAGCCCGGTTTGCTAGCCCCCGTACGGTAACGCGCCGCCGCCCAGGTTAGCCGATGGAAGGGTTCTGGAAGCTCTCTCTTTCCCTGGCTCACTCTGTCTCCCCCCCCCCCCCCCCCCACCTCACCCCCCACCCCAGATGAATCGAAGCACAGATGAAAAGCTTTCAGGAATGCTGGCAGACAGGCAGCGCTTTGCGGTAATCTAACCTGGGGAGGATGAAAGCCGGCTTGGAAGCTGGGCCCGGAGTAAAGCGAAGTGGGGTTTGGTCGGAGTGGCGTCAGGTGAGAGGATGACAATGACGGCGTGAAGTTTTTTGGGGGCGAAGAAGCGCTGCTTCGTCAGAAAAGAAGGGGTTGGTGATTGTGACTCTGGGAGGGTCAATGAAACATCCAGGCGACTTGGTGCAGAAGTCAGAAGTTTCCGAAGTGCGTTCGTGAAGCGACCGTCATTTTGATGCCGTTCCGCATCAGTACCCCGACCCACGTGACGGATGGTCCGTGTGAAAGAGGGGGTCTTAGGACATTTCGAAATTGCGAAAGGAAGTTTCGGTATTGTTTGCCGGTGCAAAGGCAATGGCCCGAGTGAGTCGATTGTCGCGATTGTCGCGGTCGATCGCTGTTCAATTGAGAGTTTCAAAATTGGGCTTCTTGAATGAACTGTAAAATCCAGCTGCATCCAGCTGGCAGTTTCACGCGACGACGACCGATCGGACACCTTTGCACTTGATCCGAAAGCCCGCGCGTACACAGTCGGGCAACGGGGGCGGTGGCGGCTTAAATTAAGCGAAAAGCGCTAGCGTGAAAAATGCGCGGGGTGTCGTAATTACAGTAAGTCGGTTTGGAGTGGCGCGATCGCGGCTGTCACACGGACGCGGCGGGCCGAGTTCAAACTCCACGCGGCGGAACAAACCCGATTGCGACGGCTGCACACCGGAGTGGCGTCGAGCGCGACGCCGCCGACACGCAAAATGCCGTTGGCAGTCGGTTGAGGCAGCGCGCTGTTGGGGTATTTTTTTCTTCTTCTTGAAATCATAATGTAGGTGGAGCGGGGCCTGTCGCCGGCGTGACAAATCCCCCCTCCTCGTTCACCTTGTACTCGTGGCGCACCGCCACGAGCACGGCGCAACACCCCAGCGGAGCGCCTCGCCACCTAATTGAAAATTTTTGGAGGTCTAAGAGGATTTCCGCACAACGCCAAGCCGACAGTCCCCCATTCACGGAATATCCTCTTACGACGTCTTTCTCTTCCCCGCACGTCCGCGTGCGTCTCTCTCCGAGAGAAAGGATGAACTTTTATCTGTCAACAAGCGTTAGCGAGGCTTACAGATCCAAAATGGAGGCCGCAAAGACGGGAAGCTTCAGCAATGCCTGTGGCTCTTTTTGGCACTCACTGAAATCTTGATTATTCTTTACATTCCGTCTTTTATGAGCTTTTTTTGGGGGGTTGGGGGTACAAAATTTTTTATTTTTTTTTCGGGCAGGAATGCACTAATGGTCATTCATTCCAATACGGGGAATTAATCGCGGCCGTTCGCAGGCTCCTTCGATTTATTTTTCTGACTTTGTGATGAGATAAGCAACCACTCTGGAAACAACGCGGTTGTCGATTTGAGCTCCGGCATCACGCGCCGGTGCATGAAACGTGCAATTCAACCCCCTTGATAACTCGCCGCTAATTTTAGTCAAGGGGGGCATTTGCGGAATGCATTTTCAAGCGTTGAATGCGTCCCAACTATTATTATTTTTGCGCTCAGTGAATCAACACATGCCTTTAGGGGGCTTTACCGCAGCCACTTCTTGTTTTTTTGGTTGTTTTTTTTTCCTCCCCTATTTCCCTCACTCTCTGCCAGCGATGCAATTTCGTACCTCAGTAAGGGGGAAAAACGGCTCGAACGGTCCAAGCGGCGTGCCAGTCTGTTTAATAACGGAGTAAAAGCGGGCCGGTTGCCGAGGAAAGAATACAAAGACGAATCAAGTGGCCTCGGGGGCAGGCGGCAGGGGGATATTACGTACGGAGAACACAGGCATCCAACACACCTGCTTATCTCTGAGGAATTGCCTACGAGGGGGCTTCTCGTTTTAATTAGAAAACTTTTGGAGGGAAAGTCATAAATCACCGGCGTGCCGGGAAACAAATTTGCACAGGCGAGGCACTCGGTGGCTGGGGGGGGGGGGGGGGTTCGGCGCACACAAGCCACCGCATTAGGTACCGCCGGACCCCCAAAACAAATGGCAGCGTCAAAAAAGTGCGGACTTACCGTATTGGCCCGAATATAAGACGGTGTTTTTTTACATTGAAATGAGACTGAAAAAGTGGGGGTTGTCTTATATTCGGGGTCTAGACATTATACCCATTCACGACGCTAGATGGCGCCAGATATCATTGAAGCGAATGCTGAACTTGACTCTCCAGGCCAAAGTGAACCCCTGCCACGATAAAAATAAAATACGGTACATTGTGCAAGCGTAGCTCACGTTCAGGTATGTCGAGGTTTAAAAAAAATAATAAAAATGCGGGTGATACTAAAACCAGGACAGTTCAGCGATCGCGGTTTTCGATATTGGTGCAAAAGGTCACCCGGATTTTACACCCCTGCATGTGTGTACGGGTGTCTTGGAGGTGTGTGGTAACAAGATCCAGGCTGCTCTCAGACGGTGTCTGGGCTTTCGCCTCCCCATCTATTATTCACACACACACACACACACACACACACACACACACACACACACACACACACACACATTGACTTTCACCGTTGTTGTTCTCTTCAGTAAACATTCTCGGTATTTCCTCGACGTTTTCTCTTGACACGTGTGCTTCCGTTGATCATCAGCGATCGGAACAAAGCACACCGACGTCCCGCTGAGAATGAATATCGAGCCGACGCGAAAAGGCCGACGACCTGTCGAGGGAGTCGGCAATCGGGTGGTCTCAAAAGTCCCCCCCCCCCCCCCCCACCATCCCTCGTCTTCCGCACCGGGATGTCAATAGGTCATTATCAGGCCGAGACAGACTCGGCGTCCTGTCTGAGTGAGCGAGCGATTGATCCTCTGATGGGAGATAAACCGATGGAGGGACATCGTTATGTGAAGATGGGTATTGGGGGTGTGGGGGGGGTGATCAAAGTCCATCACCAAAGGAGCTTCAGTTCAGACAAGATTCCTGTTCCTATTTGTGCACCTCTAGGGTCATCACGGGTCACGGCGTCGAGTTCAAAAGAAAATCCGACCCCGCTCTCGTTACCAAAATGGCGGCTCGGGAGGCAGGATGAACGGCGCATCTTTCCGTTCGCATTTTTTTTTTCTCGCAATCCTCCTGGAACAGAAACGGAATCCCGCAAACTCTTCCCTCGGAGTTGGAAGCATATAACTTTGCATTTGGCACATCGCACCCAAAGTCGAGAATTCTTTCCATGCACCTGCGGGTGGTCCAGTCAAACTGACACCTGGAAGTAGATAGACGAGCCCGACGGAGAGCTATAAAGCCCCCCCCCCCCCCCCTTACTTACTCCCGTGGCTCCGAGGCAGCGATAACGGGCAGACCTGCCACTCACCTCTGCGAAGCGAAGGGAGGGCGAGGCCGAAAGAGAAGAAAAACGAGTCGGGAAGCCTCCAGACACATGTCCCCTTTCACGTCCAACACCATCACAGCGGGGGCGGACGAGAGGGGGGGGGGGGGTTAGATTAGCAGACCGCGTGGACCCTGCGGGCTAACTGCTAGCACGCCTTGAATGCCACGGCGGTCAGTCAACAAGCCGGGGGTCCCCCCGCAGCTCTCGCCGGCTGGGTGTCGGATCCCGGATGAGAGGTGATGGAAATCCGGGAGGTGGGCGACCATAAGTTCACGTCCACCCGCCTGTTTGAATTTCGCACCCAAAACCCTGAAGAACCCAAATGGTCAAATTTGACCCTGATCCTAAATTAGGAATTTGAAAAAACATATATTTTGGTGTTCAGTGAACATATCGCAGTCATTTAATGTATAATTCATCATTTTCCATAGAAGGGTTCTTGGGTTCTCCAGGGTTAAGGTGGCGGACTTGCGGAAACGCTCCACGACGCAGTTCCGCCTTGTTCCGATCAACGTATAGCAAAACCCGCAGCGTTTTGCTCCGTAAGCCTCCCAGCCTAAGCGCTGCATCCGTTTTTTTTATTCCTCTGGAGCAATACCGCGACACGTCGACGCTATTACCATCGGATTAATGTCAAATCAACCACGGGGTCCATCTTGCCTGAAGCTCCACGTAGGCTGTAGAACGGCGTTTTTGTTCCAGCGGATGATTGACGCTGTGAAATGGATCCAGGCTTTTTTTTTCTCTCTCTCCACCCGTCACGTATTTTTATTGAGCCGGACAAATTCTGGCAATCAGACCGCCGCCATTGTATCGCTGTCGGAATGAATGGAGTGCGTGAAGAGACACGTCGGCGTTACGCGGTCCTCCTTCGCAGTCGGCGGTCTTCGCTGTCGTCTACCTGACTGACACGCTGCGTTTGCTTGACAAAAGATGCTCGGAATGAGTCATCAGACGTTTTTTTTGGGGGGGGGAGGCTTAGCTTCTGCCAAAACTGACTGCTGTCATGACCAGAGGCTGTTCTCAAAGCTAGGCGGGGACGTTTGCGCCATTTGCGTTCGATCCGTCTGGGTAGTTGCGGCGTTTCTGCCGTTGATGCGTACGCCCGTATTCCGGTAGTTCCGTGACCTTGGATGGCATTGCCGTCCGTCCCACGCAGCTCGGGTCAGAGCGCAGTGACACTTTACTCAGCACTCCATTCTGGATGCCTTCCAAATGCGGAGGCGTTAGCCGCCATTGTGCCACGCTTAGCGCACCGCCGCCGCTACACCCTCTCGGAATCCAGATTCCGCGCCAGTCGCTCGCCGCGGTTATTGTCTGGTTTGTCGGAGCCCCGCGACAAATTGATTCCGCGCAGAGTCCGATGAAAGTTTTCAATGTGCCTTTTGTGGCGCTCGCTAGCAAAACGTAGACGCAGCGGGCGGGTAATCCCGTGGGGGGGTTTTTCGCACCGGAATGGCTTCCCTGATTGCGTAGCACCTTCTGGTAGACCCGCTGAGCGTGAGATGAAACACACACTCTGGCCACGGTATTATTATTCCCATTGAGCGCTGAAAAACGGCACACGTGGTGTCTGTATGTCACACGTTCTGCATTTTTAAGTCTCTGAAGGCCCGGAATGAGATGCCTTCTTGTTTTTGTGTGAGTCATCCATGAGTGGGCGTCAATCAGGGGGCCAAATAGATCCGTCACCTTCCCCTGACCACTCTCAGGCAAAAAAAAAAAAAAATGAAGTCAGGCCGGCAGCGGAGTCCCATTGTGTCGTGCTAATGTGATAGCGGAGATTAGCATTGTAATCCATTTAGCATAGAGCGGCTAATCCCCTTTCATTGGCGTCGAAACGCAATCAGATAATGTCGGCTACCGCCACTGCGGCTGCCTTAATGATTGTAAGTCTGATGAAACATTCACGTGAGGCTGTATTAATGACGAAACGCGGATGGCGGCTAGCGATCGATGGACTCGGAGGAAATGAAAGGGGAGTAAACGTAAACCGAGTTCGCAACTCTCGCCGTTGCTATAAAAAATAGCGTTTATGACTGCGATCGAATTCCATCCACTCGCTGCTTATGAGTCCACCCGGCATTTGAATCTTGTCTTTCTACCTAGCGTAATCCCAGCGTGGCTCGCTACCGGACGCTCTCGCTCTCTCTCCCGTGGCTCGTTTGCGTTCCGGCATCCCAGTTTGAGGGATAAAAAATGCCGTAACTTCCATTTTGAATATCCCGCCCGGCAACCAGGGATTGCGTTCTCCGATTGTCGAATCGATTCGACCGTTTGACAGGCCAAAAACCTGACGCTGTTGCGCTTCCTTCCAGATCCGAGTGGACAGTTCGTCGCGGGCCCTGCAGTACGAGACGGTGCAGGCGGTGGAAAGCGGACCCATCCTCCGAGACATGGCCTTCTCCTCTGATCACCACTACCTCTACGTCATGTCCGAGAGCCAGGTGAGACGTTCCGACCCTCATGTTTCGCTCGATGGTCTCCATCAGTCCTGAAGCTTCGGAGTGTGTCATGAACATTTCCCAGATTGTGTCGAGAGCATTATGAATCAGAACGGAATTGGGCTGAAGATCAAAATGAAGACCTCAAGGCAGGAAGGGGAGAAATTGCCAAGGCGGAGACTGGGAATGAGTGCAGTAGGTCCAATTAGGATTCCGTTTTGTCATGGAATCCAATTATCAGTTCTGCAAATCTGTTAACCGGCAAAATTAGATTCCTTACTCCTATCTCTCTCGGAATTTAGCATCCATAATTGGGCTCCAAGAAGACGACAGTGTATCGCATTAAAATGATTACCATTTCTTAATTTCCTTCTCTTGCCTTTGTGTCCTATTCCCTTACGTCCCATCTCGCGTTACAAATTTAGCCACTTCAATTAGCGCGCATTGGAAAAATAAACACTAAGTGATTGTGGCCGTCCAGTTTGGCAGTGGGAGGGGCTTACGGGTAATTAGTCTATTAGCCTAGTTAAAAGCGCCCTCTTTCCGGAGTGTTTTGGGAGGCCCATTTGGGAATATTCAAACAACACTGACAAAAAAAAAAAAACACACCAGAACGATCAATTTTCGTTGCACGCAGACACGGATTCGCAGACCTGACGAGGCATCAATAAGACGAAGCTACATGCTGCGTCCGGGCAACGGACGGAAAAAGCAGCTAGCGACAGGCATGGCGACAACAGAGCGGGTCGATTGAGCTTCACCCGCGCGTTTTTTAGCGCCCCCTAGGAATGCCTTCTTTTGATTTAGTTGTTGCTAGGACGATACGGAGACGAGGGCCAACAGGTTCGACGCAGACCTCCTTTGGACCCCGTTGAGTTAATTTTGGGTTGAAAGTTTAGAATCCGGACCGCCAAGGTCATCGCCCATTTGTCCAGTTTATGCTAGCAATCGGACGAAAACCTTTCGGACATCTCGAAAATGGCTATGACCGGAAAATGGTGTCTGGAAACCAAGATGGCAGACTTCCTGGTTCTTCTCAGGGCCTGGCTTCCCTTGAGATGTTTTTTTTTTGTGGGCTTCCCGTCAAAGCGATGGCTCAGCGCCGCGCTGTTGGCGCTCAATTATTGATATTCCGCGCAGCAAATGCAGATCTGTAAGTGTGAATTATTGAGAATGTGTACTGTACTGAGGTGAGATCGTTCAAAGTCAACCGCTTCCTCCTCCCGAGGGAATTCCCGACAACTGATTCGAGGCAGAATCAAAGCTTTTTCGTGTCGGTGTTCTTTTAATTTCCTCCAGACTCATGGAGGTGTTTAGATGTGGCGTCCCAGTTGGGTCTAACGAGGAAGCGGAACACAGGCGGCGACACGCGGGGCGGGGGGGGGGGGGTGCGACGTTCTCGTCGGCTAACTCAAAGCGTCGAGTTTTACCTTTTGTCCTCCCTTTTAATGGCCTCTCATTGTGCGCTCCCTCCACTCATCTCGCCTCTTGGGCTACGCACCGGCTGAAACTGCTTTTCACGCACACTTTGAAAGCAGAAGCAGACGCGGGGAGCTTTATGAGGCGATGTCCGCGGGAATGCCTGACGCCATCGAAACGGTTGAGATGATGAAGGTCATTGTCCAGATATTTTACGAGCAGAGAACGACCCAGTCTCCGTTGTTTAGGACCGAATTAAGATGCAAGATGTGTCATAGCTAAACCTCGCGCGGTAACTTTCCAAGGACGGGATGGTACTCTCCAATTTAAGTTTTTATTCATGGAGGAAAGAGAAGATTTTAAAAAATAAAAATCAGGATAGTGGACATAAAGAAGCAGGAATGTAGCCCAGCGCTAACTTGCCGCAAGCTAGCGGAACAAAATCGTTAAGCTAACGTAGCATGTCTAACGTATATATAAAATAAAAAAGATTGAAAAAGTTAGCTTAGACATGTTAAAATTGTTAAGCTAACGTAGCATGTCTAACGTTAGCTTAACAATTTTAACATGTCTAAGCTAACTTTTTCTTTTTTATTCTCCTCCTCTGACGGAAATCAAAGCTCAATCGAATATCCTCCCACTCAAGCGTCCATTTGAGCGGCAAGGGAACTGAAAATGATTGATCCCGTCCCGATCGTTTGTCACGCCGCGACAGTCCCGACGGGCGGGATGGATGCGCCTCCCTCACTTGACCTTTTCGGGACGTCAAGCGAAAACAATAACACACGTGCGGTCGCCGTTAAGCCGCTTTACGATACGAAACCAAGCGTGACGGGTTTTGTGGACGACGTCGGAGAGATCCGAGCCGCGGAGTCATTCATTTGTTTCGGCGATGTAAAGTCGGCTTGTGTCGAATCTCAGCGTTGATGGAAGCGTGGCCGGTGATTAATTCTGATCTCCGCGACGCGCCGTGGCGATAGCAGCGGGTCGTCTATTATTATTCCCACCCATCGCCGTTGATATAAATAATCATTTCGCCGTGATGGGAGCCGATCCGACGGCAGTAATGAGCAGTGCGGTATCAAATTGGAGACGTGCGCTACGTATACATTACGTAGCAGGGGGGGCGGGTGGGGGGGGCTGTTGTTACATTACATGCCGTACATTTAACTTTGTTATCTTATTATTAGTATCATCACTTTTCGCGTTCGATCTCGGGGGAAAAAAAAAATGTCATGTGATAGGAACATCGGCATTGACCGAATGATATCAAGAGCCAAGCTCCGGAAACCGAGAGTTGACTTTTCGGGGGGGGGGCATCTGAATGTGTGCGACCTCAAGTGGGCACATCTGCCATCGACCAAGTGTTAAATTATAAAGATAGGGCGCTATTGTTGGCTGATCGCGGCATAACAAAGCCCAAAAGATGAGGGCGACGCGGGTGCGAGCGTCGCCGGGGTGGGGGTGGGGGGGGGGGGGGGTTCATAGCCGCTCGTGACACAATGGCCTTTATTTTTTTGGGGTTTTTTGGAGTGTGTCGGACCCCCTCGTGTGCACCGAGCGTCGGCGTCGCTTGTTCGCCCCTGCGATTCCAATCTCAAGCTCATTCCCTTTATCTGGCTAATGCAAATAGGCCTCGGCGCAGCGGGAGGGCAGTGGGGGGGGGGGGGGGGGCAAAACACACCGGTTGCTTCACACACACACGCTAAGAGAGGACCCCCATTGTTTTTCGTGCAATAACATGCGCCATTCCTCTTGACTTTGACATGGAGCTGCGCCCCCCCCCCCCCACCCACACCCAACCCTCCCGCGGATCCAGAATCCACTCGGCTGTGAGCAAGCACGCGTGTGGATAGAGCCGAGCCGAGTGTAGCTTTTTGTTTCGCCAGTCAGGTGCCTGACATCTGCCATGTCTGCGTTCCAACAGACGCCTTGAAATTTCACGTGCAGAGGAAGCGAATGCGTAGCATTGATCCGGTGTGTCGTTAGAGGAAGCGATACGGTTGGCGCCTGCTTGCCAACAGCATTCTGTGCCCGGGCTTGTGTGCTTCGTTTTCAAACAGACAGACCTCCAAAGGTTTTTCCTCACAACCCCGTGACGACCCGGCCTCATTTTGTCGCCGCCGAGCCACGGCGGTCACCCTCCCGATGACGGCTCATTAATCAAAAAAGGGCTAGTGATACCTGTTAATGCCAGATGCTGTCGCCGTGGTAACAAGAACAGGCGACAGCTCTGCCCGCCGGCCCTCGGCCCCGAAGGCAGTCGGTTATGATTCATCGGCAAATTGGCAAGATATCGACATAGGGATGTACAATGAATCACAATATTAATATTCTTATTTTGCAGCTTTCCAGGATGCCCGTGGAAGCCTGCGGTCAGTACGCCACCTGTAGCGAATGTCTCGGATCAGGGGACCCTCACTGCGGCTGGTGCGTCCTGCACAACACGTAAGTGCCCGCGGCAATCGTCGTCGACACCCATCGAGAGTACTCAAATAGATTCTATCAGAGAGCAACTTTTTTCCGTGCAACGGAAGGACAATATCAGATGCTGGCTTTTATGCGCTGTTGAGCTAGCTTGCTAACTGCCGTTAAAAACCACGGATAAAAAGAACACAACACAGCAGTTGTAGTTTGTACTCACTATTTCCTGATTGTTAAAAAACAAAATGTGGGTGTTTTTGGCAGGGCTGGAACGAATTAATTGCAATTGCATTCATTTGAATGGGGAATGATGATTTGCCATTCTATCACTGTTACATTCTCACTGAATAAATTAAACTCAAATCTCAAAGTACTGCTGGACTTTCACGACAAGTGGCAAAAACACGGTCAAGTTACCACACGCCTAAAATGTTGCGATTTGATCTTGATCAAATGTGTTAGCATACCTAGCATCAAGCAGCGAGAGCCTCGTGACAGCATGCAGACGTCCCAATTTGTACACGAAGCTGTTCACTTTCCAGCCTTCAACTTGCCGGTCCATCCACCGCCGTTTTTCCATCTGTTGCGCACAATCGCACTCTTTGCCGCCAGCTGTCAAACTCCCGTTTTGTCTGCTGGGGTGCTTGCTTGATTTCCCACTCCGCTGTAAATTGAAAATGGCTTTCTCGTGTCAGTGCTAGCCCTCGGGTATAGCATGCGTGCATGGCGGTGTGTGAGTGTGTGTGTGTGTTAGCGGCCCGCATTTAGCACCTCCATCCCTGCTGGCGCTGCGAGGACACGGCGAGGGCAGAGAGATGCGGCGCGAGGCGGCGAGAGGAGCCTATTGACCGAAAACTGGAGGTGCAAGGAAGGATGGGGTGGGCGAGACGCAAGGAGCAGATGAAGAGTAGGATTATTAGGAAATCGTATTTTGGTTTTCGTCTAAATCGCGCATGCTTGTCGAAATGATTCAAGCGTCCACTCAGGCAACATTGGCGCAACACATCCTATCAAAAGTCAGCCCTTCACAATCAAAGAGCCAAAATAATCTGGTGAAGCTATTAGTATACTTTTGTGATTTATTTTGAAGGCGCCCTAACTTGTCAGAGTTTCGTTTTGGTGGGGGTTTTTTTTAGAATTTTTCATTGGGTACTTAATAAAAATAAATTGTTGTCGAATAGCAACACTGCCCTCTTTTGGCCTGGGGTGTTATTGCATGCCAATTTGTCTGTCATTCTACACTTTTTAGATTTTGTGTGTGTGTGTGTGTGTGTGTGTGTGTGCGTGTGTGTGCACACAAGAAGACCATTAGCACTCTGGACATGCTCCTGGCCACACAGCAAATGGGTGTCCACAGATTGGCCTGTCACACTTAGCCTGATAGAATCTGCTCATCTCCTCAGCCGCCACTTCACACACACACACACACACACACACACACACACACACACACACACACACAGTCGCGCACACCAAATCTGCGACTGGGCAAGACACGACCGCCTGAACACGCCGCGTGTTAATGCATACAGGTACAAAATGCAATCGGTTCTATTTAGCAGAGTCGTTATTTTGCGTTTGCCTCAGAAGTCGACCGTATACAAATTCAAGAGCAGGCTGCTACTTTTCATCATCAGTCACGTTCGTGTACCTAAAACGTCTCGAAATAACGGCGTGAAGGGTAGAGTTGCTTCCAAATGTCCTCCCGGATAGTTGTGCCGCTGTTTCTCAATCAACCTTGAAGCCACCTCGCCGGTCTCAAGCGTAAACAGCCTTTTCTTCGCTGTGGATCAGCATAGGCTGTATTTACTCTATAGATCGGCGAGTGAAGCAGCGAGAGCCGAGGGGAAGAGGAGAAAGGCAATCAATGAGGAAATCAACAGGAGTGGGTGCTGTGTGTGTGTGTGTGTGTGTGTGTGTGTGTGTGTGTGTGTGTGTGTGTGTGTGTGTGTGAGAGTGTGCACACGTCAAGTCATTGTCCTTGACAAGCACTCAGCGTTGATGTAGAAACGGCCCTCAACACTCCCTCCCCTTGCTTTGCCGTTGAATGCATGTGAGTGTCCACGCCCACTACGGCGCAGCTGCATGCCGAGCAGACACGCATTGGGAAGAGTGCATTTAATAAGATGTTTATTACACTTTTTAAAACTGCAGGGTCAAAAATAAACGGATTTTAGTCAAAACCCCAGGACGAGGCGTCAATTCGACCCAATTTTCTGGGTGCATACACAGATGCTATCTGTTAGCATTACGCTATCTGAGCTCTTCTAATTCTCTTTGTTTTATGTTTAGTTTGACAATAATTATTTTGCAAACGATTAAAGGATCCGGTGTTCGGAAAGTACTTTGAAATGCCCTATCCGTACTCTCCGTCTCCTCGACATCCATCCGCACACCCAACTCCTCTTCCCGTATGTTGCATCGAAGCCCATTCTACTTCCAGCCTGTCAGCTGTCAGTCACGGCAGCGGCTAACTAGGCTGTCAAGTCGGCCGTCAAGCGTGACGGGCGGACAAATTGGACGGGCGCTTTTGCCCGAGTTGCATTGTGGACGTACGTGAAGGCGCGTTTGCCCGTCGCTCTCAAGCGATGCTAATGCTGTGATAACTCGCGATTAGTCATTAGCGATCTGGATTTCTCCCTTTGGCCTGAGAATATTCCCACGGCGCTAGTCGATACATTTTCAGGTCTTCTCTTTTTGTCAGTAATCCACTGCACGAATTCACCGCAACAATCTCGCAAACAAAATAATAATAATAATAACACATTTTATTTATAAGCCCCCTTCAAAAAAATGGCGGCAACTTGCAAGTCATGCCAACCGAGCTTCTACTCGCCCAAATTAAAAAACGTATTCCCTTCCCGGGACGTCTCGGCTGCTGTCAGATGAATAACCTTTTCCGCCGGCAAGAAAAAAAAAATATTAATTGGCAGATGCGTCGGATGTTTGTTCTCGCCGCCGCGGTCGGTCGCGGCGTGTCTCGGCGCTCTTGCTCATCCGTTACCCCCGCGACCGGCGCTCATTACCGACTTATGCTAATTAAAACCCGCCACGGACTAATTGTGTTTGGTCAGGCTGGAATCAGACACTTGCGTGCTTTGTCGGAGCGGAAAAGTCGTCAAACTGCCAGAATAAATAAAAGTGATCACTCAGAGTGGAAATTGATCGTATCGTGTTGACGATGTTCATATTTACCCGTTAAAATGCATCGTGTCCGACGTGTGGATATCTCATCCGGTCTGCGGGTATCGTGTTCTAATCCAAACCATGCTGCGAAAATCAATACCTGAGGTCACGCCGTGTTTGTATACAATGCATATTATGGCCGGATTGGTTTTCATAGAAGGCGATCAATACTGCCCGTGCTGGATCAATACGTGGGTGTGCTGTTATTTGGCGCACTCAAAACACAGGAAAGTGCACCACCTAGCTTGCCTTTCACGGGCAGATAGAACCAATGTGTGTGTGTGTGTGTGTGTGTGTGTGTGTGTGTGTGTGTGTGTGTGTTGGGGGAGGCGGGGCTTCCAAACCTCATCATAGCCCCATTACGAGCGGCCATAGGGCCACAACGGCAAAGATGTCGTCGATGCGGGCGCTCGCTCTGTTGTGCTACCCGATATGCTTTCAGCGCTAATGCTAAAGTTCTCGAAAACTGAGCTTAAGTCTCAATTTTTGGACGACTGATGGAAGTGATGCACTGCCCTATGTTCCGCCATGTGTGTGTGTGTGTGTGTGTGTGTGTGTGTGTGTGTGTGTGTGTGTCCACAGTGGGGTCACGGCCATTGGGCCAGGTAATGACTCTCCCACGGGCCCCTCCATGCGTTTTTGTGCTATGGGGACCAGCACTCAAAGATAGCGGCTCTCTGTGTGTGCGTGCGTGTGTGTGTGCGCGTGTGTGTGTGTGTGTGTGTGTGTGTCGTTTAGTGTGAAAATAGTATCGCACACAGCCCGAGGCTATTAGCACAGTATGTATGGCATTTTTCCGTGCACGCCGTGTGCGATAATGCGCAGGTTAGATCCTAATTGGCTTCACGCTGGTAAACAACAATGCTTTTTTTTTGGGGGGGGGGGGGGGGGGGGGGTAACCAATGAATCATATCTGAGATTTCATGCAGCATTTTTACGGAGTCTCACGTTGCACATCATAAATCAAACGGGTCATTTGTTTCATTCCCGGTCCGTCTTGATTGGAGCCCTCTCCGGCCCGTGTTGACCTCAAGGGGTCAATTAGCTCATTTAAGGAGGGGGCGGTCCGATGAAAGACGAATCACAGCCCACCTGCTGTCATATTAGATGGAATCTAAGCCTCCACCCGCACTTGGCATTACCCATGAATGCCACTCATTAAAACCTTCCCAACGGCCCCGCTCCATTTCCACATATAGAGCCGCCATTGTTTTTCAAACACACACCTAAGTCTACCGGAGGGGGTCCATTTACAGACCACCATAAAGAGTAACAGTGGTTTTTTTTTTGTTTTTTTTGCTCTCTGCAGGTGCACCCGAAAGGAGAAATGCGAGCGCTCGTCCGAGCCTCGCCGCTTTGCTTCCGACATCAAGCAGTGCGTGCGCCTCAGCGTGCACCCCAACAACATCTCGGTGTCGCAGTTCAGCGTGACGGTGAGTCCACGTCTCGGGTTTTTAAATGTCTGAAAAAGGAGAGCTCGTTTCCGATTAGTGGCCGCTCTTTTACACGGATCGGCACGGCACTGCCAGCAGCGACGCGATTCAAATCCCGGCTGTGCAAATGTCCCGTCCAATGAAACACTCATTAACATACCCATAGTATTTGCTTGGCATTGCATCGGGATGCTTGGCAGCTAAATGCAGCCCGTTTCCCCCTGGATAGTTGATTGTCGGCCCCTCCACGAGCTTTTGTATACAACGGCGGCGTATGAGTTTCAATTTGTTCCGTCCAAACACTCAAATCATCTTTCCACACTGAAACGAATGGAAATGCTTTTAATGCGTTCCATCATCCCCCAAAAAAACGTTGTCAGGTGTCTTGTTTTTTTTTTCTTTCTCATAAGGCCAAACGATCTTTAAAAAACAATCGAATTGCATTTTTTTTCACTCACTACACGCATTTATTTTTTTCTTCCCATGATCAGGTGCATGAAAGGGTTAATTGCAAACGCTTCCAAAAAAAAATTCAAACACAGCGCCGTTGCTCACATTTCCATTTCCCCTTTGGGCCTTCGAGATGGTTTGCGCGTGAATAGCCAGTGTGCACCCTTGTACGATACGATTTGATTTCCCGAGGTCAGGCCTGAATGATCATTTCCCATCTGTGTTGCTCCGGGGGGGTCACGCACACCATTGTTGCTTTTCCACCTCTGCGCCACTCTAATGGTATTCATAGACTGCGTGTGCGTGGCTGTCATGATGTGTGCGTGTGGGTGTGTGATCGGGCTCATTCCCAGCCTCCGCATGAGTGTTTAACCTTTTCCCAGAGTGGAGTTTCAGCCTAAGGCGACGCCGCGCTTCCCCCCCCCCGCCCCCTGAGTGGGGCCACAAAGCGGGACGAGACGTCCTCCTTCACCTTTCTTTGACTTCGTATTAGGAAGATAACACGACCGGGATTGTTATTATTGTTGTTGGTCGAGAAAAGAGAGGGCGAGAGAACTTGTCCTGAGATGAAGGCCCCAGACCCCGCCCCCCTCCCGACTTCATTAAAGCGCAATCTAAAAACAGCTGAGCTCGGCCCTTTCCTCCGTTGCTGAGGCAGCTCTGGCCGAGTGTGAACGGGGCCTCACCGCCAATCAAACCGGTGACCGATGACCGCCGCGGACCGCGCTCGTCCCATCAATATGTATATTCCGGTCTTGACCCCCACCGTACACCTGCTTCCTCGATATTCAAGGACGCCCCCGCACAAAGTCCACTAGGTGCTGAGCTGATGCAGCTTTTGCAAATAATGAAGGGGAAATCTGCATCCCTTTCATCCCTCAACAACATCTACTTTTTTTTTTTCCTCTATATTTCCTTGAAAGACACCCAAGCTTGTCTGAGTGTGCAAAACAAGCCTTTAACCCGGGGGTGTCAAACATACGGCCCGCGGGCCGGAACCGGCCCCCCCGAGGAGTTTCGATCAGGCCCGCAGGATAATTTCAAAATGCATAAAAGACACGGAATGAATATTTTCAATAAGATGCAATTCGTGCATTATCCGCTAGGGGGCACACATTGTAAAGTTTATTATTAATTAATTTCGATTAAATTAATTTAATTTCGATTAAATTTTTATTTTATATGCACGTGTGTAGATGGTTTTCAAAATCCTTTCTCGTTTAATCTTAAAATGCATGACTATATTTTTCAATACCAATTGTAAATTGCACATTTGTCGAAGGAAATCGAAGGTGTTTCATGAAATGTTCGGGAAAAAAAAATATGTTCATTAAATGTCAACATTTTCCTCATGTTCTTTTGCTTCGCTACACCAAAACAAAGGAAAGGGATGATAGTTTGGTCCACAATGTGAAATGAGTTTGACCTTTAACCCTTCCGGGGGACAGCGGTCACTACAGTGGACAGCTTATCGGGTTACAGGTTATCATACCGAACGAAAAAAAATGCCCGTCACAATTTTCCCCTTTGTTTCTCCCCAAAAGTTGGTCCTGGAAGCTCACAACGTGCCGGAGCTTTCCGCGGGAGTGAACTGCACCTTTGAGGACCTGGCGGAGATGAACGGTCTGGTGGAGGGCAACCGCATCAAGTGCTTCTCCCCGGCCGAGAAGGAAATGCCGCGTGTCGTCGTCGACAAAGGTAAAAGAAACCTCGACGGCGAACTTCTCTTACCGTCGTACTGGAACTAATTAGCCAGTTTTTGGTTGGCGCGCTGAGAAAAAGGAGCCTGGGAGGAATAGGAAGTTAGCGTTAGCAGCCTTCAAGGTAACTTTTAGGGGGTGGGGAGGGGGGCTAATTAGAACAGATCCACTGTCAGTGGTGCTTTACTTTGATTGATGAATGATTCCCTCTTTGTTAGCCAAGCTGGAAGAAAGAGTGGGCCGCGTCGACAGTGGCGAGGTGACCCCCGCGTGCCAGCGCGCGCGCGTGTGTGAGTGTGTATCATGAATTAAACATGAAGCCCTTCATTAGCGCCTGACAAAAGGACATAGACGAGGTACAGCGTTTCATCGCATTCCCGCTTTTAGCTCGTCTGAGACTCCCTGAAAAGACTTGCTTTCCATCCCTGGGGTTGGGGGGGCGGACGGATGTCTTCCCACCTTATCGTCTCCTGCAAGGTTGCAGGGAGGCTCTTTCAGCCACCCCCCCCCCGAAGAGACCGTCGCAACAAGCGGAACACTTGCGGCGCTCCTCTGTCGGCGTGTGAACAAGTGATAAAATTCCCATCCGCCCCGGTTGTGTTTTCTCCAGGCGACCACCAGATCGTGCAACTCTATCTCAAGTCCAAAGAGACCGGCTTGGCGTTCGCCAACACCAGTTTTGTATTCTACAACTGCAGCGTGCACAAATCGTGAGTCTGAACGCCTTTGAAACTCTACAATGAAATCATGTTTGAAATCATGTTTGCAGGAAGACATTTTTCACACCAGGGGGTTTTTCACTGTAGCAAATTTGATCTCGGATGCAAACACACACACACACACACACACACACACACACACACACACACAAACAAATACTTCCTGGATGACTACGCACGTGTAAACCATTGTGCGGTGGTTGCTGTTGCCGTTTCCGAACGAAGCACTAGAGGTCGCTGTTGGATTAGACTTTGTTGTAGTGAATCTCATCGCGAGGCAAGAGCAGAGAAAAAGATTTCGCAATAGAGGTTTGGTGTTAATGCATCAAGATTTTTTCACACTAGGGGGTATTTTCACCCATGTAGGTTTCATTGTAGAGGAGTTTCACTGTATTTTTTGGGGTTTTTTTGGTTCTCCTTTTAGGTGTTTGTCATGCGTGAGCAGCCCGTACCAGTGCCACTGGTGCAAATACAGACACGACTGCACGCACGACCCGCGCACGTGCTCCTTCCAGGAGGGTCGAGTCAAAAAGCCGGAGGTGAGTTTTTTCCGGCATCGGCGCTAAAAAAAAAATTTGGCTAGCGGCGATTTGGCTCGTGTGTTGAGCTGCTCGTTCCGTGGACTGAAAGACCTGTCAGCAATTTGGCGTGGAAGCGGAAAAAAAGCTATTTCCGGGTGGCCGTCCCGAAATGCCGGCGATGTCGCTCTTTGATAAGAATTGGCGAAAAGGAAGATTTGAGAGTGTGTCTTTCGCACTTTTTTTTCCGAGGCGGGGCAGTTTTGCTGGGGAGTCGGTGGCCGGTTAATCCTCGCCCGAGGTGAGCTATGATGAAGATCAGTGGCGCCGGCGTCGGTCCGAACGAGCGCGGGGGGGGGGGGGGGACGCGGCGGGGGCCCAGATTGTCTGGTCTGATGAGCGATCGGCTCGCCATTGTGTTATCCCGCCAATATTTCCCCGGAGCCGTTCGACCTGAGCGCACGTTATTATTTCGCCTCCTTTCCCGACGTCTTCCATTATCCTTTTGAACCTTCGTCAGGCCCCCCCCCCAGTTTTTGCCGGGGTTTACTTTTCCAATTAACTCAGCCGCTGCCGGTCAATATTGACCGAGGATAATCATGTGCCAATCCTCTTTCTATTGTGTCGCCGACTTCCAAGAAAAGCCACAAATAAAGCGCGGGGCATTACGCATTTGCACATTAATGACATGCTTGGTTTTGATGAGCCGTGTTGCGGCGGGGGGGGGGGGGCGAAGCAGGTGTTTTGCGGCCTTAATGACTTTTAATTTGCTTTTTATGAACCCGGCCAATCCGAGGTCGTGCACTGGAGATTTCGGGATGCGCCGCCGCCGCCGCCGCTCCCCAAATGGCAACAAGTCGCCGTTGATCTTTCCTCTTCCGACACAATGAAGAGATTCCCGAGCGGGCTTTGGGAATAATCCCTCCGCGCTATGCTAATGATACTCGGTTGAGCTCGTCGTTAGCATGCGCGGCGGCGGCGCGTTAAAACCCGCGCCGGGCACGGAGCTGGCGCTGTTTTATTCATGCCGCCAGTGGCGCCGGGTACGCCGCTCAGACGTTTGCCAAACTTTGTCCTTCGCGCGTCTCAAGGATTTAGCCGCCGGGATTAGCCCGACAACAAAAAATATTCCCGGTCACGGCGTTACGGTGCGTATAAGCTACGTCTGTTTACCCAATTAGCGATGTTTGCCTGCCTGTTGAGCGCTCCTCGGGTCCAACTTTTTTTGTTAACCGCAGTACTTTTTTTGAAAGACAAACAATAGCCGCTACTTCTCGGCACAAAAAAAGAGCACTTCAATGTGTCGCGCTGATCAATTCTGAAGAGTTTATTTACCGCAACTCTATCGATCGGAAGATGATTTTATTAAAGCGGCTAAATGTCAACTTTAATAGCTGCTAGCTGCTAGCTGGATTGGTGTCTGTTTGCAAAACAAAAGCAATAGACTCCTAGTTTGAGCAACGGAGCGCATTTTGGCTAGCATTCAGAATGCTAGCCGAAAAGCGAGGCGCCCCCGTAACGAGGAGAGAGCGTCTTCGGTCGAGATCCCGGCGAGGAAACGTGCGAAAAGGAGGAGATGTCGCTCATCTTCACACCTCGCCGCCGGCTCTAATTACGGGACTTGAAACTACGCCGAGAAAGAGGCCTTCACAGCTCCCACGCCGTTTCCTGTTCGGGCGCCGTCGCCGCCCTTCACACCTCCCACCAGCCTCCAATTAGCGGATCTAAGCAGGTTCCCCTGACAAGGAAGGACTGGAGCGAGGGAGTTGGGAAGCATCGCTAGGGGTCAGCGCCGAGAGGTCGACCTGCGAGGGCGGCGCGGACTTGAGATTTTTTTTTTTTGTCTGCGGGGCTCATTATGTGCTCATTGCTATCTTAAAAAAAAAAGTACGCCTTTTCTACCTGTTGCTAAGCCATCATAAGTTTACGTGGAATTTGATATGCGGACGAGCTTCTGTTCGCAAATGTGATCACGATTTTTTGAACCAGCGCATTTAATTTCAGTAAGCACTTGAAAGTTTTGGGGGGGGGGGGGGATTTTTTGTTGTTGTTGTTTTGTTTTGTTTTTTGCATGGTACACATTTACAAACTCTGCCAACTTGTCAGCACAACTTTTTTTTTTTTTTTTTTTGCCATAACTTTTGCCTCTCCCAGAGCACAAAAAGTTTGCCTTTTTCTTTTTATCGCCGTCCTCTGCCCTCATCTCCTCGCAGCGCGCAGCCCGATGGTGTTTTTATGTATGGCGATGTCTGCTTGTGTGTGTGTGTGTGTGTGTGTGTGTGTGTGCGACGGGGCGTATCTGTGCCGCCCCTATTATTTATCACATCCCGAGAGTCCAGGAAGGGGGTGTGAGGCAGGCGATAAACACAACTGACATTACATCAACGCAACGTCGACATTAATCTCGGAAAGGTGACGGCCGGCATCGCCACTCGCATCAGTAGCGCGCGCGCGCATAATCTGTTGTATATATTATTTGGTATCTAACATACTTAAAACGTGAAATAGATTAACATTTTATAGCGAAGGGATTTTTTTTATAAAACATTTTCATCAAATTTTGTAATGTAATTAAATAATAGGGAAACTATATATATATATATACTTTAATTTAATTAAATCTGAACTGATTTGTATGTTTTTTTAACAATATTTTTCTATTTAAAAAAATAATAAAACGTATAAAAAAAAAAATTAATTCAAAAATAAAATTTTGTGAAAGCATTCAGTTAATTTGCCTTTAAAATCCTTGAAACAATCCTACTGCTTTAATATTTGAAAATATTTTTTTTCATGGATATGAATCAACTTCTAGATAATTATTCGAAACATATATTCAAATTTTTTGTAATATATTCCTCTTTTTTATTTTTAAAAATCCACGAAAGCCTAAATGTAATAATAAAAAAAAGAATATAATTTTTTTAATTAAATAAATTTTTTAAATACATGAATTTAATGTTCTTTTTTGACTATATTACTTTCCCTACAAAAAAAAACAAAAAACCACAATAAAATTCTGTAAGATGAATCGGGGCTAGCGTTGTATTTTTTTGGGGCACTTATTTAGGAAAAAGTAATCTCCATAATCACGACGAGTGAGCCAAAGGTGCCTTTTGAAGCGCTCCTCCTGGTTGCCGTGGCAGCCCATGATGCGAGCAAACCGCCGCCTTGCGTTGTTTTATCTCGAGGAGGCACTCCGTCTCTCCGCCTTCAATTTTTCTCCTTTTGTGTTTGCCTTCGGACGCTTCGTCATCAGCGCGCGGCGGCGCCATCGGCGGCCGTCTCGTTAGATTCAAAGTCGCACTCGTCTTGCCTTTCGCCTCCGTCGGGCGGATCGCATGCACGATGTTCAAAGTGTACCGAAGTGTACGTGCGCTCGCCCGACCTGCACTCAAATTCATTCTCCAAATGTAGGCAAATGAAACGCAAACACACCACCTCTCGCTCTGCGCGTGTGTGTCATTTATCTATAATGACTTTGTGAATAGTGTCACCCCCCTATTCCCCCCCCGCCCCCCTTCGCTGAGGAGCCATCCAGTCAGTCACTCAGGCAAACCCAATCAAGTGGCTTTTAATAAACTCCACACGAGCGTTATCGCCCGGCTGAATGTGCGCCGCCACGCCGGTTTGGCCTTATCTGCTCCGCTTCTTCTTCCTCTCCTCTTTTTTTTTTTTTCCTTTCACTCTTTTTGACACGCCCGAGCTTTTCCTGTCACTTATTTTACTTCCCCGCTCTCGTTCCGTTCTTCAACTTCTCCCGCCGTTGGAAATTTGACAGTTGTTAGTTGCCTTCTTATTCTATTCTTCGTCACGTCGTCTTCTGTTTCTGGCATTTTGGCAGCATCATTTCTTTGTTTTTGTTTTGTCTTCTTGTTGGGAGCACCGATTCCTTTTGATTTTTTTACCTTCATGGTCTTCCTCAAAGACCTCCCGATGTGGCGCTTTGTTTCTTGGATTTTTGCCTTCAAGATGTCCCTCAAATCCACTTCCTGTTAGGGATGTCACCATTCATGGGTCCTACCATTTCTTGAGTCAGGATGAACTGTGGTGCACCCAAAAACAAGATAACTTGTATACATCTCTCTTGGAACTCACCTCCACATTTTTTTTATGGGCTTGTATTTTTGCTTCGAAGGTCTTCCTGAAGTCCACAAAACAGTTTTTGCCATTTCTTAGCCTCGGAGAAACCACGAATTGAAGTTTTTGTCTTGTTTCATTGAGTTTTTGTTTCCAAAGCCTTCCTAAAGTTCACTTCCTGTTGTGTTGCACCACCGTTGTTGGTTTCTTGCTACTAGGCAGCCAGAGTACCGTATTGGCCCGGAAATATTAGACGGTGTTTTTTTGCATTGAAATAAGACTGAAAAAGTGGGGGTCGTCTTATATTCGGGGTCTAGACATTATACCCATTCACGAGACTAGATGGTGCCAGAAGAAAATAATAGAAAGAACCCCTACAGAAGAAAAAATAAAACGTAGCACAATCTGGAGAAAAGTGGGTCGAAGATAAAAAGGATTATGATTTTAATGTTGAATGCGGCAAAATAACATGCTTTTTCTCTCAAATATCTTGTTATAATCATTGTTTCAGATGTATTGTAATTATTTTCTGTATAAAAATTAATTTGGTGTTCAAAAAGTATTTTTTCAAACTTGAGTCTTGAAAAAGAGGGGGTAGTCTTATAATCAGGGCCGTCTTATATTCGGGCCAATACGGTAACTGAGCATCCACGTTTTGCCCTTTACCCTTTCCCCAGGAGTGTCCCCAGCTGCTGCCGGCCGAGCGCATCCTGGTGCCGGTCAACGTGGTCAAGCCCATCACCCTGCAGGCCAAGAACCTGCCCCAGCCTCAGTCGGGCCAGCGAGGCTACGAATGCCTGCTGACCATCCAGGGCAACGAGCACCGCGTCCCCGCCCTGCGCTTCAACAGCTCCTCGGTGCAGTGTCAGAACACTTCGGTGAGCGCTCGCGCCGACCGTCGTCTTTTTACTTGAAGTGACGGCGGCGGATTAGCATGGAAAAAGGTTTTATGGCGCTCTCGTGTTTATACAAACGCCTCTCCTCCTTATGCCTGTCCTCATCGCTCCGACTACTTGTGTGTCTGTGGGATTAGTGCGCATAATCGTCGCACAATCCAAATATTGTCCTTTGATTGAGCGCCGAAGGAGGGAAACTGTAATCTTGCCGTAAACGATGATTGCGACGCCAAAATAGTGTTTGAAAGGTGTTTGGTGTGATTGCTTCAGAATGTGTACAACCACCTGTTGCATGCGGAACGTGTCCCCCCCCACCTCCCCCCCACCCCCACCCCCACTTGGGAGATAATGACGACCACTTTCTCCCTCGCAACTCGCTGTTATTCCTTCCCTTCCACCCACCCTTGGTTGCCGTGGCGACAGTACTTCTACGACGGGATGGAGATGAGCAGCCTTCCCGTGGAGCTGACCGTCATCTGGAACGGCGACTTTAGCATCGATAACCCCGCCCACAATAAGGGTAAGCGTCAAAACTGGCCTAATTTGCGAGCTCGTATTTTTTTTCCCCATTTATTTATTTATTTATTTTTTATCAATGCACACATACGCAGTAGGGTCACTCCTGCCCTCGAGTTTGTCTCCATGGCAACAGGCGGGCAGTGTGCTGAGGTGCGGCGAGTCCGGCCTGATGTTTCCTCATGGAGTGATTAACTTGGACGCGTTTTTTGTTTTTTTCCCTCACCCCTCTCGATCACTGTGAATGGCAAACGTTTTTGAACCGGTTGGAATCTTACCCGGTTTTTATGACCTGGTCGCAAGTAGCCTGTTCCTGTTCAATGTCCAGATCCAAACGGATTATCTGACACCGATGTCTTGAAAAAGCAACAACCGAGGAGAATCGTCATCTCCCGAGGCGTCACGAGATGGACAGATCACACCTCCGTCTAATCGCAATTAGGAGGAAAAACGTCTGGCCCGTTGCCATGGCGATAGTATGCTAAACGCGCGGAGGCGTGAGGCGCCGCGGATAATGGCATCGCCGGGCGAAGAAACTCTCCCGTTTGTTGCTATCTGCCTATTTTGCACTCATTTGTCACGGGGTTGAGAAATCTGTTGTCTCGCGTTGTAATGACCCTCTTCTTCTTCTTCTTCTTCTTATCTGACTTTCATTCTGCGCGCAGTCCATCTGTACAAGTGCGATGCCCAGCGCAGGAGCTGCGGCCTGTGCCTGAAGGCGGATCCTCTGTTTGGTTGCGTGTGGTGCAAAGGCGAGAACCGCTGCACGCTCAAGCAGCACTGCCCGCATCCCGAAAACCAATGGCTGGAACACAACGGCATCAACAGCAAGTGCACCCACCCGCGCATCACACAGGTGAGACTCCTCCCCGAATCCTCCTCCGACTTGGATTTGCTTTAGACCAGTTTCAGGAGATCTGGACTTGGGTTCGAACCATATGATGCCGATCCTAGTTGAGTTTGATCCAGAGGCCAGATCCACCCTGGACTGGACACACTTGCGGAAGTTCTGCCGTGTTTTGGGGATGTTTGACAAGGGGCGGAGCTACGGGGTGGCCAGGAGGGGCCACGGGCACCCCCGTTCGCTCTCCGGCCAACCAAATTGGCCACCCGTACCCCTAATTTTAAGATCTGTGAATTTTCCTGGCGTTTCCACATGGATGCGGTATTCTTTGACCCTCAAAATGAGAGCCGAGATTTGAAACCCAAATCTCAGAACTGCTAAGCATGAGTCCAACGTTAGCATATAGGGGGAGGAGATGAGCAAAAGATAGATGGAAGGATGGAGATGAAAATAGCTCGGCCATTGCCCGGTAATGTCCTCGGCAACCGGCGTCCCAGAGGAGGAGGCTCCAATGAAGCAATGAGGGGGAGGCCGGAAGCAATCCCCTCCTAGCACGCTTTTTCGGGGAGGCGGCCATGCCGGAATGGAAATGTAATCCCGGATTGATGCGTTGACCCGCAACCTCTGTGGCGTTTTGGTGAAAGCCATGATGCATGAACCCGATATGCGGCACCAATCTGATTATGTCGACGAAATGAGGAGGGGGCGGGCGGTCGAGATGAAACAGGGGGAGCCTCACCGCTGATTAGGAGTCATTCAAGAATCGAGCTGTAAAGACCGAAAGAACCGAAACGTGAAACAGAGAGGGACAAAAAAAAAACAAAGCGATTCAGCCTTTGCCTTGCAACGTAACCTTCAATTACCTCGTCCCGGATTTAATTGACGCCTCGTGGACTCGGCTTTTTGACTCTGTCGCTGCGCCTCGCTTTTGTGTTTGCCAAATACGCACGCGGTGGTCTGCAAAGATAGACATCAGCGGCAGTGGGGGTTGGAGGGGGGGGGGGGGGGGGGGGGTTTGTTAATCCGGAACGTGGAATGTAGCGAGGACCTGGAGCTCATTAGGATGTGTGGGAGTTACATGAGCCCAAAGCCGGAAGCTAAGGTCCATCTATCCATCTGTGGCGTATCTGAAAACATCCAATCAAATTATACGGCGACTCATCTGTTCTCAAAACACATCCGAAAGCTTCAACCTTTGACACGGTTACGCCAAAAAACGATCGGAACAGTTATCGTCGGTGGTATCAATGCGGTAAATCCACGTGGAGGGTCACATGACTGCCCGAATTATGCCACGGCACGTGTCCATCTCTGGTTTTCAGATTACCCCCCTGCGCGGTCCGAGGGAAGGCGGCACCCTGGTGACCATTCGCGGCGACAACCTCGGCTTGGAGTTCCGCGAGATCCAGGGCAACGTGAAGGTGGCGGAGGTGGAGTGCACGCCCATCCGGGACGGCTACATCCCGGCGGAACAGTAAGTGGGCTAGCCCCTTGATGCGCGGAGTTTCCAAGCGCCGCGTTGAAACCGATGTGGCGGTCGGCAGGATCGTGTGCGAGATGGGCCGCGCCGAGAAGAGTCAGTACACGGGGAACGTCAAGGTGTGCGTCGGCGTCGGCGAGTGTCGGCCGGAATTCACGGCCAAGTCGTCGAAATACTACTACTTTGTGGTACGAGCCATTCCGTCGGTTCTTCTCCCCGAGTGTGTGACATTGTAAAGACGTGACGTGAGGATCGTATTGTCCAGATTCCGAGGATCCACAGCATCAAGCCGAGCCGAGGGCCCGTCTCCGGGGGAACCGTGGTCAGCATCACAGGGAGCCACCTGGACGCGGGCAGCAACGTGTCCATCATGTTTAAGGACCAGCCGTGCACCTTTCTCAAGTTAGTCGCCCGCCGTCGCATGCCCCCGTCCCGACCCCCGCCGTTCAAATCACCCATAGAAAAGAACCGCGCAGACATTCCAGGGCCGCCAGAAATCCGATTACATTCAAGTCGTTGGCAAAACGAGCCGCCCCGGATTTACGATCTCCATAAATATCTCCCCCTAATGAGTTTCCGTTCCCCATCGCCGCATTCACGTCTACTTCAATACGGCACCGGGCTCCTTGGGTAAGTTATGCGCTCATTTATCCGATAGGGCCGGCCGGGTGTGCTCGAGGGCGTGTCTCTGTCGTGATTGACAGCCCCCAGACGCTTGCCCTCAAGATCCACCCACACCGCGAAATACGGCCGAAAAAGAACATCACTCGGCAAGCGTTCGTTTGTAATTTAATGGGACAGAAAACATGGCTAACGACTACAGTGAAATTCCTCTACAATGAAACTTACATGGGCGAAAATACCCCCTAGTGTGAAAAATGTTTTCTCTGCTCTTGCCTCGCGACGAGATTCACTACAACAAAGTCCAATCCAACAGCGACCTCTACTGCTTCGTTCGATGTGTGTGTGTTTGCATCAGAGATCAAATTTGCTACAGTGAAAACCCCCCCTGTTGTGAAAAATGTCTTGCTGCAAACATGATTTTGTTGTAGAGGAGTTTCACTGTATCAGAATTCAGTTTTGGCCAAAATATCGTCTTTCGGATGCCGCCGTGACTAAAATAAGTCACGGAATTCCAACTTTTCCCAATTGGAGGCATGAAAGATCTCCGTTTTCTGGAATCCGGCATACATCCAGTCCAAGGATGGTTCATGAATCGACTTTACGCTATCATGTGACCTCATGACACGGTTTTCACCCGCCGCAGGCGCGACGGCCTGTGGCTGACGTGCCGCACGCACGCCTCGCCGAGAGGCTACGGCAACGTGCCGGTGTCGGTGAGCATCGACAAGGCCCAGCTCCAGAAGGACCTGCGCTTCGAGTACGTGGAGGACCCCACCATCACCAAGATCGAACCCGAATGGAGTATCTACAGGTAAGAATCAACGAAAACCCGAATCTCCAGACTCGAGATGCCAAGTATTACATCGGGTCTCCCCTTCCGCAGCGGGTACACTCCCGTGACGGTGACGGGAACCAACCTGGACATCATCCAAACGCCGCTCATCAGAGCCAAGTACAACAATCACGAGACGCTCAACGTAAGTCGACTCGGACGGCTCGTTTCTGGTGACGGAAAACCGGGTCAAAAGCGGGGCGCAGTGAGCGGATTGAAATTAACAGCGGGTGATGAAATCTCATCGCCGCGCAGATGCAACGATATCCGCAAAGATTGTCCCTTATCAGAATCTCTGTAGCCTTTATTCACGCCATCCAAAGGTCTCTTTTGATTTGACGGAAGATGGTATCCACGATTCAGATTTCAAGGTTGTACGTCAAGTTCGTCTAACTCGCGCGGCGGCCGTGCCTTTTGTGCAAATAACGCCGTCGACTTTGAGCGAGGACACATGACGGCGACGTCTGGCAGACCTTTTTTTTTTCCCCCGATGTGTCCACTGTGACGTTCAAGGACCCAATTAAAACCGCAGGCGCCGGTCAGAGCGGCTTCACGCTGAAGGTTATTGTTGCCGTCTCGACGAGGCCTTTTCTTGCCTTGCTGTCATGACACTGACAGTTCCGTACAGGCATGTCAGAAAGAACCCATCTTGTTTTTTTAAAAAATGCGTTTCACAAACAGCCGCGGGCGAACGAGAAAGTCCACAGCCCAAAAAGGGATGCGTGTCAAGTCCTTCCCATCTTGTCGCCTCCAGTTGTGCCAGGTTCTGAGCCCGACATCCATGCAGTGCCAGGCCCCGGAGCTTCCCATCAGCCTAGCCCAGCAGCAGGAGGCGCCGGAGAGGCCCGACGAGTTTGGCTTCAAACTGGACGACGTACAGGCCGTCATGGCGCTGAACAACACCAACTTCATCTACTACCCCAATCCCGAATTTGAGCCTCTCAGTGTGTCCGGAGTGCTGGAAATTAAACCCGGATCGCCCATCATACTCAAGGTACATTTATCGTCCAAACGTGCGTGTTTTCCGGGGCTTGAAAACATTTTTTCTTTGCTTTCCTGCAGGGACGGAACTTCTTGCCGCCCACCAGCAGCGGAAACGGAAAGATGAACTATACCGTTCTCATCGGCGAGAAGCCCTGCATGTTGACAGTGTCCGACAGCCAGCTGCTCTGCGAGTCGCCCAACCTGACGGGACGCCACAAAGTTCTGGTGAGTCACAGCAAGCGCAAATCCGCACGGGGACAGACGAATGTTGCCTTCTGCGTATCTGCGGCGCACGCTCCCAGACAGGCTGATTGTCCGTGTGGTTGTCATCGCTGCCCGCAAGACAAACAAATGGGCCGTCTGTGCGGATTTGGACCGCGTGAAACTCAATAAGGACTCAATTTATAACCACTTTGCTCCAAATGCTTCCTGCTGTCTCCACCTGGGCATGATTGCTATGAAACAATGAGAGAAGCAGAAGTTTGCACACATTCGATTTGAATCAATATGTCTGTCTTGGAGCAAATTAGAAAAATCGTGGAGTTGAGAATAAAGAATCTGTTTTATTTGACAGGAGAAGCGGCAACAAAACAGGCCAAAATCCTAAAATTAGTTCGGGGTGGAGACAAACTCTTGGCATGATAACACAATATATTGTCAAGAAAGTCCAGTCTGAGATGCATCTTCGCTTTTACTAGACAGGAGATGCGGCAGTAAAACAGGCCAAAAACCAGGAACTGAGGCAGAGCAGGAAATGAACTTTCAAGCGACCCTTACAGCACAGTAAACTGTCCCGCCGTCGTCAGTCCTAAGCCCGCCCATATTCTATCCTCAGGCTCGCGTGGGCGGAATCGAGTTCTCGCCCGGCGTGGTCCACATCACGTCGGACAGCCCGCTCAGCAGCACGGCCATCATCGGCATCGCGGCGGCCGGGGCCCTGCTTCTCCTCGCCATCGTCATGGTGCTCATCGCCTACAAGCGCAAGTCGCGCGAGAGCGACCTGACGCTGAAGCGGCTGCAGATGCAGATGGACAACCTGGAGTCGCGGGTGGCGCTGGAGTGCAAGGAGGGTACGAGACTCGTGGAGTCTTTTCTCACCACCCACGGACCTTGTTTCATGGCACACCTATTTTCCTCCACCCCCCCGTTAGCTTTTGCCGAACTACAGACTGACATCCACGAATTGACGAGCGACTTGGACGGCGCGGGGATTCCCTTCCTGGACTACAGGACGTACACCATGAGAGTCCTGTTCCCAGGAATTGAGGAACATCCTGTACTCAGAGACCTGGAGGTTTGACTTTGTGATTCTTGGTCAGCCCCACCTAGCGAGTGCATCCTAACAGAATGGGACGCCTTGTTAAAAATCAAATTAAAAAGTCAAGTCGGTCGAAATGGAAAGAAAAATATCTCGTAATGTATCCCCCAGCTGTAACGTTGATTGACAGCCGTAATTGGAAGGAGTCGTCTTGTTCCATTAAGGCGATGATTGACCCCCATTCCACTGGCCCTCAAGGTTGGGCACTCCGTCCCTTGATGAGAATTTGCCAGTAATAAGGAATATTAATTGGGCTTTAATTGGGATAAATGTCAACCCGTGCGGAATGGCGAGGCGCGACGGTAGGCTAATGAAGGAAGCAGAAGGCTTCTCTTAGGTGTTTGACGTCCACCTAATTGTTATTGATGTGTCGGCAGGGGTGACAGAAATAGCCCAGGTGATGGAAAGGATACGGTGATATTCCAGCTTTTTCCCGTGGAACCTTACGCAAGCGCCTTTGTGCGCTGATGAAAACGCAAAAGCCAAACTTGTCACACGCAAGCTGACAGCTACGCGCGTACGAGGCAGACGTTGAAAAGCCCGAAACTCCGTAGGCGCTCGTTACGAAAGGAAAAGATGGAGGTCGGAAGCTCACGCGGCAAGCGCGGCGGTTGGTGTAAACGGCGCGGGGACGCGGCGGGTTCCGCTTTGAATCAAAGCCTCGAAACGTGCTCTCGAGAGGTTCGCCGTTTTTTATGACGCCGGCGAGATGCGTCAAAGCCTCTCGCTTGAGAACCTGGCCATATTTCTTCTACTTGGACTTTATTTTCTCTTATTCATACTTGAATGGAATTAGCTTCCCCTGGCGGCTAAAGCTAGCATGTTTGTTTTCTCCTCCCATATGAGGCTGCTTGTTCTTGTACTGGTCCGCTAACGCGCGTTAGCATGTTTTGATGCCAACAATTCCCTGTCATAACCCTAACCCCAACGGTACAGGTGCCCGGCTACCGCCAGGAGCAGGTGGAGAAGGGCCTGAAGCTATTTGGCCAGCTGATCAACAACAAGGTCTACCTGCTTTGCTTCATCCGCACGCTGGAGGCGCAGCGCGGCTTCTCCATGCGCGACCGCGGCAACGTGGCCTCGCTCATCATGACGGTGCTGCAGAGCAAGCTGGAGTACGCCACCGACGTGCTCAAGCACCTGCTGTCCGACCTCATCGACCGCAACCTGGAGAGCAAGAACCACCCCAAGCTTTTGCTCCGCAGGTAGGACCAGGAGAACTTTGGTCCATTGATAGCTTACGTCTGGGAGGGGGGGGACCCCCACATCCTCTTCTTTTTATTTGTCTGAATTTATTCCCTCGCCTTGTCTGCATGACTTCTGTCAGCATCTTTATTTCTAGCCCCCACCCCTCCTCTGCCTCCCCATCCCTGCCTGCTTGATTGCTAAATCAATGCTTAAAGTCTGCGAACAGCCTATCTCTGGCACAGCATCTGAGCACGGCTACCCACTGATTCTTCGGCCAAGAAGTGTGTGCATGCCACACACACACACACACACACACACACACACACACACACACACACACACACACGCACACACACACATCATTCCATCTGTCCCATCTCAACCTGCGCTGAAGTACAAGCACCAGGCAAGCTAACTAACGAGAACCTTCCGCAACCATCTGTCGCAGTCGCTGCCGCAATCTCCCCTTCCTCCTCCTCCTCCTACTCTTCATCCCGCCGTGCGATCGCACTGCGTGTACACACATGTCCGTTTAGTTTGGTGAATTATTTACTGTATGCTAAGAACAGCCCCTTTTTTATTTATTTTTTTGTGGCCAAAGCTTCATTTTTACTACTCGCCAGGCTTAAAGGCCTTTGATAGACAAACCACGTGAGGAAATGGAGAGGATTTGGAGCCAGCGTGTGATTACTGGACACAAAAAACAAAAAGAAAGGATCAAACGTGACCCGGGTGACCTTGTCGCAGGATGAGAGTGACGGGAGGGGGGGAGGGGACAGCGGCGAGAGGCGGGAAGCTAATCCCCCCCAGGTGTTGTGCCAGGCCGCCCCACTGGCATGGCGGGACTTGGCGTGAAGCCCCTTCAAGTGGCTATCTGGACGTCGAGGGGGGGCGGCTGGGTTGCAGGTGGTCGCCCGAACTCTCCGGCAATAGAAGCTAATCCTGAAATATTGATGCCTTTAAATATACCCGCAGTCCCCTGCTGCTGGCCACACACACACAAAAAAGGGGGGGAGGCGGCGCGGGGGCAGGATATCCGATCCTCGCCAGTGCTGTTGATATTTGTATGCATGCATCAGTCATTCATTCAGCCAGGATCAGTCACACGGGGGTCGACACACACAGTCAGAGGATGACAGGCATTGAAGCAGGAGCGTATTCATTCGGTTTTCTATTGTACGCAGATAGAGTGGCAGTCCAGTGAGAGGACATTTTCAAAAAGGGTTTTGGTAATGAGACCAGTGTTCCCACAACGGGGACACATCAATCCAGCAGGATCAAATCAAATCCACACACGATGTATTTTTTTTTTTTCCGTTTTGGGTCCGTTGAAGTCGATGCTTATTTTTGTGTCCCGTCTCTCCGCAGGACCGAGTCTGTGGCGGAGAAAATGCTGACCAACTGGTTCACCTTTCTCCTCTACAAGTTTCTCAAGGTAACGGAAAGGACTCGCAATCATCGTGTCAAATGCCAAAGTGTCAAAATGTCAAGTGTCTGATTCCAAAAGTGTCATTCCTGCCGTCGATACTCCCTCAAACATTTATTTCCAGCTCATGAATTGAAGTAGTCAGTGGAAAAATTTACCGCACCTGAATCGATGTGGTGCTACTCAAAAAACGGTATCGAATTTTGAGGCTTCATTGAGGCTTCATTGAACCATAAAAACATAGCATGACTGTCAAAGGGAACTCCCGGTTCAGTCATGTTCACCCTTTTAGGTTCGTCTCCGGCGGCGGCGAAATGGATCTCACCTTTCCATATCCAAACTTTTGTTCAGGAGTGCGCCGGCGAACCGCTCTTCTCGCTCTTCTGCGCCATCAAGCAACAGATGGAGAAGGGCCCCATTGACTCCATCACAGGAGAAGCGCGCTACTCTCTAAGCGAGGACAAGCTCATCCGACAGCAAATCGACTACAAGACGCTGGTGAGGAGGAGGAACCGGATCGCGAGCGCCGTTTCGTTCTTTATCT
The DNA here is from genome assembly GCA_018466805.1 of Hippocampus abdominalis. Lineage (NCBI taxonomy): Eukaryota > Metazoa > Chordata > Actinopteri > Syngnathiformes > Syngnathidae > Hippocampus > Hippocampus abdominalis. Next base: position 16,859,046 of record CM031704.1, on the reverse strand, counting down.
GCGCTTCCTGCCCGTTGACGTTCTGTCATCGGGGACCTCAGGTGGTCAACTGCATCCACCCGGAGAACGAGAAGAGCCCGGAGATCCAGGTGAAGGTGCTCAACTGCGACACCCTCAGCCAGGTGAAGGAGAAGATCCTGGACGCCATTTACAAGAACGTGCCGCATTCGCACCGCCTCAAAGCCTCCGACATGGACCTAGGTAGGATTCTGCCGGTGTACCGAACGCACCCCAAGCGCGGTTGACGATACTGCACTCGGCATAATCGCCAAAAAAGTCCCCGATTACATTCCAGGAACACACAGTGTGATTGCAAGGCCTGATAAGGATAATGGGATTGTGGAGGAGTCTCTCCTGAGACACATTTTTTTTTTTTGCATTCTTCCTCTGTTGCAGTCAAGAACAAAGAAAGTGCCTTTTGTGTATGTTTATGTCCTCACATGTCTTGATTGTAGGAAATGTGTGTAAACTGCCGAATAAGACTTTCCCAGAAGGCAACTTGATTGAGTGCGAGTCCATAATACATCCACACACACACACACACACACACACACACACACACACACACACACACACACACACACACACACACGCGCATACACTCCTGAGTCCATATGCCAATCCCACTTTCAAGTTTATTCTTTGATCTGTTCCCTCATCTTTTTCCCCACATTTGGTTCACTGGGACTTGACAATTGACAAGTGCTCATTTCCATCTTAATGGAAAGATCTACTGTGTCGATTTTTTAAAAATTGGAATCATCACAGCAGGACATTCTGACGATTCCGCTCAATCCTCCGTGGACCGATCCTCCGCGATCGGCGCGTTATTTCTTTCCCCCGCCATGATTGAACTTCGTCATCGTAACCGCGTCTGGGTTGTTTTTTTTTTCTTCCAGAGTGGCGTCAAGGCCGAGGGCAGCGTGTGATCCTGCAGGACGAGGACGTCACCACCAAGATCGAAGGCGACTGGAAGCGACTCAACATGCTGGCCCACTATCAGGTAATTGGCCCCCATTGTGGTTCCATTCGGCGTATCTATAATAGGAGCATGTCTGAAGGTTGCGGAAACGCGGGAATACTAAAGATCCCCCCCCCCCCACGCTCGCTTCTCCTCCCCTGCTTTCACTTGATATCAACATTGCGGACTGAGTGAACGAGCGATAGGATCTTAATAATCGCGCAGGCAACAAAAAAGGCCCTGGGTGCTTATTCCCTGTCCCATCCACCCAAACAATGATAGAGATCACTTCAATTAACCCCGCAGCGTGGCTACTCCCGTTATTCGCAACACACACACACACCGTGTGCGTGCAGGATCCCGGTTGTGTTAATTGAAACCAGTTTGGATGAGCCGGGAATTGACAAATGCATTTGCGCACACCCGCATGCATCCTCGAGATGAACCCGTTGATTATTAAATGGAGACGTCGCGCAGCCCCGCGCACAAACTGTCAATCATCCCGCGTGGGTGCGAAGTGGAGACTGTGTTCTATCTCTGTAAAAGTTTCAATTCAAATGTTGCCGGCGGCTGTGTGCGCCGCAGGTGACCGACAACGCCGTGATGGCCTTGGTTCCCAAGCAAGTCACGGCGTACAATTCGGTGAACAACTCGACGGTGTCCCGAACGTCTGCCAGCAAATATGGTGAGTGCACTCCTTTTGTCAGCATAACGTCCTCAGACCGCCATCGGTCCGTGCGGAATATCCACCACGCCCCATCTCTCCCAAGTGGGCAGGGAGGGGAAGTGGCAGTAAAACAGGCCGAAATCCAGATGCTATTTCAATCAGGAAAACTGATTTGTAAAACGGATCTGCGAGCTTCGTCAAGGGACAAATTAAATACCGAATGCAAAGGTACTACTGGACGATTCTGCACAATTGATCGTCTCCATTTATGTTTCGTAAGCATCGAGTCTCTGCTATCTCGGATGTTTTTCCCCTGGGGGGGACTGTTGCCAGAGTGTTGCAGGCATTTCGCAGGGTTTATTTGTTCTCCAGTCAGCCGCTGATCAAAGCAGGAGTCGGACACTCGGCGCACATCAGACGCGATGCAGTATTAGCCCGCGAGGGCCTCACCTTTTGCCACCGCTAAGCCCAATTAGCACAAGGACACGGCGACTCTCTTTCTTCAAACGCGATTGCCATCCAATTAACATGGAGAGTGTTGCCGGAAAAGAAAATTCGATGATGCTGGAAGGCACCTTAAGAATACCGCTGGGAATCGAAGTAGACCAATCCGAGTTTTCAAACCCTGATCCGCTAAATCACACACTGTCTAACTTTCTCAGACTTTTTGCAGCCATCTCCTCCCTCTTTGGCTTTCAGGAGCGATTGATCGCGCCGCCAAAAAGCCGCTGATCAATTTCCACTCACACCGTGTCAACATTCTGGAAATATCCATCCGCCGGGTGGGCCCGTTGTATTTTAGGTCTTCGATTTTATGTCAGACGGTGTCTGGCCACGACCACTCCAGGATCTTGGCAACACAAATCTTACGGCCTCTGCGTTGAGACTTTGCAATTGGTTCTCCGCCCCCCCCCCCCCCCCACCTCCCTTTTGCACAGAGAACATGATCAAGTACACGGGAAGTCCAGACAGCCTGCGCTCCCGGACGCCCATGATCACGCCCGATTTGGAGAGCGGCGTCAAGGTGTGGCACCTGGTCAAGAACCACGAACACGGCGACCAGAAGGAAGGCGACCGCGGCAGCAAGATGGTCTCCGAGATCTACTTGACCAGACTTCTGGCAACCAAGGTGAGCCCGACCTCCATCCAGACTTCCCATGACTTCGGGAAAAAAAAAAAAAAAGCCTTTCCCTTCTTTGCATATTCATTTGCGGGGAATCATCTCTTTCGGAGAGGATTATTCAAATGTATTCCGCTCTCCTCCCTCGAGGACACGAGATGAGAGAGAAAGTAGATAGTGTTGTAGTTTTGTTTGTTTTCTTTTTTTCCGCCCCCTTTTCTCAAATTGGGCGTTGACAAGGCGTCTTATCGGAAGGGCTCAAGATAAGAGGCTGTTTGAGGTTTTTCGGCACAAAAAAAAACGACAATGAGGTGAGTTACTTGGAACACTGCTCAGCCAAAGAGAGTTTGTTCCCCAGTTAGCTTCAACTCTTTAAAATTCATTCAGTATCACCCAATTTTAGAAAAGACGTTTAAAAACGTCTTTGGGAGTGAATGAGTTAACGTGTCCTGTTTGGCGCTTGGCGTTTGCGCTATAATGGCGAGTGGATGTTTTTGCCGCCGCCGCCGCCTCCGGGGGGGAAGACGAGCAGCCGTCGGTGATGTCTGCCGACGTACGCTCTCGAGATGGAGGACGTGAAATGTCATTGCCTCGGCACGACGCGCTCGCCATACGTCACGTCCCCGCTGTCAGATAATCGTCTGGCAAAAAAAAAAAAAAAAAAAAAGGGCCCATGGGCTTGAACCGGTGAGATATGATTCTATCTACACGGGCGGTGAGGGGGTAAAAAAAAAACCGAAAGCTGTCAGGGCCGCATTAGAATTGCAGTTATGATTGTCTGGCTAACGGGATTGTCTGCCTCCTCTGATTCGCTCAGACACTCCGGCCCAAATTGGATTTTGATTTGCCTGCACCTCATTCCTAATAGGAAAGCTCTGTCCTTTCATTGCATCGCATCAGCTCATTCCTCCTCATTCTACAAGAGGATTAGATTCCGGCGCTGTATTTGCCCCTCTTCTTCCTCTTTCTGTCAGGTCGGCAACATTAAATCAAATGAAGGGTCATCTATGCGCGAAGCTCATCCAGCAACTAACTATCTATATAGCTAGCTAGCTAGCTAACTAACTTGCGATCTAGCTTTCTATCTAGGTAGCTAGCTAGCAAGCTATCTAGCTTGCTATCTAGCTTTCTATCTATCTAGCTAGCTAGCTATGTCATTTGTATTGTTCTAAGTGTTAAAGGGTCCTTAAAAGAAGATATGTTAAATGCTCTGTATAGCGCTTTGTTACAGCTACAGCTGTTGGGAAAGTGCTATTTTCTTTTTTTTTCCGTTTACAGGGCACCCTGCAAAAGTTTGTGGACGACCTCTTCGAGACCATCTTCAGCACAGCGCACCGAGGGAGCGCCCTGCCGCTCGCCATCAAGTACATGTTCGACTTCCTGGACGAGCAGGCCGACAAACACAACATCCACGACCCGCACGTGCGGCACACGTGGAAGAGCAACTGGTGAGCGGACGCGGTCGTCGTTTTGTAGTAACTCGGCGCTTCGCCGCGGGCCCAGTCGCCATCCTCCGTCTTGGAGGCACGCTGCCAACAACCTCCCGTCGCCGCACATTTTTCAAGGCCAGAGCTCCCAGTGGAAATCTCCGCCGTCCCAAATGTGCGATTCATCGTAATATGCGCTGATGAACTCGAGGGTGGCGAGGGGTTAAGTGAGCTGTGAAGGAAGGGCGATGAAATAATGGAGAGAAAAAAAAGGCAAGTCGACTCTGTGGGAGTTAAACGCACGCTAATATCTTATTAGCCTCCTGACCCTTTGCCAAAGATCCCAGCGTGCTTCACTCACATGAATGTGTGTCAAGGGACAAGTAAGGAGCGAAAGCCATTATTGGAAAGCAATTATTGAGATTTCCATTGATATTACATGTCTTGTTCAACATCATGTCAGCTGCTTGAGAACAATCGGGAAAATGCTAGCCGCGAAGCTAACTTGCTCTGCGCCGGCTACAAGATTCAGCTGGCTTGCTCGCACGGCTAAACCCAATTTTTTTCATACGGCAATGGATGTCTTACTATACTTTATGTCATACTACATATGATGTCTTACTAAGGGTGTGCAGGATACATGCTAGCAATTTGGATTAGCCGTGTTTTGTTTTGTTTTGTTGTTTTTTTTAACCAACACTGAGCCGGTTTAATGAACAGAGAATACTAACAGCGACCCATCCTCCCGCCGCTTGGGAACAATCGTGGAAATGCTAGCCACTAAGCTAACATGCTCTTCGCCGGCTATGACATTCAGCTGGCTTGCTAGCACGGCTAAATCCAATTTTAAGATAGTCTTTGAAGCCGGGGCTTGACGTTTATACTTCCAGACAGATCCTGGCAGGTGATATTTAAACCGAGCGCACAGATGACTGCCACCTGACATCTCCAAAATTGACCCAGTATGAAATAACGACGGACAATTCTGTGATTTTCCACACAGTTGACGATGCCAGGGTGTTATTACGCCACTTCTTTTGAACGCGCGGAATCATTTGAAAGAACTCAAAAGAACGGGGCAGCTGGGGCGGCTTAGCGGCAGCCTAAATATCCCTCTGATCCCCCCCCCCCCCCCCCCCCACTTCCCCCCAGCACCTAATCCCCTCTAGATTCTTTGCTTCGATTAATGTTGAAGTCATAATGCAGACTTTTACTTCCTGTGGTCTAAATCCTCTTGTGCTAGATTGTCCGTCTTAATAGCTTTGTGGGCGTGGGTGGAGTGCTGCGTTTTGTTGCTTTTTTTTTTTTTTTCTCCCTCTCATGATTGCATTTCCTCAACCAGCCTCCATGTTTTTTTTTTTTTTTGCCACTTCAGCCAAAAGTCGAGACGATTGTAAAGCTGTAGTGATCCAAGTAGCTCGTAGCTCTCCTTTATTCACAGTAGGATGGTTTGTAAGTTGGTTTTTTTTTTCTCCTGTTTTTCACATCCCGGCAGCCTACCTCTGCGTTTCTGGGTGAACGTGATCAAGAACCCTCAGTTCGTGTTCGACATCCACAAGAGCAGCATCACTGACGCCTGCCTGTCTGTGGTGGCCCAGACCTTCATGGACTCCTGCTCCACCTCGGAGCACCGCCTTGGGAAGGACTCGCCGTCCAACAAGCTGCTGTATGCCAAGGACATCCCCAGCTACAAAAGCTGGGTGGAGAGGTGAGCTCGCCCCCCCCGACGCCGCTGACTTCGCCACGTTTTCATCGACAAACCGTGAAACCGATTTGGAATGATTAGCGGGCGTGAGAAACGGGAGAACATCCATGCGGGTATTTGTCCAAATGAGACTGAGATTACATTTTGCTCGTCTGAGGGCGCCGGGAGAGGCTCGTGAATAAAAGATGGCGCCGCGGCGCAGGTTATTCATGCGCCGGCAGGTTTTGGAAGCGGGCGTGCGCGCGAGGCTTAAGGCTGAACCGTGCCCTCATTAGTCGTGTGTTGTGTTCCCTGCAACCTGCCGGGAAACTGATTTACTGATACTATGGCTGCGCAGGTGTGAGGATGCTGATTCATCAGAGCCGACGCCAGAGGGCTACTAGTTGAGTCGGTTCGAAGTTGGAGAGGAAGTAGCGCGGGCTGAGAGTAACTCGCCGGGTTTAAAGTAGCTGCAGGATGTTTGTGTCGTTAATTTTAGGGAGGCCAAGTGAGGCGGGTTTCAACGATGATGACACTTTCCATGAATTTGATGGCCTCCGGCACCAAAATACGCAACGGCGGCCATTAAAGTCGTTTGTTTACAAGTGCGCCGGCGCACGGGTCAGCACTTTTTTGCCAATCGGACATTTTACGACCCTTTGAATTAAAAGTGGCTGGTCGCCGTAAAATGGCTCCGCATAAAGAATTTTTTTTTTAAAACAGACGCGCAGCTCGGTTCTCCAATGGGATGTTTATCGCTGCAATATATTCAGTATGTGAATCAGTATTCGAGCACACCGGCAACACTTGCGATCGACCTGCGGGCAAAAGGTCCTGAACAACACCCACGTGCTTTCCCGTAAAGACACCGAGCAACCCCCCCCAAAAAAACCCAAAAAAAATCAGCGCATTTGTCCTCCAGTTGGACGGAGCTGCGGGATTTAAATATGCAAATAAGCGGCTTTAATTAACATTGCTGATGGATGCAACACAGCTGCTGCCGCTGCTGACTCCAACCGAGTGTGAACGTGTGCTGCAGTGTTCAAGGTTGAACCCTTCCGTGTCGTGTGTGTGTGTGTGTGTGTGTGTGTGTTTATTTACAGGTACTACTCAGACATCAGCAAGATGCAGGCCATCAGCGACCAGGACATGAACGCCTACTTGGCCGAACAATCACGCATGCACATGAGCGAGTTCAATAGCATGAGCTCGTTGAGTGAGATCTACTCCTACGTGGGCAAATACACAGAGGAGGTGTGTGTGTATGTGCTTCGCGTGTGCTCAAACACTGCAATATAGAAAGATAAGGAATTAAAACGTTCCTAGTTTTACCCCAGTTTTTCCAAATAAGAGGTCCAGCGTGCGTGCTTCAAGCGGTCTACTTGTCCCACTTGACCTTTACTCTAAAAAGTGACACATGACACCAAAATCTGAATTGAACTTTGTATATTTAAAAAAAGATCAAGTGTTCAAGCAAACCATATATTTCCTCACATATATGCTAATTAGCTTCATGCTAACATACCGTGATGCAAAAATCTTGGAATAAGCCCTGTAGGGTACATTTGAAGTTTCCTGTCAAACTAAACATAAAATAACGACTATTAGACATGTTTTTATAACAACCACGTTGGATTGACGCACTTTTTTGGGCGTCTCTGTTCGTTTTTGTCAGATTGTCTGCGCACTGGAGCAGGACGACGCGGCCAGGAAGCAGAGGCTGGCCTTCAAACTGGAGCAGGTGGTGGCCTTCATGACGCTGGAAAGCTGAGGACCGCACTTCCCAGGGTGCACTGGGAAGAAGAGAAAGAGACATCCTCCGCCCCCCCCCCCCGAACCCCAAGCCCCGCCTCTTTTTCGCCCGCCCGCCCCACCGTCCACACTCTCGTCCCGACACCGAGCCGTGCCTGAGCAAAAACCAGTTTTTTTTGTTGTTGTTTTTTCTTCCATTCCTGCTTCCTCGATTGAATTGTTTTGGTCCCTCATCCACTGCTGCATACAGACACCGAAAAAGAAACGACATTTTTACGTTGCCTTCAAGAATTGACTGACTGGTAGAATCTTTTCACGTGCGACAAATGGACAGCGGTTCTTTGGATCTTGAACAATGCAAAATTTGTTTCTCTCTCTCTCTCTCTCCCTTGTAGCTGGATTTGCATTGAAGACTGAGGTTAAGGGCTCAGGAGGGCGCTGACAATGCTGCAGAGCCCCTCCCCCTACCCCCGCGTCCTCACAACCCCGACATTAGCACACACATTTACTAGCATTAGCTTCCACGCTTCCATCCGGCTAAAAAAAAAACAAAAAAAACTTTTCTCCTGGACGAAGCCCCACGCGGCTCCTCTGTAAGAAGCACACAAAGACGGTTAACTTGCGTGTGGCGGTGTCGTCGCGCACGCACACACACACACCAATCAACAATGTCCCGGGGATGTGCGGGGGCATATGAAGTTGGTTCGCCTAAAAACCAAAGGAGCTTGACATTTTCAACACAAAAAGATGTATTTGTCAAGTGCCACAGAGGAACACGGACAACAAGGACAAAAATACAACGAAAAAGAAAGAAAAAAAAAAAAACTAAATGGACTTTACAAAAAAAAAAAGACAAAAATTGTGACTGGAACCTGTGTGCTACTTTTTTCTGACCTCAGTTTGTGGAGATGCTCCGTGGCTCCTGGCTTTTCCACACCTTTCTTTCCTGTTTTGCACAAGCCTTCAAGGTGGACGCCGGCCATAGTGTAGCCGCGGAGGCGCTGGTGTCGTCTTCACGCCTCTCGGATTTGGAAAAACAAAACAAGAACAATGGAGCGCAGCAGCGAACTGAAAAACTTGTCGGATGAGCGAGAAAGCGAGGCCACCTCTTGTATCCTGTGAAGCTCTGCCCTTTCTTTTGCCTTGACAACGTGCCCCATGTGGTGATGTGAATGTGCGAAGGCCGCTCCCTCGGTGCACCTTTATTGGCTTTTTTTAAGCGCATGTAAAACCATTTAAGAAAAACTTATTTAAGAAGAAAAAAAAAAAAATTAAGAACTAAGCCTTGCGATGATGATGTGGATGTGTTTGTTTAACTTTGTTTTGCTTTGAAAGGGAAAAGCAGATGGCGGTATTGAAGTTTAAGGTGGAACCTTTATCCTGTTGACTTGCAGAATCTGATCATTTAGTGTCCAGTGGTGCCTTGAGATACAACTTGAGTTTCTTCTGAGATGATGTTCCAGTCTCAAAGCATCGTTCCTCATTGAAATGAATGGAAATGCTCTTAATTCATTCCAGCCTTCCCCCCCGAAAAATTTGAATGTTTTTTTTAATGAAGGAAAATGGTACGCTAAGGTGTGGTGCTATATAAAAACAAGTCTTGACATAATTAGAACGTAAAGAATGGAACTTTTTTTTTCAATTCAATGGCACCTCATTCAGCCGTTCTTTGCAGAAGATAAAGAATAAATGCCTGTCAGTATTGTTATCTCTGTCTGTGTTACTTAAAGTTATAACACCTCCACATAGAAGCTATTCGTTAGCCTGTCTGTGGTGTTCCCCCTTGTAAGTTAGCATTAACGTTAGGCTAGCAGACCATATGTTTATTTTAAAAACACAACACGTAAATCTCTTTGGTTCGTGTTTAGTTTGAGAGCAAACTTCAGACGGGATTGGCAGTGAACACCTTGAAGGCCTTTTTGGAAGAATTGTTTTCTCATTCTGTCTGTTCATACAGTGCTCTTATGTCAAGATTTTGCTCTCAAGTCAAAGCAAAAATCATCCAAACAATGGCCTGTTTCTCAAAAACACAGACTCTCATATCTCAAGGCGGCACTGTGCATTACACTGTTGCATGTTGATCGATTCGGATGAAAATGAAGCTGCTGACGGCCTGGTCTCATTGGTTCAACTTCTGCAGCCCGCAGCCGCTAGCAGGGTGTTCGCTCGTCACGATGGCTGTCAAACATATCAAAAGACGTGGAGATAGAGAAGGTTGGAGTAAATGGATAGACTTCTAAATTAGCCGTGTCCTTCATGTAGCTAAGCTGAAAAAAAAAAAAAACACTGTGCGTAGAAGCCCTACCAGCCTCGTGTACATAACGCACCACTGAGTGACAGCAGAGATAAAGTTTCCACCTTGAAATGTTTTGGAGGAACTACAATGCAGACGTCCTCCTAGCTCAGTATTATAGCAGGTGTTACACGCACACACACACACAAAAAACAGACTTTTATGACACCATATTTGAAAGATAAAGAGTATCTTATCAAGAGATCAAAACAGTCCGGGGGGGATAGGTGAGCTTCTCTAACTTTGTTAAAATTAATTGTATACCTGTGTATGTAAATATAATGCATTCCTATTTTGCAGTCCAGAACAAGATACTATTTGTAATATAGAATAAACTTTATTAAGAAACCAAGGGTCCTCTTGTTTTTTTTAAATGCCTTGTTAGTTTAATTAGATTGCACGAGGTTCACCCAAGAGGTTCATAAACGTGCATTGGGTATACGTCATTGGAACCACGCCCCTAAATGGTGGTGGGGGCTGATTTTGATTTTCAATGTGTAACAAAGTGTCTAAAATGCCCAAAATATTAGTTGCACCCAAAATATAAGGAATACCATGGCCAAAGTATTCGATAGGCGATCTTGAGACGACATCTCATGACGTCACGTCGGGTGGAAAAAATCAACCAATTGGAAGACAGCCTGAAATTACATGTGGACGGTGCGACATTACGTCATCAAACGTTGCCATCAACAAACGACGAGGAAATCCCGTGTCAATTTGTAAACAAAACAAAAACAATATTGATGTAATAGAATAATAACAGAAGACGCTTTGTTGCTGTGACGTTTTGCCAACTGGCGAGTGTGGAAGTTGGACCTTGCAGGTAAGATACCATTAATCGGCTCAATTTACATGCACATATTTCACGTTTTACAATCACTTTGGCTTGATTTAATCTTAAAAAGGCGTACAATAGTAGCACAGGCTGAGTCATAAAATATGATGTATTGTTTGTGAATTATGTACTGTAACCCTTCAGTCTATCCTAATCTACACAATGGGTTAAGGTTTTCAAATTATTCACGTATAAGTACGCATTTGTTTATTTTCTGGTATCATATGGGTCTTCTAAACAATGGAAAGATTCACTACTCACAAATAGTTAGCATTGGACATTTCATGATGTTCTGAAAATGCACTACAACTTTTACAGGTGAACTTAATCCGACCTGTAAACTTTTGTATTCCCCACTGTTGAATGTTTCAGTACTTGTGCACAACCTGCTGCTCTGGAATAATGAGGTGAAGGGCAAAATTCAACACAGGATGTTCTCAGAGTGGCCACTGAACTTGGAAGTTAGCAGTAAGTTGCAACCGAGTTCACCAAAACTAATCCACAAAACAAAAATTTGATAGTGTAAGTGAATCTTTTGTTTTTTTTTTCCTTTTGTAGACTTTGAGTCTCCTTTTGACTAACCAACAATTGCCCACAATGACATGATCGTCAGACTGGCGAGTGATTCCAAGGACAAGCGCAAGCGTGAGAAATTCCCGGCGCGGAGGAGTCAGCAAAGCCCATCGACAGAACATCCGTCGACCGCTTTGATGCTGCATCCAAGGTTTCTCCAGGTACGCACCTTCCCACCGCTTCCCGCCCATCCGCTTAGCTCTCAGGTAGAGCTGCCGCGGCATTCCTCCCTGTAAATCCTTCTCCCCCCCCCCCGAGGGATGATGTCAGGGAGGGTTGGCGGTTGCAGTTTAACAGGACTAAAAGTGGACTCGGTTATTTCGTTTCAATGCCAATGTATGATTTTTAAAAGCAGCGTTTGAAATTAATATATGATTGGAACCAAAAGGGGACGAAAGAGCGGACTTGTGGACGCGTCGAAAAGCGGCCATTTCATTCCAATCAGGCCAATGTTTTGCTGGCGTTCTCCGAGCTCGGCCGGTTGTCAATAGAAACTGCACTGCAGCAGAGGGATGCTAATGAAGGGAAAGGGGGAAAAAACAACAGAGGGGAGACGTGTGTGGAGAATCTAAAAGCTGCTATAACAAAAAAAAAAAAAAAAAACGTGGTGTGTAAATGCAGTAGTTGACGCCTCCCAAAATACTTGCAATACAGTCGTGTAGTAGGCCTAAACGTTCAACAAAAATGGACGTTTTATTTCTTTTAAAAAAGCGTATTTAAAATTAATTGAAGCCACTTTACGTTTTTGCACACTTTGAACTTTTGCCCAATGATGACAAACAGTGACATGTAACGGGAAATGCCACGGACCGGCTAATTGGAAATTTGAACAGAAATGGTGGCGAAACACATGTAGACAGGCAATGCTCACAGGCATATTTTCTTCATCCTCTGCAAAGAACGATGACTAGTGCTGCTGATGCGTCTCCGGGCGCCAGAAGGAGCAGCACAATGTCATCAATCAAATTGATTATCTTTTCCAATTAATCACCGATCGATCATTTTTAAAGCAGTTTGTTCATCGAGGCTATGTCGTGGAAGAACAACGCGCCGTACCTTTGCGAAATGTATCGTGCAGGAGGACTGTGAGGAAACCCAAGGGAGCAGGGCGACGCTCGATGAGGATGAGCTAGCGAGATACTCGTCGGGGCGTAACGCTTTGGCGCTTTGATATAAAAAGCCGCCGTCGCAGGTGTACCGTCACGTCCCCCTTCACACATGCTGATTGTTTTGACCGAGATAATTGGGCCCCTGTCTGCGTGTGTTGCGCCACGGCTAGTTGTTCCAACACCTGCCAAACACGGGCTCGCCGCAGCCTCGCGAGCGCCATGGCAACGCCACGCGCCGCGCGAGCAGCAGAAGCCGATAGCGGATGACGACTCGGTGCCGTTTATTGATCTTCAAATCCCAACCCCGGGATTGGCCGAGCAGGTTCAGACGTCAGAACGGTTTTTTTTCTCCAATAAACACTCAAGTCCTTTCGCGTCGGGGTTTGCACTCGCATTATCCTCAAAGGCCGGTCACTTTTATAGCCCCGCCGACGTGTCCCGCCTCTTCAACAACCCCCCCGTTGATTGTACGGCGGCCTCATCAACAATTCTTGTTGCTTTTACACATCGAGGAGATCAAAATGCGCACGTCATAAGACTTTTCGCGCTGCTCTTTGACCCGAGTGCCCAGAGGAATCTTCTCCAGGTTGTGGCCCCGGGGTCAAGGCTATTAAATCCGGATTATAATGGGTTGCCGCATGGCCCCGCCCACCCCCTTTCAGTGGAGGCGGAAGAAGTTAGCACAGTCAGCAAAAATGAAAGTACACCGACCGGCATCTCCTCGCCTTCATAAATGATACTCGCTGATGCGGGCTTTACTGCCGCGTAAACTTTTTTTTTCGACTTTTCTCACTCTTAGTATCTGTAGTCTTAAAACTTTTGGGCACACTTCAAAAAAACGCAAATCGATCCCCCTTCCTTCGTACATGTTAAGCGCTGCAGTTTTGCTCGACGGTGAGCTAGTCCGGCGGGTCATTGCATTTTTAATGCGGACTTATTTTCAACTGAATAATTTAGTGCCTGGTCAGCAAGCGAGGGTGATCCGGAATCTTATCTGATGGGCGTGAGGTGGGGGAGCGCGCAGGGACGGGGCGAGTCAGGGTACTGTACATACAACTTCAGGAAGTTCGGAGGTGCGGGGGTGGGAAAGTGCACGTGGTCGCATTATTGATTGCGCGTTGTCACTTAAGAACGTGCACATCCGCGGGAAGACGTCTTGGGAAATCCGCTGTTGCCAACGCCGGCACTTCCAAAGTTGTATCTTGTTTGTGCTATCGCGGAGATAACTTCAAATAGGGTGTGCACATTTTTGCAACCACGTTGTTTTACTTGTCTCTGCCGATTGAAAAGTTTATTTCCACCCCCTCCCTCCAATTGAGTTGTTATAGGTCACAATTTGGGAGGAAAACAGTTGACATCACCAAATTCTGGCACTTACACAGGGGTGTGTAGACTTTTTATATGATCTTTTCAGGCGGCGCCAGAGGCTCTCAAACTGCTCTAAAAATAGGGACGACTTTTCTCCATGTGCTTTTTTCTTTTTTTTCTTACCCCGGCCACTCGATGAATCTGTTTTACTGCATTATGCAAATATGTACAATGAAGGACTCCGTAACGGGCGGGGGTGGGAGGGTACGGGGGTGGGGGCAATAGGGCGGAGTAGCGCGAGGGAACAGGGCAATTAAGCGCCGAACACAACATAGATCATCTTGTCACACACCAAGTGGACATCATCATGCCGAATAATGGCTCCACCCATCTGCGGCGCAGTTAGGGGGCGGGCTTCTTGGGGGCGGGGGGGGGGGGGGTATTAATAGGTGCAAAGCACACACTCAGAGGTTGAAGGCGGAGTCCGGGATGGGGGTGGGGGTGGGGGTGGGGGGGCTCGGTGGCCCGGCCTCTGCCGACATGAATAACAAAAGGCAGAGCGGGATCATTAGGCCGCGGGATGCCTCAGGGCTCCGGGCGCTTTAATCAGTTTTGCGTAATGAATGCGCCTGCTGTGAGTCGCCGCTTATTCATAACGCTCGGCCAAATGAACTTCTAATGCGGTCGCGGACATTGCTAGCGTGCGTGTGTGTGTGTGTGTGTGTGTGTGTGTGTGTGTGTGTGTGTGTGTGTGTGTGTGTGTGTGTGTGTGCGCAGGCCAAGTGATTGAGGCGGTGTCGGCTTTTATTAACGTCCCCGGAGTTGAGATGATGCAGTGACAATATTATGACAAGGCCGCGGGTCGCGCGAGACGGATCATCACCTTGGGATTTCTTCGCAGCAATGTCATGCATTTTGAGAGATGAATTCACTAATTTGTCTGCTGGGGTACCCTTAGATGTTCGGTTCCACGCAATAGTGGATACGTACAGGGGCAAAAATGACTATAATATATATTTTTAGTCGACTATAATGTGATGAAAGTCGAGTCGAAGTCGATTCATCAGTGACGTCGTTGGTATTTTATTGTATTTTTTCGGGCCAGTGCGACGGCCGCCGATCAAAGAAAAAAACACTTCAAGTGCAAAAAGTCGAGTAGTAAAGTCGAGTCGACTAGTCGACTAGTCGGTTCAACGTAATCACTTGCATATCGCGGCGCCTTTTCAACGTTTTTTAAATATCCCGAAAATCTTGTATTTCAGTTGCGCACTCGGAAACTCACAATGAAATTCTTGATTTATTTATTTTTAATCATGTGATCATCGACTAGTCATGTTATTGATGACTCACAATACTCGAGGACAATAGGCACGACAACAGCAACGGTGCCCCGTTTTCAAATCATCACCTCGACAACGTCCCGTGGAAATCGCATTGCAACCCTTAATCGATCGATGAATAGGCGAGGAGAAAAAAAAGCGGATCTTAATGGAGTCGGCCGCCTTTAATTACGCCGGCGTCGGATCCCCCTTTTGTCGGCGCCTCGCATCCGCCAACATCGCGCCGAACTGATAAGCGCCGTTTGTCTGCTTTCGTGTCGTCTCTGCGAGGCGCGTGTGATCATGTGCCAAACGCCTCCTGACCTTTCCTCATTTGTCGTTGTCGGCAAGGTGGGGGTTTGAGGGAAGTGGGGGGGGGATTTACCCCACTCCTCTCGCCCCCCCAGCTGTTGGGTTTAATCAAGGGCCAGTGGTGAACAGCGTGTCACTCTCTCATCTATTGCAGCGTTCCCAGCGATGACTTTGTCGCGACACGCCAACAAACAACTCTTGAATAAAGCAAAGCGGCTAATTTAACCGCTAGCGAGAGCCCCCCGCCCCCCCCTGTCGGAAAATCGTCTGTCTCTTTGCATCTCGTCGCCGTACCCTTTGGACGCCGTTGAGCGCCGTCGTCGAATTTGGCGAGTTTGAAACGAATCTCCAGAAGGATCCTCGGGATTAAATGCGCTCGGAGTTGTTAAGTATCCGGACATCTGGGCAAGGTCTTGTGTCCTAAATCCGCCCCCCCGCCTTTTTTTTTTTTTTCTGATTTGCGAGATTTGTCGCCCGCAGCCAGACAAAGCAAAACACGTGTCGAAAAAAAAAATCTCCATTTTTGTCGATTTGCATACGGATTGGGTGAATCATTGTCGTCATTTAAATGAGAAGGGGAGCATCCCTTTCAGGCAAATACCACCACCCCGCCCCTCCCCCCCCCCAAAAAAAGCGAGCATTTTGGTGGCAGACATGCTTTCGTGATCAACTTTAATAGGCTATTTTCCCGGGGAGCTGCATTGAAGTGGAGCACATTAAGACGTCGCATAAAGTGCCTCATAAACTGCTTGGATTCTCCCAACGCCATCAGCCTCCTCCTCCTCCTCCTCGTCATCATCATCATCGAAGCGTGAAAAAAAAAAAAAAAAAAAAGAGAGAGAGATCCCGTTTTGTAATTCATTTTAACCCTTTCATGCTCCCTGTAACCCAAGGGTGTCAAACTCGTTTTTGTCGCGGGCCGCATTGTCGTTACGCTTTCCCTTGGAAGGCCATTAAGAATTTTCGGAATAACTAGTTTGACAATCAGAAGTCAAGAATAATGACTGTTATCGTGGATTACGGATGACAATTTGACATTTTGATTCAGACTTTAGCAGGCGTCGTGGAATTCGATGTGATTTATTTGCTTTCGCGGGCCACATAAAATGGCTTGGAGGGCCAGATCTGGCCCCCCGGGGCCTTGGCTTTGACACCTGTGCTGTAACCTGATAACATGGCAAGCTGCAACACGTTCATGTTCATGAACGTACAGC
The DNA here is from genome assembly GCA_018466805.1 of Hippocampus abdominalis. Lineage (NCBI taxonomy): Eukaryota > Metazoa > Chordata > Actinopteri > Syngnathiformes > Syngnathidae > Hippocampus > Hippocampus abdominalis. Next base: position 16,842,469 of record CM031704.1, on the reverse strand, counting down.
TTTAAAAATATAATTTGAAAGTACAGTCAAACCTCGGTTTTCGGCCATAATCCGTTCCAGAAGGCTGTTCGAAAACCGAAATTGTTCGTAAACCGAAACCAAAATAAAAATGTTTACCGAACACGTCTGCTCACAATGGAAAGCAACACGAGGAAGCGTCACTTCCTCGTGTAAGGAAGGCGAGAGGAGTCAAATGGTGCATTCAAGTGCGCTCAGTTTGTTCGAGAACCGAAATTTCATCCGAGGCATCAAAAACTCGAAATATTTGGTCGAAAACCGAAATGGTCGAGAACCGAGACGTTCGAAAACCGAGGTTTGACTGTAACTTTTTTTTATTACTGCTAAACCTCGAAACTATCCAACGTGCTAGCAAGCTCGCCTATGCCGCTCTTTGCCTACTTCCGATCACGTTCAGTGGAAAAAAAGTCCGCCCCACGGGGGTTTGTATCATCCCGATAATCAGCATCATCACCCGTTTAGTTGTTATGACAACAAGCGCATCGTTCATCACACCTCCTCATGTGGATTCGGAGCGTGCCGCTTGATTCGTTAGCTAACCCGCGACGTGCTAATTGGCGACCGAATCAGAGCCCTTTTTGTATGTCCATCCCGGCGGTGTGAGTGCACGACGGGGGGAAACGAGACGCGGGGAAATAAATGATGGCGAGCTCGCGCGGGAGGCGGAGATGATGAGAAACCGGGGAGGGAGAGGGCAACTTGTCACTTGGCCCCCATCCAGCTGGCATATGGGGCCTGTCTGTTGGGCTTTTTCAAAGCCCGTTTATTTTTAGATATTTTAAAAAACTCATTTGAAAGCCATTTTCACTGTATTGCCGGCCCCCCCCCCCCCAGCCGCGCGGTGGTCGGCCCCCCATTCCTTGGCAGACGGCGTAGTTTTGATTTAGTTCCGAGAGGCCATCTGTAATCCTCGGCAGGACGCTGCCGCGCCTTTTCTGCTCTCTCTTTTGTCCAGCTTTTCTTTTTCTCCGGCCTCCCCGGGATTTGAACTTTTCTTTCTTTGCTGTCGCTCTGGTTTGTTAATCGCAGGACGGGGCGGCTGAGACGCACTTAATGTTCCTGTCTGTGTGCAGCTAACGCTAGTTCGCATTAGCTAATGCACTAGCATTAGCTCACGCTAATTCACTAGCATTAGCTAATGCTAATTCACTAGCATTAGCTAATGCTAATTCACTAGCATTAGCTTATGTATAGATTTTGTTAGCGTTCGTTCCTGAACTGAGTCAGTTATTTGATTTTTTTTAATGGCATTTTCTGGCATTGTGCTAAATCAGCAGCGGCTATTTTGGGCTAGCTGCTCACGTTGTCTTCCGTCGCCCTTTGACGCTCCTCTCGGACGTCCATAAAAAAAACGGTCCCCGCATGTCATCGCACAGGAATCTTTACGAGCATCGCCTGGCTGCTGCTTTTGCCAGAGTTTAAATTTGCGATTGCAATCGGCTTATTGGTCAAATTGGCGCTATCGGGCTTGTAAATTCCCCCTCGCCGGGCCGTTTTTCCCACCGAAGCGGTTTTTTTTTTTATAGCGGGGCAAATTCGGCAGTTACGCGCACGGCAGAGTGCTTGCAAACATCATCAATGCGTTTTACATCATTGATCGGCCATTTGGAGTCGCTTACACAAAACTATAATGAGGCAATGGAGTGCTGATGGCTCTTCCATTCGGGCGGCGGCGGCAGCGGCGGCGGCGTCACGGTCACTCGCTCGAACTCGCCGGGTCCTGCGCGCACTTGGCTTGATCGACGACCGTTGTTACTTTTCACGGAGCGGGATTCCGTCCAAGGGCGTCCGTTCAAAGGCGCTTCATTAATATGTATTGGAAATGACGTCTTTCGAAGGTTACGTGCATCCGACGGGGGTGGCGCGCAATCGTCGGACGCCGGATCTGTTGCAATCGAGTCGCTGTTGAGTCTGACTCAGCGGGAAAAAAACGCAATTGAACGCGTTTTCCATAGCTAAAAGTAAACGTTTCGTGTTCTTTTGGAGTTTGCGGGGACTTAATTGACAAGTTCGACGCCTCCGGGGATGAAACGCACTTACCTGACACAATCGCTTTTGATACCGGTCCATAAAAGCCACCACTCGGGTTGTTTATCGAGCTAGCTTAATGAATGTTGTTGTTTTTGTTTTTTGGGGGGGAATTATACTCCTACCGTGCCCCCCCCCCCCCCACCCCCCAGCACTGTTAATTCTCTCTTGATTGGCGCTAATCAGTGTGCGCGCGTGTTTGCGCGGCGGGCTTTGTTTCTTAATGGGGCGTAATATTGGCATGGCTGGCACCAAGCGGGGGTCTCTCGTTGGGGAGCTTCGAACACGCGGCGCTCATTTGATGAAAGCCAGCCGGCCGCCTCTCTATCGCGTCTCATTATGCGGGCCCTTAGGACCAACGCTGACATTTGAGAAAACACAATGTATTAAATTACCTCGAAAAAAAAATAAATAAAAACAAGGTGGGACCACGCTTAACGTTTTAACCGTCGCAAATTAAAATCCCTCCGAGCGCTTTCGCGGCCGCGCTCTGTTCATTTGTTACACGGAAAGTTTAGATTGCGAACGAGATCAGGGTTGGATAAAGTGGAACCCGTCGTCGAGGCTACCGTTACCGTATTTTCCGCACTATAAGGCGCTTTGGATCATAAAGCGCATATTTTAAAACGCTTTTCATATGTCGGGGGCACTGCATTATAAGGCGCTGGATAGGTAGAAGATGGATAGGTCTCAGCTAATGTGGTTTTTTTCCCCCCTCACTCGGTAGGAATTAACTCCTCTTCCCAAGCATCTGCGGAGTAATGAACCCTTAACGCCATAACGCTGAGCGTATTTATTTATTTTTTTCTGCGGCCCCCCCATCCCCCTGATTTTTGTGTATCAGAATACAAAAATCATCCAATTCGAAGTGTGTCGTCAAGCTACGTTTCCCGTCGTTCGTTTTGTACTTTTGGCGAGACCCGATCGAATTTGGTTTCTACCGTCGCGGCCTCTTCGTTAGCCGCTCCTCGGTTAGCCCGCACGGGGCTCAGCGGTGTCGATATCGCTCAGGAAGCACTCGCTCGTTAGATTTCAAATACTTTGTCACGGATGGAGACCCCGAGTGATTGCTGAACCCGCCGCACACTGCTGACACACCAGAGACAAACTCAAACGCCTGTTCAGAGAGAATTTTGAAAGCAGCCCCCCCCCCCACCCCACCTCCGTTTGCTGGAAGTGATCAAAAGTTGGCCAGACTGTGACCGTGGGATTTCCTGATCTTCAAAGAGCTCGCTTCCCCGGGATCTGAAAAAATAAATAAAAAAATCCCGCCGCATCCGCGTCCTCGGGAGGACCGCGCTTTCCAGAGCGCCCTTCGCCGTTCAAATCTTGAAACGACCACCAGGGGGCTCCGCGTCTCGTCTCGGAGGGCGCCGCCGTTCGACAAAGATACGCGTCGTCAGTTAGTCGGAATTCTGGAAGAAAGTTGAGCACTGTCGCATGCATTTAAGAGTCTGAGGTGGACGCTGTTCCACCTAGCGCCATTCTTGAGCGAGATTTCAAGCTACATATAGCGGATTACTTTTCGTGCGACGTCCGTCCGCCTGCCGTTTCCAATCGGACGACCGCGTTGACGTGAGCGCGCCGCTCACGGGCAACTTTAGCCCGATCGCGCCATCCGTTAACGCGCCCTTCCTATTGAATATATTTTTTTCGCGCGCTAGCTAACAAGATAACCGTTCGGCTAAAGAGAGGCGAGTAATGGATGGCCTCGACGGGCGGCCATAAATAATGCAACACACCTTCCAGAGGAGTGAAACTCAATCAAAACGCCTGCTTTGTAACCAAACCCATTGATTCCGCAGCCCCCCCACCCACCCACCCACCCCCGTCCCGTGTTTGCCTCCAGTCTCGCGTTCGCCTCCATCAAGGCGGGCACAAATAAGCTTTGTCCCGTGTTTGTCTAACCGCCACCGGAGAAGAAAACATTGTCACACCCACTTTGACGGCACGCCATGTTCTTGCACACCCCGGGTTTTCAAGAACTGCAATCCCCCCCCGCCTTATTTGCATCCCGCCAAATAACAATTTCACTTTTTTTTTCCCCGTCGTCAAATCAAAGAGGCAAGAAACACGATCGAGAGCGGGAAGGAAATAGGTACCATCGTCCTCTTTCATCTGCGGTCGTGCCACACTCGATTCCGCCGGATGATAGCCAGATGCCGAGTCTCTATTGGATTATAATCCATCTCCCGCATCGAAGATCAGCCCTCGTGATTGTTGCGCTGTGCGCGTTTGACAAGATTAAGCCTCCGTCGCTTGTTTTTCGGAAGAAGATTGTGTCGGATACAATGCTTCTTACCACCCCCCCCCCCCCCCTCGTGTATTTTGTTGTCCGTTGGCGTGACCGTAAACCGACGGCGGTTGCTTTACTCGACCAACACAAAGCCGATCGTCGACAAAGCCGATCGTCGACAAAGACGATCGTCGAAAGATGCGATTTCGCGAAAAGAGTTTTCGCCTACTGATCAGTATTTCGTCAATCGTAATCGCGAATGCCGTCTTGAATATGGACAAATTTATGTTTGGGCACACGATACACTCGAGTGAACTTGCAGATGAACTTGAAGGATCGTCTTCGGGCGCTCCTTCGATAGCCGTTGACGATTTTGCCCCCGCCCCCTATGCATACTGTAAAACCCCGACTGTTTTATCATGTTATCAGTTTACAGGGTGCAGGAAAGCGTTAAGGAGCCTTCTTTAACCCTCATGCAGTATTTTTAAGCGGCTGCATGAAGGGTATTGCGTCCCAAAAATGTCCCTCTTCCAATGTGCAACAACTTTTTTCACTTTTAATATTTTTTCACTTTCAACCCCTCAAAATGTTCAATGGGAATTGGCCAAGACATAGATAGACATCCTATGCAAAATGTTATTTTTCACAGTTTTGTCTGTGGTGTCCATTTGTCCAACAGTCCAAAATCGTCCAAAGTGTCTGAAATGTCCAATTTTGGGATAATTACTGCATGGGGGTTAAAAAAAAAAAAATAATAATTTGCGGCGTAATTGTCGGTCGAATTGGACGCGGCGAAGAGCAACGCTACATCTCGGGCACGGGCGGCGTGATTTGCGGGGCCGTGGCTTTCTGATTCTTTTTGACTGACATCAGATGCCACAAAAGGCGAACAATGCTCTAATGGCCGTGGAAATCTTTTGCAGGCACAATTGCTCGTTGCCATTATGCACCCGGAGCCTATTTTGCTTTTGTGGAGAAGGCACCCAAATTGCCGCGCTATTATCTCGCCGCTCTTATCAGCGCTTGGTGAATCAAGTTGCCCTGAGATGGATCATGAGGAAATGGAAGGCTCTTATTTTTGGAAGATATATTTTTCTCTGAGAAGAAGAGCGAGGTGGTTTGGGGTGAGTTTTTTTTTTTGTTTTGTTTTTGAGCCTTTGAGCCGGCGGAGTTTGAAAAGGCTTTGCTGTTACTTCCTCCTCCATCTTGGCTGCAGGTTGCTTTGATATTTGGCCCTCCAAATCCTCTCCTTTTTTTCTTCTCGGCGCTTCCGTCGTCTTGTCACGCCGTCGCCGCCGATTTCTCCAACTGCCCTCCACCCATCATCATCATCATCATCATCTTGTCTGTCCTGCTCCGGTTGCTCCTTTTCTACCTTGAACTCCCTTGATTTTTACTTGTCTTGTTTCCTCGCTTCCAATCAGCATCCTCTTCTTTCCATTTTCAGTCCCCCACACATCCTCTCCGACCCCCCCTGGGGGGGGGGCGGAGAAGCGCGGTCCTGATGAACCACGAAACGGCCCGGAACAAATCAGCGCATCGATCGGTCCGCGTATCCGTCGCTCCGGCCCTTCCGATCGTCAGCAGAAAACAAAAGTGTTTATGAAGCGAAACCTTCCCCGATCTGCTAGCACACCTCGCTACGTACCCCCCCCCCCCCCCCCCAATTAACTAATTCAGTACCAGCCAATTCTGGACCAAGTCTGAAAAGACGTTTAAAGACGTCTTTGGGAGTGAATGAGTTAACGATCCACTTTTAGATCAATATCTTCCCGTTTTTTTTTTCCCGTTGCCGATGGGATTCCCGAGGAGAGGGCTCCCAGCTCGCTCTTGTGTACGCCACACAAAGTAAGGGCCACAGGATAGGAAGAGAGAGAACGAGAGAGAGAGAGGTGCATTAGAGTGGAGTGTTTATCAGCCATCCGCTGTCTATCGGGCTTAAATTGGGCCTGAATCTTGTACAGAACGATTGCATTACGGGCTCCTCCGAAAGGGGCTGAATTTGATTGAAATGGAAAGCAGTGCCTCCCCGCGCTGGGGAAAAAAAACATCACAGCTGATTAGATTATGAAGTGCGGCGCGTTGCGCGATCGCAGGGCGAAATGCAAGCAAAAACACTCCAAAGTGCTCCCCAGTCCAATGGGAAGACAAAGGGAGGGGGGGGGGCGATGAGTCACGGTGGAGGTTTGCGGGTCCAAGATGGAGTCGGAGGTTCTGCGGTTTGACGGACAGGCCCGATGGATCCCCCGCCCGTTCCCCAGTTGTGTGGGCTTTCCCATAATCAATCAGCCATTAATGGAGTAAGTGGCTGTGGAAGGATATGAAATGTTAATTGCTGCGGGGTATTGATAACGCTCATTGATCTCGCGGGTAATTGCAGTCGGGGAAAAACAAAGATACACGAGACGAGCCCCTGGCCCGTTCTGTCAGACGGGGCCCAAACGATGATGAATGGTTTTGCAAAAGAGGTGTGCTTTCCTTGTGAACATCTCTTGGCGGGGTGTCCTCCAGGGAATATTGTCGAGCCATCTCGACTTTAGAGCGGTCTTCTCCCTCTCGCTCCCTCGCTGTCCGGCAAGTTCATATCGACGTGCTTTTTATTGCGTTTTTTTTTTGTTGCCGTCAATCAACCATTTTGTCCTTATCGGATTCCGTTTGATGAGGTCCGAGACGCCGCGGCCCCTTCGGATGACGATTTCCAAACGCCGCAGACGCTTCCCAGCATCCACGCCGGGGTCTACCGTTGCTTTGGTGGCACTCGCAACCCGAACGCGCCCTTCTGGAAAACTTGTTTCCAAGCGACGACAACACGATCAGACTTCAAAATTGGAACTAATGCGCAAGGCCAAGCAAATTGGATGCCCGCGGGTGTTGCTGGTGGCGGGGCGGGAAAAGAGAATGGATTATTCATTACACCGAGAAGATCTCAAGTTGGAGCCGATTGAGACTTTGGTCCATTCGTTTTCTCTCTCTCTGACTTTCTCCCTGCGTTGGTTCCGATACCGGCACTTCCGAAAACATGTTTGTTTCTCCGTTCTGACATTGTCTTTGGAAAGGTTGACGTGATGGATGTGAGGCAATGGCGGGGAGAATGACAACCTGAAACCCATTCGAGTCGGGACGACGTGAGGTGTGTGTTTTGTGGGCTCGAGGTCGGTTTTTGGGAGTTTTGCAGCTCCTCCCAGGCCAACCGAGAAGAATTGGCAGGCCCCCCCCGTGGCGAGGCGTGCTTGTCAGAAAGCCTGAATAATACATGGCCTCGGAGCAGTACGGGCTCTCTCGTACCGCACAACTCCGAGACGGCGATCGATAACACTTAGAAGCTACTTTATAATGAAGGAGATGCTAAAATTCCATCACGAGGCAATTAGTTGAACCCCCCCCCCATCCACCCCTCACCCCTGCGCCTGCTCTTCCCTCCATCTCCTTCCATCGGCCATTGGATTAGTATCCGAGAGTGATCTGATTTCTTGGATTCTGGTGAGAAAATGTGTCAAAGTTGGAGGCATCTCCAGAGGTGGTAGAAGAGTGAAAAGGAATGGGGGGGGGGGTTGTTTTCTGGCATGTTTCTCTCTTCTTTGACATTTCCTTTCCTCTTTTCCCCGCTGCGCTACTGCCGCCGGGTCTTGTCGTGCCGCTTTCCTGTCAACTCGCGACGTCGTCATGTCGGTCCTTGAAACTGCGTCGAGGTCCGCCAAAGACCCCTCTGAATGGCTCAGACCGTGATCCGGCCCCAAGAGCAAAAACTCATATATGATGATTGTGGTCTCGGCGGACCAAAGTGCTCTCCCGCTCCTCTCCAACCCGGGAGGTTAAGGGTGAAGTAGCGATAATGCAGTGGAAATGTGCTTGCGTGGCCCTGGGAGTTCATTAGAGGTCCATTATGGTATTTTGAGTGACATCATTCACCGGGGGGGGAGCGCAGACGCGGACGCTCTGCGGTTCGTCTGTCAAGTGGATTCCGGATGGAATATCTTTGGCTTTTGTCATGATGAAAGCATCTTAGCTTTCCGAGTTACAGTTCGATCAAACGTCTTGACCGCTCCTTTCGACTGCAAAGTATTTTCCGCACTTATAAGGCGCACCTAAAAGCATTCCGTTTTCTCAAAAGCTGAGAGTGCGCCTTTGTAATCCGATACACCTTATTTATATATATAGATATATATATATATATCTATATATATATATATATATATGTATACCATCTATATACAGTGAAACTCCTCTACAACGAAATCATGTTTGCAGCATGTTTTCACTGTAGCAAATTTGAAACAGGAAAGTGGAAATGGTGTAAATGCATGATTTTTTCACACTCGGGGGTATTTTCACCCATGTAGATTTCGTTGTAGAGGAGTTTCACTGTATATATATATATATATTCTGATCTGTAAAGTGCTTTGTTACAGCTGCAGCGGTTGTGAAAGCTCGATATAAATAAAGCTGTATTGTATTGTATTCCCTTTACTGTGGCTCCATCTAGTGGATGCATAACGCAACCGCGGCCACTATTGTGGATTCTATTCTATGCGTCTTATAACGTGATGCGCCTTTTTCCGGTAAAACCTCCCCGATGCTTCATTCAAATGCACAGCCGCTATCAGCAAAACCGTCTGTTGTCATCTGCTGGCAGACAAATTAGTTGGGTGAGCGCAAGGAGAGGAGATAACCAGAGTGGGCGCCTCTCGCCAGGCAAGAGGCGGGTGGAAAAAGGTCGAGAGGGAGTGATGGGCCTTACTTGGGATCCCTTCTCCTCGCTCTCGCGGTCCTGGAGGTCAAGATGAGCTTCGACCTGCTCAGTCAGCCAGGAATTACAGAATAATGGCATAATTGCCTTTCTGGAAGAGTTCCCCCCCCTCAGGGTAGGCTCTGCTGTATCAGTAGGAATAGCGCTAAGCTTGACGTTGGCTGTAATTAGCTCTCCGTGGGTTGTAATTGTCTCACGGTGCAGATTTTTTATTTTATTTTTTAATGGCAGCGGTTCGGCCATCGGGACCTTCACTGAGGATGGCAGCTAATTGGTCGATCTGTGTATTTTAGTGAAGTTTGCTCATCGTATTGTGCATGTGTTGTTTGGCATGTACCGTATTTTCCGCACGATAAGGCGTATAAGGCACACCTTCCCTGAATGGCCTATTTTAAGACTGTTTTTATTTATAGGGCGCACCGTCTTATAAGGCGCATAGAATAGAAGCGACAGTCGTGGCTGCGGTTGCGTTATGCATCCACCAGATGGAGCCATGCTTAAGGGAATACAATACAATACAGTTTTGTTGATATATCGAGCATTCACAACCGCTGCAGCTGCAAAAAAGCGCTTCACAGGACATTTAAAATACGACGTCCCATGAAAGCTGAATATTGATCCGTATATAAGGCGCACCGGGTTATAAGGCGCACGCTCGGCTTTTGAGAAAAATGAATGGATTTAGGTGAGCGTCAGACGGTATGTTTCCCTCGTAGCCGATGAACTCTCCATCACCTTCCACTTGCATTGTCACGCCGTTAACGCAGCGTGAGGACCGCGTGTCCATAATTGACTATCGACTGGCCGATGCTTTAAAGCTACGCCGGTTAGCTTTAGCCGCTCCACCGCCCACGCGGCTGAAATTTGTATTTATTTAATTTTTGGGTTGGGGGCAAAGCAGCCGACGCGCCCACCGGATGCGCCGGCAGAAGTGCCCGGTTTGATTTCTGGGCGTGATTTATTTGAATTCATCAACCGGATTGATCGAGAGCCTTGACTCGAGGGTACATAGAAACACGCTAAATGACTATCGATTGTGTTTGGAAAAACGCATTTGTCAGACCATCCGCTCAATTGATGAGCGTGGATTTAAAAAAAAAAATTTGTATCAGCAGAATCAATGGAGAGGAAGAACAGTGAGTGTGTGCTTGCTCCCTCTTTACCTCTTACTATTCGCCGTCTTTTGTCTCCGAGTGCTAACCGCTGCTGGCGCATTGCAGTAAACGAGGGGAGGTCGAGTAGTATTGTGCGTGTGTGTGTGTGTGTGTGTGTCCCGCGTGTGCGTGCGGCAGCGGAGGCGTCGACAAGCATGCGTACGTTTACCGTCGCCATAAATCCCGCCCATAGCGTTGCGGACGCACACGCCGCCGTCTGGAGATAGTGACCTTTTCTTTGGACTTCTTCTGTTTTATCTCCGCAAGATACGACGGAGATGAATCACGGGGGAGGGGAGGCGGGGGGTGGGGGGGCGAATGCCAAACGTCATCGCCATTCCTTTGCTCCTCCGGGTTCTTAATGACTTGGGATGCGCTCACGATGCAGTCATCGGCGTCTTCTAATGTAAAGCGTTTGGGAGCTAGCCGCGCATTTGGACGCGTGTGTTTGCGCTAGCGGTTTTAACGTCCTCATTTCATGACCGGCTGGACTTTATCGAGGTGATGATGGAAGGTGCGACAGTCCACATCGTCTCGTAGATCACGTCCTCTTCGCGCACCCTCGCCCGGGCCCCCCCCCTTGTGTGTCGCTTCGTCTCCCGCCGTAAAGTGGATGTGATGCTAGCTAGCCATTTGTCTTTATTTGTTAGCGTCTAAAAACAAACGGCAACCATAGCTAACAAACGCAGACAATGTGAGATGATATCCCCCCGCCCCCCCCCCCAAAAAAAATAATGCCTGGATAGTGTTCTGCTCTTGGCGGCGTATCCCCGCGCAAAAAAAATGTAGCTAACCCATAAAACATTTGCTTATTTCCTGCCAGAGCTAAATCGGACCATATGGGTTGCTATTTTTATTTAGAGCAGTGTAAAATATGCTTCAAGGGGATTTCTGAGACTTCATTAGGGGGACATATAAAGGACTAGAACTTGAGAGTTTGACGCACGACTGGGGGGGGTTCAAAGGTCAACACGCGTCGCACTCCAAGGAGCGCACGTGCGCGGGGCGAGCCGGAGCGCCGGGGTGACATCCCGACTGCAAACAAAAGGTGTCCGGGTGACGGATGGCATTGTAAACAGGGAGCCGGGTCGAAACATCGCACCCCCCCCCCCCACTCCCCCAACCCCCACCCCCGCGTTTGTGTGAGATCAGCAGAAAAAGCCCCTTATCTGGCCTATTACGGGCCCGGCGCTTTCAGCGTGCGGCGACGCGCCGCGCTTTGCATCCTAATCTCGCCCTCATTAAAGCTTAACACAGCAGTTAACGCCGCCCGGCGATAGCGCCACGCCCGCGCCTGACGCCTGTGTGCAACCGATAACGCCCCCCCCCCCCCCCCCCAACGGCAAAAATTTCACCGACCGCACGGTGTCAATAGAAATCCAATCCGAGCGTGAAGTGTTTGGTTTTTCAAGGGCCGGATGGCCGTACTTCACATACCTGCGTCATTCAAAGACGACGCAGGTAGTGTGGCCCCTCCCACCATTGGTTGCCTTTCCCTTTAATTCAGAGTGGGATAGGCGTCTCCCCAATCATCACCGACACACCTGCCAGTCTTCACCTTGTCAGCCAGACTCTCCTTAGCAGCAGAAGGGCCAGTCTGAAAAGCCACCTGTTGCCGGTTCGGCCATCTTGGTTTGGTTCCTCTGACTGTTTTCCGGTTCCCGCCTCCGTGACCTGTCCCTCTTCCTGACAGTAAGCCAGTACTGACTTCTTTGTGTGTGTGTGTGGGCAGTAGCACTCGCACACCTACAGCCTGTTCGCCGCGCTCGCCCAGCCCAAAAAAGTACGTCACTTCCAGCCACATGACGCCTGCCGTGAAAAATAAATAAAACGGGGGGGGGCGCTTAATTGAAAGCGCTCGTCAATCTGTCAGCGGCAAATGCGCCAGCGCGCGGGAATGAATAATGGATCGCGGGGTGGAAGAAGTAGATAATGGGAGGGGGGGGGGGGGGGGGTGAAGGGAGCGGCAAAACAATGATTGACGCTGACATGAGACAAAAAAGGGTGATCAACATTCACCGGGCTCGACTTTGCGTTTGCCAAAAAACGGCCAATTACGCGCCGAACCGCTAACATTGCCTCTGAAGAGAGACAAAACTCGCAAAGGATTTTATTTTCATTATTAGTCCCATCTCATTTTGGTCCCCAAAGGAAATTCTGGATCTGGATCAAAGTTTGCCATCAAGGTCTTTGCTCAGACGCCCGTCGACCATTTTGTTTTGCCTCGGCGCCATCAGACTTCGTTTCGAGCTAACCTCATCATCCGAGGCCGAGAAGCCATCGCGTTGGTGTTGTGTTCCCATTTAGCGTCGGCGTCAGTGATTAATGTCATCAGCGGCGCGGTCGTCACACCTCCCAAATGAGTTTGAGATTGACAGTCGGGTTTATTAGACTCGGTGTGGACTGACGGCGGCGTAATTAAAACTGTCGCCGCGCGCTAGCCGTCAGAACGCCGGAAGACGTCCCGTCGTTGTCTGACGTGTCGGTTTACGTTTCGCATATGTTCGCGCGGAAACGCGGCGACTGAGAATTCCGAACGCTTTCGGATAAAATGACGCTTGAAACGTCGCCCTCGTCATTTCCGTTAATCTCCGGCGATCGTGAAGGATTTCACGGCCGTGATCCCAACGTACGAAGTCCTGAGATGTCGACCGATGCTAACGTGAGACCGATTCTTGCTAACGCGGTGTCGTTTTTGGTTTTTTTCCCGATTTGGACAGCCCGTGTTCTAGCTTTGACTTGTAATCGGGTCCAGGCATTAGTGCCGCGTTAAGTGTCTCGGTCCCGGTGTCACCTTTGGTCCATCAGCCCCAATTTGGTGCGACACGAGCTTCCCAATTCCGAAGTGTCTCCACTCTCCAATCTAACAAACGGCCCCTTTCTGCCTCGCATCCCTCCGTCTTCGGGCGCTGATGGCAGAAGCGCTGACGCGCCCGATCGATAACAACTAATGTGGAGTAAATGGATAAACTTACCTACTGGATCACCTGCCACTGGTCCTGAGCCGCCCCCCCCCCCCCTGCCCCTCCCCTGCCTGTTAACGGTCCGAGTCATTAGCTTCTTCGCTATTATCAGCAATTCCCGCTGGAATTGGACTTTTTCGCTATTGCGAAGCTTCGTATGGCGCCCGAGGACCCATTGACGGCGATTGCAGTCAAGCCGATCATAAAAGATGCATTCGGTTTTATTTTCCCGCCTTGCCATCGGGATCAACGAGGCCGCACCTTTCGTTGACGGTTATAGACGACAAAAAAAAAAAAAATTGAACACGCTGAAATAAGCGAACGCGCGTAAAATGACTTGAAATCAAAGCTACAATATGTGGTTGTTTTTAAGCGCCCGACTTATAGTTCACTTTGTTTGATGTTTACTTTGACCGCAAACAATTCTTTCTTGAAGAAATGGTCTCCGCTGCCTTGTTTGCTCAACACAACCGGGAAAAAGAAAACCCCCCAAAATGTCGACGTTGGCGAAGCTAATCTCCCATACAAACCTTACCCCCCCCCCCCCACACCCCCACCATGCCTCTTCAAAGTCATTCCGCATTGCGTTGCATTATGCCCAGCGGAAATTGTTCCTTTTTATCCATCGGGAGAATTGGGACCAAGCACACATCACCATAAAAAACAGCGGACTGCCTCCGAGCTGCGAAGGGCAATGAAAATGATGGATAATCAGCCAATTGAATCGGAGCAAATATGATCTCTGGACATTAACTCCGCTATAGTATGCACACATTTTCTTTTCATTCGACTCACACGCTGCTATTTTAATGAATTGCCCAGAGTAACGAGCGCTTTTAGGTGGCGGGCCTCCGACGGGTGTTTCATCATGGAAATGGCACAATACCAATTAAACCTCATCATGCCGGAACGTTCCGGCCTTGAACTAGCCCCCCCCCCCCCCCCCCCCCCCCCGGATTAGCCCCCCGCACCGCTTCCCAAAGAACCTTTAATTGTCTTTTGACGATTCGGACCGTCGGGTAAACAGTGCGTCAGATACTCGCCCACTTGAGTGAAAACGGAGCATAATAAGCTGCTGCGATGCCCTCGCAAGTGGGAAAGGAGAGCTGGCGACTCCTCCTCCTCCTCCTCCTCCTTGTCTGCTTCTGGACCAAGCAAAATATTGATCATCGTGCCAGATTTCCTTCAATCCGTTTGGGGAAAATTTTCGCCACGGAAATTAGCACCGAAGCGAAAGCCGGCGCTAGCTCGCTGTCGAAATTCTACGCGCTAAGTCAATAGCCACGGAAAAACACATTGGGATGCGCGCGCACACACACACACACACACACACACGCTCATTACATGATTGAACGGCCAGTACTCTGTAATCACTGACAATATGTCTGCTGCCCCGTGTCACACACACACACACACACACACACACACACACACGCAGTGTTTCTCCAGCCGTCCCCAAAGCATCTGACCCCGCCGCCTTTTCTCTAATGACAACTGAAACGGACCATTCTGTCTCGCCGCCATCGCCGCCGCCCGGGACATTACAGCGTTTGGGTTTCACAGCCCCCCCCCCCCCCCCCCCCTCCCTCTCGACACTAATGGCCGCTGTTGTGGATCACAGTCTCGGTTAATGACCTCGGCCCGCGGGATCAGGAGGAGCGGCCTTGCCTTGTTGTCCGTCCGTCTGTCTGAGGGCGCTCCGGAGGTCGCGGAGAGCCGGGCGACAATCACGTTCTGAATGCTTTTCATTCTTGAACGAAATACAGGCAGGGTATTGAGTGGCACCCCCACCCCCTGACCCCCCCCCCCTGACCCCCTTCTTCACTCTCCCACCCTGCCGCACATATTGAAGGGTCGGACGGTGGCCCCCTGGACTCACCGGGTGACAGATGGCGGGGACAAATGGACACGGCGGTCTGGTTTCCAATATCTAGACACGCTTGCACATGACAGATTTTGACATTATTAAAAACCAAAAATTAGTGATCAAAAATTGGGGACAGTCGTGTCATTTTCAGATGAGCAGATTATTGTTTTTTATACTATTCATGTTTTAATAACCCCCATGCAGTAATTATCCCAAAATTGGACATTTCGGACACTTGGGACGATTTTGGACTGTTGGACAAATGGACACCACAGACAAAACAGTGAAAAATAACTACACAAAGCTGAAATTTTACATAGGATGTATATCGATGTCTTGGCCAATTCCCACTGAATATTTTGAGGGGTTGTGAAAAGTGAAAAAAAATTCAAAGTGAAAAAAGTTGTTGCACATTGGAAGAGGGACATTTTTGGGACGTAATACCCTTCATGCAGCCGCTTAAAAATACTGCGTGAGGGTTAAAAATCACCAAGTGTCCGTGTAATGCTGAGGTACAAAGATATCAGAAAGAAAAAAAAAAAACGAGGCACAGTGTGAGATGTGGAAACGTTTTGCTTCACACAGGAGACAGTCGGATCAAACCTGAAAGAAAACTCGATCAACTTCGCTGAAAATCCCAGTCGATGTGAAGTCGTGTGAAAACGCGCAGGGCTAAGCAGCGCCGACCGCCGACGCGTTGACTCGACCTCGCGACGGATCGCAGCGTCGCAAAGCGCTAAGACGACCCACAAGGTAAGCTAAGACTCATTTTCAGAGACTTCATTTGGCTGAAGCGAGCGAACGCCGTTGCCCCGAGGGGGGGGGGGGGGGGTCCCCTTCCAACGCGCAACTGCCGTCGAGGCGCCCCGGCGTCAAGGTTAGCACTTGAAGGCGGCGTTTGTGCAAATGCATGCTGATGTCCCGCCGGGAGGCGGAATTCTGATGAGGTTGGAGAAAGTCTAATCTTCCCAATTTCATTTTTTTTTTTGGGGGGGTATGATTATTATTTCCAATATGGACATTGTTTTCAAGGAAAGCGTGGAGCCCCCCCCCCCCCCGCTCGGAGATTGAATGCGGCCCAAGTAATTCCGTCTGCTTCCCCCCCCCCGGGCCATTGCACAGGTGGTAGCCACTTTGCCCGTCTTTGCCCTTCGTTCCTTCGGGGTTCTGATGCTATCTGCGCCACCGGTGTACTTTCTAATCGCACCTCAAAGACACAACCACCGACTTGGAAGCCCCCCCCCCCGTCTCATTCCGTCGATTTGCATGTCCGACGGTCTTGCACATTTTTTTTGGGGGGGGTGTCATTCACTCTTGCCTCCTGTCTATCTCTGTGCCTTTGCCCGCCGTCCTCTATTAGACGATTGGATCAGTCGGAGCTTAAATTTCCACTTTATCACGCCACAGCAAAAGCGGCTTTTTTTAGGGGGTTGCGGGGGTATTTTCCTCACCCAATTACAGTATCTTCCCTGGGCGGTCGTCGTTGGACAATGCCCTCGCCTGTGTCTATAACCTTCTCATTTTAGATAAACATTTGTTCCCCCCCGTGAGAGTCTGAAGTCATCGCGTTCACTCAGGAGTCGGACATTTTTTTTGCGCATGCTCAGACTCGCGAGCGCTGAAATCCACCAATTGTGAGTCCAGAGCCGATTTGACGATTGGTACCCGAACGTCGGCCACCGCAGGTCGTTTTTTTTGGTCCCCAACCAAACCAAAAAAAAAAAAAAACAGATGAAAACCGAAACGCCTCGGTGGAGGTCATCGATCGCCACGATTTTGGACTTGGACGATCGCCGAGCAATTACGACAATATTAGAAGATTTACGATTGTTCTCGCAAGCGAACGTCGGCGCGCTCATTTCGATCTGGTCTTCAGGGACGCGTGTAAAACACATTCCCGGAGTCACGGCGTGACCTTTTTCCTCCCCCGTCGTCAATTTGTCAGCGTCCGTCACCTCGCAACACCGGCAACATTTGCATTGAGGGATGGCGACGTTGGCTTTATAGATGCGACCAGTCAATTAAAGGCTTAATGACACGTCGCCCGGTGAAGGTCCAGGTCGAGTTCGGCGCACCGCTGCTCCCGGACGACCAACCTTTATCATCGTTTTCCATTTTAAATAGGCATGAGCCTTCCCCAGTGGGGTTATAATGGCCCGTAGTTACGCAGCCCCCCCCCCCCCACTTCCGTCTCAGCTCCCTGCCTCCGTTTGACAAATGGGAAAGTGCGCCTTGAGTTGCCACGGCAACACCTTGCCGGCCCACCTCTGCGAAATTTGTGGAGGTTGTCGTGCGGGGGCCCTCCTGACCTCGCTTTCGTACCGATAGACACTTTGTAGGCGCTTTGTAAATGTCACACAGCGTTGTTGCGATGATGGCCTGTCACGCCATTTTTTGGTAAAAAAATCAATCGTAACGATAAAATAAAAATGAAAAACAAATAGTTCTTGCGGTTAAATGCCATTGATTTGGACCGACAACTGAACCGCGTCACTGTACTGGCGCAGTCATTCTTTAGTGTACCACTAGAGGGAGCCCATGCGCCTTTGGAAAGGGCACTACAGTGGCGTGATTTTGACCCCCCCCCCCCAGTCGTCCTCATCTTGGTGTCCTTAACGACCCGTGGCTGAGGTTGCTGTAAAAAAACAAAATCTTTCTGTTAGGCTCCATTTTTCATAAGTATTATACAGTGAAACTCCTCTACAACGAAATCTACATGGGTGAAAATACCCCCGAGTGTGAAAAAAATATTCATGCATTAACACCATGCCCGCTTTCCTGTTTCAAATTTGCTACAGTGAAAAAAAAACCTGTTGTGAAAACGTTCTTGCTGCAAACATGATTTTGTTGTAGAGGAGTTTCACTGTAAATCATTTCCTTAGATCAGATCTTTTTTTTTTTTTTTTTAAACCCCATGGGAGGAGGCATCTCGCCGCTCTCTGAGCTGCCACGTAGAAAAGGTCTCTGACATTTTGGACCGGGGGCTGTGATTGATGTGTTTTTGAAGTGCGTCAGGAGAATGTGTCAAAAGCGCCTTTTGTGGCCGCGCCGCCGACGGATCACGCGTCGCCGGCGTGACGCCCAGCTGCCATCCGCGATACGATGCACCCAGCCTTGCTCCCTATTTGGAATATTGTGGAAATTCTCCGCATCTCAGTCGGTCTCGGTTGGTGTTTGATTTTGGGGCCGGTGGGGAAAAGTCTCACCGACATCCGGGAACCGGATAGCATTAGCATTAGCTCCAAATGTGTTTGAAGCTTGTAGTTTGATAAGTGTCAAATGTCAAACGGTCCCGTTTTCCCACCTCAAGCATTTTCTATTTCCCGCCATTCTTCCTGCCAAGGTGACATTTGAAAAGTGCACTACGTCAATCTGACCCCCCCCCCCCCCCCCACCCTTCCACTCGCATCCCCATCCATCTGCACTCCGCACCTTCATTTAGCCCGAGACTAAATTTACTCCGCAGGCCGCAGTTTGGACACCCCTGTTTTTAAACGCTCGCTGACCCCGCCCCACCCTCTACTCCCCCCCCCCCCCAAAATGTGACAAGCTGTCAGACTGTCACGTCGCAGCGGCCGGCTTGTCAACGTTCGTGTCGGATATGATCGATTGAGCTCTCGTTGGGTTGGGGGCCGTTAGAAAGTGAGCGGAGAGTCGCCTTTTATCATCTTGTCTGCCAACAAGTGTCACAATCAAGCGCTTGGGCGACGCCCCTCGTCGGCGGGCCGGTTCATTAATCAGCTTTTGATCATCAGCGGCGAAAATTACGCTCTTCGTTTGAAGGTCGCCGATTCCTCGCCGGCCGGGAGAAATCGATGATGGCGCGGGGGCCGGCTCCCTTGGTTCCTTTTTCCTCCCGCAGGATTCTGTCAGCGAGCCGGGCCGTTCAGCGAGCGTATTGGATGTTTAACTTTACATCCATCAAGGGCACGCTGACAAACGCACCATAAACTGTATTGTCAGGCGGCGGCGGGCACACCCAGCACACATCATCTTGTGTTACAAGATAGATGTGCACTTGGAGTAGTCGTAAAGGTCTGCCTTTGACGTACTAAAACTCAGTTTTGATAGACTTTGATCATATACCAGGGCTTGTCCTACTTTTTGGGGTCCAGAAAGAGAAATCCAAACATGAATGAAACATTTTTTTTGGGGGGGGGACTATACATGGTCGTTTTTTTCGGCTAAAAATGCCTTACTATACATGGTCGTTTTTTTCTTGCTAAAAACGCCTTACTATACATGGTCGTTTTTTTCGAGCTAAAAACGCCTTACTATACATGGTCGTTTTTTTCGTGCTAAAAACGCCTTACCTCTGACATTCTATACTATGTCGTTTTTTTCGCCTAAGAACGCCTTACTCTACTATGTTGTTTTTTTCGGGCTAAAAACGCATTACGATACTATGTCGTTTTTTTCTAGCTAAAAACGCCTTACTTTACATGGTCGTTTTTTTCGGCTAAAAACGCCTTACTATACATGGTCGTTTTTTTCGGCTAAAAACGCCTTACTATACATGGTGGTTTTTTTCGTGCTAAAAACGCCTTACCTCTGACATTCTATACTATGTCGTTTTTTTCTAGCTAAAAACGCCTTATATATATATATACATACACACACACATACACAACACACACACACGATGGAAAAAAAACTCATGTCTTTAACCCCCACCAGGTTGCAGCCAAAGAAAGGTCTGCGGTGATCACAGGAATGTGGAGAAACCCCCGCTCCACGCCGTGCCACGGTCGGTGCTGTGAAGATATCACAGCCGCCTCTCAATCATCCTCCACCCGTCCATTATCTCCGGCTCACTCGTCCGAAAATGAGAGGGGGTGGCGGGGGTACACTCGGTGCACCCCCTCCCTGCAACCACCTTCCAGTCCTCCCAGTTGACTGGCTGCTCTATGGAGGGTGACACTGGGCCAATTCAATCTGGCGTCCCCCTCAGTGAGCCAAATTAGCCCTTCCCTGCTGCGGATGACATCAAACAACGTCACATTTGTTTGTTTGTTTTTTCGAGCCGGTTGCAATAAAAACTGTGGTGATGTATTTGATTATCTGGAGACTTTTCCTGAAGTTACTGATTTCTTTTCAAAAGTTCGAATAGAGAGTCTTCGTTTGTGTATGTATGATAGTATTATACTGCCCCCTGGTGACTAAAGCTACGCACACCAGGAGATGTGATTAATGATGAACTCCCCCCGTTTGAAGTCTTGAAATGCAACGTGCTCTTGGAGCGCCGAAGCACTTATCAGTCTGGACTTCCACATGTGAAATTTCTTTGTCATCTTGTGTTCTTTCAATAAAGCTGAAATAACCAACAATACTTTAGTGTTCTTTTTGTTCAAGTCAGTCACACACACAAAAAATAAATAAACACTCGTGTGCTGGAGTCCTGATAAAAGGTTCAAGGAAAAGGGAGAAGGGCGAGGTGCCTTGCAATACTGCTCTCTTGTGAATGACTGGGGTAACTACACTTTAGAGTGGGGAATGGGGTTGATTTCGGATTGACTGATCGAGAATGAGAGTAAAAATTATCCCCTTTTCGCCAACCTAAACTACATTCGTCATGTTCAAGTGTGACCAATAAATTCGCCGAAACTCAACCGTGATGGTCGAGTGGTCTAAAACTTTGCGTTCCGTTCTGGCGACTCGGGTTCGATCCCCGGGCTCACCTGCACGTGTACATAAATGCAGGTGAGGGGAAAAGGGGACTCGAACACGAGTCAACTGAGTCCTACGTATACGTCTTTAACCACTTGACCATCTCTGATTTGAAAATTGATAATTTGGAAGTTATATTTATTCCAAATCCTGTTGTGTTCAGGTGTAGACTATGAATATACCAAAAAATTCGCCGGAAAATTCAACTGCGATGGTCTAGTGGTCAAAAACTTTGCGTTCGGCTCGGGCGACTCAGGTTCGATCCCTGCGCTCA
This sequence comes from Hippocampus abdominalis, assembly GCA_018466805.1. Classification (NCBI taxonomy): domain Eukaryota; kingdom Metazoa; phylum Chordata; class Actinopteri; order Syngnathiformes; family Syngnathidae; genus Hippocampus; species Hippocampus abdominalis. The sequence continues at coordinate 16,821,515 of CM031704.1, read as the reverse complement.
CCTACATGTCTGCATAAATGCAGGTGAGCGGAAAAGGGGACTCGAACAAGAGTCGGCTGAACCCAAAGTACAGTCTTTAACCACTAGACCAACTTGGATTTGAAATTTGATTATTTGGAGGTTATATTTATTCGCATCAACAGTAGTATTGCGCGCTCCAAAATTAAGGAAGCCAGTCAAATAAGACTTCCAATGCCGGAAGTTATCAGCACGATTGGCTTAGTAGGTAGAGACCAGCGGTGCGGTCAGGTGAAAGCGAGTTCGAGCCTCACCTCGAGCTCGCATTTACCGAGATTTTTCTTTCGGAATCGTTTTTTCACAATTATTTTTTTTTAAATTTCTTCCTTGTTAAATAAAGCTTTTGAAAAAAACCAACACGTGATCACGTCGTTAGCGAAAACCTATTTAAGCTGCGATTAATTGAACAAGCGGTTCCTTTCCCCTCCAGGATGACGACTGACTGCACGTCCACATCGCGGCAAGACGACCACAAGGCTTGGCAAGGTGAACGCTCTAACTTTCTTTTTTTTCGTCTTGTCATGCAAACTTTTGTGATTTTTAACAATAATTCTCTTTTTCAGGCTGTTCAACTCTTCCACGGTAAGTCGCCTGCAATTTGCAACGGCACTATGCTCGATTGAACTAACTCTCGTTTTGCAATTTTCCTTTTTTTCTTTCCAGCACGCCGAGAAGGTAAGTTGCCAACGTTTGACAAACTGAACGTTTTAAGTTTCTTTTTTTTACTCCTGTCATTGCGAACTTTTTGTAACTTAACATTAATTCGCGTTTTCAGGCTGTTCAACTCTACAAAGGTAAGTCGCCTGCAATTTTAAATGGCACCGTTTGACATATTTTTTTTTCCTTTCCAGCGTGCTGAGAAGGTAAGTTGCCAGCGTTTTTATTTCCACAATTTAAATGACACTCTGCTCTTACTTTGTTGTAATTGTGTAATTTCTGTTCACAGGCTTGGCATCTTCAAGTGACTGGCCAAACTGACTCTAACGTTTTTTATTTATTTTGTTTTTGTTTAAATGTGCTTACCTAAAGTCACGCTGCTAACTATTTTACTGTCTTTTCAGCCCACCCGTTACGCTGCAGGCAACTGCCGAGGTGTCCAGCTCAGCCCTGCGCTCGTCACTGGTAAGAGACAAAAACACTCCGACGCATACAATTCTGAAATCATGTTTTTAATTTTTCAGCACATGAAGATGAGCTTACAGGAGGCTTCGAGTGATGACGTGATTCAGGTAGGAAACACAAATTTGTTGTTTTTGTTTTCAAAATTTGGTGCTGTACACTACCTACCTCATTGCTAACTGCGCTCCCCAGACGTCTTGAAAAAGAAGAGAGTCCAGCCTCAAGTTGCTGCTTTGCTCCTGGACAAAACTGAAGGAAGGCAAGAACATCGTAAATAACTACGATTCACTCTTTCTGACATCCTTTTTGTGTGTGTGCAGGTGAAACGGCATCCAGAGCTGCCTCAGGAACAAAACAACGGCAAATGGGCCCGTTGCAGTGTCTGCTGGGCTTGATCAAACTGCAAAGCAAAATGGCTCAAGTGAACATTTTTTTTTAAACACATTTTCTCTTTTGCAGGTTCCCCCAAAGCTGCACCAGGACGACTGTCTCTTGGGACCATCTAAAAGGTACATTTAACATTCTATACTTTTGTAGTCATTTTGTTTTTCTTTCTGTTCAGGTGGTGCCAAAGCATCTCTTGGTCCTGCAGAATCGGCCAAGGCGGTGGACAGGTTCGAGTACCGTCTATCTTTTTCAGCCAGTGATGCTTCTGTTGGGAAAGAGGCTAAAAAAATGTGATTGTTGTTGCAGGTGGAGGAGGAAACCACATGATAAACGTTTGTTGACATGAGCAACTTTTTTTTCTTTTTTTGACTGTGCAGAGAAGCTTCCAGTTGGTGCCATCGTGGAGTCTGCACCTTGGCCACCAAAATGCTGCACCTGCTGGGCAAAGAAATTGTCTACATTGCAGTGGAAATCTTCCAAGTTGTCCCACATTAAAATGAAACTGAATTAAAAGCTTGACGGGTCCTTTGCATACCTCCTGTTTGTGTTCAGGCTTGTCCACTCTGGGGCCCTCGGATGCGGTTGGACATTTTTTTTCCTCTGGGGGGGAGATTTGCCAAAGTTGGTGCGGTCAACGGCACTCTGCAGGTTGAGTTTGGCCTCAAGTTGCTGTTTTGCTCCTGGACGAAACTGAAAAAAGGTAAGGACATCGTAAATGACTACAATTCACTCTTTCTGACATCCTTTTTGTGTGTGCGCAGGTGTAACTGCATCATGACTTCATCCAGAGCTGCCCGACGGACAAAACGGCGAATGGGGCCGTCTGCTGGGTTTGAGCATGCTGCAAAGTGTTTTTTTTGTTTGTTTTTTTAAAACCCATTTCTCTTTTGCAGGTTTCCCCCAGAGCTGCACTGGGACGAATGTCTCTCTGGACAGTTTAAAAAGGTACATTTAACATCTTACACTAGTTTTGTCCATTTCTGCTCTTGTCCACGAGGTGGCGCCAAATCCCCCCTTGGCCCCTTTCTCTTCCCCAGCCCGGAGGACCACATACAGACGTTGTCCAACTTTGGGAGAAGTCTGTGCTCGTGGCGGTGGGTTTCATCTCAAACTGTGTCCATCAAAACTACGCTGGGTGAATGTTTTGACTGGTGTCTTGCTGTTCCAGAAATGACGTCACTGGTGGGTTTCTTCTTGTCTAAAATTTGCTGCACCAGTCATGCGCTATAATCCTTTTTCCTCTGTCCACTTTCCCAGGCGGCGACTGTCGTCCAACACTTGGCTTGATGCAATCAGCTGGAAGAGGTTACACAATGGGTAGTAAGTTTTGAATGTTTGACAGTTTTCTCAATCCCTTCTTTGACCCCATATTGTTTGTTGCGCAGGAGCTCAGCGTCATGTGGCCGTGCGACCACGCGGTCAGAGTCCCAGACAACTTATGTGACATCACCTTCTGTGCTGGTTAGTTTGATCACATTTCAAATTGCATTTGCGGCACAAGAAGACTTCAGACTTGCCAAATTCATTTTTGTTTTAGGTCCACGTGTTGGTCCAGCTCTGCTGTCACAGGCTGACTTCACCAGGCAACGTAAAAGTAGAAGGCTGCAAAGTCATCCAACTTTGACCTTTTAGGTAAGTGTTTTTTTTAACTGATTTTTTTGTAAATTTAACGCTAACTTATTTGTTACTTTATTTGTTACTTTATTTTTTACTTTATTTTTTACTTTATTTTTTACTTTATTTTTTACTTTATTTTTTACTTTATTTTTTACTTTATTTTTTACTTTATTTTTTACTTTATTTTTTACTTTATTTTTTACTTTATTTTTTACTTTATTTTTTACTTTATTTTTTACTTTATTTTTTACTTTGTCTATCAACATGTATGCTTGTATAATAAAAGCAAAACAAACACATCTCGACTACCTTCATCAATTAAAAGTGGGTGGGGATAAAGGTGTGGCTATGCAAATCAAGCAGCAGCCTGATTGGTTGCTGTGAAGGGGCGGGGCTATGCTAATGAGTATAAATTAGCATAGTGGGTGTGGTTATGCGTCGCTTGTGCAAGGCGGAGTTATGCAAATACCATTAAATACAGCACTCTGATTGGTTGAAACGAGCATTTGTGGGCGGGGCTATGCAAATAATACAAATACCCCGTTGTGATTGGTTGGTTTTATAATTTTGGGCGGGGCCATGCAAACACATTTGCATGTCACCGTGGGCGGGGTTATGCAAATATAAATTTACATGCTGCCATTTGATTGGCTGCACCGGGTTAATGTAGGCGGGGCCATGGAAAAAAAATTGCATAGTACATTCTGATTGGCTGTGCTAAGGTGTGGGCGGGGCCACACAAACAAACTCCCTTTTCTGGTCGAGTGGGCGTGGCTATGCAAATAAATTTGCATACCGTCTTTTGATTGGCTGTGCCGGGCAAATATATTTGCATCCCGGGCGCCGATTGGGTATGCTAATCGGTTATGGGCGGGCCATGCAAATTTATTTGCATAATTAAATTTTGTGCCGGTGGGCGGGACATATGCAAATAAATTTGCATGCCGCAACCTGATTGGTTGCTCCGGAATGGTGCGGGCGGGGTTATGCACAAATGAATTTACATGCCGCATTGTGATTGGTGGATTTGGGCAATGGTGGGCGGGGTATGCAAAGATATTTGCATTAAAATTCTGGTCCTGGTCGGGCGTGGCTGTGTAAAGTGGGTGTGGTTATGGACGGCGACCGGAGTCGTTGGGGTTTTGTCCTGGAAGACATTTGGCCTCTAATCCGAGCAGGTTTCCTGGGTTCATGCGCAAACGCCAGAAAGGACAATTCGCCCTTTCTGGCCTTGAGCATCAATCCAAGAAGTCTGCTCGGACCAGAGGCCAAAACCCCAACAACTCCGGTCGCCGTCCATGACAAGGCCACTTTAAACTCAGTGAGACACAAAACACGCAGACTCTGATTCCAGCCCAACAATATCTTGACAAGCATATTTTAAAACAATTTCACATCATTTTAGCAATAAAGCTTGACTCAAATTCAACACCGACACTGGCTGACAGGCAGTACATTTCAGCCATGTGCTGCAGTCGATGTAAATAATTTTATATAATGCACCATTCAATTTTTCAAAAATTGTAAAAGTATTATTCCTGAATATTTATTTTACTTTCGACATGTTCAGTGGCATCAGCGCTATACATACACGTATAGTTTGGGGGGGGGGGGGGGGGGTTGTTGTATTGTAAAAGCGGTACTGTGCTATGACCAAAACTTCTACATACATATATATATATATATATATATATATATGTCTATATATAGAAAACATGAATTAGAATATTTCATATCACACAATTTTTATGCTTTGTCTTTGATTTAAAGATGACAACACGCAAAAATCTTCAAAAAAATGGTCGAAATTGTAACAAGGGTTTAGCCAGCAGCAGAGGACGCCAACAGGATGTTATCTGCTTGACAAAGCATGGACTGCACAACACTGACACACGTGGAAGCTGGCAACAGCATCACTCACTGCTTCTGAACATGTGCTTTGGAGAAAATGTATCCGTCATTGTAGACATTAATTCAACAGGAACCCAGGAATGCCATTTCTAAGCACAGGTTCAGAAGCGTTGACTGATGCGTGTTCAAATGTCACACAGTCCATGAAACTAAGGCCAAAGTTCACATGAGTGACATCATGCAACTCCTCAAGCACACAAAATGACGCCCTGTGTATCTTGTACAGCCTGTCAGCCAGTGTTGTTTTATCTAACGCTGTCGTGAGAAAAGCACAGATGTGCATTTTGGTCTTTTTTTTTTTTTAAATGTTGACGTTCAGGCAACCGAACAATGTAAAATAACTGAGTAAAATGACCAAAATAGTCATTCTGCCTGGCCTTGTGAATACTTAATGAGTACTCATTGAATATTCAAATTTCGATTACGACGTTAGGGATGTATACCTTGACTCCTTATTGCTGCAAAACAACAAAATGGACGTCTCGGAACAGTGTATATGTTTTAGAGAACACGCGAGAGATCATTAAATGTCATATTTTTTGTTTTTACGATGAGCTGACTTCATTATTTTTAAGAAAAAGCAACTGTAAACCGTCGTTTACAATACAATAAGCCAGTTAGAATGATCTATTATTGCATTCAAAACATATTTGTACTCCAAGATATCTCACAATTGATCGTTTTTGACGGTCGAAATAAATTTCCATTAAAAAAATCGGATTAGCATTATGTCTCGTTTGGGAGATGCGCCCAATGTTTTGATCGAATCGAGACAAGCTTAACAGAAGACAATGTTTATTATTTTATTTTTTTAAAGAGACAAATATTCTTTTCGGGAAACATCCAGTGAAAAGGAGGAAAAGTTGAGCACGCGTTACCTTTGCACAACACGTCGCCACTTTTGCACGCAGACAGCCTGCAGCCGACGAGGAGACAACGTTCCTGCACTGTGGTCGTCTCCTGCGCATTGAAAAAAAATCCAAAAATGCCTTACTTGGACCGAAAGTACCTAAACTAACTTCGCTCACGTGTTTGAATAACACCAAAAATATGAGCGAACAAAACACCGAGGAAAACAATGACTAGTTTCCGGTTTTGGTCCGCCTTTTAGTTCCGGGTCTCAGCTCCAAGAACATGAAAAATATATTCTGGACCTGGTTAATATGCGTCGAAAGACAAGGGCAAAGTTTTAAATGACTCATCCTTAAAAAATAATAATCATAAAAAATATATTATTTTTTTTAAATTATAATGTCTCCTGTATTTCCGTGCTTGTTCTCGCCTAACGTCGCCCGATAAACACAACCGATACGGAGCGGCGGAGAGGCAGGTTCCGGTGATGTAAAGCGTGGCCATGAGGAGAAGCAGCCCAACTGTCCGATGGTGGTGGCCCTGATGAGACCCTCGCTGATGACAAAATGCAGGGTGGGCACCACAAACATACCTGGAGCGAGACGGTGGAACACGCAGTCAGCGACAGATCGCGACAACCTCGGAGGAAGGTAATGGCGGCGACATCGGCGGCGACGTCGGCAGCGACCTGCTCGGACTCCTCGGTACTGCGGCAGGCCATGATCAGGAAGGCGATCCCGCTGTCGTCCAGCCTGTTGGACACAAATAAGCAGAAATTAAAAATATATATATTTAAACAATTAAATTAAAAAAAAAGTTTTCATATCCATGCCATTGTTGATTTTTTTTTTTCAAAATAATATAAAAGAAAATGCTCTCGTAATTATTGTAGGCATCCTAGGGAGCGGATGGACGCAGACAACATTTTTCAGCAAGTCGCAGAAGCATCACAAGAAGCAAAAGTCAAGCGCGGGCGCCACCTAGCGGGTGCGTCCAGATGTTGCCCGTCTCGGTGTGGATCCGGAAGATGCTCCTGAAGCAGGCCCGGAACGAAGGCATGGGCGGCCTGTGACCGCGTCGTTGTTGTGACCGTGCAGCAGGAAGTCGTTGTCCTTCAGCCAATCGGGGGGAGCACGTCGTGAGGGATGACGCGCCACCGGCGCCCCAACCACCAGTTGGGGCGGAACGCGAAACCGGAAGGTGACGCGGAGGTTATACATTTTTCCATGTTCAAGTGTGCACTACCAATATACCAAAAAATTTGCCGAAAAACTCAACTACAATTGTCCAGTGGTCAAAAACTTGGCTTTCGGTTCAGGGGACTCGGGTTCGATCCCAGCTCTCACCTGCATGTGTGCATAAATGCAGGTGGGCAGAAAAGGGGACTCGAACAAGAGACAGCTGAACCTAAAGTGTAGTCTCTAACCACTTGACAACCTAGAATTCAATAATAGATCATTTTGGAAGTTATATTTATCCACAAAAACCGTCGTGTTCAGGTGTAGACTATGAATATAGCAAAGAATTTGGCGAAAAACTCAACTGTGATGGTCGAGTGGTCTAAAACTTTGCTTCGGTTCCGGCGACACAGGTTCGATCCCCGCGCTCACCTACATAAGTGCATAAACGCAGGTGAGCAGAAAAGGGGACTCGAACAAGAGACAGCTGAACTTAAAGTGTCGACTTTAACCACTAGACCAATTCGGATTTTAAAATTGATAATTGGAGGTTATACTTATTCGTATTAACAGTAGTGTAGCGCACTCCAAGATTGAGAAAGGCAGTTAAATAACAATTTCAATGCCGGAAGTCATCAGCACCATTAGCTTAATGGTTAGATGCATGTAATGCGGTCTGGTGAGCGCGAGTTCGCGCCTCGCCTTGAGCTGTTATTTCCGAGATTTTTCTGTCGGAATCGTTTTTCACAATAATTTTTTTTTTAATTTCTTCTTTGTTAAATAAAGCTTTTGAAAAAAACCAACACGTGATCACGTCGTTAGCGAAAACCTATTTAAGCTGCGACTAATTGAACAAGCAATTCCTTCCCCCTCCAGGCTGACGACTGCACGTCCACATCGCGGCAAGACGACCACAAGTCTTGGCAAGGTGAACGCTTTAACTTTCTTTTTTTCGTCTTGTCATTGCCAACTTTTATAACTTTTAACAATAATTCACCTTTTCAGGCTGTTAAACTCTTTCACGGTAAGTCGCCTGCAATTTTGAATGGCATTGTGTTCTTTTGAACTAACTCTCGTTTTGCCATTTCCTTTTTCCTTTGCAGCGTGCAGAGAGGGTAAGTTGCTCACGTTTGACAAACTGAACGTTTTTCGTCTTTCCATCGCTAACTTTTGTAACTGTTCACATTAATTCACGTTTTCAGGCCGTTCAACTCTTCCACGGTAAGTCGCCTGCAATTTGCAACGGCACTATGCTCGATTGAACTAATTCTCGTTTTGCAATTTTCTTTTTCTTTTCCAGCACGCCGAGAAGGTAAGTTGCCAACGTTTGACAAACTGAACGTTTTTTTTTTTACTCCTGTCATTGCGAACTTTTTGTAACTTAACATTAATTCGCGTTTTCAGGCTGTTCAACTCTACAAAGGTAAGTCGCCTGCAATTTTAAATGGCACAGTTTGACTTTTTTTTTTTTCCTTTCCAGCGTGCTGAGAAGGTAAGTTGCCAGCGTTTTTATTTCCACAATTTAAATGACACTCTGCTCTTACTTGGTTGTAATTGTGTAATTTCTGTTCACAGGCTTGGCATCTTCAAGTGACTGGCCAAATTTACTCTAAAAATTACTATTTACGACTTTTTTTTTTGGAAGGGGGGGCTGTTTAAATGTGCTTACCTAAAGTCACACTGCTAACTATTTTACTGTCTTTTCAGCCCACCCGTTACGCTGCAGGCCACTGCCGAGGTGTCCAGCTCAGCCCTGCGCTCGTCACTGGTAAGAGACAAAAACACTCCGACGCATACAATTCTGAAATCATGTTTTTAATTTTTCAGCACATGATGAGCTTACAGGAGGCAACTGAAGACGTGATTTAGGTAGGAACCACAAACTAAATGTTTTTGGGGTTTTTTTTTCCTTCGAGGGAAGATTTCAAAATTTGGTGCTGTACACTACCTACCTCATTGCAAACTGCGCTCCCCAGACGTCTTGAAAGAGAAAGTTGAGTCCGGCCTCAAGTTGCTGTTTTGCTCCTGTACAAAACTGAAGGTAAGGACATCGTAAAAACATCAATTCACTTTTTCTGATATCCTTTTTGTGTGCGTGCGCAGGTGAAACGGCATCATGACTTCATCCAGACCTGTTGACGGACAAGACAACCGCGAATGGGCCGTTGGCTGGGTTTGAATATGCTGCAGAACAAAATGGCTGACGTGAACAATTTTTTAAAAAAACAATTCTCTTTTGCAGATTCCTCCAAAGCTGCACTGGGACGAATGTCTCTCTGGACAGTTTAAAAAAGTTCATTTAACATCCTGTACTAATTTTGTCTCTTTCTCCTCATGACCACTAGGGGGTGCCAAAGCACCGCTTGGCCCTGGAGAACCTGAATCTGCATCCACTCCGGGAAGACTGTGGACAGGCTCAAGTACCGTTGATCTTTTTCGCCAGTGATGCTTCTGTTGGAAAAGACAGATTTAAAAAAATGACTGTTTGTTGTTGCAGGTGGTGGAGTGAACATGACGTCATGATCAACGTTCTGAGATGAGCCAAGATGCAAACAAGCATTTTTTCTTTCTTTTTGTATGTGCAGCAAAGCTTCCCTCCAGAAATCCAAGTTGGCCCCCGCCCCACCATAACGTCAACGTGAGACCTCGCAAGAAATCGCTCGGTTGGTTTTTGAGGGTTTGTTTGCGACTCTGCTCATTTCGGCTCTTTGCAGAACTGGCAACTGCTCCAGAAGATTCCAACCGACAGTGTACTGAATTGTTCTCCTCCACTTTCTTCAGATGGTCATTCAGACATTGGTGACAAACGCTGCTAGCCTGTGAAGCCCAACATCAGCTTTCTCTTCCCTAGCCCGGAGGACCACTTCCAGACTATGGCAAACTTTGGGAGAAGTCGGTGCTTGTGGTGGTGGGTTTCATCTCAAATGGTTTCTATCAAAACCACGCTGGGCGAATGTTTTGACTGGTATCTTGCCGTTTTCCAGAAATGACGTCACGCTGCCTGGGGAAAGGGTCTTCCTGGATTTGGTGGGCTGAAGTGCACCCTCCTTCCCCTCGGTCTGCAACTTGACAAGGAACCTGCAAGTGAAATAAATGGTCATGTCAACAAAACCTTGGTCACCAAAATCATCCATTTTTGACGGCTTACTCTGCTTCTGCTTGGTCAGCTGGAGGACGACGTCCAGAAGGTGCCGAATCCAACTTTGGAGCAGCCTGCCAACAAGAAAAGTTGCACTGGTGCATACACATGCGCGCTGAAACTTGGCGGTTTTTTCTTCAAGATCCAATGACTGCCCAAGAAGTCCCAGGTTCCTCACTTGTGGGTTTCTTGTCTAAAATTTGCTGCACCAGGCATGCGCTATAATCCTTTTTCCTCTGTCCACTTTCCCAGGCGGCGACTGTCGTGTAACACTTGGCTTGAAGTAATCGGCTGGAAGCGGTTACACAATGGGCAGTAAGTTTTGAATGCGTGACAGTTTTCTCAATCCCTTCTTTGACCCCATATTGTTTGTTGCGCAGGAGCTCAGCGCCATGTGGCCGTGCGACCATGTGGTCAGAGTCCCAGGCAACTTATGTGACATCACCTTCTGTGCTGGTTAGTTTGATCACATTTCAAATTGCATTTGCGGCACAAGAAGGGGACTTCAGACTCTGCAAATTCATTTTTGTTTTAGGTCCACGTGTTGGTCCAGCTCTGCTGTCACAGGCTGACTTCACCAGGCAACGTAAAAGTAGAAGGCTGCAAAGTCATCCAACTTTGACCTTTTAGGCGAGTGTTTTTTAACTGATTTTTTTGTAAATTTAACGCTAACTTATTTTTTTACTTTAACTCATTTTTTTACTTTGTCTATCAACATGTATGCTTGTATAATAAAAGCAAAACAAACACGTCTCGACTACCTTCATCAATTAAAAGTGGGTGGGGATAAAGGTGTGGCTATGCAAATCAAGCTACAGCCTGATTGGCTGCTGTAAACGGGCGGGACTATGCTAATGAGTATAAATTGGCATAGTGGGTGTGGTTATGCGTAGCTTGTGAGAGGTGGGGTTATGCAAATACCATTAAATACAGCACTCTGATTGGTTGAACCAATCATTTGTGGGCGGGGCTAGGCAAATAATATAAATACACCATTGTGATTGGTTGGTTTTATATGCAAATGGATTTTTGCAAATATAAATTTACATGCTGCCGTTTGATTGGCTGCACCGGATTAATGTAGGCGGGGCCATGGGAAAAAAATTTGCATAGTGCATTCTGATTGGCTGTGCTAAGGTGCGGGCGGGGCCACGCAAATAAATTTGCATATCGTCTTTTGGTGGGCGTGGTTATGCAAGTATATTTGCACCCCGGGCTCTGATTGGGTATGCTAATCGACTATGGGCGGGCCATGCAAATTTATTTGCATAATGACATTTTGTGTCGGTGGGCGGTACATATACAAATAAATTTGCATGCCGCAGCCTGACTGGTGCGGGCGGGTTTATGCAAAAATAAATTTACATGCCGCAATGGTGAGTATGCAAATAAATTTGCATAAAAATTCTGGTCCTGCATGGGCGTTGCTATGTAAAGTGGGTGTGGTTATTGACGGCGACCGGAGTCGTTGGGGTTTTGTCCTGGAAGTCATTTGGCCTCTGGTCTGAGCAGGTTTCCTGGGTTCATGCGCAAATGCCAGAAAGGACAGCTCGCCCCTTCTGGCCTTGAGCATCAATCCAAGAAGTCTGCTCGGACCAGAGGCCAAAACCCCAACAACTCCGGTTGCCGTCCATGACAAGGCCACTTTAAACTCAGTGAGACACAAAACACGCAGACTCTGATTCCAGCCCAACAATATCTTGACAAGCATTTTTTTTTCAAACAATTTCACATCATTTTAGGAATAAAGCTTGACTCAAATTCAACACAGACACTGGCTGACAGGCAGTACATTTCAGCCAGCAGCAGAGGACACCATGTTATCTGCTTGACAAAGCATGGACTGCACAACACTGACACACGTGGAAGCTGGCAACAACATCACTCACTGCTTCTGAACATGTGCTTTGGAGAAAATGTATCCGTCATTGTAGACATTAATTCAACAGGAACCCAGGAATGCCATTTCAAAGCACAGGTTCAGAAGCGTTGACTGAGGCCAAAGTTCACTTAAGTGACATCATGCAGCTCCTCAAGCACACAAAATGACGCCCTGTGCTGTTGCTGCTATCTTGTACAGCCTGTCAGCCAGTGTTGTTATGTCTAACGCTGTCGTGTGAAAAGCACAGATGTGCATTTTGGTCATTTTTTAAAAAGTTGACGTTCAGGCAACCGAACAATGTAAAAGAAATCAGTAAAATTACCAAAATAGTCATTCTGCCTGGCCTTGTGAATACTTAATGAGGACTCATTGAATATTCAAATTTCGATTACGACGTTGTGGATGTATACTTTGACTCCTTATTGCTGCAAAACAACAAAATGGACGTCTCGGAACAGTGTATATGTTTTAGAGAACACGCGAGAGATCATTAAATGTATTATTTTTTGTTTATACGACGAGCTGACTATTCATTTTCAAGAAAAAGCAACTGTAAACCGTCATTTAAAATATAATTAAGCTTAGCTTTACATAAGACAATGTTTATTTTATTTATTTTTTTAAAGAGACAAATATTCTTTTCGGGAAACATCCAGTGAAAAGGAGGAAAAGTTGAGCACACCTTACCTTTGCACAACACGTCGCCACTTTTGCACGCAGACCGCCAGCAGCCGACGAGGAGACAACGTTCCTGCTCTGTGGTCGTCTCCTGTGCATTCAAAAAGAATCCACAAATGCCTTACTTGGACCGAAAGTACCTAAACTAACTTCGCTCACGTGTTTGAAGAACACCAAAAAATAGGAGTGAACCAAACGCCAAGGCAAACAATGACTCGTTTCCGGTTTTGGTCCGCCTTTTACTTCCGGGTCACAGCTCCGAGAACTTGAAAAATAAATTCTGGACCTGGTTAATATGCGTTGAAAGACACAGGTTACGTTTTAAATTACTCATCCTTAAAAAATAATACTAATAAAAATGTATTTAAAAAAAAAATTGTCTCCTGTGTTTCCGCTTTGCTCTCGCCTTACGTCTCTCGATAAGCACAACCTATAAGGTGACCCTAATGTTTTGGCCATTTCATTTTGTATGTTCGAGGGGTCGGGGGGGGGGGGGGTCTATCTATCCATCCATTTTCAACATCAGAGTCATAGAATTCAACAAAGCGTCTTTTATTAGAACAGTACAGCAGATGTCAAGGTCTCTGAAGCAAACACGCAAAACTGCGCACGGGCATCCAATCTGCCCTCTCACTTTCGCTTACAATAAATTAATAGAACGTCAACACAATAAAATAAATCATGATGAAAGCAAATGCATATTCGAAGACACTCGCCCATCATTAACAAAGCATGTTGATGTCAAAAAAACAGATTCACCCCAAAAAATATTTTAAACAATACAAGACTTAAAAGATAATAAAGAGAGATTGTATTGAATAATATCTTTTTAATGCTGGCGTTTTATTTGGTTCTGCTTTCACTCAGAATAAAAGGCATTGTTTTGGAAAAAAAAAAAGGCATAAAGGGAAAAGAGATGAATGAAAACGGCTACATCTTCAGAAAAAATTCTTGATCTCATCTTCGATTTGGTTTCAAGCCAAACATTTGCACGAGATCAGAGTTGGACGCGTGGCAAATGTGAGTGGGAAAAAAAAAAAATCATACTTTTCAACGCTTCTCCTTGCATATTCAATAAAATAGTTCCACTGTAGCACCCTATCCTCACCAACACACCCTTTTTTTTGTGTTTATTTTAATATATATATATATATTTAATACAAATCTATACCCCAAATTTAGAAATCTTATTTACATGAAAAAGATTTTTTTTTATTTATGTAAAAGTGACACCTCACAGAAGCCCCTTGCAACCTTCACAATTAAGGAAGATATTCAATTTTTTTTTTTTTCAATAAACGCTCTTCGGTTTGAATTATAAAAAAAAAAAAAAGCATTCAAAAAAACAAAAGCTCACCCCCACAATTTTTTTTTTTGACAGAAAAATTATGCTTCCTTTGCGATATAAATCATGAAAATCTCCCAAGAGGAAACGGATGATTAATGTCCAGAGGTCTCAACGAGCAGTTCGTCAACCTCTCAAAAAGTGGCTTTCGAGTCAAACGTGTCAGTTTGGAAATGTGAGGCCGTCCCTCGACATGACAAGCCACGTTGTCCTCCTCGGGGGGGGAGGAGTGCAGCCGGCGAGTGTGCGCGTCGTCATGAAGACGTGCCGGCTCCCTGCAATGAGGTATCGCCTACACACGGGCGTGCGTTAGAGCATTCTGTCGTCGGCGCAACCCGCTCCGGCCGTGTAGCGAAACTCCTGCAGGTTGGAGACGCCGTGGAAGTGCACGAAAGCGCCGGCCACCACCAAGATGTGGAACAACTGGTGGGAGTGGAACTGGAACACACAGCGGGAGACGCTCAAAACGGAGGCCGCTTTTGAAGGCGGACGGAATTGCGTGCGTCGACGCGCGACGTACCCAGATGTCGCACTTGCCGGGGAAGAACCTCTCCGGGATGCGAGCGGCGTAGAGGCAGGCTCCGGTGATGTAAAGCGTGGCCATGAGGAAAAGCCAGCCCATCTGTCCGATGGTGGTGGCCCTGATGAGACCCTCGCTGATGACAAAATGCAGGGTGGGCACCACGCCGCTCAGCCCCAAGCCCACAAACACACCTGGAGCGAGACGGCGGAACACGCGGTCAGCGACAGATGGCGTTTCAACCTCGGAGGAAGGAAAAGGCGGCGACGTCGGCGGCGACCTGCGCGGACTCCTCGGTACTGCGGCGTGGCGAAAAAGTCGCACTGGGAGACGGTGATGGCGGAGAGGCCCAGCACGCACACCACCAGCAGGTAGATGAAGCACGGCTGCGGCGAGCAGTAGAAGGAGTAGTAGAGCCACGGCACGAACGAGCCCATGATCAGGAAGGCGATGCCGCTGTAGTCCAGCCTGTTGGACACAAAAAAGCAGAATAAAAAATATATATATATTTAAAAAAATTAAAATAATTTCATATCCATCTCGTGCAAAAAAAATTTCAAAATAATATAAAAGAAAATGCTCTCGTAATTATTATTTTGGACCGTCACATGTCAGAAAATAGGCAAAAATGTTGATTGTCGCTTTCCAAAGGGAAAAAGAGATGCTCGCCAATGGCTTATTTTGACTCAAAACGATCAAAAGAAATTATTTTCTGTCGAGAGACTAAAATTTTGTGAATTTGGCGAATGATGAACTGCTTCTCATAAATAGAGCAACAACACCCCCAAAAATCTAAGCATAAAATTTCAAAAAAAATATTTCTAAAAAATAAGTAAGGACCCACAAAAAAAATTATGGCTTTAAAAAAAAAAATAAATAAATATTGAAGTAATGCTGGGTCTTACTTGGAAAAGACCCTGGACACCCCTTCCGAGTGGCAGTAGACGGTGTGGAAGAGCCACGAGAAGGACAGGCAGAGGATGGCGCCCAGGAAGAACATGCCGATAGCCACCTTCTCCTGGACCGGCGCCACGAAAGACATGTTGGGTCGGAACATGTACATCAAGCCCAGGCAGAGGAAAAATAGGCAGCCTAGGGAACGGATGGACGCCATTTTTACAGCAAGTCGCTAGACGCATCACAAGAAGCAAAAGTCAAGCGCGGGTGCGGGCGCCACCTAGCAGGTGCGTCCAGATGTTGCCCGTCTCGGTGTGGATCCGGAAGATGCTCCTGAAGCAGGCCCGGAACGAAGGCATCGGCGGCCTGTGGCCGTGCAGCAGGAAGTCGTTGTCCTTCAGCCAATCGGGGAGCACGTCGTGAGGGATGACGCGCCACCGGCCCTCCCACACCTTGGGGGGGTGAGACCGGAAGGTGACGCGGACCGACGGCACCTGCGAGTATTTTTTTTTTTTAAAGGCGTGGCGCTGACCTTGTGGACAAACTCCTCCACCTTCTCCATGGCGTGGTGAGCCTGAAGAAGCGGCGTCATTCCCATGAAGCCTTCGTCGCTACTCCTCTCTTCTCGGGCCTCGTCTTCTCTTTCTCCCCTGGCGTCCTCCTCCTTTTTTCTCCTTTCCTCGTCGCATGTCGGGAGGCTCTGGGGGGGGGGGGAAGCGCAGCAAGGGTGATTCGTTATTTGCGGGGACACGGGCAGCATATGTACGCGCTCAGCATGTTTCCGCCACGCCTCATAAAAAGCGATGATACATGTCGTTCATTTGCCATCCGGGTCACGGGCGCTCTGCGGCGATTTTGCCGGTCGTCATTGGCTGCACACTACGAAAGGGGCACTTAAAAGCACCGCCGGCGCTCGGGAGCAGCTTGCGTATTAAATCTTAAAATTCCAACACGTCGCCGCGCTGTTTCGTGCTCACCCCACATCGGCTTCGGACTTATCAGCGCATTTGAAATTGTATTGGAAAAAAAATCTCAAGAAGTGGTTTGAAGGACAACTGAAAATGATCCAAAAATGAATGTCGCAGAAGCGTAGACGTTTAAAGCAGAGCTTAATGGAGATTTTTTTTTTTTTTTTGTGGGTCAACTAATGATAGACAAGCCTGCCAAATTCCATGTTGCTTCAAAATAAATCAATAAACAAAACTGGCCTCGGGGTCTGATTTTAAACAAACGTAGCGGGCACTCCTGATTGAGTAAAAAAAATAAATAAATGAGTTGGTGGTGCTTGATTTAAATTTGGTGGCACCAAATAAATCTAAAATGGCGGCTGTGAAACTTGCCAGGCTTATATTTGCTCGCACCCCCCAAACAAGATCCGGACGAGGAAAAAAAAACACCACCTCCGGAGAACATGGAACATTACACCCAACTGAAATCGGGTCATGTGACCTCCCCGTTGGACCAATGGGAGGCGGGAGGGAAGGAGGCAACACAACAACACGGCGCCGGGAGGGAAGAGGCTTCACCCTTGTACAGTGTAACACCCCCCCCCACCCCTCCCTCCTCCCCCCTCCCCGACATGTGACTCACACTCCTCAGATGCAAAATAACAAAAAGCAGCTGGCGTCTGCTCATTATGAACTTGTGACAAAGAAAAAAAAAATCAGTCGAAGGCGAAATTAGAAAACAATAGCGAAGGCCTTGAACAATAAAGGGAAGTAAAAAACTGTTTGTCCAGTACTTTTTTTTTTTGTGGGGGGGGGGGGGGGGGCAGTCAAATCAACTTTCCCACAACTCACCTCGTTTCGTGAGCGGCACTGAGCGGCGCTGAGGTGTCCGTTTGAAGAACCTGAGGTGACTGCGGCGCGGCCCGGCTCCGTCGGGGCGTCATCGTCCGTGGGCTGCGCATGGCTGGAAGTTCTGTGTCTCAGCACGAAGGCCGGGCCACCGGGCCCACTCGCCTCTCCTTCGTCCAGCTTGAAAACGCCGGACCGGAACCTCACCCCCGCAGACGCTTGGACCCAACGGGGCGGCCGGGTTCTCCTTGGGAGTGTTGGGGTGCGATCGGGCGCTCACTCTGGATTTGGTGGGACGAAGCTGGGGGAAAAAAAAAGATTAAAAAAATGAGAATAGGGTGAAAATTGAACAAAACACTCAATCTAAAATCGGAACCCCCCCCCAAAAAAACCCAAAATTGTTAACAAAATTAAATAAGAGGGTGCAAGAAAAAGTTTTTTCAAAAAATAAAATTTAATTTAAAAAAACATCATTATCATTTTGCACTTAACAAATAATAAACATGTTCAAAAAAACTAAAACTAATACTAAAAATATATATTTTTAAATTATACAATTAATTATACAAAATTAGAACATTTTCAAAAATTTAAATTCAACAAATGCTCTAAGAACTAATAAAAAAAAAAAGAACCCAAAACAACAACAACAAAAATTAAATATGCAGACAGGCTAACAGTTAGCCAGTTCGCGTTAGCTTACGACAACACGCGCTAGGCTCTCACTGTTCACGTATATTACAGCGTCGAAAATTAGATAAATAAAAACAAAACAGTTCCACAATCGCGCAAAAAAAAAAAGAAATCGCAAAAAACGAAGTCACGAGGGCGCTTTTGCGGCAAAGTCCAAATTTCCGGGACGCGAACAAACGGCCCTCGGCGCACAAAGGGAAGACGGTCAAGATTTTCACTCGGCTGTCATCCTCTTCACGGAAAACCGTGAACCCGCTGCGGGTTCATCGCCGAGCCGTGACCTGAAGCCATTGACGTTGTATTGATTTGACGCACCGATCAATCGCGGCAAAGGAGTGCTGGACACTACATTAGGTACACCTGATTGATTCTCGTCCCTCCTTTTCGCTCCGCATACGAGAGAGCGTCAGGGTGCTAAATAAGCGGAGCGTGCGAAGCAAAGACAAACACGTGAGTCATTGCACTCGGGCGGTGGCGCGGTGCCGGCGGCCCTTTGGGGAAGGGGAAGATTTGACTCTTGTTGAAAAGCGAAGGGGAGGGGAAAAAAAAAAATGAGGGCAAAGGGCGAGTGTGGTCAGAACTCAAGTGCGGCGGCTATCGGAGCAATCGCGCTTTTTATCTGATGGCAACTTGAGATACTTCAAGAAGCTGATAGGGGGGGGGAAAAAGAAAAAAAAAAGTTCTGCTCTTTAAACGTTGGACCTGCCGTCATTTTTGCAGTCGTGGACTATCGAGACGTGACCACAAAAAAAAAAAAGTATTTTCATCACATTCATACCAGGAGTTGATATACATTTTAATTGAACAATTGAAACAACATTGGTTAGCCTGCCTAGCTAATTTAGCATTGTTCGTTAGCATTAAGCTAAGCGGACTTTTCACTGGTAAAGATTGTTTTAAACCCACCAAGGGGGAATTTTCTTTAGTTTATGTCGTGTTTGACAGTAAAAGTCAACTTTGGGTGAGATTAAACAGTTCCAAAATGTCTCAAACACTCGGGCCTACTGCGCTACTGTATTTTAATGCCGGCAAACACAAGGTAATTTATTTTAAGACACTATTTTGGTTCAACAAACACGGCCGCTACGTTTGCAAACCTCCAGAGTCAATTTAGAATCCGACATTGAGTTACTGGAGAGGAATATTTAACATTAAAGCGCACTTTCTCCTCGAAGTCGCGTCCTCGACTGACGAGATTTTTCTTCTTTTTTTTTTTTTCCTTTGCCAAAGCCACTGGGTGGTAATTCAAAGGTGGTCAGTGGTCACACGGCGGTAAAAATAGTGCGCCCTGATGACAAGGGAGCCGAAAGCTACGTTCTATATTAAGACATCAGCGCTGTCTTTTTTTTTTCTTTTCTTTTTTACAACATGAAACGGTGACACATCTGAGCGCGGCTCGGTATGATTCCAGTCAAAAAGAAAGTGCTTCTGCTTTTGCCACTTGAGCGCGACGATGAACTTTGGGGCGCATTTTGGGGTTTGGGAAGAAAATTTCCAGGGATTTAAAAAAAACTTCTGTAGGCGTTTTTTGATTTTTTTTTTTGTTTTGTTTCCTGTAATGACAGTTCCCAAAACCAAGTTGAGCAGCATTTCTGCGTCATTACGCAACGCAGTACAAATGTATAGCAGGGGTGAGACTTGCACATGGGAGTTGTGAATGTCTTCTTTGTGCAACTCCATCCAATCCACTGGAAAAAAAAAAAACAACCAATTTTAATCCATAGACACGCGTTCATAGAAGAATATTTGTTCACCAAACACGAGATTGCCGTTGCCCTGGGGGAGATTAAAAATGCAAAATGCGTTTGAACACGCCATGAAATATCCATGTGCTAATCTCATGCGAGACAAGACAAGACAAACTGGGCGTGTTGGTGCTCGCGAGGACAAAAGTTGGGAGAGGAACAGGCTATCGGCTGGCCGGGTTATTAAATATTGACAGCCTGACTTCATGCTTGACGAGAAAAAAACAAAAAACAGGGCACTGAAAATGACTGATACAGTCATTAGCATGCATTTTCATTGCCCAAATATCATCTCTCTATGCTGCTCAAACTGGAGGACGTGTACATGCTTGAAAGGGGGGCGGGGTGGGGGGGGGCGCTATGCTATGTTGTGATATCACATGTTACTAATCGTTGATGCTCTTCACTCAGCAGATACTTACACAAAGAGTTCACATAGGAAAGCCGAACATTCTTCTGGATGTCGAAACAGTCCAAGTTGATATGAGCCATGGCAACACAACAAGGGAAACAAAGAGAAGCCCCAAATCCAGACACACTCCTGTTTTTGACAGCCACGCTGCACTTTTTTTTTTTTTTGGGGGGAGACTGGGGGCTCACTTTTTTCCGCACACAAAGGAGCATCCCTTGTCGGCATTACGTCACGCCTTAGTGAAAGCATGTCATGCCGTGTATGATGCAAGACACCCTGTCCTCGTCGAAAGGTTCAAGAAATTATCGCCCCACCCCCCCCCCCCCCCAAAAAAATGTTTTTTTTAAATTATAAAACAGGCAAATCGAGGGGCAGCCCGCAGGTTTGTTTACACCGAGCTAGCAGGCGGAGCTAGTTCGCTAACACGCGAAACCACAACAAACTCCTCAAACTCCTCTCGTGTTTCTTCTGACAGTTTCATACGATGAAAGTTCTTGATCGAAGCAGCACGTATGGACTAAAAATGGCAAAAACATGAGAGAAAATAATCTGTTTTTCCCACTCGGTGGCTAGCTCGTGTTTTATTATGACAGCCTTCACGGCTAGCACTCATAAAGTACCAAAATAAGGTCACGTGTCCGAAACAATACGGAACGCGATATTTTGAAACCACAAAGTTGTACCATCTTACCTCGTCCCGGCGTGTTTTGGTAAATTTCCAACGTGAGGAGTCACAGCTTGTGAGCGTTGTAAACCGTGGATCCGCTCTGCTCCACGCTCTGTTGTTCTCTTACGACAAACTGTACTCGGGGACGTACGGTGTGCTCGGGGGCGTGGTTAAAATGTGACGTGACTCTCACGAGAGGCAGGCTGCCAATCACATGGCGCGTAGACTGAGGAGAGGTGGCCAATTGCTGTGTACCCGGAAGAGCGAGTGACGCATCTGCTTTTTGTAGTTTTCATTCAGTAAAAAAAAAAAGAAGAAAAAAACCGGAAGGAATGAAAGCGAAGTTGTAGTTGTGACTTTTTGAATGGCAACTTGTTCATTTTGTTTTTGTCTTCCTTTTTTTCACTTTAGACAGCAGCTAACTCTCCACAATAAATTGTCATTTCTGGTTTTTATGTATTTTTAATCTATCGCAACTCAACTCTATTTATAGAGCAATCTGTCTTTTGTTAGTAAATCAACAAATGTGAATGAGGGCAAGTGGCGAAAACAATGTCGGGAAATACTTTTAAAAAGAAACCTCAAATTGTTTCATTTGGTCATAATGTGCTCTATGAATTTGGTCTTCATATCAGCCTCACTCCATGGCCATAAATCCTCGCAACCGCGAATGAAATATTTGCCTTCAACCTCGACCTGGGTGTGTTGACATCTGCAGGCGCGCCCACCGAGGGCACGTTGTGGGCTGCCTGACTGCGATTGTCTGGCTGTGTAAATAGATTTGCGATGAGTGTGTCTTTGCTAGTGTAGTTTCGCCAATCTGGTTAATCTGGTCTGACACCAAACAAGTTTTACTTGCAAAAGTCGTCTTGAGCGCCACACATTCTAGTTTCATCTCTGCTTCAGAAATGGCGCCCGGTGTTCACTTTAAATTCACTTTTCACGACGGCCTGCTCCACCATGACAGCTTCATTATTCAACATAATTGGTAGCGATGGTGCTTAGCATTCACTTAGCAGCTCCAGTGAGCTCAACCTTGAAACATGCTAGTAGGGTCACCCAAAAAGGTCAGAAATAATACACATGGTATCCCTCGATATGTGGACTTATTATTATTTTTTTCCTCGTAGTTGGGATTTAAGAACAAGGCTACGTTGTCCAATGAAACTTTCTGAAGAAAAAAAAGAGGCATCATCGTCCAAAGACTAGTTTATCAAAAGAATACGTATCGAACATACAAAACAGGACAGTAATAAAATATATACTTTCTCTTATGATCTAATTTTCTTTTAAAGTAGCTCATAATAAATCGCAGTCCGTTCTGTTCTTTTTTTTTTTTTTTTTGCCACACATTTTTTTTTTCCCGGTCTCTTATCATCATCATCATCAGACTGGATTGAATTCTTCATATCTACCAATTCTTTTCCACCAAAGTCAAAGCAGGACGGGCCCGAAAATGAAGACGTCTCGGTCAAGCTCGGTTGACTCCTCGTTAGCATTCACGGGCGTCGGGGGGGGGGGGGGGGGGGGGGGGGGGGTAGGAGAGTATCTTTCGCCGCGGCGTCATCAATCTTCGCTAATGGAGCTTCGTAGCGCCTTTTCCCGCGTGAAGGTCGCGCCCGGGCTGAGGCAAAGATGGCGGCGGGCGGGGGGGGGGGGGGAACGAAAGCCTCGTCAACCGCCGTCGCTCGCCGACTCGTCGGGTCGCGGCAGCTGCCGGTTACGCCGGAGACAAATGGAGTGTTTAATGGAGTGCCCCCCCCCCCCACCCCTGTTTTCGTTACAGTATTTCTACGCCTTAAGTGTGCCTTGAAGAATGACTCCCTCCGATCCTCGCCGAGCAATTCCTTGGTCTCGTATCAGTCAGCACGGCCAGAATCAAAAGGAGATGATCCAAAGTGTCTCTTTTAAACCGTCTACTTATTATTTCGTGATATATTTTATTCATTGGAGTCACCCGTGTCCCTATTTTGGATCCAGTTGTTCCGCCAGGGGGTGGGGGAGGGGGTGGGTTTGGGTTTACGAAAGCAGGAAGGGCCCATATAGGAAATGACTCCAAACGGCTGGCGCGGCGGTTAGCATATCTTGCGTGTTGACAGCTAATTCCCGAACCCCTAACCACTCCCCCCCCCACCCCCCTTCTGCCACACCCGCCGTTATTTACACACAAACTGGTCGACCAGCGAGGTGCAGCGCTTGCACTTGACGTAGCAGCACCAGTGGAACTTGCAGTGGCAGCGCTCGTGCTTGTACATCTTGAACTGGTCGTAGCCGCGGCCGCAGCACATCAGCTCGCAGCCGTCCATGCCCTCCGACGTCTTGTTGCACAGGCGGCCCTGCGTGCCCAGCGAGCCCGTCGTTTCGTTGTGGAGGCAGTAATCCGGGCTGGGGTCGATGTAGACCAGGTCCTCCGGGGTCGGGGGGTTGAAGCGCTTGTCCACTTGCTCTAGTTTGCCCTGGATTGGATCAAAATCGGTGATTAGCGAAAGGAGATTTTTTTTTTTTCTTAAATTCTGGTTACCCTGCGTCCGATACGCATGGCGGCGGCGCTGTCGTATTTCTCCTTGAGGAACTCGCCCACGCGCCGGAAGTCGGCCAGCTGGAGCCAACACGTCTTCAGGCTGCACGAACCCGACACGCCGTGACACTTGCAGGCCACGTTGGCCAGGTTGTACACCGCCTGGAAGATTCCGTAGAAGAGATGACGTCATCATCATCATCATCATCATCATCTCTTCATCTCAACCGCGTCACTGATACTGAATCGGAAACTCCAAAGTTGACAGAGAAGAAAAGTTTTGAAAGTGGAATGTGGCTCCAATTGAGGGTGACAATGTCGCCCTCCTGTGGAGACTGTGCGTAACTACAATGTTCTAGCTTTTTGTGTTTCCCCCCCCAAAAAAACATGAAGAACTGAATGACAATTGATCTAAAATAGCATTTTAATCTCATGTCTTTGAAATTTGATGTTTTGCCCTCTCGGGTTTGTCAGAGGCTTATGGTTGCAATAAAAAACAACAACAACAACAAACAGAGCAGAAAATACACTAAGATTTATGGTGCTATCTGCAGTGGACTTTAGGGGGAGCCTGAGCAGGCCTCTTGCATTGACCCCCGCCCCAAGGGCACCCCTCAAATGCTCACACACACACACACACACACACACACACATTATATCACTGGCTGTCCTCTCCTCGGGTTGCCTGATCCCAATTACCATTTCACCTCTGTTAACCTCTGAACCCCGAACCCCCCACCCCGACCGCCCCCGAACAATCCCCGCTCCTGTTGCGACCTCTCTACCCTCTCCCTACCCGGCAGGCATAGCACTCGCCACCCCTGCATCCCGTCATCCAACCTCCCGGATTTCGGGTGGTTGTTATTTCTTCCCTCCGCGTGAGCTCATGCCGTGCGTGCGTGTTGTAAGTCTCACGCTGCGCTCCGTGGCGGGGCGGGAGGTGCCTGCTGGGCTCGGTGACACGCTCAGTTAGCCGCGACGGGGACACGGTCTTGTCAGGGACAATAGGTAAGAGCCGTGTGTGTGTGTGTGTGTGTGTCGTAAAGTAACAGAGTGATTGTCGTATCTTGCTTTCTGATAAAAAAATGATCCACTGAAAAGCTCTGGTTGTTGGAATATGTCCCATAATGTCATCCCAGGACAACGAGGCACTCTAAAGCACCATCGTGAAGCCCCTATCCGACATACTGGCTCTCACATCAAACTGAAAAAATAAAAAAAATTAATTAAAAATCCCCTTGCTCCCCCTGATTTCTCTCAATGACGTTCATACACTTAAGGCAAAACAACGAGGCACTCTAAAGCAGCCATGCCAACCCAAAGTCACGGTCCGCACACTGGCTGTCAAGTCCCCAAAAATATGTTCCTCCTCCTGGCTATCCCGCCTTTCTCCGCATGATTTGCGTGCACTTATGGCAGACGACGAGGCGTTCTAAGGCATCCTTGAACTCACTGCGTCAACTCTCACTTCAAATCTATTATGGATGAATCGTGTTTCTCATTGTTGGCGTTTGCCCACCCCGAAAAAAAAACAACAAATCCTGGCATCGAAAGATAAATGTGTTCTCAGGGGAGGTTTTGGGGAGTTTTGCCTGAGAATGTACATTCAGTGTGTGTGTGTGTGTGTGTGTGTGTGTGTGTGTGTGACAAGAGCCGCCTCATTTGATTTGTGTCGAACGGAGACAGCGAGCCCCGGTGTGTGTGCGCGCCAGTCTTTGAAAGTCGGGGGAGTGTGACGGGCGGTCCATCGCTCAACCCCTGCGTCTCCGTCTGGGCACACACCTCGATGCGCACACACGTCGTCTGCCTTTGTGCACGAGTCAAATGAAGCTAAACGCTAACACACACACACACACACACACACACACATTCTCGCACAGATATATATCCTGGCACGCCCTCGTCACCTCCACACAAAAGCGCTGTGGTTTGCCTTGTTCAACCGAGCGGGACAAATCCCCAAACCAGCGTGTCACCCCCAAAAAAGCGAGTTGTTTTTTTTTTCCCCCCGTGTTTCATCTCTCTTCCATTCGGATGAACAAGAAACAATGCGGGAGGAAAACGTGCACGTGTGTGTGTGTGTGTGTGTGTGTGTGTGTGTGTGTTCACTACTTCCCAAAAAAGTTTGGGTACCAACGCAAGTCAGTTAGTGAAAACCCATCCACTCTCTTACAGCCCCAGCGGGACCCTCGCGGCACATAGGCACACCAGGCCCTGACCTTTGACCTCAGCCACACACACAAAACCAGGCTCACTGTCTCTCTTTCGCACAAATCAAACGTGAGAGGGGAAAGGGAGGTGGGTTGGGGGGGGGGGGGGGGGGGGCACGTGTGCGCACAGAACGCACCGGGGGCCTCCCGTCTTGTAAACAGCTCCGACAAACACATTCCCCCCTTCTTGCGCCGTCCCCACAGCGCCGAGCGGCAAATGGACCTTTTACGAGGCCGCGCGTCGGTAAATGTGGAGCCGAATCAAAGGTGAAAGGTTGCTCTTAAGTGCTGTTCTCTTCCGGCCGTTTCCCCCCCCCAAACAACTCCCGTCGTCCCTTGAAAATCTCGGGGAAATGAGTCGCAGTATTCCGAGCGATTGGCGAACAAAAGTGAGGCAAATCCGCTCCTGCCTCACTTGTGAATGTGTGTTCCCCCTGCTGGAATGCGCATTGACCGGGTGACCTAGCCAGACTCCAAGGGCGTTAGCAGTTCTACCATTTGGACCCTCCCAATAAATAACCTTGACATACACACATACACACACACAGATATACGGCAGGTCAGGCAGTTGGGGGGGCACCTTGACTCGCCCACGCATTCCTGTCTTCCAAGAAGACAACACTCCAGATGTCTAAACTTGAAGCGTGACCAAATTGCGGGAAAATCCAGTACCTGTCGTCCCGCCTCGTTATTCTGCAGGTTCATCAGGGTGCGCGAGTGCTCGGCCGAGCCGCGGGGGAAGTTCTTCTCGCGTTCCCGGGCGTCCACGAACTCGCGGGCGAAACGGTAGCCGTAGTGCACGTTGTCGCCGCAGCCGCCCCAAAGCCAGTCGCGGGGCAGGTCGCGGGGTCGCGCCGCCCGGCTGCAGCCGCAGGTGGAGAGCTCGCCCTCGCGGCACGCCCGGCTGATGGCGTTGACCACGCCGGCGGCGCTGATGGCGTAGGTGAACGCCGTTTCCCTGGAGCCTGGAGGAGCGGGAGGGGGAACGGTCAAAAACTGCTGAGTCGGGGGGGGGTAAAAAATGGGCACAAAATTGGGCTATTTATAAATTGGGTATTAAAAACAGCTGTGTCAAAAATAACCCAAATTGGGTCAAAAATGGACCAAACCAACGTTAGCTAAAATGAAAAAGCCACAAAGCGACCCTGTTTGTTTTTTTTCGCACAAATTTTTTTTATTTTTTGCAACTCAAAAACGTTTTTCTTGTTTTTGTTTGTTTTTTTTTCCAAAATTATATTAGCTTCATGCTAACACAATAAACCTGCAACTGAGCGTTAGCATCGATCGTATGCTAATGATCCACCTTTCCTCCAAATGCTCACGTCACACATGGAGCAGCAAGACATACAAACACCGCATACAACAATACTCACTATTAGTCGAGACTAGTAGGGGATCTTCTCTGCCTTTGTCTTATTACGCAGCAGAACAAAAGTATCGGGATGCAGGCGGTGACAGTGTCTGAAGATTCAGGTTCTTCCACACCAAACTTTATGACCCTTTCTTTGTAAACGGCCTCCACCCACACCTCCTCCTCCTCCTCCTCTTCAGCAGAGCATATTAAAGATTCCCAGACCCCACTTTGGAATACACAACATGAGTCCTCCGCATGCCCCCATTCAGTGGATTTTAATACACAAAATGCTTCGGAGATAGTTAAAGAGAACAAAGATGGCTAGCGGAAAGGTATGAGGTCGAGTACTGCGAAACTCGGCAATTTACATGAGAAGAGCAAACAGTCTGCTGCCGTTTCTTGTCGAACTTCACACTGCCGAGGTCCCTTTTTTTATGGGCTGACTATTTACATCCATCTGGGGTATGAGCAGTGTAAATATGCGCGCTGTTTTAGCTCCACAGCTGTAGAAGTCAAAGTTTCAAGGCAACAAAACTAATCAAAGGTGAAGTTGCGGGCAATTCAACGCAATAGTTTCATTTTTGGTCTGTTGTGAATTGGGTTGAGGGAGTTGAGATTTAAACACAGAACTTGTGTTGCGCCCCCCCCCAATTTGAAGTTGGAAAACAAAGTTAGCAAACAACTAGCTTGTTTTGTTGCGATAGCTAGCATTCTTGCCATGTCAATTATGAAGTGTTTTTTTTTTTATTGTTCCAACTTAATTTTCGAACACCCCCAAAAAGAAAAAATAGAAGTGATGTTTTTGACAGATGATAGTATTTTGTGCTGCTATTTTCAGTCATTTTTTTTCCCCTTCCACATTTTAACCTCGTAAACAAACATGTAGCATTAAGGCGATGTTGTTTATTGTTGTTATCGGGCCGCTTGTGGCTTGTCACTCATCACTGGATAAAACACTTTGCTTAAAAAAAAAAAATTTTAATGATAATTTTCAAGTAAAGTTAATATTTTCATGCGGGGGGGGGTAACGTCAACCCACGGATTCGACGCGGCATGCGCAATCCACACGCAAACTCGCCGCACAGCCATTGCGCACAAATATTCATGCGCGTCGTCTTGCGGCTTTTATTGCAGACTTCAAATAGCTCCGCTCCGGATCTGCCGGCTCTGTGTCAGCTCATCGGCGCATTTCAAAAAAAAAAAGAGCCTGGAGACAATGGAGAAACTAACACCTCCATTTTAAAGGTGGACGGACTGTCAATAGAGACAAGTGGGGAGGGGACCCGAGGGGGAGACGGCGGCTAGCTTGCACCCAAGCGGATTTAACACGTACTTGTTGATGAGAGCGTTCCCACGTTCCGACTGGGAATTAGCCCGACATCTCTAGAAGTCCCGCAACATTTTTTTTTTTTTTTATGACAGTCGAGCCTGCAGACGCTTGACGCTGCTCGATTGTCTGCTCGCCCCTTTGCATTGTTTGCTCAACTTTGAATGGCACCGAGAAACTTTCGGGATATTTTCACCTAAGGATGACGACTTCATTTAACATCAAATCACGTTTTGAAAAGTTCATGCATAATTGACTGGGGGTGGGGAAAAAATGATCATTATAAAACCACAAGTGAAAAACATAACTTGATTCAGTTTTTATGGAATTGTCAACACCGTTTTGGTCGTCAAAAAAAAAACTTACCAAATCACGACTAACTCAAACAATGATGATATTCTCATATTTACAATTTGTTGGTGACGTCTGGGAAATAATTTCTGGATGTCACTATATGTCGCTGGCATTGCGAGAAGAACAAAAATCCCTGGTTGGGGAAGTTTTGGCTACAATGGTGCTTATTTAGCAACATTTCAAAGCAGAAGCTTCTATTTTTTATTTTATTTTTTTTAATAAAGCTGCAGATGAAAATAGTTTTTTCTCTCTCTTAAAATTGCTGGGTCAAAAATAACCAAATTTGGGTCCAAAACTGAACCAAGCTGCAACTTTCTGAGTTTTTTTTTTTTTTTTTGGGGTACAAAATATGATGTAATCACAAGACATCATGAACTACAACAACTACATTGCGAGTCCAAATGAGTGTCCAAAAAAAAATAATAATCTCACCGATTTGCATGACCCGTCCAAAAACGGACGTGTTGTCCACTGTGCTGCAGTTCCACCTCCTCTGTCGAAACTGGTACTGGCACTCCTTGATGCCCGTCTTGGCTCCGTCTCCGATGTACATCATGTGGTCTTGATAGAGCTGACACAGCTTCCTCTGACCCTGAGGATGGAAAATAAAAATAAAAAATAAAATTTTTTAGAATCGGCATACACACACACAGACAAACAAACAAACCGGAAGTTACCTGGGAGAGGCCGGACAGCTGAGTGCACAGCGGCTGAGCACCGATGATGTACATCTCGGGCCTCTGGATGGGGGTCAGCGCCATTGACCTGAAAACAGGGGCCGATATTGATTATTGGATCTTGCTTCCAATCATAAAATATCATTTGGAATATTTTGTGTGGTTGAATATGACGTAATTTTTTTTTTTGGGGCGCTTTCTCCCCTTGGCATCTTCGAATACACGATGGTGGACGCTAAGGTGAACTTAACCTGCACATTCACATTTGCCTTGTAAGTCAAGAACAAGTGTGGACAATTGAAGGGCCAATAGGGGGCCAAGCAGCCCCCCCCCCCCCCGCGCGCCCCCATGTTAGAGCCATTTGGGGCTCCCCGAGGGTAAATATTGTGACAGAGCCTTCACATTTGTTCTGTCGAAAAGCCCCCCCCCCCCATCATCCCTCTTAAAAAAACGCTCACACACAAACATGATCTTTTTTTGTTGTCATTTAGCTCCGACTTCAAACTATGCGTCAATTGTGCGTAAAACTCGCGCGTAACGCTCCTTCTTTCTCTCATCTCACGCGATTTATTGGCGCCGTAAAAGCGCAATAAAAAAAAAAACACATAAGAAAAGACTTACCACCACGAGTTGGCGTCCACCACTAACAACTGCGAGGTTCCGGCGAGGAGGGCGACCAGCAGCAGGAACAAGTGCCGAACCCCGACGACCCCTTTGCGGTCCATGATTCGCCGCCCGCTGCCGGGGAAAGTGCTGCGCTGTTGAGACATGCCGCGCGGTTGGGATTTCTTTGAAAAGGAGTCCGAGCGAGGACAATCACACGGCCGTCATTTAAAAAATAAATAAATACATAAGGAAATAAATAAAAGCCCGATAAGTCAAGGGGTGACCCGAAAATAGAAGCATGGGGTCGCTATAGGTCCAATCAGGGCACGCGCAAAGCAGGGTTGGTTTTACGCATTAAAAAAAAAAAAGGGGGGGGGGGAGAGTCGCCCAAAATGTCATTCAAAATAAATAAAAAAGCAGCGATGATGCTAATTGGAAAAAAAAGTCACGACAAATGCCTCGCAGGTCTTCGTCCCTGCACGGCCGCTTCACCTCTCTCCTCCGAATCCTGCTCCGTCTCACCCCCTAATTCACCTCTGAACTACCCCCTCCACACAACCCCCCCTCCCTCCCTATCCAATTCCCACCCACATCCCCTCCCAGTTTTACGACCTGGCGTCGCGCGAGATTGGATGCAAAGTGGAACGCGGGTTTGAATCTTCCAAGCTGTCGTTGGCTTTGCAATTGTCACGCTTCCCAGACACGTCCTTGATTTGTCAATTAAAACTCAACTCCCAAAGACCTCTTGATATATCTTTTCAGACTCTTTTTTTCAAGACTTAGGGTTAAAAAAAAAAAAAAGAAAAGAAAAGGGGGTCTGAAAAAAAACCCCGAAAGGCTTTTTTGTCACGTGCTTGGGTAAAAGGAGCTCAGGTGCGTCCAAATGCATCCGATGATGCATAACCACGCCCACACAACACGCGGAAGTATTCAAGTGCGTCCACCTCCTCATTTAATTCGTCACGGGTGTTGTTTTCACGATAAAGCTCATCCCTTTTAGTCGGCGAACATCACACACGCGCGCGCGTGACACGGTCAGTGTATATGTGTGCGCGTTGCTATGACAACATCGCCACCTGCCCGGAGGAACGCGGAAGACACGGACTTGGAATAAGAAGGTCACAACATTCGATCCCTTCGATGGGAAACGGAATTTTCGGAAGAATTCAAGGTTCAGGAAGGACTTTATAATTTTGTTATTATTTTATTTAAATTAGCACCTGCAGATGTGACTGAATGCAGAACTGAGTTTTTTTATCATTCACTTGTTCCCCCTTTCAAAAAAAAAAAAAAAAAAAAAAATGCATCCCTGAGGGCATTTTGCACAACGCAGCGAGCTGCAACGCTCACGTACAACCGCAAGAGGGCGCGGGCTAGCCACGCTGCCTGGAGCCCACCACAGCAGGGGAAGGGGGTGGGGGTGGGTAGTGGAGGGTCAGGACTCGGGAGAGCAACTTAGGCCATGTGAGCTAAATAAAAAATGTAAAAAATAAAAATAGGAGGAGGAGGAGGAGGAGGAGGGGAAACAAGAGAGAGGATGAAAGATGAGAGTGAGAGAAAGGGTTGCTCCCTGGAGGTTATGAGCAATCGCCATGCAACAGGGAGCAATGCCGGGGAAAAAAAAAAAAAATCCCCAACAGCTCCACTGTGGATTCGACAGCAGCATCACAGTCAACACTGCAGCATCGTGTTGACCGGCAACGACCCGACTGTGAGGACAATGACCTACAAAAACGCTTTTCCCAAAGATGATTTCCGCCGCCTCAGAGTCCAGTCTCACCTCTACGGACCCCTCTGGTCACCTCGTAAACATCTTCCGGGAAGCAAAAGCCGTAAAAAGGACAAACGGTGAGCGGAAGGAGGACCCGGGTTTGCAAAGGCAATGTCTTCCGTGGACTTGGCAACCAGTCTCCCAATCAGAACCCCGCCCCTCTGAGGTGAAAGGTCAGGGGTCGGAATCCGTGCGAATAAATCAGTCGACTTGCTCCATGACGAGCGGCAGTTTGAATGCAAACAACTCCTGTGGATTGAGTTTGTGAGAACACGCGCTGGCATATATTCTTGATCCTCTGCAAAGAACGTTATTTGCGGTTTATGGAGGAATTGCTTTCTTTGTGTATGTCCGTGTTATGCATTCTAATTAATTTGCGACAGTTCGGCTTTTGGGCTTGGGTTTTGTGTTTTGTTTTTTTTGGGGGGGGCGGGGGTTCTGTCAGGCATGCCCCCCCCCCCTCCTGCCCACTTCCCTCCATCCGTCTCCTCTCCTTCATCCATCCTTCCTTCAGTCAGCTGGCAGAGGATGAGTCATGCCTCCCCGCTCGGAGGCTCAAACTCTCTCCCTCTCTAAATATATCTCGCTCTTCACTTCTCTCCGCACCTCCTTCTCTCGGCATCTTCGTCGGCCACATCTCTCGCTCTCTTTCACCATCTGTCTTTCCACCTCCCCCGCTACAAAGCGATTCCTCGCACACCTTTTTTTTGGTGTTTTTTTTTGTTCTTCGTCTTTTTCTTTTTTATTTAGCTCTTTCCGCCACGGTCTGAAAGTGAGAGTGACGTTTCTATTTTCTTCCATCCATCCGTCTCTCAACCTCTCCTCGCAAGGGCCACATGTGCATGCGTTCGCCCCTCCCTTCGCCTTAACTGTGGGAAAATGTGAAACAAGACCACCCGCTTGTCCAACACGGGATCTGAAGCAGAAAGAAAAAAAGAACACATCACCCCCCCCCCCAAAAAAATATAATATAATATAATAAAATATTGTCAGTTTAGATTTTCAGTCAAAGTTGAATCAAGGCAACAGTCTTCTCATTTATTGAATTTTTTTTTTTGGGGGGGAGGGGTCTCATTTTTTTCCACATCCAAAAATGTGCAATTATGATTTGGGAAGCTATGCTAATACGCTAACTGTGCGAAATATGTGGAGGGAGAAAAACAACGGCAACAAAAAATATTATCTACCTCAATATAAAACAACAGAAGTTATGAAACTCTTCTTCGTTTGTGTCAGCATGGCTGCACTCTACTGCTCCCTAGTGGCCAAACCGAACACACCAGAATGCAATGATCTGGCGGATCTGTCATTTCCCCCACTTGAAATCGGATCACTCGTCGACCGAAAAAAAGCGTTTCTTTTCCGAAATTGTTGTTCGGCGGTGTACCTAATGAACTGTCCAACGCCCGATGGAGACAACAAAAGACATGACGCTGAATGTAATTGTGTCAACGTGCGGATAGCGTCTGCGCTCAGCTCGCTGCCAACAGTACGCGATGGAGCCGGCCCACTTTGGCACCTCGGCAGCCTCAGCTATACGCCAGGCCTCATTTGGCACCTGACTGGAGCCTTGGGAGAGGCCGAATCCCTCAGCAGGAAGACCCAGCAGGGGCACCGAGGCTGGGCCAGATTGCCTGATTTCCCCCCGGTGCCCTGGAGCTCGCGGCGGTCAGACTACAGCGGCCTCGTGAGCCCTTCCCTGGAGAAATTAATAACACACACGAACACACACCATTTCCATCACTTCACAGGGAATCATATTGCGTCGCATTCATTTCCTGCGGGATTACCTTCGAGCAACGCTGAAGCCTAACTTAGCGAACCTTGAATTTTAGCCATTGAACCCCAAAGCAGCTTTTCGTCCCAAATTGAACAGGCTGTTCCCAATTAGCCAGTTCTTTAGTCAGATATTCATCCCTAAAAGGCGACAATAACAAATAACACAAAGAACCTGCCAAATCCCAGGTTCTCACTTTCTTTTGTTCCTCCCGCCGCTCGAATGTTCATTTATTTTTTATTTTTTTCCAAATTCAATGTCGGGATGCAGACTTCACACGCACGCCGCGTGTTTCCGAAAAGATCAATTATTCACGCGTTGGCTACAGTTGTCAACAGAATATGTCCTCGTCTCTTTGTGCAGTGGGCCTAAAACAGACACAGGTGGATCTGGATGGAATCCGCCAAACTATTCCCCAACAGATTTACTGTAAAAAATGTTACATTTGTTCCACGGAACATTCCAACAAAAGCACTCGGTAAATTTTGGGCTTTGATGTGATTGTTTAAATGACTCATTTCCATGTTTTGCTATCCTCCCTCCGCACTGCCCAGCCACTTCATTAGGTACACCTGCATGGAGCGATAGGGGGGGAAAAAAATCCGCCGTATGCGAATTGTAAAAGGTGGAAACGATAATAGATGAGCACACACACCCATGCCAACAGATGACAGAGTGCATTGACAAAAAAAAAATAAAAATAGCTGACTACTGAGGGTGAGAGTGAGCGTGCGGCTGAAAAATCTCCGATGTCAGACTGCAGAGCTAGCAGAATGCAAAGGCATTGCTGAGGACACACACACACACCTAGGAGGCCTGCATGTTGTCAAAGCATGTGTCAGAACACACACACACACAGCCTGTGAGGCGACGTAGTGAGACGAGCTGTCAGGGCAGGCGAGGAGAGAGGAAGTGTGCAGAAAGAAGGGAAGAAAAGCATATTTGGCCTGCAGGAATGGCCCCATGCTGGCCCTCGACGTTCATCAGTGGTTACTGTACTGTACCTAAGTGTATACCCACATTTGTTTTTCGGAACTGCAATGACAAAACACAAATGGGGGGGGGGAAAAAGAAGAGGTCACGCGGCAGCTTGGTTATGACGAGACGCCGCGAAGAAGCGGAAAAGCGCCGCGGCTCCGCCGCTCTGAGCGCAAATGAAGTTTATGATGAAGTAAGTGTCAGCGAGCGTCTCATCTCGCCTCTTATTGATGCTGTGCCGCAGACGGCTGGGAAATATCGCATCAAAACGCGGCTGAGGAGAGCTCTGAGCGTGAATTTGACTTTGTTGCGCCGGGTAAAATGAAGATATCTGGTGTGAAATTAAGGTTATATAGTCTACTTTCTATCCTCTTGAACATATGCAGCATAATATATATATGCCATGCAAAGTTGTGGTTTAAACATAAAAACAAAGAGAACTACACAGCGGAATTTTCGCTTACGTCACACTAATGCGCAATGCAAAACACGGAAGAGAGGCTAACGAAACTAGCTTCGATATTACTGTTGTGACAAGCCTTTCAGTCCCAGATGCTTGAACACAAACAATGAAACACATACTCAAAAGCACATACTTTTTATCCTTACTATTACTACCACACATGTATTTTTTTTAAGTGAAGTGGTTCTTAAACGACGCGGTTAGCTAGCGCGCTAGCATGCTAATACAATTTCCATTGGCAATACAGAGCACTGCCCTCTTGTGGCATGGAGGATGGAACACGGAAGAGAGGCTAACGAAACTAGCTTCGATATTACTGTTGTGACAAGCCTTCCAGTTCTAGATACTTGAACACAAACAATGAAACACATACTCAAAAGCATATACTTTTTATCCTTACTATTACTATCCCCCACATGTATTTTTTTTAAGTCAAGTGGTTCTTAAACGACGTGGTTAGCTAGCGCGCTAGCATGCTAATACAATTTCCATCGGCAATACAGAGCACTGCCCTCTTGTGGCATGGAGGATGAACAAAAAGGAAGAAAGCATCCCGTATCTTTGAGGCCTCGAGACGGTTGCCGCTCGGCTTTTTGAAAAACATATTTTACGCCACAAGACGTCGGATGGGTGTCAGGGGGTTGGGAAAAAAAATAACAGCCCAAAAAGAGGAGGTGAGAATAATAAGAGTGCCGTACTTTGAACGCAACTGCTGGCCCCCCAATACGTGCGAGTGAGCGCTGTGCAAGGTGGAGCAAGGAAACACCACAAAGCAACATAAAAGATTTATATCACACACACACACACACACACACACACACACACACACACACACACACACACACACACACACACACACACACAAAGTTTCGCGGCATCAATGTCACTGTCTGCTTTCACTTTCATATCATCCCCGCTGTTGCGCATGGATGTGTGCGCGGAGCAGACATGGTAATATCCACTCAGGTAGGTGTCAGCTTTCATTGGGGTGGGAGTGTGTGGGGCGGGGGGGGGGCGTCATGTTGACACACGCCCGCGTCGCCTTGGCAACCAGCAACAATTATCCGCTCACGACCCTCCTCCCCCCTGATTCATCAACACGTCGGGTCGCACATGTACCGGGCCGTGCATACATCAGCACTTAGCACGCTGGCATGACACGACTTGTCAGACTTTGGGGAGGTGTGCCATCACACACACACACACAGACACACACACACACACACACACACAAAGCATCTCCAGAAACATCACGTGACTGCTTCTCCCTCCTCATCCCCACTAAAAATACTCTTCTTCCTCCCATCACTGCTTATTTCCCTGCTCTCTTTCCCCTTCCCTCTCGCGCAGTGTGAGTGCGAGCATGGGCCCAGCAGGCAACAACACACACACACACACACACACTCACACACACACACACACACATGCACAAGCAGGCAGGCAGGCAGCAGGTCATGCTCAGGCTCAGCGCTTGCTGCTCAACACTGAGCCTGTGGCTTTTCGTCCCGCCTCCCTCTGTGTTTCCACCTCCTCCTTCTCTCCCCCCCCCCCCCCCCGTTACCTCCGCCAAGGAAATCCAATCCAAATAGGTTCATTTTCAGATTTTTTTTTTTTTAATTGTGATTGGTCCTGCCTGGTGTCATCAGTGATTATTATTATTATTTTTTAATCAAGAAATTTAAAGAGTTGGGGGGGGGGGGCGTGCTGCATGATGTCGCCTCAAAATGAAAATTATATTTGGTGTATTTGGAAAAACCTGTTTGGTGAAAAATGGATCGCCGCAAGCTTTCGGTGCAGAAGGAAGCGGTCAGCCACGAAGGTACATTTGCATGAAAGATTTATGTCCAGCACTGCTCATTGTTGTATTTAGCTAAATGCTAATCATTTCCCGCTCAACCCCGCCGTGTCTGTTTTTCCATTTCCCCCCTTTGAGCCTCACAAATATCACATTTGAGTCCACGGCGAAGGGAAAATGATCAGTCGCAGGCATCTAAATGAACCGAGCCCAAGGGTGTGGCTAATCCCATCATAGTTTATGACCACGCCTGGCAAACCCCCGCTTTGGTCTCTCCCGTGGAAACTTTGCACGCTAAACCTGGCGCCGCGCGTGCCGTCAGTCAACCGATGCTTAGTATTCGCGTCGCGACCGCGCGCTTCGAAAATGCGTGACACATACAGCGGATGGCGTGGCCAGGTGTAGCAAGGACCGCGCTTGTAGGTGTCGGTTTGCCCTTGACGACGCACTTGGGAGAAAAGGACAAAGGACGTTTCTATGAGTCTCACTTTCTTGATTATAGCGTCGAGTCTTGAGTATGTCCTCAAATACATGTTGAATACAAACATGCAATTAGCAACGGTGACATGTTAGCCAGGGGCTGCTACGTTGGTCGCGTAAGAAGGTGACAACAAAACGAAATGTTACCGGTTCAAAGCTTTATAATTTGGATTTTACATTGAATTAGGTGGTGAATATTTGAGCGGATACGTCGCAAATTTCCAGGTTTGAACGTGTTCATTGACAATTGGAAGTTTTAGCGCTATAATCAAAATGTGTACATCCGTGCGCTATCCGTATTTTAACACCTGCTATTGACATAACACGCCATGACTGGTTTTGTCGGCCAAATTCCAGATTTTGTCGCGCCCGTTTTTAATCCTCACCTGATCCCTGTTCTCGATTTCACCCTACTTCTACCTTTCCCATCAGCTCTTCCTTATACCCCCAACCCCCCCACACACACACCCCCACCCCTTCGCCCGCTCTCAAGCACTCGGCCACACTCCACTGGCTTCAGCAAACGGCTCCCCTGTCATATTATCTCTCACGCACGCAAACGCACGCACACGGCGGGGCAGATGCAGGCACAGGCACCGGCATATGTTCCTCTGAATGAATGGGCTATGCACATGCACATGCGTGGAGATAACACACACACACACACACTCGGAGTCCAAGGTTACACTGGTGGGTAAGAGGGGCCCCATTGGAAGGGGGGAAAAAGTTGGACGGCGCCGCTCGAAAACATCTCGCGACACACACTTAAAATTTTTTTTTTTTTAAAATCAACTGAATTAATGATGAATGTCATAACTTAAGGAAAGCCAGCTGCGAGATGACAAACAGCTTCAAAGTGATGATGCTGGGCCTTAATAAAAGACACATGAGAGGGTTTTTAAAATTATTATGTTTTTTACAGTTTAGGGATTAATTTATCGCCTCAGTCAGTCTCTTAAGGACAGTGCTGCAATTCAAATTTTTGGGGGTTTTTTTTCACACAGAAGGAACCAAAATTAAATTCATATTTAAGGTATTTTTTAAATTATTTTTTTAATGCACATAAAATATTTCACTGTACAGGGTTGAAAATGACTGCACCTGAATAAAATGATGAAAAATGACAGCCTTTTAGTCTCTTAAGGATAGTGCTGCAATTCAAACTTTTTTTGGGGGGGGGGTTCACACAGAAGGAACCAAATTCATATTTAAGGTACAGACCAATGTAGTCCTCCTATTTTTTTTAATGCACATAAAATATTTCACTGTACAGGGTTGAAAATGACTGGACCTGAATAAAATGATGAAAAATGACAGCCTTTTAGTCTCTTAAGGATAGTGCTGCAATTCAAACTTTTTTTTTTTGGGGGGGGGTTCGCACAGAAGGAACCAAAATTAAATTCATATTTAAGGTATTTTTTAAATTATTTTTTTAATGCACATAAAATATTTCACTGTACAGGGTTGAAAATGACTGGACCTGATTAAAAGGATGAAAAATGACAGCCTTTTAGTCTCTTAAGGATAGTGCTGCAATTCAAACTTTTTTTTGGGGGGGGGGTTCCGCACAGAAGGCACCAAAATTAAATTCATATTTAAGGTACAAACCAATGTAGTCCTCCTATTTTTTTTTTTAAATGCACATGAAATATTTCGCTGTACAGGGTTGAAAATGACTGGACCTGATTAAAATGATGAAAAATGACAGCCTTTGATTGAAAATAAACCTCTTTGAAAAACAAGATCAGTCCGACTTCACTGTACTCTTTTCGAGGACGATTTCCCCTTCACTGCGGCAAAAAAAAAAACAAAATAAAAAGAACCGGAACACAAAAGGTGTCAGCCAAGTAAAAAAAAAAAAAAAAGTGAATAGACTTCTCCAGTTGACTTTCCTGTTTCCTGTGTGGTCCGCTTAAAGGGTTAAAGCCCAGAGTGAACTGAATTGTAAGAAGTTGGTTTCCAAGGGAAACTGTTCGCACAGTTCCAGCTGAGGCGGGACGTACCAACTGCTTGGCGCGAAGAGGGGGGAGCACCATCTCGGAAAGAACCAGATAATACCGCTTCGTTTCGGTTATAACAAATCAACTCGCTCGCCATTTCGATTTAAGAGTATAACTAAACACGGTGGCTTTGATAAAAGCGGTGAAAAGTGAAGTTTTAAACGCGTTCGATTAATACTGGCATGTACGCGCACCCCTCCCGAGCGGGCAGAGTGCGAGGGTCCCTGCCAAGTCGGTTTGAAAAGAGCAGACAAAGGCTTGGAGTGCAGGACGCCCCTCGCCTCCCTCGCAACATTCAGCCCCCTTTGCCGGAGTCTTTCTCCCCCCCCCCCCACCCCCGCCATGGATCAAGTCGCCGGAGTGGGTCTTGGCGCTTTGACTTCCACTTTCCGCCACTGAAATGCACGAGCGTCTGGATCCGCGCTGGGCCGAGAGTGGACGCCTTTTTGCGGCGAGAATACAAGAAGGACGCGTCGTGTGAAGGGAGAAGGAGAAAGAGAGAGAGAGCGAGAGAGAGAGAGAGGAGGGGGGAAGGTTTTGACGCCGTTTCCTCCTCTCCTCCGCCTCCTTCTTCCTCTCGCCCCCTCTTTTATTTATTTTTTTGGCGGAGGGAAGGAATAAACGCTTTTTTGGGGGGGGGGAGGCTGTTTGGCGTCGCTTCTTTTCGATGTGACTGCGCCTGCACAGCCGGCTCACGTTGCGCTCAAGAGTTGGATCGATTGCGCACACTTGTGAGTAGTGTGAGGGAGGAACAGAACTGAAAAGTCAGCGGGGAGGAGGAGGGTGGGTGGGGGGGTGTTGCTACTTTTTTTAGGGGGGGGATTGTACAGTTTTTTCTCAGCCGTGGAGGTGCGCAGGATTGATTCTTATATGCCTGGGGTTTGAAAAACAATGGAGACGCACATTTCGTGCCTCTTCCCGGAAATTTTGGCCATGATTTTCAGCTATCTGGACGTGAGGGACAAAGGCCGGGTGGCCCAAGTGTGCCTGGCTTGGAGGGACGCGTCGTACCACAAGTCGGTGTGGCGGGGGGTGGAGGCCAAGCTGCACCTCCGCCGCGCCAACCCCTCGCTGTTCCCCAGCCTCCAGGCCAGGGGCATCCGAAGGGTCCAGATCCTGTCCCTGCGCCGCAGCCTGAGCTACGTGATCCAGGGGATGCCCAACATCGAATCGCTCAACCTCTCGGGCTGCTACAACCTCACCGACAACGGTCTGGGTCACGCGTTTGTGCAGGAGATCCCGTCGTTGAAGGTGTTGAACCTGAGCCTGTGCAAGCAGATCACCGACTACAGTTTGGGACAGATCGCCCGTTGCCTGAAGAACCTGGAGGTGCTGGAGCTGGGCGGCTGCAGCAACATCACCAACACGGGGCTGCTGCTCATCGCGTGGGGGCTCCGCCGCCTCAAGAGCCTCAACCTGAGATCCTGCCGGCACTTCTCGGACGTGGGCATCGGCCACCTGGCCGGCATGACGCGCAACACGGCCGAGGGTTGCCTGAGCCTGGAGCACCTGACCCTGCAGGATTGCCAGAAACTGACCGACCTGTCCCTCAAGCACATCTCCAAGGGGTTGGCTAAGCTGCGGGTGCTCAACCTGAGCTTCTGCGGCGGCATCTCGGACGCCGGCATGATCTACCTCTCGCACATGACCTCCCTGTGGAGCCTCAACCTGCGCTCCTGCGATAACATCAGCGACACGGGCGCCATGCACCTGGCCATGGGCACGCTGCGCCTATCGGGCTTGGACGTGTCCTTCTGCGATAAGATCGGCGATCAGACGCTGGCGTACATCGCCCACGGGTTGTATCGCCTCAAGTCGCTGTCGCTGTGCTCGTGCCACATCTCCGACGACGGCATCAACCGCATGGCGAGGCAGATGCACGAGCTGCGGACGCTCAACATCGGGCAGTGCGTGCGCATCACCGATAAGGGGTTGGAGCTCATCGCCGATCACCTGACCCAGTTGGCGGGCATCGACTTGTATGGATGTACCAAGATCACCAAGAGGGGGCTGGAGAGGATCACGCAGCTGCCGTGCCTTAAAGTGCTCAATCTGGGACTCTGGCAGATGACGGACAGCGAGAAAGTCAGGTGATAAAGCGAGGGAGGACGCGCTCGGACGACCATATTGAGTTGGATGCAATTTCGTAACATTCGCCCCCCCCCCCTCTCGCGCCCCCACCCCTAAGTGTCAACTTTTTTATTTTTTTTGCTTGTTTTTCCACCACAAAAGGAAGAAAATGTGCCTAGAGGGACTGTCCGTGTGGCCCCGCCCCCTGCCCCGCCCCGCCCCCCCTCCCTCACAAACTATCCCCACCCCACGAGACCGATTTGTCCATTCTGATCCAAAACGTGTCCCAAAAGTTTGACAAAGCTTCAGGGAGTTCGGTCGAAAGGTGGAAGTGCGGGTGTGCGAGGGAGGGAGGGGGAGGAGGAGGAGGAGTCTGTTGGAGGGGGCGGGGCAAAGCTGGCAGTGAATGTTGCTTCAAATTGAAGTGATTTAGAGATTTTTTTACCCTTGTTTATCGATCGAAACGAATCAGGGTTCCATTTTTTTTGTTTTTTTTTTTAAGAGAGAATGTCTCTCTCTCTTTCTCCCCCCCCCCCCGCCCCCCCCGGACAAAAATACCCCGAGCTCATTCGGAGACATGCTTGGAATAAGGAGCAATCGATTATTTTTCTTGCGCTCTCCGCTTCTCGGGTTACAAGCTCGGGCCACATCTCTCTTTCTGTTTTTTATTTTTTTTTCTGCCCCTCCCCCCCCCCCCATATCACACATCCACACTGGCACTGTGTGTGTGTGTGTGTGTTTATTTTCATGTAATGCAATGACCTGCTTGATACACACAAAAAAAAAAAAAACGAACCTACGGATGTGCGTCCTGCTGAAACAGCCGAAGAAGAAGAAGAAGAAAGAAAAAAAAGATGTACTGTATATTATGTTTGTAAAAAAAAATGTTGCAGAATCCCAAACTTAAATTGTTTTATATTCTTACATGCAAAAAAAAACAACAACAACAACAACAAAACAATTAAAGATATTTATATAATGAACCAAAAGCGATTTTCTTGACTCTCCACATTGGTGAAGATTAGCATTTTATTTTGACGCACCGCCTCCCCTTGGTCCCCCTCACCACAACCGCCATCTTCCTCATCATCATCATCCTCATCATCATCATCGAGCCTGCCTTTCATTCCGAGGGGCTGAGGAGAGGGGGGGGGAAAAAGAAAAAAAAATCTGTTGTGTTGTTTTATTATTTATGAGCGGCACTCAAAATGGATGCCTTTGATTTCGCCGCGCCGCCTTTGTAATTAATGAACGCGAGGCAACGGCCCACAGTTATATATTATCGGATGCCATTTTATTTTATTTTTTTTAATTATTTGCGTATTATTTCCTGTGTCGAATTTGTGATTCCAGACACGCAGTTAAGAAAGTCAGGTTTTGGCAAAGTGATTTTTTTTTTTCTTCCCCCCCCCGTCTCTCTCTTGTTCAGTCACGCATACCAGATCTTAGGCCAGCTAGGAGACCCCCCACTTGCCTTTTCACCCCCCCCCCCGCCCCTTAACCCGCCCCCTCCCCTCCACACACATTTCTTTTTAACATTCCACACCATCATTCAAAGCATTTAGGCATTCCCCTCTGCCCCTCTGTGTCCCTCCCAATGCTGCGTGGGGGGGGGGCGATTGATAGAAAAAGCCCAGCGGAGGGATTGTTGACCGCAGGGACAGAATGTCAGTGTTTGCTGTGACGCCCTTTGCCCTCGAAGAACAGAATTTAAAAAAAAAAAAAAAAATCACATCGATATTTTCGACATATTATTTCGAGCCGCCATCGATTGTCGCAGGAAGCCAGAACGTGTAACTCCGCCCCGGCTAATAACGCCAATGACAGTTTTAACGCCGCCTTCCCCCTTTTTTTTTTTTTTTACGGCTCCTCGTCAACTATTATGTTTGATTACGAGTGCAAATAAAACAGGCGACGGCCGGGTGGCCGTTTGCGCGCGCCGAGTCCACGATTGCGTACGCGACGGTTGGGGGATAAATCACGTAAAAATAAGTGAGCGTTTTGCGGTATTTTTTTTTTTTTCACCAGGGGAATCATTTATTTGAAAATATGCGCGGCCGTAAAAATAAACCGCGCAGCGTCGTAACTTCCACCCCCCCCCCCCCCCGGATGCTTTTTATCACGCCAGTCAATCAAAAGTGAGCGCTGGAAGTGTCGGTGTGCCTCATGGCGTGGCCAGTACGTCGGAAATTGCGAAACCGAGCCGTTTAAAATGTCACTTTTTTTGATATCCGCGCAGTTTATTTCGTGCCAACTTAAAGAAACAAGTGAGCATTTGGGGAGTTTTTAGGCATCCATCCATCCACGCTTCTGGTCTCAGTTAGCAAGATAAGCTAATCGCCCCCCCCCCCTCCCGCAATTATTTTTTCAGGGTAGGGAACTAAGTTCCGCTTTAGGATAAAGCAATTGATGACAAAAAAACTGCTCGTCGAATGGATGAAATTTGGCGTCAGCTGACCTCGCAGCCCATTGGCCGGCCAACTGTCACTCAAAACGGTCCCGTCCAATCACAGGTGAGGAATTCACAGGGCGTGTTTTCAACAG
Organism: Hippocampus abdominalis; assembly: GCA_018466805.1. Classification (NCBI taxonomy): domain Eukaryota; kingdom Metazoa; phylum Chordata; class Actinopteri; order Syngnathiformes; family Syngnathidae; genus Hippocampus; species Hippocampus abdominalis. The sequence continues at coordinate 16,777,735 of CM031704.1, read as the reverse complement.
TTGACCTCGCTACAGGGGGCTAACAGTCTGGCTTTTAAGCGCATAAATATCCTCCAATTTATGATTTCCTATTTCTTTTATCACACAGTTTGCAGTCGTTTCTGGGGGGGTTGGGGGGTTGGGGGGGGGGGGTAATGTGCCTCCGCCGCTGCTGCGATCAAAAGCGCTCGGCAGAAGAGATTTACGCACGGCGAACGCATCCCGCTCACGGCGCGGTTCTATTTTTAAAAAACTAGCTAGTGACGGATTTTTCAAAGCGGTTCATTCCGGGAAAAAAAAAAAGCCCCCAAATTAGACAAAAAGGGCCCCAGAGTTTTTTTGTTTTTTTTTCAACATGTAGGTCACGGAGCAAAAGTCGTCCCAAAAAAAAAAAAAAGTGTTCATAGTATAAACGCTGTCGTTTGAACTTTGCGGGATGTGTGTGATCACGTCGCTAGCTGCGTCACACTTCCTGTCAGGAGAGGGAGGAAGACTTTTTACTGCTCATCATTAAAGGAGCAGTTCACCATAAAAAAAAAGGAGGGTGGGGTGGCTCTTGACAACAAAGCATTAAAAAAAGGGGGGGCATTAGCAGCTTGGTGCGACTGACCCCCCCTGCTTCCCTGCCGCCCCCACCCCAAATTCTCTTGTTTGTGGCTCCACTGTTCCGTCTGCCTGTGGCTCCCCCCCCCCCCGCCCCTGCTCCATTTTTAGCTTTTTTTGTCATCTGCATCTTTAATTTCTACCTTTTTTGAGGTTGCGGGGGGGGGGGGGGTTCCCTTTCTTGATCACTAATTTGACTCCCCCTTCGAGCCGGCACCTGGTGCTGAGGTGTCGCCGAGGTACAGTAGACGGAGCTTTGAAGTCCTTCGAGCCCCCCCCCCCCCTCGGGACTGTGGCGGCTGCAAAAGAGGGGAGGGCCTTGGGGGGTGTCTAGTGTGAGTTGGCGCCCTTTGGCGTTGCTTTTAATTTGATTGGAAACCCGGCTGACTTTAGATCGCAAAAAAAATACGTTGAAATGTTGGTGCGGTGGCGCCTTAAGATTTGCAATTTAACTCAGTCGACAGCAAGTAGCAGTACAAGACAAAATGGCTGCCCCCCCCCCCCAAGATGGCGGAAAACCCAATATTAATTACAATACTGTTTTTAGACTAGCGGAGTAACGTAGCATAAATAATTGTCAAGAACATCACCTGTTCATGCTAACATATAATAGAAATCGATGCTAATGCTAGCGATTAGCATCGATAGTTGCGCTTTTTGAAGCAACACATGTAGACAGATAATACAACCATAGTCACTGGCATATATTCTTTATCCTCGATGAAAAATCGTATACGTGCTCTTCTTCTTTGTTTTGTGTCTCCATGACGATATTATACTGCCTCTCGGTGGCCAAAGTGCGCAACAAAAACGGTGGAAAGGAACCGCCATCTCTATGCATAGAAAAGAGAACGCAGGAGCATAGCGAGATGAAGCGAGAGCGAGGAATCTGTGAGTGACTTTGACTGCGAGCTGCTAGAAGTCGGCTAGCCATGTTAAAATACCATAAGGCCACCGACGCACACTACACACACACACACACACACAGACAGGCACAGAAAACTGCTCCAAGATACGACGAGGATCCAGTCAACTTTGGCAAAGCGCAAAACTTTATGCAAAAAAACCAAAAAATCCCGCTGCTTCTCTCTCGTAGCAAGCTGCCCAGCAGACCAGCTAATTATTTTCAACACACACAGACACACACACACCTTTCCCCGCACATTCCTCAGCAAGGTAATGAGCTGCGTTTCCTCACTAGAGACGTATGGAGGAGGTTTATAAAGACCAAAAAAAAAAATATATTTTTATTCCCATTTTTATTCCCATTTCGAGCATTAAACATTGATGCGGAGGAGCAACAATGACATCATCCTGATTCTAAACCGACATCATCCTTCAAGACGCCATTCTAAACCTTTTCCAAGAAAAAAATAAAAATAAAAATCAGGATAATTCAACCTGCGTTGTTTTTGGGTGGGTCTTTGCAGAGGATAAATAATATATGCCCATGAGAATTGATGTATGCTACGTGTGCATCACTGCTTGTATTCAAATATATATATAATACGGTTTATCATCGCCGCAATCGCGATGCTAGTTTTTCTTAGCCCGCCTATGGTGTTTCCCATTGTAGGTTAGCATTAAGCTAGCGGGCCTTTACAAGTTTCAACGTCAACCCCACTGTATTTGTGCGCGGTTCTACTCTTGCATCACACGCTGAAGTGCGCCTTTTTTTTACCCCAACCGCTGCAACTCCGGCGGAATAAATCTTTCATTTTGAAACTATTAAGGCCTTCATTTCCAATCATACAACGGGCCACGCTGCTGAATATTTGATTGGTGGGGGTGGGGGGGGGAGGGGGGGGGGGGGGAACTGCAACCAAGGAGCTGTAGTGTGATGTCGATGTCGCCGAGCGGTGGCCCCGACGTGTCATTCACACAACGACAAAGAGAAACTTTCCTCCTTTTTTTTCCCGACTGAAAATGTGTCACACTGTTTCCCCGATGCAAGGGAACAGTTTTTTTTGTTGTTTTTTGCAGCACATTTTGACAGGAAGTGCTGCACACGTGAACAAAGAGTACATCTCAGCCTTTAGCATTGTGCATTGGTAACTTGATGCTATAAAAAAAAAAAAATCGACTCGAAAGGCAGCTTTGCAATTAACTCTAGCGGTGTTTTTTTTTTTTTTTTGTTACGCTCAACCCTTTATTTGATAAAAAAAAACTCATCTTTGATCACACGAATTGAAACTGGGAGGTGAACATGTGAAAAAGTGCCGATTTTTTTTTTGTGTGCAAGAAACAGAAAGGAAGATATGAAAGAGCCATAGGAGGTGGAGGCAAGGCTGGAGCTGAGGCAGGAATACAAAGAGGCGCCGTGTGAGTGTGTGCGGCAGGTGTGTGTGTGTGTGTGTACGTCCCCATGGTCCTTCGAGCTGTCTTCTCCTATTGATCAGCTCATATTGATCTGGTTTGGCACATAAGCCTCGGCGCGCAGTGGCGCGCACGCGCAGTTCACTTGATTTGACTGGGCTTTGACGCTGAGGGGGGGGGGGGGGGTACATGGGGGAACATTGTTCACGCAAACACCCGCACGCATCCGAGCGACTGATGTCCAGCCACTTCATTGGGTACACCATAAAAAAAATTTTTTTTTTTTAAAACAATGCATTTGTCGATGAAATGCGGTCAGGTGTGCCTAATGTTGTGGCCGGACATGTTAGCACAAAACACACAAGGATGCAGTGCTTTGATTTTTTTTGGGGAGGGGGGGGAGGCTTAAAAATCCCCTCAGAATGAGAAACTTTCCGTCTTTTGTGTGAGTGCAGACACACACACACACACACACACAGCCCACCTTCTGCTGCTGTCATGGCTGCGAGCTGTCAAAATCACCCCCCTCCTCCTCCCCCCTCCTCCTCCTCCTTCGCCTCTCTTGCTGAGCTCGTCTATTCTGTCTATCCAGCCCTCCCTTTTTCACCCCCCCCCCGCCTCCCGCCTCCCTCTATTCATCTCCCTGCCTTGCACTTTACTTGCGCGTCTCCTCCACATTTGTGCGTCTTTGCATCTACATTCTGCCTCCTGAACACGCTCTCGCTGTCCTTTGCCTTCAACAGGGATGAGCATTTACATACAAATGGGGCGCAGACGGAAAGAAGGAACGAATGCGGCACGCTCGCCCGTGTTTACACCGGCGTGCGTGCATCTCAACATGCTGTTTACATGCAAATGTAAACAAATGCACAAAAAAAAAAAAAAATGTCGTGGACACTACACGCGTTCAATTTCCGTCATCAACTGCGAATTATGAACAGTTGCGAATAGCGGTCAAGTTAGCACAAAACCTTCAGGCTTCTGCTAGAAAGCAAATAGTAAGTCAAGGAAAGCCGAAAAGAACATCCGAACTTTATTTCGGGCGAGGGTTTTATGCTTACTGATTTGGAACTGTTCATAATTCGCTCTACCTTGTTGAAGGCCTCAGTTCTGGTTAAAGAACTCAAAATAACAATCAGTTGTTAGCACAAAACGTCAGGAAAAGCTGACAGATGCAGCTAAACTTTATTTGGGATTCTGGTTTTGTGCTGCTATTCTGAACTGTTCATAATTCGCTTCATGTCGTCTATAGGTCTAATCCCAGCCTAGAAAAGCCTACTAGAACATCTTTATTTAGGGCTCCTCAGATGAATTGGTGGCAAATTTGAGCCGACTCCCATGTAACAGGAGTTTCCACAACCAATTCTGAACATAGCCACAACCTCAGTTGTGAGGGGGTGTGCACACTTGTGCAACTTCCCCTTTCAAAATGATTTTTTTTTTTTTTTGTGCACAAAGTCTTGGTCACGCTGGCTTTTTCCAAACATCATTTATTCATGCGCGGGTTTTTGCGTTGAGCCATTTGTATGTCTGCATGTATCCTCTCATGGACATACTTTGCTTACATTCCCAGCAAGGTGAGGTGATCGACCCTCGCTTTTTCTTTTTCTTTTTTTTTTTAATCTTAAAAGCCGTAAGCAAACGCCTTCGCAATCTTTAAAATCATCCACTCTCTCCACCGAATGCACTTTTCCCCCAATATTGTGTGTGTGTGTGTGTGTGTGTGTGTGTGTGTGTGTGTGTGTGTGTGTGTGTGGACGGCATGTGCGAAGGTTTTTAAAAATGTATATATTCTATAAGAGGGCGAAGGAAACAGAGCATGGTGAAGAGAAAAATACAGCCCCCCCAGTTTGTGTGTGTGTGTGTGTGCATGTGTGTGTGTGGTGTGCATGTGTGTGTGTGTGGTGTGGTGTGTCAGTAGAGCTGACATCTGATCTTGCTGAGCATGGTGAACACTGGTGTGTGTGTGTGTGTGTGTGTGTGTGTGTGTGTGTGTGTGTGTGTGTGTGTGTGTGTGTGTGTGTGTGTTTTGTGGCCTGTATCTGTCCTCCTTTCTGTGTGGGTGGTAAGAAGAGAGAGCGTGATGTATGTGTGTGTGAGTGCACTTACTTTGAGTGTATGCATGTGTCGAGTTGACACAGTGAAGGGAGAAGGACCCAAAAAAAAGAGGAAGAAGAAAGGAATGTGATGGTTAATAAGTGTTATTTTAATTCTTGTTCTAAAAAAAAATTTAAAAAAATTCAAAATGGCCGAGAATGTTTGTTCAGGCCAAGGAGAAATGTCCTCGCAAATAGGATAAAACAAGAACACGCACACACAGTCATTTGTCACCCGGGTACTTCGCGGGGTGTTTTATGTTTGGCGTCCTCGGTACATGGTTCCATCGACTCACTGAGGGAGCTCTGTCATAAATATTTGATCGGGTAACGACCAAACGCGACAAAAGACGTTTTTATTTCCAATATAGCAGAAAGCTTGCCGACTTCGCCTGTGGTTTGCAGGCATGTGATTCAAGATGGGGGCCGAAGGGGGTGGTGTAAAGGAGGAAAGTGGAGCGATACCCGCACATGGACGCAACGACGCGCGCGCAGACGGCCGAATTGATTTTGTGCACTCACACCGTCCTGTCACCACGTAAAGTCTGCGTGACCCCCCCCCCTCCCTCTCCCTCATTCCTTATACATGTGTAAATGCCACTCTTGACACTTGTCTCCCCCCACCCCGAGCCCCTCCTCTCCTCATTAGAAACACCCCTCGCCTCCCTTGATAATCCTCCATTTTATCCGCCCCCCCCCACGCACACACAACTCATCCTCCTCCGTCCGTCTCTGCTGCACAATCATCACCGCAAGCCGAGCACACAGTACCGCATATACAGTGAAACTCCTCTTCAATGAAATCATGTTTGCAGCATTTTTCACAACAGGGGGTTTTTTCACTGTAGCAAATTTGAAACAGGAAAGTGGGAATGGTGTTAATGCATGAAGATTTTTTCACACTAGGGGGTATTTTCACCCATGTAGATTTCATTGTAGAGGAGTTTCACTGTAGTAGTTATTTAAAAAAAAAAATAAATACCCCCCCCCACACCCAAAAACACGCATTTGAACATTCTAAAAGGTATAAACATTTCCCATCCCCTCGTGTGAACCGTTCAAGGTTGCGAGCCCGCGGGCTCAGCAATGCGCTCCAGATGCGCACATTGCTTGGAGAAGATAAACATCTGGAGCCGTCCAAGACGGCAAAACCATTCAAAGCCACACTCACGCTTCGGGTGTGGACTGAATGTAGTTTTGTTATCATAAAGAACAAAAAATACGAAGCAAAAAAAAAAACAAAAAAAAAAAGCCTACCTGAACACCTGAGATTTATTTGAGGTTTTTGTGTTTATTGTTATTTGGAACTGTTCATAATTCGCTCCTCCTTGCCTGGGGCTTTAATTTCAGCTACAGGAATTTAAAAAAAAATGTTTGCAAAAAATCTTCAGGCTTCTGCATTTTTCAAGCTGCTTATGTCGTATATTCAATTTTTTTTTGGGGGGGGGGGGTCACTGAGCGGAGATGCGGTCTCCCCTTTTGGATCTACCTCCTTGGCTCTGCCTCTCGCCAAAAATTCCCAGCATTCCTCTTCCATTCCCACCTCCTCCTTCTGGTGTCCACCGTTTCGGAGGTCAGGACTGTTCCCAGCGTGGCTCTCTCCATCCCACCCCCAGGCTCAACCCCCCCGCCCTCCACCTGACTACTACCCAGCATGCCAGTGGTGGCGGGGGGCCGGCTTGAGACCTCCACCCCCAACTGGGTGGCTGCTGCTCAGCCTGGCTGGCACCCTGGAACACCTCCAGCGCACACACACACACACACACACACACACACACACACACACACACACACACACACACACACACACACACTAGGTTCTCCTGACATATCCAGAAATGTATATTGCAATAAAAAATAGGATACGGCGACAAAGCGGCCCAAACAGCTCATAGACCGTCGAAAAATAGAAACGTGTCCCACGGGGAAAGAGGGAGAAAGTGTTCGAGAGAGGGAGTGAGGGAGAGAAATTGAGAAATGGCGTGGTGGGTGGATAGGAGGGTTGGGGGGGGGGGGGCTCCGTAATTTGGTATTTCCTTTCTGGACATGGGAGGAAGGGCCATTGCCCTGGAGTGCGCACATCGAGCTCTTTTGATGACCCCTTAAATGTGGCCTTGGGTGCTGAAGCCTTCGAGAAGAAGAGTTCCGGAAGGCAAAACCGTAGTCTCATCGATGGATTTGGTTTTTTTTTTTGCTTCATTCTTACAGCAACCCAAAAAGTCAACAAACATAC